>OZ010671.1:56391887-57591887 GCA_963932185.1 Troglohyphantes excavatus | reverse complement strand
AAATAACATGCATTGTTATAAACAACATGCATTGTTATAAACAACATTGTTATAAACAACATGCATTGTTATAAACAACATTGTTATAAACAACATTGTTATAAACAACATGCATTGTTATAAACAACATTGTTATAAACAACATGCATTGTTATAAACAACATGCATTGTTATAAACAACATGCATTGTTATAAACAACATGCATTGTTATAAACAACATGCATTGTTATAAACAACATTGTTATAAACAACATTGTTATAAACAACATTGTTATAAACAACATTGTTATAAACAACATTGTTATAAACAACATTGTTATAAACAACATTGTTATAAACAACATTGTTATAAACAACATTGTTATAAACAACATGCATTGTTACAAACAACATGCATTGTTATAAACAACATGCATTGTTATAAACAATATGCATTGTTATAAACAACATGCATTGTTATAAACAACATTGTTATAAACAACATTGTTATAAACAACATGCATTGTTATAAACAACATGCATTGTTATAAACAACATGCATTGTTATAAACAACATGCATTGTTATAAACAACATGCATTGTTATAAACAACATTGTTATAAACAACATTGTTATAAACAACATTGTTATAAACAACATTGTTATAAACAACATTGTTATAAACAACATTGTTATAAACAACATTGTTATAAACAACATTGTTATAAACAACATGCATTGTTATAAACAACATTGTTATAAACAACATGCATTGTTATAAACAACATTGTTATAAACAACATTGTTATAAACAACATTGTTATAAACAACATTGTTATAAACAACATTGTTATAAACAACAAAGTTATAAACAACATTGTTATAAACAACATTGTTATAAACAACATTGTTATAAACAACATGCATTATTATAAACAACATGCATTGTTATAAACAACATTGTTATAAACAACATTGTTATAAACAACATTGTTATAAACAACATTGTTATAAACAACGTTGTTATAAACAACATTGTTATAAACAACATTGTTATAAACAACATTGTTATAAACAACATTGTTATAAACAACATTGTTATAAACAACATTGTTATAAACAACATGCATTGTTATAAACAACATGCATTGTTATAAACAACATGCATTGTTATAAACAACATTGTTATAAACAACATTGTTATAAACAACATTGTTATAAACAACATTGTTATAAACAACATTGTTATAAACAACATGCATTGTTATAAACAACATGCATTGTTATAAACAACATGCATTGTTATAAACAACATGCATTGTTATAAACAACATGCATTGTTATAAACAACATGCATTGTTATAAACAACATGCATTGTTATAAACAACATTTTTAGAAAGAATGTTGCAAAATATAGTTATTAAAAACAACTCTGTTGCAAAACAATGTTTTTACATACAGCTCCATTACAAAATAATGTTGTTTTAAACAACTGCGTTGCAAAATAATGTTGTTACAAACAACTTTGTTTTTAAACAAACAATCTTGTTGAAGCAAAATTTTTACAGACAATAATGTTACAAATAACGTTGTTTACTATACAATATTGTATCAAGAACAATGTTGTTTTGTATATATTTTTATGTCTTTTTTATATATGTCTGCTATTTTTATGTGTAAAACTGCATTGTTACGAAGTACCTTACTAGAAGTAACACTGAGGGAAAGAATATTGTTACGGGGTTCTTATTTGTTACAAAATAAAGTTATTGTAAGTAACATTATTACAAAGGATTTTTTTTACAAACAACAATGTTGCAAAAAAAAATTGGTTGAAGCAAAATTTTCAAATAATATTATTTACTATACAATATTGTAACAAGAACACTGCTGCAAAACTATGTTGCTATGAAATACATTATTAGAAGAGACAATGAGGCTAAAGAATGTTGTTACGGGGTTATTGCAGGTCACGCTGTTACAAAATAAAGCTGTTGTAAGTAGCATTATGGCAAAGGAATGCTTTTACAAACAACAATGTTGCAAAATAATGTTGTTTCAAACAAAAAACTATGTTCTTTATTATTTAAATTTTTTTCAATGACAAAACTTGTAACTCTTTTTATAAACGTTGCAAATGAATAGAAGTAACACCATGGCTATTATTCCCCGACTCAGGTTAATACACCATTGAAAATTGATGATTTGGTCAATAGACTTAAGGGAAACTATTTAACATTAGGAAAACGTTTATTTAGCATATACTAAATAAAAATGCCTCAAACTGATTTTGTTCATTGTACTTTTCTGCAATTTTGGTCTTTAATATGATGTTAGAAAATAAAAAAATTCATTAAAATCAATTAAAAGTATATTTAAGCAACTAATATATGTATTTTTTAAAACTAAATTATAGTTTTCCCAGAAAGTTCATTTTTATAGCATTTTATGTAAATGTTGACTGTCGTTTTCATATATATATATATTTACTAGCAATATGGCCCGGCGTTGCTCGTGGTCACTTTGCGCAGTAAGAGCTGCGCGATTTTGTCTTGTCAGCGAAGCCATGGCATATCATTCTCTGTGCACTGTGAAAAATAAACTTTATCCAAATCCAGATTTATTAAATTACTTTGAGTATTTTTTGAGATACTTAAATTTATTTTTATGTTTACGACTTTACATGCTATTGCGACTACTTACTATTTAAACTGATGTTTTTGTAAAATGTTTCTTTTTGTGAAATAAAAATTCCTAAAATTTTTTTAAATTGCATATTTTTTGTATAAAAATTAACCATTTAGTGACAATAACCCATGTAGTCACATTCATTAGTTTTAATATTAGCGACGCAATAATATATAAAAAAAATATATTGCATTCTTCCAAATGAAAATAATTTATCGTATTTGGTGAAGTTTTTTTTTGGTGCCAATTGGCGACCGGAGTCTATATATCCCTCTTTCAACATAATTTCATATGGGTCAATATTTACGGACAATATTTTTTATAAAAATTGATTATCAAATATTCATTTTTGAATTCCAATAATATGTTTTTGAGGTGAAAATTTAAAAATAAGCTGCTACATGGAGGTATAAATATATAAAACTTTAAGTTAAACTTTTAGGGTGGCCCATTTCAACACCATAGTAATATTCCACTCCGTAACAAATAGCAATATTGTCATAAAGTTAAGTTGGCGAGGTTTTTGTTAACGACGTTATTTTTGTTATTCGGACACTAATTTTTCCATTGTGATGATATTTTTAAATATAGAACCTCTATTTTAGCTCATTTGGCAAAATTTTTATTCAATTGAAGACATTTTTCATTTGGCGACATTTTTAATTCATTTGGCGACACACTTACTCATCAGCCAATCAAAATTAATAGTTTATTCGATTATTGTCTAAACATATTTTTGGTCGCCAAGGTGATTTTTAACACTAATGTTATGAAGGGAAGATCGAGATGTAAATTTCCCATAGGAGTAATGTTAGAGAAAATGTAAAAAAGTTCTATAACTTTTGAATGGTTGCAGATACCCACATGAAATAAAGTGCAGATTTTAAAGTAAGAAAAGTTTGTTCAAATGGTGCAAGTTTCATAAAAATCCGTGCAATAGTTTTTGAGTTAAATGCGGACAAACAGACAGATAAAAAAAAAATTAAATGTGATTTTCGGAATCAGTGTATCCTAATTCGTGAAGAAAACTCAAAATGAGGGTTTTTGTTCGAATCCACTGACAAACCCTCCATTCTTATATATAAGTATTGATACTATACAACAGTACATTGAAAGATATTTTAGGTTGCTTTTGTATGTTTACTGATAATGCAGTAATTCAAAATAGTTCAAGGCAAAATAATTTTGAGAAAATTCTTTAAAAGAGATTTAATTTACTAATTACTTTCCTTATTTTGTAGAATTTTGCAAATAACATTGTTTATATATTTACAGATAACGAAATTGCGGATTTTAGGAAACATATTAAACATTCGGAAAACACAGCATATTCTTCTGTGTAATAGATTTAAAAAAAAAAAAAAGTGATGTATTTTGTAGCTTCAGTGGATTTACTCCAAATTACAAAGTGTTATCAAGACGGAATTTATCCATGTCAAAAACACAATTTCTTATTTTTTCTTTCAAAAGGTCACGTTATGCAAAATATTTTTGTTAGTACTTTCGGAGAAGTTTTCACTCTTAATCACAAGTATGTAATTTTTGTTTTTTTTATTCAACAACAGAGAAAACTAATTTTCTCCTTAATGAAAAGTAAACAGTATTTGAAGTGTTTTGAATGGAAATGAGTGCTTAAATAGTGTTATGGTAAACTGTTATAATCTTTTGAACATACACAAAATGGAGTGTGCGAAAATAGCTTTTACTTTATAAATGAACAACATATTTAATTTTAATAAAATAAGATACGTTAATCTAAGTTATAGACTTTTGATTAAAATTTAAAACAAATTGACTTCATTGATTCGCTTATAATTTTAAAAGAACATTTGTAAAATAATATTTTAAAGGGACTGGATTTTTTAAAAAAAATTATTAGTGAAAGAATATAATTACAATACATGGAATACCATATATCATTACTATTAACGGTTTCATTTAAAAAGTAGATTCCACAAAAAATGTGCCGAATCTATAATTTTCCCCTACAATGTCTTTTACAGGGTATCTTTCAAAAGTCTGAACACAAAATAATTTAAAGTTTAGTTTAGTTTGCTATTTTTATATTAAAAAGTCATTAAAATTTGATGATTAAATTACTTATTTTATGAGATACGACGACATTTTTTTATTTTTTATGAATGAAATTGTTCATGCAGTAATTTTAATGAAAACATTTAGAAGAATTTGAATTTAACTACATGAATTTCAAATAGTATTGAAAATACACATATGCAGAATTACCATTTAAAATAATTTAAATCAAGAAAAGTATTTACAGAAATTTCTTAACGCTTCAAAAAATGTTTTTTTTCTTCATATTTTCCAAATTTTCATATAAATAATAATTTTAACAAGACAATTTTTAGTTATTTAAGTAATTCTATGCGAGTGGTTCGTTTTGAAGCGATGTGGTTTTTGATGTGCTGTGTTTTTTAAAGGAACTTTTTCTATAATAGCTCTGTTTTCTACCCATTAGATTAAAATTATCTCCAAAGTAGCAGTATTTAATCGATAATTTTAAAGTGACCAGCGTAATTTTATTGAAAATTAATTGTAGCTCTATATTTTCAGACGCTTGTTGAAATATATAGATTTCTTAATATCAAAATTAGAGTCTTTTTTGTCAGCCTAATCTCAAAAGAAATTCATAGTTCTACACAAATTCAGTGCGAAAAAAAAGTCAGGTATTAAGATACTTCACCAAAACTCAGACCTCTCTAAAAAAGTAGGAAAAACAATCTTAAAAAAATGTGATAATGGATTAGTTTTTTAAACTCTCTAAAAGTTTAATGCAAGCAAATTGAGAAGTGCTTATAACTCGCAGTTTTTCTGTGTGATGTTAAAAAAATTAGAAAAAGAAGGAATTTGTAAAAAAATTGCATTTTTAAGGAAAAAAAACGTTAAAAAGTTTATTTGCTGGAAAATAGGAGGTGGCATACATATAACAAGTTTACCTATATAACAACAATATCTTTAAACTGATAAAAAAAAAATCAAGTCACTAAGTGCTAAACTTTGATAGATACCAGATTTTCTTTATTTCAATGTAACAAAATGGTCCATGACCTTATAAAATATAAATATTGCAATGATATATAAAAGAAACTACAAGTTTTTCTACAAATACCCTATTAAATGAATGCAATGCAATGGCGGAACTCATTGCGAAACAGCACTTATCTTTAGAAAACAAACATGCGGTTATAAAAACATTCTTGCGGGTATTTTTATACCTCATCCAGAAAAATAAGCAACCCTAATTTCATAAAGAGAAAGTCTTGCTCTTAAAATACAGCGATCACATTATAACAACTACATAAAAGAAAGAGGACAGGGAAACGATTCAATTCAGGAAACTGCCTGAAGGGTAGTACACTTCACCCATAAACGCCACTTGGCCTCTACGCCACTGCGCGGAAGGATAAGACACTTGGATAAGAGGGTTTACCGTTCCCAAGTCTCCACTCTTTTTATGGTTGGTTTATAGGGATAATATTCCTATTTTACTGCCCTTAGCGTTGTTGTTTTATTTTGGATATATGCATTAAAATGGAGTTTGGATTAAGTAATCAGCGATGTTATAGTGTACTTGAGTATCATTTAATGTATATATGTTAAGTGTGAAAATTATGTATTTAACATAGTCAAGGATTTTGATTTGTAAATTTGAAAGAGTTATTAAATAATGAGGACTACACGTCGAAGTGTTATTACGACAAAGGTGATTAAATTCGAACAACATCATATTTATTGAGTACAAGTCCATTTATTTGCTCTATGTTTGGTTGAATTAACGTCGCACAAGAACTACAATTGGGGCTATTGACAAAGATACGGGATCTATCCCGAAGGAAAAACTCTGGAACACTGCCTCGTAATTTTGCACCATGGTTAAGTGACTTGAGCAACACTTGATATGGCACCCCACTTACCTGTATAAGAATTAGGAATTTTAAACCCCGACAGCTTTATTGTCTAAAAGTCTTCTCTACACGGTGAAGGTTTGCTTAGGAGGACGAAGAGTATAACAGCCCATCGACCACGAGTTCGTTTCACTCATAAAGTCGAGCATCGAACCCATAACTTTCCGATTACAATTCTCAAATTAGTTTATTAGTTCTTTAACCGCACGGCCACTCTGAACCTACTTATAGTATACGACACGAACCCACAATATCTGGTCATGAGTAATCTATCAGTTGTCTATGGTGGTTTATAAAGTAATGTTTAAGTGAAATTATATTATATTATATATTATATTATATATTATATTATATATTATATTATATATTATATTATATATTATATTATATATTATATTATATATTATATTATATATTATATTATATATTATATTATATATTATATTATATATTATATTATATATTATATATTATATTATATATTATATATTATATATTATATTATAATATAATATATTACATTACATTACATTATATTATATTGCATTATATTATATAAAACTACAGTTTTGTAAATAAACGTGCAAATAATATTGTTGAGTATATCGAGATGTATGAGTAACTACTAGAATCTAGATTCCCTATCACAAATGCAAGTTTTCTTTGAGTCCAATATGGTCACAACAGTGCATACAATTTTACAGATGACACCCACCAGAAATAAGATAAAATCGAATAGCTTTAATGAGTTTAACTATACAAATATTTCATATACCAATATTACGAATACAGACTCTTCCAACCTAATTCTACCACAAAAAGAAAAAAAAACGTTTAATGCCCCAGAAAACAATCTCCATCTAGTTCCCGAAAAAGCTCCACTCCAAAATATCCACAATCCCATCAGCCCCCGAACATATAACTTCTAGAAAAACGTTCCAATTCATTTCAGAAAAGCTTTTTCCCGCCATAACCAGAAGTTGGATTCTCAATAGCCGGGCATATTAAAGAAGCTGAAGAGTTTCCATGTCCTTACCCATTCCCTGCTTGGTTTATTGCAAGACTTGTTTGGCCTTTGTTATGTTGCAGCTCGTTTGAGGAGCACAATGTTGAGACCGGATAATAACGGTCCGTTACTGAGAAGAACATTGAAAAGTAAATATATAAGTAGCATGTGAGTATCTAAGTAGGTTTATTAGTTTTCGAGATGATATATCTGTAATAAGAAAAGTCCCTAATACCGTTAGTATTACTAAGGGCTCAATGTATGCAATACTTATTCTTAAAAAGGGATAAATGTCAACTCTTATATATTTTTTCTGTGTTAAATTTTTAAAACATAAAAGTATAACTTTATCAAATATCACAAAATAAGATTTTTTTTTGTAATGTTTTCACAACAACAATAAAAATCTACTCTACTATTTCAATTATTTTTAATTTTGATATATTTTTTTATTTCCTTATAAAGATTTAAAACCTTTATAATTTTTCTAAATAGTTTTAATATTTTATAAATGTCACAAATTTTGTTAAAATATGGAAGATGGTTTTCTTGGAATGTCACAAATAGGAAATTCCCTTATTGCGATTGGTTACTGGCATTTACAATTATTTACATATTTTGTCTTATTGCAAGTACTTATTGTCATTATAGATCTTTAATAGGCGTTACCTATGCAATTATACTCATTATAATTTCCCTTCTAAATATTTTTTAATGTTTTTTATTCAGAAACTAATATATTAATAATTTTGTAAGCATATTTCATCTATTTTTTTTCTGAATGTCACACATGTAGCTCTAAGAATATAAGTCGGCTAGTCTTATAATGTCTATTAACAAATATTCATTGCTATTACAATTTTACAATTACGTATATATCACAAAACTTTTCCTTAAATCTTTATAAGTTAAACTTTTCACATAGGCTCAGTTATAAAAGAAATACACCAGAAAAGTGCATTGGTTGTGGGCTAATTCTTAAAAGTGTTAATGTGTGTGTGGGGGGGGGGGGGGGGGGGAGGGGTTCGCTTTTGGAGGCAGAAAAAAGAGTTCTCAAAGCTTTGTGGATGTATGACTTGCCCTAAAATAGGAGGTTTGTAAGTGTTTGACGGAGGAATCGTTAACAATCCTTCCTCAAAGCACGTAGATTTGGGTAGGGCCATTCAGGTATCAAGAGACTGATAAGCGCAACCGAAGACGATCTGTAGAAACCATTAGCGAAACATCACCTGTCCGAACAGGTGTAATTACCCGTTACGCCGCAAACAACATATTTCAGATCACTCGTGTTTAAAAAATTATTTCTCCATCCAATGGTTCGAAAGTGTCCCAAGCCCACCACTAGATTTCTATACTCCAATCGACATATGTTGTCCCAACCCACACATAAAGGTTAATCATCAGATCGTAATTGGCCCAACCCGAATCTGCGTGCTTTGAGGAAGGATTGTTAACGATTCCTCCGTCAAACACTTACAAAGCCTCTTATTGTAAGGCAAGCCATCCGTCCACAAAGCTTTGAGAACTCTTTTTACAGAATTTAAAATGCCTCCTGACCGTTTTAATTTGGTAGTTACTAATTTCCGCATAGAAAAGCGAATTCAATTTGTACGAACAAACATAAAATACTTTTTCACTCTGCACATTTTTCAAATCTATTTCGATTGTCATGCATTTCGGAATCCAGTTCATTAACTAGGTACTATTTCTTTATTCAAATTTCTCATGGGATCCTGAGCAGAGTATGTTAATTGGTCATATTGATTTAATGAGAACTAAAATGGCAAATTTACTCAGAGTTAAAGATACTTGATTGCTCGCATAGTTAATAGTTTTTTTTTTTATCTTGGATAAAGTAATTTAAGCAACATACTTGTATTGAATAGTGTAAGAATGACTAGATATTTTTAGGGATGCAATGCCTATGGGAATACATGGATTAAATACTTTTGGAATGACTGATTCTCTTTTAAACAAAAGCTTTATTTGACATTCTTTCTACTCCTGTTATATATTGAGCGAGGTGGTTATATTGTTTTCGCATTGTAATTTTTAAGTTTCTATTCTAAGGTTCTATTTTAAAGTTTCTAAGTTTCGACACGTTTTAAAGTTCTCTAGTTCCGAAAATGTATAGAAAAATGTAAATTAGTTAATTTAAAAAATAAAACTCAGTTAAGGAATTAGCCCACAGCTAGTGCAACTTTTCTGAGGTTTCTTAAGGTTAACTTATAAGTATATAATAAATTTTTTTGTGATATATACGTAATTTTAATAGCAATGAATATTTGATAATAGACTTTATAATAGTCTGCTATTAAAAAACATATTAAAAGAATGACATCAAATTTGTTATACAAGTTACTAAATGTTCATGTAATGTAATAGTAAAATCAAAGTATATGCTGACCTTGTTACGATTTTGAAAGTTGAAGCATTGCACAAAAAACATCTCTAATGATTCAAAATTGTCATGTCATCAATTTGATAGGTATTCTTTCAATCGATACCTAAAAATGTTAAAGGGGTTCAAAAAGTAAAATCACATGTTTATAATTTTCTTTAATTTAAAATAATTTTTAATTTTTTTAAAATTCATTCCCGATACTAAATTAAATGCCAAGGGAAAAAAATGATAACAAAATAATAAATTTGTGTCAATTAGATTCAATATTCAAAGTCGTGTACAGACTTTAGATTCTGAACTAGTATTAGACTCAGCACACATGTAAGTAAATATTAATCTTTAATTCTACACTGTAAAAGAAAAGTACTTAAAAATGAGAAAATAAACCTACTCGTTTTTCTTTGAGTACAATTGCATCGTAAATGAGCGATGACTTACAAATGTTTAAGTAATAATACTTTCTAAAAAATGAGTAGTGTTTTTAAATATTGTTAATCTCAGCTTCTGCTCAAGCGATCTTAACAAAGCGAAATGAAAAATTTAAAATTGGTGTTCAGAAGATTGTTTTTTTTCATAATTTGATGTCTATTGCTTAAATGGAAACCGAGTCATGACAACTCAATTATCTTACTTTCCATTCTTTTGGAACACATTTTTAACATTTAACATTTAACATTTTAACATTTCTTCTGTTTATAACTTCTTGAAGTCGCCTTAGCAGTTTAACGGATAAGGCACTGGACTGCTGTGCCTGAGGATTTGCGTTCTATTCCCGGTAAGCCTCGGTTGTAATTGCTGATGTTTATTGAAAGTGGTTTATGTCTGCAGCCTATGTACACTGTTAAAATTTTCAGTTCTACGATGTACCTTATATTGGTGCAAAACAGAGGCCTACACATGTTATGGTGGAATTTAGGTTGAACCAAAAATCCTTTATCGGGAAAAATACCTCTTTAACCGCAACCGTAATTTTCGCTGTCGCTACATCAACAAACACCTCCAAGAAAAACAACGATGAACACGGGCCTCAGTGGCACTCAACTATGAATCAGAGGATTCCTAGTTTGAACCCGATCGGTGACAAGTTGTCATCTTGCGATCGGAGGCTTGCCAGCTTCTCTACAAAAATACTACTACTGAACTGACTGAATACTGAATACTACTACTATATCTGAACACAATACTAAAAAAACTCAAATTTTGAGTTTTATGCAACGTTATGAGTTTTGGTGCAACGATTCACCATTAAACCATGTGTGATAGCACCGTAAAATGGTGAAACTAAGCACCAAATGTTGGTTGGAGCTAAATGGGTACCAAAGTTTGGTGTAAGGTCGTAATAATTTTTAAGCAACTGCTCTTTTTATTCATTGTACACATTTTTGAGCACATGTCTTTTTCAAAAATGAAACTTTTTGGACCCATGATAAACATCGAATGCAATAAAAAGTGAGTATATTTTACTTATTTTCGAGTATCTATTTTAAAGAGTGTAAAACGTACGGAAATATATTTCACAATATAAAAAAATTATAAAAATTAATTCCTACATAAACGCATAAACTTTCGTTATTATAACTTACTATTACAAAGGACAACAACTTAGAAAAGAAACAACATTCATCTCAACACAAGTCGATATTTTATAACTCAATTAACACCCCAAACCTATCCAATAAAAATGATATCTTTTACGAAGTAATAAGTATTACACGCTGAATCCTACGCAACCCAAAAACTATTCTATTTCCAGAGATTAGAAAACAACGAAAAGACCCTCAGGAAAACAACTTCCAGTCAGTTTTATTGCATGATGCAATCAATCAAAACACGAAATTTTACCTAGTTGATTATTCTATCCTGAGGGGGGCGCAAGTTGAATATATTCCGCAACGTATTTTCTGAACAACACTGTTTTTTATTGGGGATGCCACAAAGTAATTCCCTGAAAGATTTTCTCACTTGCAGCAACTCTGTGTTATGCGGGCAGCTATACCAGATGGGGACTGTTTGTCAGTGAAGCGAAGTTTTATTGATATCATTGAGTGGGATGGGGGTTGTGATTTTCGGTATGTTTATTTTGCTGTATCGATTTGCAGTTGTTGTGAGGGGAGGGGGCGGGAGAGGAATTTATTTTCAGATGGGGGTATGTGAATGGAATTCAATGCGGGCAAAGAGTCTGAATTTGGTAAATATGGAAAACATATTACGTTTCCACACTGTAAAAAATAGGTACTCAAAAATAAGGAAAATGTATTCAGTTTTGTGTATATTCGATGTTTATCATAGCTCCGAAGTTTATATTTTGAATAATAAGTTTCAATTTTGAAAATGACATGTATTGAAAAATAAATGTAATGGGTAAAAAGGAATAAAAAGAGCAGATGCTAGCCTACATAGGCTGCCTTCATAAATCCCTTTAAATAAATATCAACCATTGCAACTGAGACTTACCGGGAATCGAACCCAGATATTAAGGGATCGTAGGACAATGCCTTATCTGTTGCACTACGATAACGTGAAGAAGTTATAAACAGAAGTCATGTTAACCCTTTTCACTCGTATGTCCCCGTATGGGGGACATCACTCGTTTTACCATCGCGCTCGTATGTCCCCGTACAGGGGACATCGCATCTGTACCGTTGCGTTCGTATGTCGCCATAGAAATAGGAAAAACGCAGAAGGTAGGAATGGTTGCGCAGTCGCCACATTACCATCCTAGGTCCAGGGGTGTATTCAGGGGTTATATTTTAAAATTTTTGATTTAAGAATGGTAAACCTTCTAGTTAAATTGGAACACATTTTCATCAAAAAAATTCATCTTGATCGAACATGAAAAAAAATTCTGAGTTATTTGCTAACTTTCTAAAGCATAATTACGAGTGCAAAGGGTTAAATGATATACCAAAAGAATGGGAAGTAAGATAATTGAGTTGTAATAACTTAGTTTCTATTTAAGCAATCGACATGAAATAATGTGGAAAACCATCTTCTTAATACCTATTTTAAGTTGTTTGTCAGGTCGTTTTGTTAAGACGGCTTGAACGGAAGCTGATATTAGCAATATTAAATCACACTGTTTATTGTTAGGAAAGTACAGTTACTTAAATTTGAGTATGTCATAGCTCATTTATGATGCAATTGTACTCAAAGAAAAAATAAGTAGGTTCATGTACTCACTTTTAAGTAAATTTTTTTTTAAATTTTCAGTCATCTAAAAATATATGTAGATTAATATATTTTAATTTTCATTCAGTATTTTTTTTATATGTCATAACTACATAGTACGTTGATGACGTTTTAAACTGTATACTTCATTAATTATTCTTATTGTAAAAATTATTCGTTCTACACACGGGTTTAATGAAAATTATATATTTCTATTCATTATTTTCCTTTTATATGTCGTAAGGTGGAGTAAAGTACGACGATGACCTGTTATATTGCATAATGATATATTATTGATTTTTCTTATTGTGAAACAGACAAAATACCCATTTCTTGCAAGGAGTTAATGAAACCGATGCGTTTTAAGAGTATGGAAGTATAAATTAAAATGATCTTGCATTGGAAATAAATTTAAAATATAGATATGTTGCTCACCCCTTTGAGGGCTTTTGTTATCTAATATCTGGCAATAGTAATAAAGTATAAATAATTCGTTATATATTATAAATTTAAATTATATTTAATTTCAAAAGTAGTTTTAAGACAGGTAATAAATAGTCAATAAATATTAAAAACTAAATGTACCATTCCAGTCTAACGCTTACTTCAATTATACAAACAATGAATAAAATTAATTCTAATAAAATGTTCAATAAAGTTATTATATTATATAAATAATTCAATAAAGTTATTATATTATATAAATAATTCAATAAATTTATAATCTTTAATGGTATTTTATAAAATACTAGGAATACATACACATTTGCCTATTTGTAGCTATCGGATTATATGATTCAATTGTTTAGAAAAATTAAATTGCCCAAAAATATACAGACCTAAAAACTGAAAAAGCATGTTTAAATGAATTTTTCTTCAAAATAATATTTGAATACATTTGGAAAAAAAATATAAAGTCTAAAAAACGGTTTAAATATATAAACAATGGCAATATATAAATATATATATAAATCATTAGATTTAAAAAGTTTACTAGGTATTTAAAAATTAAATCTTTAGTTTCATTTTCCATTTTACACATTTAAATATAACTTAAAATTTAATTTTATTATTTTCATCATGAAATATATAAATTGTTAATTATTTTGTTCAGTGAAAATTTATTAAGATAGTACTAAATGAATAGTTTAATAATACATGAATTAAAGCAGTATTTAAAATATAAAAATAAGCTTATTTAATCTTTTAAATCATAAACAGAATCGAAAAATGAAGGACTCATTCCAATTGCTTGATTTTTCATAGTTATAATTCCATAAAAGTTTTTTTTAAAATTTTATTTAAATAAGTATTTGGACATTATATACGGTTTCACTAATACCATATCTCAGATGAAATTAAATACAAATACAATTATATATTGAAAAAAATAACAAGTTAATATTTATAAATATTAAGAAACTTTCTATGGTTTACAAGCTTAGATAGTATTTATAAATGAATAAACGTTATACCATTTTATAAAATATATTTTTTGCGCGAAAAATATAAAACACCCCTATTTTAAATTGCGTTTGTCAGCGAAACAATAAAAAAAAAGTTCCTTTATAAATTTATAATCCTATTTAGAAAACATTACTCTGAATTTCTAAATAACGCCCGAAAATAAACCGAATGAATTATCCTGAATAATAAACGCGTTATTTATGATAGGAAAAGATACCCACATACAAAAGCATCATTAAGATAGGAATGACACATAATTATTAGGAATCTGGTATCGTGTATTTCCTTTTCTTTTATCTTAAAATAGATATAAGAAAACAAAGATTCAGAGTTGTGTGAGCATGACGAGAATAAAGAAGTAAGTATTTTATTTGGGATCTCAGGGACTCCAGGTCCCTTAAGTCATTTACTTGATTTCGTTCTGTTCGTGCCTCAGGAACAAGACATCGTGCATCGTGTATATTTTTGTATATTAACAGTTCCATAAGAATGTTTTTTGGTTGTTGATTGGTAGAATTTCTGTATTGTACATGTGATTGCAATTATCTTCGTAATATAAAAGAGCTCCTGGGGTGTAAATCAAACGAGCGTTGTACGCGTTATATTACCAGCAATTCATTTGCACAATATAGTATATATTTGCACAGCGATATTGTTGTCTCTCTTATATGTTGTTTTACCAGGGAGACGTCAAGAAGTTATAAACAGAATAAATGTTAAAAAGGTGTACCAAAAGAATGGGAAGTAAGAAAATTTAATTTTAATTACTCAGTTTCCATTTAATCAATCGACATTAAATTATGTGGAAAACCATCTTCTGAGCAACTATTTTCAGTTTGTCAGGTCGCTTTGTTAAGATGGCTTGCACGGAAGCTGAGATTAGCAATGTTAAATGACACTGCTCATTTTTTAGAAAGTACGATTGCTTAAATTTGAGTACGTCATCTCTCATTTACGATGCAATTGTACTCAAATGTATTTTCAGGTACTAATTATGAGTATGTTCAGGTATTAATTTTTAAGTATATTTTTTTTATAGTGTAGGTAATTAAAATATTTTTTTTAGGCACTAACAAGTCTTATATAAAATCGCTAACTAGTCTACAATTGAATTTATTTTTACCACACGATTTAATTAACTACTTCGGAATGCCAATTCTAACACATCCACATATTTAAAGATCCTAATATCAACTATTTAACCATCCTATTCAAACCGAATCAAACTTCAGACATTTTAAGTGAATCACTACTCCCTTAAATCTACCTATTTTGGGATCAGGATGACGTTTCCACCAAAAAAACGAAAATGCAAAAGCAATAGATTGCACCTCACAAAACTCTAATTATTACCTAATCCTTTCGACGACGAACCCAATTCAATTCCTACCTTCGCAAGACTCGAACCGGTAGCGAATCCCCTTAATTCCCACAGTCTCCAATCAATTATTTTATTTGTCAGAACTTCAACGCCAATTAAGCAATTTAACGTCAGCCCGAGGAATAAAAATAACACTCAACTTCCCTTGGCAATCGAGACTCTCGAAAGAGGCCGAGTATAAGAAAAAGTTTTCCTAACTGGGAAATGAGTGATACGATTTTCCATCGAAGGAAATGGAGTTGAAGCATCCACTTTGTACGGGAACTGGATAGAGTCTTCGCCAGTTGATGTTGTTCTTTCCATTAACCAAAGAAAGAGTTTTGATAGGGGATTAGCAGCGCTTTTGAGTGTATCGTCAATTAAGAGCAGTGATTTTTAACTTACGATATGGGGGTAAAGTATTTCGGGTACGTTTATTTTTGAATTGCTTCAATGATTGAATGGGGGTAAATGTTGATAGTTTGGTGAAAAAATCGTTTTACTACTCTGTAAAAAAATGTAATGTGCTTAAAAAGGAGTACATGGACGTACTCGTTTTTCTTTGAGTACAATTGCATAGTAAATGAGCGATGACATACTCAAATTTAAGTATTGGTACTTTCGCAAAAATGACCAGTATGTTTTAATATTGCTAATATAAGTTTCTGTTTAAGCCATTAACAAAGCGGCCTGACAAACTTAAAATTGGTGTTCAGAAGATTGTTTTCCACATCATTTGATGTCGATTGGTTAAATGAAAACTGAGTTCTTACGATTCAATTATCTTACTTCCGATTCTTTTGCTACGCCTTTTTCACATGGCTTCTGTTCATAACTTCTTTATGTAGCTCTCGTAGTACTTGTTTTCCACATCATTTGATGTCGATTGGTTAAATGAAAACTGAGTTCTTACGATTCAATTATCTTACTTCCGATTCTTTTGCTACGCCTTTTTCACATGGCTTCTGTTCATAACTTCTTTATGTAGCTCTCGTAGTACAACGGACAAGGACTTCGGTGCGCACGACATCAGGTAGACGGATTGGGTTCGATTCCCGGTAAGTCCTGGTTGTAATGGTTTGAAATGTACTGAAAGTGATTTATGAAGTCAGCATATGTAGGCAAGCAACTGTTCATTTTACTCATTTTTGAGTACATGTCTTTATCAAAAATGAAACTTATGGAGTTGGAAAGTTCCAATTGCAACCCACGGCAACCTTTTGTCTGGGCGATAAAGAAATGTTTTCTTCTTTGTGAATATGGTAAACCTGGTTCCCTTCGGCCGCAATTGCGCTATTGCCTTAGGAGCTATGATAAGAATCGAATGTAATCAAAAGTGAGTATATTTTAGTTATAAGTACCTATTTTTAACAGTGTAGAGCTACACAATGGGCTATTTGATGACGTTTCAGGGAAGGGGGATCTTTCCCGAAGGAAAAACCCAGAAACACGGTTTCGTAATTGAAGGGTGCAGAAAGTAAAGTCGCATTGGTAAATAATATGATTCTTTTAGAATCAACACTCTTCCTGTCATTTGCACTTGAGAATACGTCTTTATTTCCCAAATGAAACTGCATTTTAATAGTTCCATTCGGATGCTTTCCAGTGAACTGAAAAAATATTATCTTTTTTTTTATGTCAAAAAATAATGCTCACACTATTTATAAATTTTCATTAAATTTTGTGCACTAAGTTTAACAGCGAAACTTATATAATTATTTTCAAAAATGCACATATTCGAATTAGAATATGGTTAATCAGCTGAATTTTACAATATTATCATCTCGTATATCTTACGTTCATAGAAAAATATTTTTAATCCTCTGACGCTCATGGACGTGATAGCACGTCCAAGGATCTCCAATCTGTCCAGCAAGGCACACAATTTTAAAGTTACTAAAAAAACTCCATTTTACAATATTTTTTTAATTTAAGGGTTTGAGATACAACTAACAAGCAATCTCTTTTTAATTAACACAAAAATTAGTTATAATAGGAAAAATAATTTAATATAGGTAATAATAGGAAAATAAAATTTTATAATAGGAAAAATATTTTAAATATCCCAAAAGAGAAAACAATTTCACAGTTGCAAAAATCGCGTGAGCATCAATGGATTTAAAAACCAAAAGCCCTTCATATTTTTAATGAGCCCCTGATTTATTCCTCTCGATTTCTTTATGACTGCCATAGAGCACATGAGTATAATAAGACTGGCATCAATCTCATCACAACAAAGAAAAACATTTCTAAACATCCAATTAGATTACGTAAAAAGCTTTCTGATTCGTCAGCACTGCCCCAAATAGAGTTTCATTATTAAAAACGACTTATTACCTGTGCGCTTCTCTTGAAGTGGAATTCGCATTTTTCTACCAGTAATTGCTCAGGAGTTAAATTCTAATATCGGGGGTTTGGGATATTCCGCAACGGAGCAGAAAAGCTGAAACGTCATAAATTATCTTGTTAATGATGCGAAATAATGAACGAGGTTCGTTCGTTCTTTATGACGACCCTTTTTCCGCGTTCTTTGTGCAAAAACTCGCCTCGCATATGAGAACAGCCAACGAAGCAATTTGATACCTGTCGTCGGATGATTGGGAAATGGCTGCAATTATAAGTTTAGGGACTTTCGAAAGAAAGTGTTTGAGGATGTTCTTATTCCCTATCTTAAGAAGATTTTGAAAAGAAAAGCGTGTGATTTGAAGTTGGAAATAATAAGAACATTCTGAATCGCAGACGGTTTTTTTAAAGGATTCTTTTTAAAGAAGTTGTGAAATAAGGGCTTTCTAGTATTGCCAACGAAGCAATTTGATACCTGTCGTCGGATGATTGGGAAATGGCTGCAATTATAAGTTTAGGGACTTTCGAAAGAAAGTGTTTGAGGATGTTCTTATTCCCTATCTTAAGAAGATTTTGAAAAGAAAAGCGTGTGATTTGAAGTTGGAAATAATAAGAACATTCCAAATCGCAGACGGTTATTTTTAAAGGATTCTTTTTAAAGAAGTTGTGAAATAAGGGGTCTCTTGTACGAATAGGTTTAACAGTTTATCTGGAAGAACAGCAGTTATAACGATATCATTAAAATAACTTGTTAACTTTAACTGTTATTTAGGTATTTGTAGAGGGGAAGGGAGCTAATATTAGTGTCCAACCCAATTGTTAAAAATCATCTAAATTACTATAATTACCAAACTGATTTGTATTTCCTTTACTTACAACAAGGTATTAAATGTTAACTATCATTTAATGTCCAATTTTTGCTGTAAATGACATATTATTATGTTACGTAACTGAAATGGAACGTTGTAGTTTCAGAGTCACTGTGGTTGTGATGCAATCAGGTCATCACACTTATCTTTTCATCTTTTGCACTGGCGACTAGAATTCCAGTTTGTATCAATGGCAAGGCAACCACAACACCAAGTGAATTGTTTCATTATTCACCAATAATCCAGACTTCTGGGAGATATGATATCCCCCAAAACTAAGTTATGTGGTCTTATCTTCTGGCGACTGCCAATGTACGTGCTAGGTCAAGAGGCCAATGACAGCCAAGCAGACAACATACGGATTGTCAAAAGTAACCAATAGACGTTTGTGACTTGTATCAAGAGGCGGATTTAACAGCCTCACGATTTATTGACGCGACCCACAGATTCTCATTTACATTCGGACCTAAAAGTAGACTATCTCCCTTGAAATACTTACTCCCTATCTTCTGACAAAAGGGCCGGAGAGCCAAATGTATCAGAGATGTCTTATCGTTATCTATATGTTAACTTACTAATTGTATATTCAAATTGACATCTGGGATAAGGATGTGTCAGTCTTAAATTCAAATTGACACATTATTATCCCAGATGTCCGGTGAGGGAATTCTGACCATTGTTCTCTCATATAATAATAAACAATATTTAATTTTTTCATGTCATTTATGTATGTTTATACACTATAAAAAATGGTACTTAAAAATGAGTATCTGAACATACTCGTTTTTCTTTGAGTACAATTGAATCGTAAATGAGCGATGACGTATTTAAATTTAAGTAACTGTACTTTTTAAAAATAAAAAATGAGCAATGTGATTTAATATTGGTAATCTCAGCTTCTGTTCAAGCTATCACAAAACTAGTTGACAAACTTAAAATAATTGGTCAGAAGAGGGTTTTCTACGTTATTGGATGCCGATTTCTTAAATTAGTAAATGACTTCTTGGTTGTAATTGTTGATATTTATTTCAAGCGATTTATGAAGGCAGCCTATGTAGGCAAGCAATTGCTCTTTTTATTCATTTTTACTCACTGTACTCATTTTTGAGTCTGTGAGTACATGTCTTTTTCAAAAATGAAATTTATGTATTTAGGACTATGATAAGCATCGAATGTTCTCAAAAATGAGTACATTTTACTTATTTTTGAGTACCTATTTTAAGCAGTGTACACTGAGTACTATATGTATTTAGGAAAATCCGATAGCTCCAACGGTAAACGAACGTTCCTGGTGCAAATATAATTAAGTTCACTAAATGACTATTTATCCACCATATGTTATATTTAAAAGTTAACTTCGAATAATTACAGTCACAATCGAGTGAAACGTTTTCAAAGTACAGAGCTCGAAATGTGGTACACACCATATTCTACTAATACATTGCATAATATTTTTTTAAGCTAGCATACAATTTTTTGGATTTAGAATGCAATGCTCGACTAATTGCATTAACTTAATAACCCCCAAAGAGAAAGCAGGGACTTTCCTAAGCGAAATAACTGGACGCTTATGATTGGTTTATGGAGGTCGGAAAGAGAGAATTTCTCGCTCTTAAATATTTCGATTATCATTTCTATTAACTTCAATTATTAATTAAGATAACGTAATTAATCGAATTTTCCTTATTACTTAATAAATAACTTATTTAAACTGATTGGAAAGTAATTAGCACGTTTCCGAGATATTAATTTAATGCTAATGCACAAAAGCGTTTGCTGATTATTTAGTTAGTAGAGCGAAAACGAACCGAGAGCATATATTATAAGATTACACGCGTCTCAATTATTTAATTTACATTTTAATATAAATGCATAAATAGAGATGACATGTTGTGTTGTGTATCTATCTATCTATCTATCTATTTATTTATTTATTTCATTTGTATAGCACGAAATACCTCATTCGTTTCTCCTTAGTTAGAAAGGTGACAAATGTTAATCTTTTTAAAGGGAATTAATTTTATTTTAAATGAAATATCGTTGGTGGTCACTTTTTCGATACTTACTCTCGGGGACGAGCAATTTCTTTAGATCGACTGTTAAATTATCTGTTTACCCTGTCGTGGTAAGGGTGAATGAGGAAAAACGGTGAACATGTTTTTTTAAAAATATATTTCTTACTTTTAACCAGTTAATAAATAGTCTGAAAAATATATTAAAAAAATTCTGTGATAGTTCAGGTTTGTTGAATCGTACTGAAGGTTTTTAAGCAGAGGTATTGAAAAATCCTGGTATCCTGTAATTTGTTTTAAAAAAAATACATTATGCTAAAAAGTTTTGAAAGTTAAAAAAAACATGCTGGTTTTCATAAAGTTTTTTTTGTATTATTTAAAAATTAAATTATATTCTTGTAAAGCACATCTACCCGAGTACGATTAAGAAATTACAGATGAATTTATACAGAATTTATTCTATGTCAAAAGTTTCTACGGTACCGAAATTACAGATGTATTCTATGTCAAAAAGTTTCTACGGTACCGAAATTATAGATGCATTCTATGTCAAAAAGTTTCTACGGTACCGAAATTACAGATGTATTCTATGTCAAAAAGTTTCTACGGTACCGAAATTATAGATGCATTCTATGTCAAAAAGTTTCTACGGTACCGAAATTATAGATGCATTCTATGTCAAAAAGTTTCTACTGTACCGAAATAATAGATGCATTCTATGTCAAAAAGTTTCTACGGTACCAAAATTATAGATGCATTCTATGTCAAAAAGTTTCTACGGTACCAAAATTATAGATGCATTCTATCTCAAAAACTTTCTACGGTACCGAAATTATAGATGCATTCTATGTCAAAAAGTTTCTACGGTACCGAAATTACAGATGTATTCTATGTCAAAATGTTCCTACGGTACCGAAATTATAGATGCATTCTATGTCAAAAAGTTTCTACGGTACCGAAATTATAGATGCATTCTATCTCAAAAAGTTTCTACGGTTCCGAAATTATAGATGCATTCTATCTCAAAAAGTTTCTACAGTTCCGAAATTATAGATACATTCTATCTCAAAAAGTTTCTACGGTACCGAAATTATAGATGCATTCTATCTCAAAAAGTTTCTACGGTACCGAAATTATAGATGCATTCTATCTGAAAAAGTTTCTACGGTACCGAAATTATAGATGCATTCTATCTCAAAAAGTTTCTACGTTACCGAAATTATAGATGCATTCTATCTCAAAAAGTTTCTACGGTACCGAAATTACAGATGTATTCTATGTCAAAAAGTTTCTACGGTACCGAAATTATAGATGCATTCTATGTCAAAAAGTTTCTACGGTACCGAAATTATAGATGCATTCTATGTCAAAAAGTTTCTACTGTACCGAAATTATAGATGCATTCTATGTCAAAATGTTTCTACGGTACCAAAATTATAGATGCATTCTATGTCAAAAAGTTTGTACGGTACCGAAATTATAGATGCATTCTATCTCAAAAAGTTTCTACAGTTCCGAAATTATAGATACATTCTATCTCAAAAAGTTTCTACGGTACCGAAATTATAGATGCATTCTATCTCAAAAAGTTTCTACGGTACCGAAATTATAGATGCATTCTATCTGAAAAAGTTTCTACGGTACCGAAATTATAGATGCATTCTATCTCAAAAAGTTTCTACGTTACCGAAATTATAGATGCATTCTATCTCAAAAAGTTTCTACGGTACCGAAATTACAGATGTATTCTATGTCAAAAAGTTTCTACGGTACCGAAATTATAGATGCATTCTATGTCAAAAAGTTTCTACGGTACCGAAATTATAGATGCATTCTATGTCAAAAAGTTTCTACTGTACCGAAATTATAGATGCATTCTATGTCAAAATGTTTCTACGGTACCAAAATTATAGATGCATTCTATGTCAAAAAGTTTCTACGGTACCAAAATTATAGATGCATTCTATCTCAAAAAGTTTCTACGGTACCGAAATTATAGATGCATTCTATGTCAAAAAGTTTCTACGGTACCGAAATTACAGATGTATTCTATGTCAAAATGTTCCTACGGTACCGAAATTATAGATGCATTCTATGTCAAAAAGTTTCTACGGTACCGAAATTATAGATGCATTCTATCTCAAAAAGTTTCTACGGTTCCGAAATTATAGATGCATTCTATCTCAAAAAGTTTCTACAGTTCCGAAATTATAGATGCATTCTATCTCAAAAAGTTTCTACGGTACCGAAATTATAGATGCATTCTATCTCAAAAAGTTTCTACGGTACCGAAATTATAGATGCATTCTATCTCAAAAAGTTTCTACGGTACCGAAATTATAGATGCATTCTATCTGAAAAAGTTTCTACGGTACCGAAATTATAGATGCATTCTATCTCAAAAAGTTTCTACGTTACCGAAATTATAGATGCATTCTATCTCAAAAAGTTTCTACGGTACCGAAATTATAGATGCATTCTATATCAAAAAGTTTCTACGGTTCCGAAATTAACGATGTACCCAGCAAAAAATGTCAGCATGAAACCTTCATCAAAATTGTCAAATTGAAGGTTGTTTGAAGGTTTTATAAATGATATTGAAACAAAAAACTGCCGTTTTTTTTAAGTTTTTAATTTTCCTGCATAAAACCTTTAAAATATCTGCATTTTTCCTTCATGATTAAAAATTGAAGTTTTTTATGAAGGTTTTTTGCAGTTTTTATGAAGGACATTAAAAAAAAAACTTTAATTTTATAGATCTTCAAAAAAACTGCAGTTTTCCTGCATAAAACCTTCAATTTCAAAATTTTGATGAAGGTTTTATGCTGACTTTTTTTGCTGGGAATACTATGTCAAAAACTTCTCTACAGTTATGATTTACTTTAATAAAAGACAAGCTATATGTAATTTAAAATGGAAAAAAGTATATACTGTTTTAGGTAGTGCAGGATTAAATTTATATAAAAGTCGCTTTTATGAACTAAAATTATTTTAATTAAAATTCAAAATCAATGTAATTTAAGAAAAAAAAAATAGCCCAAATGCATTTTGTCCAATTTTTTTTAAAAATTCAGTCGTTCTATTACTGAATACTCAAAGATATCCATCGAAATAAAACTGTTTTGACGAATTGAAATTAACATGCAAAAATAAGAATCTGTTCATGAGTCAATGCATTTAGAAAAATTTATTTGCGTTTTATCGTGAATCACCTTATGTAACAAAAGTCGTTTTAAATGTTTGCTCCTCTTTTATATACTAAAAAAATATTTTTTCTAATCTAAAATAACAAAATAAATCTGTGGATCACAAAATACCTACATCTTCTGCGTATAAAAGACTGAAAATTTATATGCAAGTACAATTCATCTTCAAAATACGCAACTGAGAATCGGATTTGTAAAATTCCGTTTAATTTTTTAAACGATTTTAGCAATTTCAGAAAAAATGCACAAACATGCTCGAAAAAAATATTTCTATGATCTAAAACGTACCTTTGGTGTTTTAGTCAGTAGAGCGTTTGACTTCGGAACAATAAGTCACATATTCGAGTCCCTTAACCCTTTGCACTCCGATTTCACCTCAATATAACGACTTGTTCTTTTGGTTCCCTGTTCTTTAAAATAAAGAGAACGGAGTGATCTTGTTTTTAAAAAACATCTATTTTTTTAAAATTGTTCTCTTGCAGATCCGAAACATTTTACGATTTTCTCCCCCTATGAGCGAGCCCCAGTTGCTCAGTTGATAAGGCGTTCAACTACTAATCAGAGGATTGGTGGTTCGAATCCGTGCAATGAACTTGACATAGAAAAGTAAAAAAGTAGTGATCTTGCGATCGGAGGGTTGCCAGCTTCGCTACAAAAATACTAGAAAGTCGTCCAGAATATCCAACAAATTATACAGGCGTGTATACGGGACTGGTGCACGATCAATCCGATCGGGGTCCAAAGTCCCGACGTCTATTGAAGGCGTTGGGTGCCAGTTCAGGTGTTTCCTCGTCATCTGACCATGGTTCTAAAATAACGAGGTGCGTGTATGAATGTGTGTGTGAATGTGTATGTGTTCCCGGGTCTTTCCTTCGAGATTGACCCCGAACCGTCGCCAATAGCCCATTGTGCAGCTCTAGTGCGGCGTTAACAAAACAAACCAAACCCCCCCTATGAGCATTAAAAAATTATGGGTAAAAGAACAGAAAGAGGAATAACTGTTCCGTGGAAAGAACGCAATGTCAAAGATGTTCGCGGAGTGCAAAGGGTTTACGTGTTCTTTAGTAACGCGTCTCACAAATACCTTGTATAAATATTCTAAAATATTGATTTTCTATATCCATTGAATGGAGAAATAAGGTGCAAAAGCGCCCTATTGAAAAATACTCTTTGCACTTTATCTCCCAAGACAATACGAGCCAGACAGTAAACAGTTTATAATTCAAGACATCCAAACAGTCCAGCTTACTTTAAGCAGTCTCAAAAGCCGACCACAAAAGACCAAACTTCATACCCTAAGTACTACTGGATACACAAACAAATTATTAAATTCCTTTACCAACTACCATATCAATGCGCTTTTGGCTAAGGTTTTATTACTGAGAGTTCGTACGTTTTTAACTATTCACAAATACGATTCTGGCAAATAGAGGGAGCCACTCGCCGGAATAGAACAGCCCTCGCAGGATCAGGTCTGAATACCTAATGAAACAGTCGTCTTTTTAAGCCGCTAAAAGCGGGATGCAGTTTATGAATTATTCAAGGGGGAAGAGGAAAAAGGGAAAAAGGGGAACGGGGAGAAAGGGAGATCCTGCTTTCAATCTATTTTGTGAATTTTTTAGAGAGTTCTCTGGAAAAAAGGTTTTATAATCTACTTGCAAAGCGTCTGGAGTATAGTAATTTTTTTTTGTTTTTAGTCTGCAATGGAATCAAAGTGTAAATTTAAGTATATTGGAATTAAAAATTTATTTTGATTGAATTATAAACAAATCTTATTTACGTAGTATAAGGGTTGCTTAAATACTACATATAGAATACTAATATATACCTAATAAAATTTAATGGAAAAACAGGAAATTTTTATAAGTGATATTTTTTTCAAAGAAATGTAATGTAGAATATAGCGAGATAGCTTAATGTCAAAGGGTAGTAAATAATTCAAGTAAATTATTTATAGACGCGAAGTCTAGGAAACAGATTGCATAGCACGTATTTGTAGAATTATACATTAAAAAATTATGTTTTTTTATGTTGTAAATAGTTAAAAAGTGTATGTTTTTGTAAATAATGTTTTTTTTATAAATAGTTTGCGTTGGTTTTATACAGCACTCTATTGAAATAAAAAATATTTTTTTCAACAAATATTTCAATCTCCAGTAAATTTTTCGATTTCAAAAGCGAATAATACGTTTATATCATTGTAAATTTTTATTTGACTTATGGTGTATGAGATTTATCATAATTATTTTTATGTTTTTTGATATTCAAATTTTACTTTTTTAAATTCTTTAAACTGTAATTTACATACTTCTATGACGATTTATTTCGGATTTGATAACGAGATTGAATTAGCAAATTTACAACCAAAAAAGTACGTATGTACCCTGTAAAAAAATAGGTGCTTAAAAATGAGTACATAAACGTACTTATTTTGTTTTAGTACAATTGCATCGTAAATGAGCGATGACGTACTCAAATTTAAGTAATTGTACTTTTGAAAAAAGGAGCAAGGTGATTAAATATTGCTAATATACTGTTCAAACCATCTTAGCAAAGTGACCTGACAATCTTAAAATATGTGTTCAAAACATGGTTTTCCACATTATTTAATGTCGATTTATTAAATGGAAACTGAGTAATTACAATTCAATTATCTTACTTTCGATTCTTTTGTCACACCATTTTAACATTACTTATGTTTATAACTACTTCGCGTCGCCCTGGTGGCTTAACAGATAAGGTCTTGGACAGCGGTGCCTGCAGATGTGGGTTTGATTCCCAGTAAGTCTTGGCTGTAATTGTCGATTTATTGAAAGTGATTTATGTAGAATAGAATTTGCTTTTTTTTGTTCATTTTTACTCCTTGTACTCATTTCTAAGTACGTAGTTTTCTCAAAAATTGAAACTTATGTATACGAAGCTATGATAAGCATCGAATGTACTTAAAAATGAGTACATTTTACTTATATTTGAGTACCTATTTTTAACAGTGCAGTACAACGTTTTTTAACCGAACTACCAACATTTGCCCCTATCCAATCATTGAAGCTAATCAAAAATAAACGTATCCCAAATACTTTACCCCCATATCGCAAGTTAAAAATCACTGCTCTTAATTGACGATACACTGAAAAGCGCTACTAATCCCCTATCAAAACTCTTTCTTTAGTTAATGGAAAGAACAACATCAACTGGCGACGACTCTATCCAGTTCCCTACAAAGTGGATGCTTCAACTCCATTTTCTTCGATGGAAAATCGTATCACTCATTTCCCAGTTAGGAAAACTTTTTCTTATACTCGGCCTCTTTCGAGAGTCTCGATTGCCAAGGGAAGTTGAGTGTTATTTTTATTCCTCGGGCTGACGTTAAATTGCTTAATTGGCTTTGAAGTTCTGACAAATAAAATAATTGATTGGAGTCTGTAGGAATTAAGGGGATTCGCTACCGGTTCGAGTCTTGCGAAGGTAGGAATTGAATTGGGTTCGTCGTCGGATGGATTAAGTAACAATTAGAGTTTTGTGAGGTGTAATATATTGCTTTTGCATTTTCGTTTTTTTGGTGGAAACGTCATTCTGATCCCAAAATAGGTAAATTTAAGGGAGTAGCGATTCACTTAAAATGTCTGAAGTTTAATTCGGTTTGAATAGGATGGTTAAATAGTTGATA
This sequence comes from Troglohyphantes excavatus, assembly GCA_963932185.1. Lineage (NCBI taxonomy): Eukaryota > Metazoa > Arthropoda > Arachnida > Araneae > Linyphiidae > Troglohyphantes > Troglohyphantes excavatus. The sequence continues at coordinate 57,563,790 of OZ010671.1, read as the reverse complement.
TTAGGATATTTAAATATTTAGGTGTGTTATAATTGACATTCTTAAGTAGTTAATGAAATCGTGTGTAAAAATAAATTCGATTCTAGATTAGTGAGTTGATATAAAACGTGTTAGTGCCAGAGAGTTGTAATATTAAATAGAGAGCGCCTTCACTAACAGACTCTCGTAAGGCCGCGGTGTCAACATTGAACAGAAAAACTCGCATCACGTGGTTATAGCGCTGCCACATTTGGCGTTCATACATCTGCAGGAGTTTCAAATTTGGGGCACTTTCTTCTTTTTTGGTGATAAGGAGATCTGTCCGTATTCAACATCTTAACATATATGTACGTATTTACTTATTTTCAAACAATATGCGCTAAATATTTCCTCTTCTTTAACGAAACGAAAATATTTTATTTGTGTTCAATACTCGAAGAAGCGAAACTCTTTATATTTCTCATGTTTTATTGTTCATATTTTCTTATTGAAGTATACAAAATAACAATTGAAAGAACTTCGCTTATGGTAATTTTTTTACATAAAAACGTAATGCAATTATTTCAAAACTACAAAGTAAGAAAAATCTCTTTAATATATCTGTTAAACACCCTTAAATTGTGCCACTCGTTAAAAAAAAACGATATTTAAATACAAAATTAAACACAAAACCATATTACAATACTTCGATCTCGTTTAGTTCTTAAAGTCGCCAAGGCCTGCCAAGTAATATTGGCGCATGAGTGAATTGGCATTTCCACATATCACGTGGTTTCAAAGTGGACACACGGAAATCAGCATTGTTATTCCTCTATTTGTATCATTACTCTATGTTTGGTGCCTAAAATAAACATATTTTAATTACCTACATTGTAAAATCTATTTATTGAACTTGGGGCATATTTGTTGAACTTGTTTTTAAGATTCCGAGCGATTAAGCCAAGTGAAAACATTTCCAAGCGGAAACGTATAAACAAGTACAACAAACGTACATACATACCTTTCGCACTAAAGTCTACAAGTCTTTCTTTTCTAAAGTCTATCTTTTAAAATAAGCGACTCGGGCTCATCAATTACATATAGGGGAATAAAAGACTCAAAGATTACCCATCCGCCTTATCGATATCATTTACTGACTGCCCATTGAAGGAACCCATCTGGCATCTTCCGAACCACCTTCACTTTGTATAGGAAATCGAGTTATAGTGTATCTGCCATTCCGCATAAAGAGGCCCCATTGAGCAAATACGTCGTGTCGACTGACAGGTAGTGGAGATAGTGTAATGGAATGGTCCCTTTGTTCTTGCAAGGGGAAGTTTTGTGATTGATGATTCCACTTGGTGATATTGACTAGCAATAAGAAAATATGTTTAGTTTGATTGAATCGTTGCTGTTGGATCAGTTGAAGTATGTTTGTGCTGCATTTCTCGACTTGAATACAGGATGATTCTCAAAAGTCACAGAAAAAAGATTTTTTTTAAGATATAGAGAGTAGCAGGATGTGGTTTTAACAGAAATGCAAAGAAAGACATGGGATTTTTATAACCAAAAACTTCGTGCTAAAATAGTTATATATGTTACCGACAGGGTACGCGGTAGTTTTAACAGAGATTTTAACCATTTTCAGTAGGAAAATTAAAGTGTGATTGTGCTTTTTACACACTTAGTACACAACCTTCATTCATCTCAGAGTTGGCTCCAAAAAACCCACAAAAAAAGGTACAATGTTTTTTTAACCATTGCAAAATGTGATTTAAAGTTTTAGAAGTGTTTAAATCGGAAATTCAATTAAGATTACAGCCATTTAATTAAATTAAAATATTACGCGGCTAAGTTTCCATTTAATGTACGTATGAATAAATTAATCGCCAAGTTCCATTCTTATGTCTGACACGCGGTATTAAACTAACAAATAAACTTATTATGTGGCTCAGTTTAATTTTTTTTAATCTTTTCAAAATGTGTAATCCAGTTTTCATGACAAATTACGTAGCCCTTTTCATTTCTGGATATTCAGTATTAAATAAAAAGATTTAAAATTGTTACACTCTATATTTCAAATTATACAAAGTAGTTTCCATGTCGACATAGGAAAAAGATAAATATAAATATGTTAATCTGTTTCCGCTCCATACTTTTACCTATAAGATTTAAATTAAACAATTATTTTTTCAACTTTTTCGAAACTTCCTGGTATTGCTGTGTTCTAAAAATCAGCCTAAAACCAAATCCAGGTTGCCTTCCACGTCTGCGTCAAATTTTACAATGATCCGTTTTACTGTTCTTTTTTAATTTTTGGCGACACACGACAAACTTTCATTTTTATTATTATATAAAAAACTAGGTTGTTACCCGCGGTTTCACACCATTTAAAAAGATGTTCACCTATTGGTTTATTCCCTCCTTGTATTGTCCTGTTGGTCGTTTTTTCTGAAGTCCTTTAATGTGGTGCATATGATGAATACACTATCAATAAAAAAGGCAGCAAACATAAATTTTTGTTTATTTGTTGAATGACTTAAGCAAATTTTAGTCACATTTCACTCATAACAATGGTATGAGCAATTTTACGACAAATTTGAGGACATACGTCAGATCTGTTTTCGAGTAATTACTAAATTAAAATAGAATAATGGTATTAAGAAGCCCAGTTAATGGATATGTATTAATTGATTTTAGAATATTTTGACATGTTAGTAAATTGTATGCTAAATTCGGATGTCGTAGGAGTATCATGTCCCGATTATACAATTTCTACTCGGAAAGAACAAGTTAATTGAAGTCTCATTCATTTATTGATACATTTTAATCTTAAAACAATATTTAACAAGACGAAGACAACCTTAGAACAAGAGATCATGTGTTTTAATGTTTACAATTTTGATCACCTTAAAATAGGCACCTTTGGTAAATAGAAACAAAGCTTCTATTCAAGCGAAAAAATGACTAAATACAGTTAAAAATTCATAATAAATCAAGGAAATGTGATAAAAAGATATACTTATAGATTTTAAAAGGCACGAGCTTGGGTGAGGTTGAGCCAATAACTCAGTAACATATATTGCAAACACGTGTCCTCTAATCAATGATGCCAGGAAGACACTTTATCAGCTGTGCATATAAACCTTTGAGCATGAATGGTCTGTAGTAGATAGAATATGACGCCATAAATGTAAAGCCCACATCTCAGAGCGAAAGGCCCATATCACGTGCCATCTTTTCAAAATTATGAATTAAAAAGTACTCGCGATTGGCTGATGAACTGGGAAATGTGTAACAGAGAAAATTTATGAATGGAATGCAGTAATTAACCACGTGTCTGAGGCCATATATGTTGGCTTCACTGATGTTAGCGAGAGTGACGACATGATTCCTCTACTACAAAGGATCCATGCTCGAAGATAGAAACTATCTCTGACGCCACAGCTTGCGCCATTTTTGGTGCAATGGCGAATTTATTTAATCTTTGAAAGTCTGATATTTTATAGTATTTTTTTTCTTTCAGAAGAGTAACGCTTATAGGCTACAAAAATTCTTTCCGAAAAAAAAAACTGCTTCCATTCACCCGATTTAACGGTATGTTCTCTGATTCCGTGGCTGTCACTGCAATATATTACGTTTAAATTGAGGTCTGTGATGCTAAATTCGGTTAAGTAATATTGGCGTTAACGGGGTTTAGCATAACACGCTTCAATTACGAGCCTGCAAATTCGATCAATGATCAGTGAAATTCCTCACGATTCGTAACCCAGCAAACACACAAAGCGTGCGTTGGAATGACAATATCCCGGGAACTAAGTACTCTTAATTAGATTAACGGTTTGGTTGAGTTGAGTATTATGAGATTGCTTGTATAACCCAGAAGGAGGGGCAAGTCACCTAGCGCAATCTCATCTAGAATGTAGCTCGTTGTTTTGCGTTGTTGTAATAGTTAACGATAATTTAAAGAAGAAAGGTGAAAAATAATACAGGGAGTCAGAGAAGTCCTGGACACATTGAAAAACTATGTAAATAAAAAGTCCGGGTAGGTACAGATTGCGTTGTACTATAATATTTGGTTTATCAATACATTTGGGTCCCACGTGGTACAAAGGTTAGAGGGCGAAATGGGTTAATACTCAACCTGTTTGACGCGTCTATCCTTCCTCTGTACGATGATATGTCATTTATTCCCATTTGGTGATTCTATGTAGAGTTATGGGGCGGAATCGTATACTGCAGTTGGTCGAAACCCCCACATTTAGTGGTATCTTGGACAGGGGCGGAATGGGTTAATAATCGGAATCGTATTTCACTATGAAACTCCAAGTGACTACGTACCAGTACCGAAAGCAAATGCGTATTCACCTCAAAAACAACGAGCAGTGGCTGTTTTTTCTGTTACGTATTACTAACATGGTTTCTAATAATGTGATTGTCCGTACCTTCGAGCATGAATAGTCTGTAGTTGAGAGGAGAATATGACGTCATAATCGTGAGGCCAACATCTCGGAGCGAATGGCCCATATCACGTGACTTCTACTCAAAATTATGAATTAAAAAATACTCGCGATTGGCTGATGAATTGGGAAATGTGTAACAGCGAAAATTTATGAATGGAATTAGTTAATTAACCAGTGTCTGAGGCCATACATGTTGGCTTCACTTTGGTGTTAGCGAGAGTGACGTCATGACTCCTCTACTACAAAGGATCCATGCTCGAAGGTCCGTACAGCAGAAGACAATGTAGGTTATGACTTGATGTATTCAATCGTTAAATTTAACTCCGTACTTTTTAAAATAGGGTTGTAATCCTCTTTCAAGTAATTCGATTAGGTGGTGGAAGAAACCGTTTAAAGCAGTGATTCCCAACCTGTCGTTCGATGACCACTTATGGTCTGTAAGAGGGTTCACAGTGGTCTGTGGTGGTCTTTGTGAAGGAAAATTTAAATTGAATTATTTCACTTGCAGATTTGACAGGGGGTATTTTTCATTTTTATACTCGCGTTTTTACTAAAAATCATCGGAAGTTGGTGAAACAGGTGTAAGCATACTTTCAAATATTCCTTTACTAATAGGAAGCATACAGTTAATTTGAAATGTTATTTTAAATTATTAACTTAAGTTAGATTTAATTCGATATCATTTCTATATTAGTAAGAAATGTGCAAAAGATATGACATTCAATATTTGAAGTATACTTAGCATTAAAATATTTGTCACCTGAATTTTTTAATTAGTATTGTTGAAATGGGGTGGTACATGCTTTATCTTACTTTTAACTTGGTGTGGTGTTCCGTGGATATACAAAAGTTGGGAACCGCTGGTTTGAAGAAGCTGGAAGTATCCTCAAGCCATAAGAAAACATTGCATTCTGCTGTGTGACAATGACATTAACCATGCAGTGAGAATTTCCCGACCAATCCTCATCTGGCCTTATTCAGTGACACCAGTCGGATTCTGGGAATAACAATTATTCCAAACAAAATTAAATAAGCGTGTTAAAAATTTGCGACATAAAAAAACATCCACTACTAATATTATTTCATTTGCATGATTTTCTAACGCGTCCAAAACTTCTCGTACTCCCTGTATATTGAATAGTAATGGGTATAAGCATAATCATTGTACGTCCATTGACAGTACAGATTATTTGTTTGTTTTAATGGACCGAATTCCAGAAGAAAGATTCTAAATCATATTAACAAGAAATCTCTTTACAAAGTAAATCGCAAAGTAATACATAATAGAAAATCTATTTGTGGTTTGGTTTGGTAAATTAACGTCGAACTAGAACTGCACAGTGGGCTATTGGCGACGGTTCGGGACCTATCTCGAAGGAAAGACCCGGGAGCGATGTCTCGTATTTTTGAACCATGGTCAGATGACGAAGAAAACACCTGAGCTGGCACCCAACGCCTTCAATAGACGTCGGGACTTTGGACCCCGATCAGATTTATCGTGCACCAGTCCCGTATACACGTCGTTTATTTTTGTGGATGTTCTGGACGACATTCTAGTATTTTGGTAACGAAGTTGGTAACCCTCCGATCCCAATCCACTCGGCCACGGAGGCCTCAAATGTATTTGGGATTTTACATGCTTGAAAGTACATTGAAAGTTGCGTCCGATTTAACATTATGCCTACAATACGCAATATTTTAAAAACACTAAACACATTATTTAAAAGGTACCGTAACTTATGGTTACTTGGACTTCCATGGGGGTTACCTGAACTCAAAACAACTTTAAAAAAAATCTTGTGTGTGTTTACATTAAAATATTGACGTGATTCACCTTTGATCCAACAATCACGTCCATATTTTCATGACAGTAGATCCATGAGATATTTAAAAAAAATTTTGTTGTGGGTTTAAGTAACCCTCAAGGTCCAAGTTACCCCCCCCCCCCCAAGACCCAAGTAACGCCAAGTTAAAATAAATTGAATTTTAATGATATTCTTAATTTCAGCGCTCCCAGAACTATATAACATATTTAATTAAAAGTTAAAAATGGGGCGTTGGACGTCAGAAATCACCGCATGATAAATACAAATTCATTAATTTTCATTAAAGTTCTGAGCGAATGACATCTTATCAAAAGGTGTCATTTAAAAAGTATCTTGGTTTATTGTGGTCGTTTTGTTTAATGAAAGTGTTCTCCTAGTATGACAACTTAATTCTCTCGTTTCATTAATATCCTTTATTAATAAAAGGGATTTATTAAACAATTTATTCGTGTTTTTCTTTTTATCACAATCATGAGTTTTTCAGTCCCGATGTTTTACTTTACAAACCAGAAAAAAACCAGAATTGTGTTAATAGAACTTAAAAATAACTGAAATTTATTTGAAAGTTTATATTGAAATTTAAATAATTTTGTCATGAGATGAGAAAAAAACACGTTGAATACATCTTATGGATGTCCACTGTAAAAAGAAAAGGTTCTTTAAAATGAATACCTGAACATCTCGTTTTTCAGTACAATTGCACCGTAAATGAGCGATGATGTACTCGAATTTAAGTAATCGTACTTTCTCAAAAATGAACAGTGTGGTTTAATATTGCTAACCTCTAGTTCTGTTCAAACCATTTTAACAAAGCGACCTGACAAACTTAAAATAGTTGTTCAGAAGATGGTTTTCCACATCATTTGATGTCGATTGCTTCAATGGAAACTGAGTTAGTACAACTCAATTATCTTACGTCCCATTCTTTTGGCACACGTTTTTAACATTTATTATGTTTATAACTTCTTCACGTCGCTTTGGTAGTACAAAGGATAAGTTACTGGACTGCTGTGCCTGAGGATCTGAGTTCGATTCCCGCTTAGCCTTGATTGTAATTGTTGATATTTGTTGAAATTGATTTATGAAGACAGCATTTGTAGGCCTATGTCTTTTTCAAAAATGAAACTTACGTATTCTTAGTTATGATAAGCATCGAATGTACTCAAATATGAGTACATTTTAATTATTTTTGTGTACTTATTTTTGACAGTGTACTTTTATAGTTGCTCTTGATAAAATATTTAGGTTTTACGACACGTTACGTTATATTATTAACAATTACGTTAGTTTAACAATCAAAGCTAAATTTTGTTTATTATATTTTTAAAAAGTATTAAATTGAAATGGAAGTTTTTCTATCAAATACCAGATATGACCTGCTATAAAACGGATATTTTAACGAACATACAGCCGCACTTTGTTAAGAGGCGATTTCATACAGAATAATGTAATTTATAAAAGTAAGCAAGTAATAATGTAATTTATAAAAGTAAGCAAGTAATAATGTAATTTATAAAAGTAAACAAGTAATAATGTAATTTATAAAAGTAAGCAAGTATGACTCTTCCTGCATAAAAATTAGTCTGAAAATTTCATTCATAATAATTAACGCTCATTACACAACAAGTTCTCAATTTTTTTTTAATGACTATACATTGCCTTAAAAACATATTTTTTCGAACATTGCTTCAGAAATACTTTATAAACCTTAAATGAAAATTCTCTGGAGTTGATATAATTACATGTAACTAGAATGAAAGAGTACAAAAAGTAAACCGTCATGAAAATAGAATTCCAACAAAATCTTACTTCATTTTCTTTTTCCCCTTTCAAATCGTCTTAATTACACGAGAAATAAAGAAATAGAACATCCGTATCTGGTTTGTTTCTTAGCATACCACCTATTTTTAATTCGTTATCACCATACCTTTTACACATGAAATTGGTATGAGTCAATGCGTTCTGCAACCGAGATTTGTGCCATATTACATAGCATTTGGTTATTTGGTTGACAAGGAAATGTTTTTCGGAAAGAAATTCAGTTTTGCTGTGCTGAATTCATTTGCTAGATTAGCGACTAAATTGCTCAAATGCTGAATTGCTTAATGCCATGAAATTATAGAAGAACAACTACGTGAATAAAATTTATTCTTTTGCCATAAAGATTATTGTTGGTATTTTAGTTTTAAGTAGGAAATATACAAAATTAATTATATTAGGATTTAATATTACATATCATTTTCGGTTAAACCGAGTGAGGATGTTTCTATACATTTACTATAAGATATATTCAAACAAAACCACCATAAATTTGCATTTGCAAAGCTTAAAAGTAAATTCTCTGCAGTTCATAAATTTTTATAATAAAATGTCCTGTGTGTTCATGTTTATCCGTTAATATGGTTCGGAATTACTAAGCACATGTTAAAATTTCACTGATAAAACTGTTATTTATGACTAGCGGAAACAATGGGTTAAACAAAATGATATATTATAGTAAAATAAATAAAATGTGTTATGTTAACACAAGCTGATATTAGAAATATTAAATCACACTGCTCATTTGTGAGAAAGTACGATTACTTTAATTTAAGTACGTCATCACTCATTTACGATACAATTGTACTCAAAGAAAAAAAAGTATTTTCAAGTACTCATTTTTAAGTATCTTCTTTTTACAGTGTACGACGCCGACGTTTCGTTCGAATGTTTTAGTATACCGCAGTGAAGTTTTATGAAGTGGCAACAGTAATATCAGTTGTAATCGACGGAGAAATGTGAAAATCTAATATATAATACCAAAAATCAATTCAAATGCCGGTCTTTACAAGAAATGTTCTGTAACTATAAAATGTAGCATTTTGAAATTAAAGAGTACTTTGTTTGAAAATTAAAAATGTATCGTAACATTTTAAAACGTTGTACGATTTTCCATTCGTAAATAATAACTATTTTAATGTATTCATTCACTTAACATGGATGAAAACTTGCAATTTAAAACATAAATTCCTTTACGCTTTAGACATTATGTCAAAATTGTTTTATTATGCACATGACTTCATGGCTTTTGATTAATGCGATATTTATTATCAAAAAAATTTATAATATCCACAGATAACGTTGTAAAAGTGATGCATTCTAAAAGTAAAGTACGAAATACCTTTACATAGAATATTTCATTTTTCCTATAATTTTAATTATAACGTTTGAGCTCATTAAAACATAATTAATAAATTCAAAAGTTTTCGAGGAGTTTTGGGCATGGTGTAGTTTTAACCCAACCGATCGAAAAGAATTAAAATTTATGGCGGGAAATATGTACTCTCACTTTCAAAGTTCTCCATTGAATGTCTTCGTGAGTTAAGAAATTTAATTTTGCAAATATATGTTTTATTAATCGCTTGTTAAAATTTTGAATTAACATTTTACATTCTATATTTATTGCATTCAATATAGATATTTTTATCCAAACCTTTAATCCAAATATGTAAAGATTTGTATGCGAACTATACATATTCGATTATTGTCTTAATAAGGAACGATCCTATTGTAATTATCTCCTAAAAATATCAACGACATATAATATGAAAAAGATATACTAACCAAACACTTTCATTATTAAAATACAAATGCAACGTTAAAATACGTAATAAAAGTCCGTATAATCCGGACATGTTTCGGGAGACACATCACCCTTCATCAGCGGAAAATGTAAAGTCTGTGTGTAATAAAATATAAATAAATAAATCCAGAAATTTAAAGTGTTGCCAAAGAACAAAAACTAAAAAACTAGTTCAATCGGTTGGAGTTAACAATACACTATCGCTGGCACACAATAGTTAACTCCAACCGATTGAACTAGTTTTTTAGTTTTTGTTCTTTGGCAACACTTTAAATTTCTGGATTTATTTATTTATATTTTATTACACACAGACTTTGCATTTTCCGCTGATGAAGGGTGATGTGTCTCCCGAAACATGTCCGGATTATACGGACTCTTTTATTGCGTATTTTAACGTTGTATTTGTATTTTAATATTCTTAACGCAATGTTCTATAAAACGAGTTTTTATCTCAAACACTTTCAACTTCTATAACACAGCTCTTTAATAGATAGGATAACTTAAAAGAATGGGGATTTTTACAGCAGCTCAAATAATAATTACCACACACCGATCCATATTTTTGGAAAACAACAGCACATTTCAGGAACTCTTAATAAACTTTCGGTCAGCTATTTTCCTCTTATTTAACAGAATAGAAAAATTCTGGGCTGTACATACATTCTTCTGCTTTTGTATTTTACCGTTTTCTTAACGACCATTTCGCGTTCTTGGAAAGTTAGATTTTAAATACGGAAAAATAGTTTTTTAAAAATATTCCGATCTTTAACGCGTTTTTTTTATGGAAATAACACACTGAATGTAAAGTTTTCAGTTAAATTTCACACAACGTATGCATATTTATTATGTTCGTGTGGAAACATTCACTGGAAAGATTAAAATTAATTTTGAGATTAATCGGTATATAATCTGTTTTGTTTTTAAATAGCAATCAAAAATAAATATTTTGAAAAATACACTTAGTATAGATTAATAATAATAAAATTACAGATGGTCGTCTTTTTTAACCGACTGCCCAGCGCGCCCACCAAAACTCCAAAATAAAACCGTCAGAAACTTTAAAGTAAAACCGCCAACGTGCGCCAAGTCGAGAGGTTATCAATTCGTATGTTATGTATTTTTTTATGCATGTTCGCGAGGGATTTCGGTTCAACTTCAGATATTTGGACAATTATTTTTGCTGGTTAGGGGATGTTTCACTTGGGAGCAATTTGAAAAAAATATTCGGTGTTATCCGGCATTTAACTATCCGGAATTCTCAATTAACCGGACTGTTTGAAAAAAATATTGTCCGATTTCGAAAATTCTTTTTTTGTTGGATAGAGAAAATCCATTTAGGCAAAATCTGCAAAAACTAATCGGTTATCCGGCTGTTATATATCCGGAAATGTCGATTAACAGGAGTTTTTTTTAAACAATTTAGCTGTTTCAAAATGTTTTCATTGTTTAACAGAAGCTGCAGAACAAAGACATTTCGTTTACCAAGCATTTATTAAAATGGATAGGGATTGTTTTACGATATATATTGTTGAGACAAAATGTGAGCACAAAATGTTGTTACTTGAATTTCTTGGTGAATAATAGCAGAGGCGAAGCCCCCCGCTAAATTAAAAACTAAAAATTGAAACATAAAATAATCTTTCTAAAAAAAAATAAAACCGACTTAAAGAAAATGTTCTAAAAAGTAATTTTTTTAAAAATTTTACGAACGAGTTGAAAAAATTGAATTATTTAATATCAATTTTATACTTATTAGAACTTCTTGAAGTTGGTGCCATTTTACAAAAATCATACCTAAATTTTGGCGCCGATTTCAAAAAGTTTTAATAAGTATAAAATTGATATTAAATAATTAAAATTTTTCAACTCGTTCGTAAAATTAAAAAAAATATTTTTTACTTTTTAGCGTATTTCTTTAAGTTGGTTTTCCTTTTTTTAGAAAGATTATTTTATTCTCTTAAATAAGAGAAAATACAAATTCGATTTTGATGATACTTGGTAAAATTGCAGTTTCTATTAGGAAAAGAGTTTTTAATATAAAGTTTTAAGGAAAGTAAAATACAGTATTCGTTCACTTTTATGTCAAATCTAATGTCAAATCCCTCGGACGAAACCACTTAAATGGTCCATGGACTTCTAGTGTTTCTAGCAATACACAGAACTTTTAAATTAATAAAAATATTCGATGTTTTAAATATTTTTTCAAATCTGAAGCGTTGGAGAATCTCTTGGAAGATATGTCTATTAAAACAATAATAATAATAAAAAATATTTAATATATGTGTAATGGAAATTTAAAGTAAACTATTTTCCAAGAGAAAACCACTTTACAATTTTGCTTTATTTATTACCGCTCATAGTGTTAAGGAAACTTGACAATCTTAAAATGGTAGAAGTTTTGAAAAAATAATTGAATTATTACAGCTTACTTTTCTTGCTTTCCATTCCTGAGAAATAGGACCCAGCAAAAGAAATTCAGCATAAATTATTCATAAAAATTGTCAAATTGAAGGTTTTTTGAAGGTTTCATAAAGGATATTGAAACAAAAAAATGCAGTTTTTTTTAAAGTTTTTAATTTTTCTGTATGAAACATTTAAAATATCAGCATTTTCCCTTCATGATTAAAAAATGAAGTTTTTTGCAGGATTTTTTTAAAGTCCTTTTACAGTTTTTATGTATGATATTAAAACAAAAACCTTACATTTCATAGATCTTCAAACAAATTGTAGTTTTCTTGCATGAACTTTCAATTTGAAAAGTTTAATGAAGGTTTTATGCTGAAATTGTTTGCTGATGAATAAAAGAAAATTCATGAGCAAGATTAATGTATCTGCTACTAAAAATTATTTGAAAGAGTGTTTAGGTATACAATGTAGTACAATTCTTCTAATAAGCGCTTATTTGGTATATTAGCAAAGCTCGTATATGTATAATAAAGAGATGACAGACACCATTAAATTTCGTAGCATTGGCCTGTTCTGCAACTGACTATAGGGGGTAAGGGGGCACGTTGATACGCAGGATTGATACAGTGTTTATAATTTTAAATTGAGATTAGTGAAATATATAATTTGTATCTCATTGATGGCAAAGCAACACAGTTACCCGATAAGTTTTTAGCAGGGATACACTATTTGGTTTGTATTTGAGAAATCAAACATGTTTTGTGAACTCAAAAGTGAACTGTCTTAAAGTCTTTTCAATAGTGGCTTTTTAAGAAAATCTTATGTATACGCCTTAAGTGAATTTTTGATAAAGTTTGAGATAATATGGTTTTACCTTTTGTTACAACAAGTTTAATTAAATATGGCTGCCTGGGGCACATTGATACACTATAATAAGGGTCAGTTTGATTGTATTAATGTGCCGAATATTAAACAGACTATTTAAATAAAGTTTATTGTAACCTTATAATAGATTAAATATCGAGAAGTATCCCTCTTAAGTGATTAAGTAATAGTTAAAAAATGTCGTTTTAAAACTTTATGTTGAGATTGTACTCTGCTGACTGGTTAAAATGTAATGTTTGTTACTTTGTTCTTCGAAACTAAGTGAAAAATTAAAAAAAAGTGTACCAATAATCCCTATCTCCTCCATTTATATATCGTTTCATTTAACCCTATGCGAAGAGTTTATTGCTAGAGTATCGATTACATCGATAGATTTTACACAATTCTGATTCGAATTTTAAAATTAAACCGAAAGAAAGTTATTTTTTTCCTTCAAATTTGAAGTTTCAAGATTCGAAATTAATTTTCTTCCAATCACAAAAAGAATTTCCCTTGATTAAACTTTTAAAGATTCGTTTCTTTCTGGAAATAATACTGAATTCATGCAATGATCACGTCGTCTGTAACTTCAAAAAGAATCAGAAAAGAAGAAGCCCTTTAGAATAAAGCTTCTTCACAAAAAAAAAGGAAACCCCATTGAAACTGAATGCACTCATAAATTGGATAGTAAAACTCGGTTTCCGTTTAACAATCTTACAAGATCATCTGCCGTTACCAATTTCGAACATTCGTTGTAGCACAAGCCACAGCGCATTAAATTGAGAAGAGATTGTTTGACGGAAAACAAATGTGACTTTCGGAAAGTAGTAGGAAAAGGAAGTATCCAACAAGGTAAAAGATTATTTTTTCTTAGTATAAACATATTTTATTTTTACTGTAGGCAAGAGAAATCTCTAGAATCGGCTGGATGAATTCGTATAGATTTTTATTTGTATATTATTTCAACACTACAAATATATTAAGTAAACGACTTTTATTTACTTAAGTATAAGGCTTGATATTACGGTTTAAGAAAATGTTCTATTTGATTGATAAAAAATACGGTAATATATAAAATATAATGTTTGCTGATATGAACGCTCATATTTCAAGATTCAATGAACCGATTTGGGGCCGTTTGCACTAATGTTTGATGTTAAGTAATAAAACTATATCCGTTATTTGCTATAATTACAAACAATCAAAACAATGAATTTACTTTCATTGTTTTGTTTCTACCATGTATGTATAGTTTTTACCCGTTTATATTTTATATAATGGCGCTGTGTCTTCCTCCACATTTAAATGCAAAAGTATAAAATTAAAAAAAAAATTGGGATATTCTTAAAAAAATTTTAAGTTAAGTAAATTTGAACAAATAATGCAGTTTTTTTTTTCGGTTTAAAACCTATGTTTAGTAGCCTAATGGCCCCGCCTTTCTAGAGATACGTTAATGTACATATGTATCTTTGTACATAAATAAGAACTGTATGTCTAGCGGTTATAATCATCCTTTGAAAATACATGTTTCATACCTGTATCAAATTGTTTCTGTTAGGAAGGGAAAAATATTTTATGACTGTTTAAACGTTTGTGAAATTTATAAAATTTCTATTTAATATTTAGAGCAGCCATTGAAAATGTAATCATAATCCGTGTGATAGATATCCGTAACTTTTGAGCGAAAGAATTGAATAAGTTTCAAAATATTGCAAAAAAGAGAGCACAAAATATTTAATTATATTTAATAGAGATCGAAATATTTTTCGGTTTCTTTTTAGACAAATAAAGAACATAAGGAATATAAATTTATGATTTATCATATTGTTGAGCATACACATAGCTATAGCTCTCATTTAAAAAAAATAAACCAAATTGATCCATCAGAAGTCTGTAACTTTCGATGGACGGAAAGAGCTAATTGTGTATTCAAATAGCTAGTTTTTAGTACTCTAATTGGTTAACTATAACATAAAATCAACAAGAAAAAACAAACAATATTTTTAAGTTCAAAGTTTTAATTATTGAATAATTTTATTTTTAAAATATAAAAAAAATTAGGTGTTTTTATTAAAGTTAAATACGAAAAAGCTAAAAAATATTTTTTTCTTCTTAAGTGTCACTAAAGTTTGACGTTATTTACTAATGGGATAATTACAAAATAATCCTTTGAGATATGGATTTATTTTTTGAATATCGAAAAACAATGAATACACAACAGCTCTTCAAAACACCATTCGTATATTTTGGTTTCCTGAGTATCCGAAAATCCCAATTGCAATACGATATATCTAAAAAAACACCATTGTTGCAAACTGAAAAGCAAGTTTCTATATAATATCGCAGTCCAGAAAAACTGAGACAAATCTTTAGGGAAATAACCATACTAAAGATGTCTGAGACACAAAGGATACATGAAACGCTCTGTCGTTAGCGTAACAAAAGTTATCCAATTCCTCCGTGTATCCACTTCCATTCCTTCGTGTATCCATTTATCCGTTGTTGCTTTAAAAACGTCACAAGTAGAATATTGGAGTCACAAAATACAAAGGATCGAGTGAAATGGCATTTTTTTTTGTTAATAAGATATTGGAATTTATTTTTTGGCTGAAACTATATAAAGGTAGAAACTGGAAAGTATTGTAGTTTGAAAATAGATGTGAAAGTGTCATGAGATTTGGATATAATAGAATTTATTGGGGGTGAATAGATTTGGATGGGGGGATAAAAATTGACAAATAACAATTGAAGACGTGGGTGTAAGAACCAGACAGCTCCAGTTTTCGAAATTGTTCAGGTAAGACGAAAAGGCCAGTACGTTTAATACATCGTATAATACAAAAGTACAGTTCTTTTTGCTATATATATATATATAGCCATTGCTTAGAATGTTTAGTTCTTGCACCCATCGATAGAGGATATTTTCATTTATCGGAATAATTTGAAAAGTATAAATCAGAAAAAAGTGTAGATGTCTGGTTTTTGCATTCATGCATTCAATTGTAAAAATAAAAAAGTGTCGTTTTTATAAATATAGGTTAATTTACGTCGCCTTTGAGCTGCACAGTGGGATATTGGCGATAGTCCTGGGTCTACCCTTAAGGTTGGTTTGGTTAAGGAACGTCGCACTAGAGCTGCACAGTGGGCTATTGGCGACGGTTCGGGGTCTATCTCGAAGGAAAGACCTGGGAACACATACACATTCACACACACATTCATCCAGGCACCTCGATATTTTAGAGCCATGGTCAGATACGAGGAAACACCTGAACTGGCACCCAACGCCTTCAATAGACGTCGGGACTTTGGACCCCAATCAGATTTAACGTGCACCAGTCCTGTATACACGCCTTTAATTTTTGCGGATGTTCTGGACGACTTTTTTAGTATTTTGTAGCAAAGCTGGCAACCCTCCGATCACAAGATCACTACTTTTTACTTTTCTTTGTCAAGTTCATCACCTGGCATCGACCCGGGAAAAATTTTCATACAATTTATGAAAATGACATTATTCCTAATTTTAAATAATAATAAAATTGTTAACTTTTTAGGCAATTTTTGCAAACTAGGTAATTAACAAATTATTAACAGAAATTAACAAATTAGTATAAATATAACAATTATTAATTAACAATGAATTAATTGTTAATATCTAATTAAGACTAATTGATAATTAATGACTAATTGTTAAATAATGGCCAATTGCTAATTAATGGATACTTATTAATTAGCATAACTGCAAATTAGCGTTTATTTTTTATATTGGTAAGTATTTTGGGAATTAAATTAGTTGATTCCCTTTCCATACATTTTGAATTGCAACGCAACTGAGGGGAGGTTCCCCAGAAGTTACAGACATACAATGCACTGTTTCTCGGGCCCGTTGATTGAGGACTAGAAATGGAAAACGACCTAAGTACCAAAAAAAATCGTTTACGGAAAAATGTCCTAAAGACCAAGCTAAACAAAGAGGAGAACACACGAAGTGCGAACTGAAGTAGCAATAGTTCAAAAATTTGAGTGAAATGGAGAACGTCCTAAGTAACAGATGCGAGTGTTTTTCATTTTTCGGCTCTCTTGAAAAATATTCTTTTTATGGACTTGGCTCGTTTTCCATTTCTAGTCCTCAATTACAGGACATTTTAACAGTTGATGCTTCAATGATTGGCCGAAAAAGACGCTCTACAATGATCTCCGAACCTAAAGTAGGTAAGCTTTGTGGTGTGACCCTCTGTCAATATTATTCATTATGTTTATTTTCAACGAGTTCAAGTCATCAAGTGCAACCGACGAGGTGAAGTGCAGATCAGAGGCAAATGTGCAAAAAGCTGTGCATTAGACAGAAAGAACTGTCCAATAGACATGATGTCATTAAATGTGAAGATATTTAACGCCTACACATGTCATTAACAACCGTGCGATAGTTCTACCAGTTGTTCTACAAAAAGTGTATATTTTGCTGATCGTACTTTAGAACCGTTATGTACTATCTGTAGGATTCCACTATTATGATCGTATAGAGGTTTTTCCGTCATTCTGACTTGGCGGAATTTTCTAAACCAAAAAATTTAGAAAATTTCTGAGTTGGTTAAAACAAAATTTAAAAATTCCTACTGCAAAATTTTTTACATTAAAAAAAGCTTTCGAAAGTCCTCTGAAAGGACTTCCACCTGCATGACTTAATTCACTCGATTTTGGCAATTGTAAAGTCGTTTTTACTGCTTGGTAGTTTAAATAATAGCTTCTAGGCACGCACTTTTAAATTTGTAACAACATTTTAATTCATTGTAATGAGATAGCTTTCAAAGTATACTTCAAAAAATTAGATTTAAAAAGTATTGAAAAATGGAAGATTTTCATGAATTTAAAAATGCAGTGCATTCACGGAAAAACTGGAGATCCCTAGACGTGATATCCCGTTCATGAAAGTCAGAGATTTAACCCTTTGCACTCCGTTGGCGCCACTTGGGCGACAACATAACGACTCGTTCTTTTGGTTCCCTGTTCTTTAAAATAAGCTACTGAAAAGTGTCTTGTATGTAAAACACGTCGATCTTTTTTTTTAAACTTGTTCTCTTGCAGATCCAAAACAGATTATGATTATTTCCCCTCTATGAGCATAATAAATTCTTTGGGGAAAACAGAAAGAAGAATAACTGTTCTTTAGAAAGAACGCGAATGTTCAAAATGTTCTTGGAGTGGAAAGGGTTAAGATTAAGATAACAGATTATCATAAATTTAATCCCTTCAAATTTCATTTGATGGGAGAAATACTTACAATGCGTCAGTCTAAAAAGTAGTGTTGTCGTGGTGTTGTCGCGGTTAGTACATTTTTGGTATGCGTTGTGTTATTTTTTGTTTCTTTATGAATAATGTTGGTTTGGAAGAAATACATAACATACAAATAAATTACTTTTAAATGGTGCTTTATTATCACATTAAACTCATTAAGTAGAAGAAACTTATGGATGGAGGGTTATGTGCAATATTATGCTAAACTGACTCACGTGTACTGGTGAGGAGAGTTATCGTCTGAGGTGATTTATCGGTTTGTTAAGGCTCGTAGATGACCCGGTTTTCAGTGGCGTTGACATGAAGTGGGGATTCTGCTTCTTAGCCTGACATCGGGACTTTTCCGGTGATGCAGTGGCCTCGTCGTGAACCGGCTTTCAGGGCGTTGTCATTCGTTGTTCTTTTCCGGCTTTGCATGACATCGGGACTTTTCCGGTGATGGTCATGAGGACGGGAGTCGATGGAGTAAAATTTACTCGTATTTCTTGGGCAAAGGCGGAGTTGTAAGTGATGTGGGAAATCTTGAATTTCCCACGGTGGTCTCTTGGGGTGGGGGCTGAAATTCTGCATGAATTACCAAACCCACCACTTGGAATTAGCTCCGCCCTTCTTGGTCACCCCCTCCTAACCAATCCTGGCATGGTCGTAAACTAGCTCAGTGACGTAACGCTCCCCACATTGTAACACAGTAATAAAACCAGCGACAGTCAGTCTAGCCAACTGACCAAATTGCACAAAGTTCAGAATAGGTCAGATTCCTATGTAAAAATTGCAACGTGTGACAGCACACTGTCACAAGTGTAACACTTAAAAACGTCTAAAAACGCTGAATTTTATTTTCCCCAACCATAATTAGTAAACTCTCTACTCATTAGTAACAACATATTAATTCGATTAAATATTAAATATGCCTTTTACATTTTTGATTTTCCTTAAGTTAATTTCAATGAGACAAAACGTGTTTCGGATTAATAAAATAATACAGTTCGATAGAAAACCAGGAGTTGAATTCAGTAAAGTAATAAACTAATTTTTTGAAATTTTGGGGTAAAACACGTTTTGTATGTTTGCTTCTCAACTGTCGTTATTAATTCATTGTGTAACACTAGCATGATGTCAACCAACCAACATGTAATCAATTCAAATCTGTAATAATAAAGGAGCCTGTCTGGCGGATCACAACACACCTACTTTGCTTATAAAAGGCTGAAAAATTATACACACGTACTATTAATTCTCAAGATGTGCAGAATAATACAATAGTACAAAATTAGGAAATTGAATTCAGTAATGAAATAATCTAGTTTTCTGAAATTTTAGGCAAAACACATTTTGTATGTGCACCTGAGTTTCAGATTTGTAAAATTAAATTTTTTAAAAGTTTTTTTTCATGATTTTTTTAAAAAATATTTTTTATGATTTTTTGTGATTTTAACATTTTTAGAAGTATTAACGGGGTCCCAACGGGGAAAACTAATTATTTTAATATATATGCTTTAAAGGGTTCCGTGTGGTCAAAGAGTTAGTAACAAAATAAAACCTTCGAACATATCTTCGTATCCATTTTAATGCATACCATAACCCATCAAAAATGTAGTTATCATCACGATTGGATAAACACCAAACACCCTGTTATCTTTCAAAAACTATAATTCCCGGAACCCATTATAACGCCCCCACTTCCCCCAGACCGACCCCCACGCGCATGCGCCCCAAAGCCCTCTCGAATTCCTAGCATTCTCCCTTCTCCTATAGCCGCCCCACCAACCCAGATTCTTCCCAGATTTCCACTGTCAAGGGCGCTTCTCTTTTAGCGGAGCTTGTGCCGACGCCGCCCCGGTTTTCTCGACGGATAGCCCCGGCTTGCTGGGCGGCCCATGTGCCCGGCGCTGGTTCGGTTGCGCCGCCCCGGCGATAGCGGTCGGGTTCTGGTCGGCGTGCGCATTGCAAAATATTTGGGTGAGTTTTCAATGTGTATTTGCATGTTTTTCAAATTTTTATTTTGTCTTGCATGGATTGGGTTTTTGTATGGTTAAAAAAAATTTGTAATATGTTTAGATATAAGATTGGATTATTATAATAAGTTGAATCCAATTAAAAACTTTTTACACGTTCCTAGTCGTTTTTTTTAAATTTCTGTTGCAGAAAAGGCAATTATTTTTGTAACTGTGGCAACATTTTAATTGTCTGATCCGTACGTAGCAATCTGTTCTATCCTACTAATCCTGCGTGTGTTTTATCTTACTGATTTCGGGCACATATGAGCACCTGATGACCATAAGGGCCAAACAATCCTGAACGCATTGCATGCGACGCCGACGAAAAAGGAGTTAATAGACTTTTGAATCTTTTATTGGCTTAAAATCGCGGTTTTGTGTAGATTTGAATTCTGCCACTGAGGTGTATCTAACTGCGGTGAATTTACATCGAATTAAAAAAAAGTTAAGTTCATAGGTATAATGTACTGAGGATACGAAGGGCGATGGAATAGTGTGTTTAACGTTTTTGCATTTTGCATCCTTAATAAAAACTTTTAATTTAATTCTTAATTTTATATGGTTCATAATTTAACTCAAAAGAAAATTCAATTTGTATTTGACATCTTAGAATTTGAAATACATTTTTTTCTGATGTTGAGATTGCCCTTCGTATCAGTAACGTGTATTGTTTCAGTAACGTGTATTGTTTCAGTAACGTGTATTGTTTCAGTAACGTGTATTGTTTCAGTAACGTGTATTGTTTCAGTAACGTGTATTGTTTCAGTAACGTGTATTGTTTCAGTAACGTGTATTGTTTCAGTAACGTGTATTGTTTCAGTAACGTGTATTGTTTCAGTAACGTGTATTGTTTCAGTAACGTGTATTGTTTCAGTAACGTGTATTGTTTCAGTAACGTGTATTGTTTCAGTAACGTGTATTGTTTCAGTAACGTGTATTGTTTCAGTAACGTGTAAGAGGGAGGGGGTCATATAAAAGAAAATGGGAAACATGTGAATAGTGTCTACTTACCCAGCAAAAAAATGTCAGCATGAAAACTTCATTAAAACTGTTAAATTGAAAGTTTTTTTAAAGGTTTTGAAGGAATTGTTAACAAAACCCTTTAATTTAATAGATTTTAAAAAACTGCAGTTTCCCTTCATAAAACCTTCCATTTTGCAATTTTGATGAAGGTTTTACGATGATTTTTTTTGCTCTTACCCTTACTTCATTAGTGGAGTATATGTGAACAATTTTAGATAATTTTTTTAATTATAATTAAAACTAGATTTTTTGTATAAATAAATCTAAAAAAAAAATCCTCAACAGAAAAATGAGTGGACATATTTATATGAATAACAATGTTTGTTTTACAAACATTGCAAACAGGACCTGTTTGACAAGTGTCATTATTGAAAAATTAATGTTATTGATATTTTTTTGATACATTTATAAACATAAGTTTAAATTAAATAATAATACACAAGTTAAATGCACACAATACAAATTTTTAAAAAGTTTTCTTTTTACATAAATAAAACATGTAAATATTATTGTTGCAAAAAAATTGTCTCAAAAACTGAAACTAAGGAAACTTGACTTCACAAATACCGTGTCGTGTATTAAAGAATTTAGGTCAAATTGGTTATTTTTGACATGAATAATATAACATTAAAAATGGACATGCATTGTACGTTAAATTTATATGAAATATAAAAACAGCCACTGTCATAAGTATTTGTATACCTAAAGTTTATTACTCTACGGTATTAATCTTTTCGTGGTGGCTCCATTACAAAAACAAATAAAAGCTGCACTGGATGTGGGATAATACCTAAAAACGGAAGGAAAAAAGTCGATTCAGGAGTCAGGACAAAGAGTTCTCAAAGCATTGTGGACTTGCCTTACAATAACAGGTGTGCAACTGTCTGACGGACGGATCGTTAACAATTCTTTTTCAAAGAGGGAATATTCGCAGATGGGGTAGAGTCAATTGAGGGGTTGAAACACTGAAAAGTCCAGCTGAAAGCGATCTGTAAAAACCATTAGGCAAGAGCTGTAATTAACTGTTCTGCGGCAAACAACATATTTCATAACTCACATGCCACCTGACGGATACAAACGTGTATATTTAGTTTTTCCAGTTATACACATAATATAAAAGTTGATAAAAAAATCTCTTGTTTGAATTTTTTTTTGAATTTAATGCATTATGACGACTTTTGAAAACCTTCTCGGCTAATATAATGAAAAATAATATTTTTGTAAAAAAAAGAATGTGTTGGAAATATAATTAAACTTTCCTGCAGTGATAAAAACCCTACAGATTCGAAATTTTGCTAATCCGTCAGAGGGTTAAAAATTATTCTCCCCTCCGTAGTTAAAATTGTCCCAAGACCCTTTATACACCTGTAAAAACTATGCGACACCTGTTGTCCCATCCCACACGTAAAGGTTGTGCTCTTTCGTGTTAAGTTTTCGAAGTGGGACCACAGGACAAGTAATTGGCATAAAAGTATCATTTGCTTCACACACACAGTTTAATAATAGGTAAATAACTTTGAAATAATAGCAATTACAAAATTATACGTATATAAAAGAAGCCAAAAGTATTTTGACACAAAAAATGAAGTGAATTAACACTGTTTACGCACTGTAAATGGTCTGTGAAACTGAATAGTAAACACATTTCTGATCAGTTTATTATAATTCTTAGCACAAAAAAAAAATAATGAAAAAGGGTCGTAGAGGCATAACAAAAACTGACACCAAATAAAATCTGGGTATTTGGTCTCCTTATAAGAAGTATAAGTCTATAGAGGTAATATATTGGTCTTGAAGATTAATTTCTTACAATTTACAAAACTTAGCAAAACATGATATTCAAACACGGATTAAAAAACTAAATGTAAAATAAATTTACCCATTATATCTTCATAGAAATTTCAAAGTCTATGATGCTGCATATGTAACAGGAAATACAGAAGATAGGCTGCTAAATGGTCAAAGCTGGTGTCAGGAAACGACCTTGAATAGCAGTATTTTCTAACGAAATAATAAATTGATATGTTCCACTATAATTACCACACAAAATAAATTTGTTTTGAATTTGACACACTTCTGTCACCCTATTTCTGGTATTATTAAAGAGCCTTAATACAGCCAATATACGCCTCGTAATGTGAGACCATAGTAAGAAGGTCAACAACTGAGCTGGGGGCCTACCAACCTGAATAGGTGTAAGGACATTGGGAACTATTCCTTCTTAATATATGGCAGATTATTTTGGTTAGGCCAAGCAAACGGATCTGACAACCCTCCGATTGCCAGATCGATGCACACATGCTGGGAATCAAACCCATTCCTTCCGGAGTTGGTCTGAAACCAAACCAACAGCTCATCAATCTGTTTTATGGAAAAATATATAGTTTTGTGTTATTTATAAAGCAATATTATCAATCTCAATGAATTCTATAACATTAAAGAGACTCAAACTTGGTGGGTTGTGAATTCCCATATCTTCTTTGACAGTGTAGCGAGCTCGTGATTGAAGAGTTGCCAGTTTTGTTTCACATCGACCGCTTAAAATATTACTTTGTATGACTAGGGCTCGTTAAATCCATCGTGATCTAATATACTCACGCCTATTGAAGTTGCGTGAAGTGCAGCTCAGGTGTTATTCTCGTCATCTGACTACGGTTCAAAATTAAAAGGCTCTATTCCCGAGTTTTTTCTTCGGGGTATATCACGAACAATCTCAAATATGCCACTGTGCAGCTCTAGTGCAACATTAGTTCGATCAAACCAATTAAGTAATTAAAACATTTCTTAACTACCAAGCAAGTATTTAAAACTATATAGTTACCAAACAAAAACCAGTTTAAAACTAAAAATAACTGATGAAAATAGCACTTACAATAGATTAACCATGCGGCCTTTGATGGTCGAGATAGAAAAATTAAGTTCTCGTGATTGGAAAGTTGCGAGTTTCGCCCTGGCTGTCCAAACGAAGAATTTCCCTGTGGTGAGGGAACTGATGTACGTTAAATCTGTCGACGGCTAAATGTATTTCCGTTAGTCGTGCTGCGGAAGTGAATATTTTTTCATTTTTATCTCGTATTTTAATTATAGTGTTTTAAAAAATAATTAAAACAAAATATGTGGAAATTAAGATCGGTAATTTTATAATATAAACTAAAATGCAATTAATAACTAGTAGTACATAACTTGAAAAAATCTTTCATTTCGGCAATATAAAGAAATATAAAAACTTGTACTGTGATTACTTAATTTTAAAAAGTTAGTATTAATTTTTAAACTTTTTTTTATTTTATTACAATAAAAATTCAATCATTTATTCTTCCGAACCATATAAAATCAGTTATAATATAAATTACATAAACTCTAGTATAAATCACGTACTTTCGTTTTCACTTGAATTTCTTAATAGGTTTCAACATTTTCGACTTTTATCAGAAAAAGCGCTATTACACTTAAAATCACAAACTTCGAAGTTGAAACGCACGGCAATTTCAAAGTTATTATATTTTGAAGAATCTACTACTCTTTCGTTTTGAAGTGCAATATAATAACTTTTTCAAAAAGGACACTTATCGTTTGCCTTGATGATAGTAGCCATTTTATTTTCTCAGCATTGTTCTGGTTTTAAATTATTCGACCTTCCTTTATTCGTTGCTAGGCAACGAAGATGTTGATCTTAGATCATAGGAGAGATGTGCAATAACAACACATGTCTTAAATGATAATACTGACACAGAATATCTTAACTTGAAGTAATTAGATTTTGCATCATTCGAGCAGCTTGTGTACTCTACTCTTTAGCTGGTAAAGTTGAGTAATCTTTAAAAGGGATTTCATTTTATAGGGAATATTCTTTAAAAGGGATTTCATTACATAGGGTATTCCAAAAGGGCGTTTTGTCAGGGCGGGTGGCCGATATTTCGACCGGAATCCCATGTTAAAATCAAACAACCGCCTTCTAAAAGTTAAGAGGCTATGGCTGAAGTATCTAATTCGTGATTGTTGATTCAACCACTGAATTGATTTAGTTATATCTAATACTATTAAACGAGCAATGTCACTATATTTGTTTGTTCGTTTGTTCGTTTGTTCGTTTGTTTGTTTGCACAATCTCCAAATCCGCTCTAACGATTTTCACAAAAATTGATGTATTAGCAATTTTCGGGGTAAAAATTCGATTGGGATAGGTTTCATCTTCGAAAAATTTCATTTAGAGGGTGAAATAAGTAGATTAAAAGTTCCATTTAACGCTTTCCATTGCAAATTATTCATCGCGTATGAGTTAATAGGTTATATGCCAATAGCAGTTAAATGTTATTTAATTCTTCATATGTTATTTTAATTTAAAACGTGCAAAATATTGTGATGATGTATTTTCATTATAGTTTTTATTTTAAAATAAAGTATTTTTTTCTCATAAATAAACGAAGGAAACATCAGTAAATTAAAATTAAAATTGAAAAAACGTTTGCGTTTTTAAATAAACAAAATGCACATTCTAATCACGTGACAATTTCGTCTACTAAATGCTATAAATTTTCTAATAAATATTTAAAAAGAACTTGAACAAAATCGTTTGCATTTAAAATAATCAAAGTTTAAACAAATTTAATCCTGCGATTTTTTACTGTTTCTGCACGTGACGTCATAAGAGGAATTCACAAGAGAAATTTTTAAAATTCCATATAAAAAAATATCGTTTGGATAAACAAGTAGATTTTTTTATTCCATGTGAAATGGATTATGTATTTCCGTAAATAGAATATGGAATTTTCAAAACAAAAATTAGAAGCAATTGCGTTTGTTTTGTTAAGTATTTATATTCCAATGAAATCAATTGAATAAGTTTTTATTAAATTAATGTTACATGTTGTTTATAAAATATATATTTATTTACATTTAAAATTTAACTTTGTTATAAATTTTTATTTGATAAGTTTTAATTTAGCAATTGTTAATAAATATTTTTTTTAGAATTTATATGCTAATGGATATAAATAAAAGAAGTTTTATTAAATTAATTTTAAGCAATATTTATAAAGGTAAAAATATAATTTTATACATTTAATAAACTATTTTCTTCTATTATTTATAGCTTTTATTTTACCAATTGTTCATAAATACACTTATTTCTGATAGTATTAAACAAGAAATAAAGAAAAATTCTGAGTTTTCCAGTTTTCAAGATATGTTTTGGAAATTGTGAAAAAAGGAAGTGTTTCCAAAAGTTAACATTTGTTTACCATGGACACTTTGCGCTGCTTTGTGTGGAAATTACATGACGCCATTTCAAGATATAAGTGACTTCACGCGCATTTTTTATTGGTTGATGGTAACCACATGGTTTGTTATTCACCAATCACAAAGGCTAATCGACCATGCGTTTTTGTTATTCCGTCAAAATTTTAATCTCGGGACCATGTCATGCATAGTGTCTATAAAAATGGTTTGGTATTTATTAATTCCAATTTCTAATGAGAAAATAATTAATGAAAACGTTAAATTGTTTTAATTGATATTTTTTTCTCTGTATAACTGATACCAGCAAATTTGTCATATAAAGTTCTTAATGTAAAAGCAACATTTCTATGATATTTTGTACAATTTAATAATGAACTGTTTCTCGAATTACGTAAGTAAGTTTAGTTTAGAGAGTGATTGAAAATGAGTAATGAGATTTTACAATAGAACAACGGAAAAGGAGTTTAAATTTTTCATTAACAAACTTAAAATTATTTGTAAATAGAAATTTCACATCATTTACTATAAACGTGTTTTAAATTTATTTACTTTGTTATTTCAAATAAGTTTCTTCTTTATTTAAAGGTTTGTCCGAAATAACCTTGCACCTGCCTAATTAAATATGAAATTATTGTCGGTATTAAATTGCATTAGATAGTAATAACAAAATACTGAATAATGTTCTCGTATTACGTTAATATGTTTAGTTTCAAGCAGATAATTAAATGACTAAAGAGACTTTATACAATATAACAACGGAAATAGAGTTTTTAATTAAAACGTACATAGTAATTTAAACGCTTGAAAAAAAAAGTTTTCACATACAAACAGAGAAATTAATTTCAGCAAATTTAAAACTCTTTTTAAAAATAAATTTTACATTTACCGTAAATGTGTTTTTAATTATTTTTATCATGTTACTTTAAATAAGTATTTTGTTAATAAAAATGTGTTCAAAGTAACTATATTGTTTTCAAGACCCAGACTGCAAGCTACCAACTCATATTTTATATTCTGTAACCTTTTCTTAGGAACAAAATTATGAACTATTCCTAACAACTGTCGCAAATTTCAACACGTGTCATTTTCAAACATTAGGCTAAATAAAATAATATATGTGTATTGAAAAGTCGAGAACGGCAGCTTTATCATTAAAAAAATCTGTTTAACAGAAAAAAATAGATTAATATTAGTTTATTCGTAACTACTATTATAAATGTAGTACTACTACTATTATAATAAAAACTCTTATATTTAGATTATAGAAAAAGTTTAATTTTATAGAAGGTTGATTTTCGATGCCGTTATAATGAAATATACCGGCATCGGTATTGGTTCAAATTATATTATTTTACACTGAATTAAATATAAAACATTTTCGATCATTTTCGTCACTACGATTAATTCCGAATCACACATAAAATTATTCGAAATAAGTAAATATCTTTATTATTGATTACACGTTTAATAAGAATATAAAACATTGTTCGTTCCTGATTATTTGTGTATGCAGTTTGAAGACAAGAAAAAATACCGAAATAATTTTGCAGTAGCAAAAAATAATTTGATCTCCATTATCCTAATCTTCTTAATAACAAAGCTACTTTGCATAGTATTTAAAAGTCCATTCAGTTACTCAAGAGTTAGACTGAAGCAAACATCATTTCAAAAGGTTACTAAAATACTGAACAACAAGAATGTTGTCCCGTTTTATCATGCAAATGAAATGTTTGTACTACAATTGTGCGAACGGTTGTATTAGTCGCTCGGAATCGCTAATAATATTAATTTAAGTCACTTTTGCAGAATTTATACGGTATCGTTTCAACCTTGACGCGTTTAACCAGTTTTATGAGCATATTTCTAAGAACTTAAGGATATTTAATAAAACGTATTTAATAAAAATTCGTTAGACGATAAAAAAATATCACGAAACGTCTAACCGCTGATATGGACATTTCAAAGCATTTGCATTTAATTCGATTCATTAAAACTATTATTAAGTAAAAAATATGAAAGCGAGCTGGGCTCGGTCCCCTGGTACTAATATATTTATAACTCGTATAGTTCGTACGGTGTTAAACAAAAATATATACTAATAATACTAGCAAGCGAGTGCGATAATTATCGTATGAATCCCCCTCCCCCTCCAGATACCACACCCATTCGTTGAAATAAGCCAAAAGATATTTACGAATATTTTACTGTTAAATTTAACGGTCTGCTCATAAATGGCAGCAACGGCTTGTTTAAAAAACAAACGTTAAAATTATTTTCAACGTATTTAAAAAAAAAAAGTTGATATTTATGAGATAAAAGTACGTTTCGTCACTGGTCCATGAAATTCTCTTTCTTTTTAGACCTCATGTGTTAATATTTGTTGAGTCTAAGGAGCATAAAAGGGATCTTTATTACAGAAATACTTATGATAATTTTTCGTAATTCGCATTTTATAAAAGTGGCAGTTGCACTTTTCGAACACTTGAAAGAGTTTTGTTTTATATAAGAGAGTGAAAGTGATATTAAAGAAATATTGTTACCAATAATTTAAAACAATAAAGAAATTGGGTGGATGCGCCGATCAGTTGCCGATCAGTTACCGATCACTTATCAGTTACCAACCATTTGGAAAAAAAATAATTAAAATTAAAAGCACATCATTATGTTTTTTTAAATGTCCCTTAAAATCAACGTTATTTAAAAGCTTTCAAATTTAATTTTACTGTCTAATTTGTGTTTAGCACTTATATGTTTTTTTATGTTTGGCACTGGTTGGATACATTCACCTTATTCTTTATTTTAACTTTGATAACATTCTATAACTTTATAAGAACGTTGAAATTTCTTTTAAGATGGATAGTTTAAAAAAAGCCTCTAAAAATGTTAGAAATTAATCTGAAATTTACTCTATCAAGTTTTAGGTGCTAATCTTGAATATGAATATTGCGTCTATATACATTTTTAGACTTTCATGTGCAGAAGAAATAGTTGTTTTGCGCTTCAATTATAATATATTTTTATTTATTATTAGATTAATATGAAAGTTGTATGGAAACATACAATTACGTATTTTTTCATGTAGTTCTATTATGAGATATTTTAAGTAATTAGTTTTTAAATTTAATTTGTGTTAGTTTGAATCTCTTATTTTTTACACATAGTTTACCGAATAGATAAATATATCTGTAAACTTGTAATTTATGTACGGTATAAGTGTGTATATATTGGAATTACATAACATACAAAGAAATTGGGATAAGAAAGTGGATTTTGTTATGATTTCAAAGTTATTTTTTAACAGCAAATAATGCTTTTACTATCGGATAATCAGACAGCAGTGAAAATGTATTTAATTAGTAAAACTAACACGTGATAACTAACACAGGATAGCAAAAAAAAAAAAAAATCTTATTTCATACGGTAGATTATGACATACGTTTGGTTTGGTTTGGTTAAATAAAGTCGCACTAGAGCTGCACAGTGGGTTATTGGCGACGGTTTCGGGGCCTATCTCGAAGGAAAGACCCGGGAACGATGCCTCATATTTTTGAATCATGGTCAGATGACGAGGACAACACCTCAGCTGGCACCCAACGCCTTCAATAGACGTCGGGACTCTGGACCCCGATCAGATTTATCATGCACCAGTCCCGTATACACGCCGTTAATTTTTTGTGGATGTTCTGGACGACATTCTAGTATTTTCGTAACGATTTTGGCAACCCTCCGATCGCAATATCACTACTTTTTTACTATTCTTAGTCTAGTCCGTCGCACAGGTTCGAACCGGGAATCCTCGGATTCCCAGTTGACGCCTTAATTTACTCGGCCACGGAGGCCTCTTATGACATACGGGACATCATGGAATTCTTTTTCAATATTATTCACACACTGTTTAATAAAACACATATCCATTTAAAAAAAAAATCTTGTATAGCTAGAGCGTAGATATTATATTCGAGCCTATATGACGACGTGGGGTGTAAGAACCGGACTTATCCACTTTTTTTATTCATACTTTTTCATTTATTCTTACACTGTAAAAAAAGGTACTTAAAAATGAGTACCTGAACATTCTCATTTTCTTTGAGTATAATTACATCGTAAATGAGCGATGGCGTACTCAAATTTAAGTAATCGTACTTTCTCAAAAATGAGCAGTGTTATTTAATATTGCTAATCTCAGTTTCTGTTCTAGCGATTTTAACAATGCGACTTGACAAACTTAAAATAGTTGTTCAGAAGATGGTTTTCCACATCATTTGATGTCGATTGCGTGAATGAAAACTAGGTTATTACAACTCAATTACTTGACTACCCATTCTTTTGGCACACATTTTAAACATTTTTTCCGTGTGTTCCTTCTTCACGTCGCCCTGGTAGTACAATAGATAAGGCACTAGACTGAGGTGCCTTTGGTTATGGGTTCAATTCCCGGTAAGTCTTGATTGTAATTGTTGATATTTATTAAAAGTGATTTATGAAGGCAGCCTAGTAGGCAAGCAATTGCTCGTTTTATTCATTGTATTCATTTTTGAGTGCATGCGTTTTTCAAAAATGAAACTTATGTATTCGAATCTATGATAAGCATCGAATATACTAAAAAATAAGTACATTTTACTTGTTTTTGAATATCTATTTTTAACAGTGTATAAAGAAAAAATACCTCTATCGATTGGTGCCAGAACCAGACAGCTCTAAACAAGGGCTATGGAGATAGTGTTTTTTGTTCTTTCTGAACAATTTTAAAAACTGGAGCTGTCTGATTCTTACATCCGCGTTTTCATAATTCCTATGCAAAATTGGTTCATTTTAGCGTATTTGACTTTCCCTTAAAGTTTGTTGGAACTTTTTCAAATCACCCTGTATATTTCCATCTTATAAGTTAAACAGCTTTTCCGACTAATTGAGCAAATATTCGAGAGGACCATAAGAATACATTGTAGTCTTTACGATATTATGGCAAACAAATTCCCTACCTTCATTACATTATTGTTCCAAAATCGAAATTTCCTAACTAAATTTCTAAAACAACAGACCTCCGTGTGTCAATTTAAAATCACACAGGGAGCACTTCAAAGGCTCTCCTCAGTTTCAAACGATTAAAATTAAAACAAAGGTCAGGGGGAGGGTGCAAACACTTCCAGACGATAGCTGCATGCAAATGAGCAGTGGGAAGGAATTAGGGTAAAGCTAAATGATTCCTTGTTATTCTAATTGTATCACCCTCAGAGGAGGGAATGCCTGTGAGAAATGGAAGGTGTTACACTGTGAGTTGATTATGTCTGTGATCGAAATTAATGAGTAAATAAGAAGTTATGTGGAGAGTCAGTGCTTGTATGCGTAGACGAATATGATATTTGAAACGCTTCAGAGCATGGAGCTCTAGTGCGACGTTATTTAACCAAACCAAACCAACTCAATAGGTTGGTTGATTTGGTTAAATAACGTCGCACTAGAGCTGCACAGTGGGCTATTGGTGACGGTTCGGGGTCTATCTCGAAGGAAAGACCCGGGAACACATTCATACACACATTCACACATGCACCTCGTTATTTTAGAACCATGGTCAGATGATGAGGAAACACCTGAACTGGCACCCAACGCCTTCAATAGACGTCGGGAATTTGGCCTCGATCATATTTATCGTGCACCAGTCCCGTATACACGCCGTTAATTAATTGAGTTTTCATTTGCGAACAAAAATCTACAACTCGGGATGTCAGGCTTAAGCCTGGCTTGACCTGCAAACAACAATTTTTCAATAAAAAATATCGGAACCCGGATACATTACATCAATAAACACTACATTTATCTAATACTATTAAACGAGCAATGTCACTATATTTGTTTGTTCGTTTGTTCGTTCGTTTGTTTGTTTGCACAATCTCCAAATCCGCTCTAACGATTTTCACGAAAATTGATGTATTACTAATTTTCGGGGTAAAAATTCGATTGGGATAGGTTTCATCTTCGAAAAATTTCATTTAGAGGGTGAAATAAGTAGATTAAAAGTTCCATTTAACTCTTTCCATTGCAAATTATTCATCGCGAATGAGTTAATAAGTTATATAGCAATAACCGTTAAACGTTATTTAATTCGTCATATGTTATTTTAATTTAAAACGTGTAAAATATTTTAATGACATATTTTTATTTGAGTTTTTATTCTAAAATAGTATTATTTTTTTTCATAAATAAAACGAAGTTAACGTTATTTAATTCGTCATATGTAATTTTAATTTAAAACGTGTAAAATATTTTTATGAAATATTTTCATTTGAGTTTTATTCTAAAATAGTGTTATTTTTTTCTGATAAATAAACGAAGTAAACGTTATGTAATTCGTCATATCTTATTTTAATTTAAAACGTGCAAAATATTTTGATGAGAAGTTTTCATTTTACTAATTATTCTAAAATAAAGTATTTTTTGTTCTCATAAATAAACAAATGAAACATCAATAAATTAAATTAGAATTGGAAAATCGTTTGCATTTTCAAGTAAAGAAAAAACATATTCTAATAACGTGACTTTTTCGTCTACTAAATGACTTTTTCGTCTACTAAATGACTTTTTCGTCTACTAAATACTATAAGTTTTCTAATAAAATCGAAGTTTGAACATATTTAATCCTGTGATTTTTTACTCTGTTTATGCGCGTGACGTCATAAGTGGAATACGCAAGAGCAAGTTTTTAAAAAACCGTATAAGAAAATATCGTTAGGGAAACCATGTAGGTTTTGTTTATATTCCATGTAAAATGGATTATGTATATCTACAAATAAAACATGGAATTTTCAATTTAAAATATGTTTGATTAGAAGCAATTTCGTTTGTTTTGCTAAGTATTTATATTTTAATGGAATCAATTGAATTATGTTTTATTAAATTAATGTGTTACGTATTATTTATAAAATACATATTTATTTACTTTTAAAATTAAACTTTGTTCTACATTGTTCGTTGATAAATTTTATTTTACCAACTGTTTAAAAATACTTTAAGTATTTATATTCAAATGGAATTAACTAAAAGAAGTTTTATTAAATTAATTTTGCGCACTATTTATAAAGATAAAAAAATAATTTTATACATTTAAAAAACGGTTTTGTTCTATACATTATCGGTATTTGATATTTTTTATTTTCCCAATTGTTTATAAATACACTAATATTACTGATAGCATTAAACGAGAAACTGAATTTTTTTTTGTGAGTTTAACAGTTTTGAAGATATGTTTTTGAAATTTTGAAAAATGAAACGTTTCCAAAAATTTGCGTTTGTTTACTGTGGACACTTTGCATTGCTTTCTGCTGTAACTAACATGACGTCTTTAAAGATATAAGAAACTTCATGCGCATTTGTTATTGGTTGATGGATCCCACGTGGTTTGTTATTCCCCAATCACAGAAGCTAATCGACCATGCGTTTTTGTTAATTCGTCAAAATTTTAATCTTGAGACCATGTCATGCATAGTGTCTATAAAAATGGTTTGTTATTTATTCTATATTCTAATGAGTAAATAATTTCTGAAAAAGTTAAATAGTTTGAAATGCTAATTTTTTTCTGAAAAAGTGATATCAGTAAATTTGTCACATTCTGAATGTAAAAGCAACTATTCTATTACCTATGACCATTGCGTAGAAAAATTGTGCGAGGTCAATCCTTACCCTATCTAATTTAATATGAAATAGTTCTCGATATTAAATTGTATTAGTTAGTAATAATTTAATAATGAACTGTTTCACGAATTACGTAAGTAAGTTTAGTTACAAGCAGAGAGGGATTGAAAATGAGTAATGAGATTTTACAATAGAACAACGGAAAAAGAGTTTTAATTTTTCATTAACAAAATTTAAAAACACTTTTAAATATAAACTTGACATTTACTATAAATGTGTTTAAAAATTGATTTACTTTGTTATTTCAAATAATTCTTCTTCTTTATTGAAATATTTATTTCGAAAGCACCTGCTTAATTAAATATGAAATTGTTTTCGGCATTTTCTCGCATTCCGTAAGCATGTTTAGTTTCAAGCAGATATTTAGATGAGTAACGAGACTCTACAATATAACAAAGGAAGAACAGTTTAAAAGTTTTCAATTAAAACGTACATAGTAATCTAAACCCTTGAAGGAAAAAGTTTTCATATACACACAGGGAAATTAATTTAATTTAAAACCATTTATAAAAATAAACTGTAAATGTTTTTTTAATTATTTTAATCGTGTTACTTCAAATAAGTATTTTGTTAATAAAAATTTGTTCGAAGTAACTTTTTTTTTCAGGACCCATACTACTAGCCACCTACACAAATTTTATATTATAGAACCTTTTCTTCTGTAACCTCTTCAAAATTATGAAATATTCCTAACAACAGCCACAAATTTAATTTAACAAATTCAACAAATTAAATCAACAAATTTAATTTTTGTAATTGGTAAAATTAAATTATTTTTCACTAAATTAAAGATAAAACTGCTTTTGTCACTACGATCAATTCCGAATAACACATAAAATTACTCAAAATAAGTAAAAATCTTTATTATTGATTAAACGTTTAATAAGAATATAAAATGCTGTTTAAAGGTTGAATGAATACAGGTTGAAGATAAAAAAAATTACCGAAATAATTTTGCAGTAGCAAAAAATAATTTGATATCCGTTATAATAATCTTCTTATTAACAAAGAGTTCTTTACATCATTTAAAAATCCAGTCAGTTATTCCAGAGTTAGACAAAAGCAAATATCGTTACAAATTGTTACTTAAAATACTGAACAACAATAATATTGTCAGGGTTTAGCATGCAAACGAAAACATCTTTGTGCTACAATTGTGCGAATGGTCGTATTAGACGCTCAGGATCCTTAAAAATATTAATTTAAATTACTTTTGCAGAATTGTTAGGGTATCTTTGCAATCTCGACACTTCTAACCAATCGTATGAGCATTTCAAAGAACTTAACTTATTTCGATAATTAAGACATTATTTATTAGACAATAAAATATATTATGAAACGTCTAACCATTGATATGGACATTTCAAAACATTTGCATTTGATTCGATTCATTAGAAATATTACTAAGTAATAAAATATGCAAACGAGCTGGGCTCGGTCCCCTGGTACTATACATCTAAAAATTAGATCAGGGGGTATAAAAATTGGAAATACTCACTTTTATTGAAAATTCGAAATACACAAAAGATTCAAAATAAAAAAAGAAAGTTGTTACCTTTAACTCCAAGAGCTGGCACGTAGTTCTTGTTGAAAAAACAGGGTATCCCGTTTTACCTCTGTCCCATTTTAGGCCACTTTCCCCTACTTTAAATAACCTCTGGCATTTCCAGACAAAATAAAAAAAATTCACAATGTTGCAAATTCACCCACAAAGATTTTATTAATTCAATTAACTGTTTAAAATCGAGATACAATTTTTTTGTCGGATCAGTAAACAAATTCTTGATATCACGCTAATTAAGATTGCTAAGTTAACACTGTGGCGGGTACATGAATTGGGACACTATTAGCTGAGTGAACACAGTGTTAAAACATTCTCGATGTTTCTAATTAAAACCGTAGTTTATAAAAAATACTATTGTAGTTAGGCCCTATCAATTTTTATGGAAGGGGTGACAGTTCAGATGCTGTCCTCGTTCATCTCATGTTCTTGTATACAATCAGCAATTTCGGTTAATGGTAATGGTTCGGGGTCTATCTCGAAGGAAAGACCCGGGAACAATGCTTCGTATTTTTGAACTATAAACGGTTTGATTTGGTTTGTTTAATTAACGTCGGACTAGAGCTGCACAGTAGGCTATTGGTGACGGTTCGGGGCCTATCTCGAAGGAAAGACCCGGGAACGATGCCTCGTATTTTTGAACCATGGTCAGATGATGAGGTTGAACTATAAACAGATGACGACCTTCAGGGAATGGTTTGGTTAAATAACGTCGCACTAGAGCTGTACATTGTGCTATTGGCAACGATTCGGGGCCTATCTCGAAGAAAAGACCCGGGAATAATGCCACGTATTTTTGAGCCATGATCAAATGACGAGAACAATTTCTGAGCTGGCACCCAACGCAATCTCAATAGGCGTCAGGATATTGGACCCGGATCCGATTTATCGTGCACCAGTCCCGTATATACGCTAGTATAATTTGGTGGATATTTTTAGACGACTTCCTAGTATTTTAGTAGCGAAGCTGGCAACTCTTCGATCGCAAGATCACTACATTTTTAATGTTTCTTTTCAAGTCGATCAGTCGGGATCGAACTTGCAATACTCTGATTACTAGCCGAACGCCTTTATTCCCTGGGCAACTGGGGACCCCTTTAGGAAACAGAATTGCCTAATTTGGAAGAGAAACAAGAACAAACCGTTGCTTAAATGATTACGAGTTCGAGAGTTGTCGGCAAATGGAAGATTCAATGTATAGAAGAGGCTAGTGCACATTAAATCCGTCATGGTCCAAATGCTCTAAAGTTATTTGTGTTGTGTGGAAGTTAATTTTCGAAACGATAAAAAAAAATAGAAGATGTGTAGAGGGGGATTGGTATACTCAAATCCGCCGTAGTCTATTGTCTTTTACCCCATTCACATTGCGTAGGGTGAAATCTCATGAGTTGATCATGTGATCTGTCCATGGTTTCGAGGCCTCCGTGGCCGAGTGGATTAAGGCGTCAGCTGGGAATCCAAGTGTCCCCGGTTAAAGACCTTGCGATGGACTAGACTAAAGAATAGTAAAAAGTAGTGATATTACGATCGGAGGGTTGCCAACATCGCTACCAAAATACTAGAATGTCGTCCAGAACATCCACAAAAAATTATCGATGTGTATACGGGACTGGTGCACGATAAATCTGATCGGGGACCAAAGTCCCAACGTCTATTGTAGGCGTTGGGTGCCAGCTCAGGTGTTGTCCTTGTCATCTGACCATGGTTCAAAAATACGAGGCACCGTTCCCGGGCCTTTCTTTCGAGATAGGCCCCGAACCGTCACCAATAGCCCACTGTGCAGCTCTATTGCGACGTTTATTAACCAAACCAAACCAAACCTGTCCACGGTTTCAATTTACTAGGCGTATATTGGTTGTGTTAAGGCTTTTGAATGAAGCCAGGAGCAGTCAGTCAGAGAAGTATATTAAAAACTAAACCAAACATATAAACAACACACTGATCTCTAACTAACTTCTGGATTGGGCAAGACATTTTGTTTATTTGAATCCAATTGAAGGATTGAAACTATACCCCATTTTCATCGGTATCGCAATATTTCGTATATTTGTCATGTTAAATTAAGCTGACGTGTGTTGCTTTTGGCTGAGGTTTTTTTTTTAAAATTGAAATTTTTTTAATGCAATCTGCTATTAAAATAGAAAGTCATTTGTAAGTCAAAGTGGATAAAAAGTAAGAGAGAAACCTAAATCTTTGGTTACATAAAAAAATTCTATCAAAAGAAAATTTATCTATGAACATTTAATATTTCTATAACGCCATGGCCTTAAAAAACACCACTATGATAAAACATCACTAAAAATTATTTGGGATATACTACGGCTATTTTCAATTGGCTTCAACGGCGTCCATACATAAAACAAGTTTGAGGCCTTCCAGAATGTTACAATTACAGTTCAATGAAACAAAACGATGACATCATCCCCATTAGTATATTC
The DNA here is from genome assembly GCA_963932185.1 of Troglohyphantes excavatus. NCBI lineage: Eukaryota > Metazoa > Arthropoda > Arachnida > Araneae > Linyphiidae > Troglohyphantes > Troglohyphantes excavatus. The sequence continues at coordinate 57,525,416 of OZ010671.1, read as the reverse complement.
GATTTTGACATTAACCTTGCTGTTACGTTTCTTATTTACCGTTTCTTTATTTGTAAAATTGTGTAATAAAAATACGCAGTAATAAAAAAACGCAACCGTTGTAAATTTTATATAGCAAAAGGACAGATCTTTAGTGCGATGCAATAGGTCCACTGGGGCCGGGGCACTAATGAGAATCGCTGTTCCAAAGCCTTTATTTGTGAATATAGGATTTTTCATAATCTCTATTCATTCCAAAAGCGAGTTCTATTACGTCGAGACTGATTAAAAGTGGAAGAAGCGCAATTCCGAGATTTTTATCCCCTCGAGCAAAATGTCTCAAATAAAAGGAGGGGGGATTTAAATTAGGTAATGTGGAAAATTCCCAGAAGTGTTTCGGAGAAAATGAATGACTCCACTAGAAACGAAGTAATTTTCGCCCCGCTTTTAATCGTACATTCTAGGAATTATTCTGTCTCCGAAACGATTTGCTTTATACCATTTAGAAGATATTGGTCTGGGCTTTGAGTTGGAGTTTCGTTTAGTTTGAATGTGTTTAGAGAAAACGAGGATTTAAGTGGAAAGTTAGCATAATTTCGTAGGAACTTAAAACAACTTGCGTTTCACAGAATAGTAAATGATTTTGATTTTAGTTTTCACTTTTTTCCGTTTTCTTAAGATGTGATACGTAGAACTCAAGTATCTTATAAATATTTTTTTTTAAATTCAGTTTTTAAAAGTAGGGAGAATTAGGGATTTTTAAAAATTTTTTTACTGTGTTTTTTTTGTTTTATATACAATTGGAGAATGGTGTCATATGCTATCACCACACTGTTAAAAATACATACTCAAAAATAAGTAAAATGTACTCATTTTTGAGTACATTCGATTCTTATCATAGCTATCATACCGATTCTTAAAATAACGAAACCAAACAAATATTGTTTTTACATCAAAAGCTTCCATTATATTAATTATTCAGTCGTCATTATGTCCTATAGTACTAACAAAGCCATTAAATATAATTGAAACTAATAAATTCAAATAATAAAAAAGTACATTATAATTAACACTTGATATTAATCCCTGAGTACGACAGTACCATGTGGTCCAGGTAGGGAATGTCCCTATTGCGCAGAATACAACAACGCATGACATTTTACTTATGATAAGTAGCAGACTGTCATATAATTGTTATTTTATTCATAAAGCTTTGCTTTTATATAAATAATTTAAAACTCATATGTTTCACAGTATCTTTTTTTATTATATTCAAAATTGATACACTTAGAATTCGATTCAAATATATATAATTTCTCAGTTTATATATGAACGCGAGTTATACCGAAATGTACGGTGTATTTTAAAAGCTTCGCATTTTGTTATTTTTAAATACCCATTATTACAGGTCAGAATCTTAGACAGCGCAGACCGTGCATAAATTAATGCTATCAGGCTATACCAGTGGTCGGCAAACCGCGGCTCGCGAGCCACATGCGGCTCTTTGACCTCTTGAGTGTGGCTCTTCCCCAAAATACCACTCGCGGTTGTAACTCCGTGGCCCAAAATTAAAAATAATAACATACAAACTTGGCTTACGCAAACTTACAAAGGAGATGCAAGGCCATTCTTCACATTAGTGTTTGTCAGTCATTGTTATGATTTAATATTATGGATTCCTTAGAATTTAATTTTATCACTAAATAATATCGTTATTAAGTATGATATAAAGTTTTATTCAACGTACCTATCGTTTAACTAAGACTTAAAAGTAAGTCATTAAGTTAATTAATAAATTAATAACTTAAGTTTATTAAGTTAATTTTAGGAAGCGTTGTGGAGTGAAAGAAGATGTAGTGTCGGGGATGGAGAAGGGTATGTTGAGATGGTTTGGACATATAGATAGGATGATCGAAGGTATATACACGGCACAAGTGCACATACAAGTCGAGTGTGGACGGGAGAGTTGAAAGGGGTCAACCTCAACGAACGCACCTCAATCAGATTGAGGACGTTTTTAGCAAAGGCCAGCTTAGGAGTACCCCAATTAAGTTAATAACAATGTATCTATGTAGTTTAAGTTTAAAAAATTTGGCTCTCAAAAGAAATTTCAATCGTTGTATTGTTGATATTTGGCTCTGTTGACTACTGAGTTTGCCGACCACTGGGCTATACCAAAGAAAACACAGACAGATAATTTTCACAGGAACAGAAAAGACAACCAACTCTTTATTCAGAACACTCGACTCGAAGTGATTCCACAAGAAGAAACAAAAAACGTCAGAAGAAAGAAATGTTTTTTACATAAATCTCGCTGTTACTCAGCACTTCTTTTTTCTACCCAATGTGTGTAGTAATTACAATCTTAAACTAAGAATCGAATCCTGATCATTAACACTTGGACCTACGTCAGGATCAAACTTATAACCTCACATTGGGTTAAGACAATGTGACCGAAACCTGACACAATTAAAGTCCAACAGAGAAAAATATAAATTATAGCTACTGAGCTAAAATAATAATAAACACTGGAGCTAGTACTCCTAATTAGCGATAATGTACAACGTGCCGCGCAGATGCATTATATTATTCGGAAGAAATATTGAGAAAACATTCGTCCTTCGCTTTGCGGGAGTCTCACGTGACGTCACAGAAATATTTAGAACTATTTTTTTCGGTGTCCCTTGTTTTCTTTTCCTTTGTAAGTAAGAAAGTATATAAAAACATTTAGAGTATAACATGTAATGTATTATTGAAAGCAAGAAATGCGTTTTTAAATCTTGGCAAACCTATGTAGAAGGACTATTTTTCTACCTTTACTCAAGAAGGTGTAAAGTGATCAGGCAGGATTAGTCCTCGCTCCAGTGTTTGTTATTATTTTAGCTCAGTGATCATACCCAATATATTATTATTTTTACTTTAGAATAAACTGAGGCCTCCGTAGTCGAGTGGATTGGGGCGTCAGCTGGGAATCCAAGGGGTCCCCGGTTCGAGCCTTTGCGCGGACTGGACTAAAAAATAGTAAAAAGTAGCGATATTGCGATCGGTGGGTTGCCAACTTCGCTACCAAAATACTAGAATGTCGTCCAGAACATCCACAAAAATTAACGGCGTGAATACGGGACTGGTGCACGATTATTCTGATCGGGGTCCAAAGTTCCAACGTCTATTGAAGGCGTTGGGTGCAGCTCAGGTGTTGTCCTCGTCATCTGACCATTGTTCAAAAATACGAGGCATCGTTACCGGGTCTTTCCTTCGAGATTGGCCCCGAACCGTTGCTAATAGCCCACTGTGCAGCTCTAGTGCGACGTTATTAACCAAATAAAATCAAATCAAATTAGAATAAACTAGTTGATTATCACATCTAACAATATTTATTGCTTACAAATTATATTTGTAAATACTGCAATTAAACAATTAATATAAAATTAAACAGATATAATTTTACATCTACAGAAACCGTTGGTAATATGTACATTTTATTAAAAATCACCGTGAGTAACATTATCTATGCAATAACTTCGTGTACGATGAGCGTGAAAGTTTTTATTTGTATTTTCCAATCAATAAAAGGGGTTTAAATTAAAACGACCAGCATACAATAACACATTTAAGATGAAAACATAATCATCCAAAACAAAATATAAGTAAATACAGCAATTATTTTGGAATAATGAAAATCCTTTTTCATGCATTATTAGTGAATTTTTATTTTATAAGCGTTAATTTAGTTAAGTAATATTCAAATATATCTAGAAATTCATTCTTGCTAAATGCTTTAAAAAAACAACCAAGAAATTTATTCGGCACTTTTATTTTAAAAACATTGGAGAATTAATTTTATTAAAAAAAATGCTTTCGAAAAATTGGAGTTGGGAAATTTTCGACGTCAAAGTTTACTTAGATTTTATCGAGCCATTCCTTTTTTGATAAGACCTTCCTTATCTGATAATTTAATTTGTCTCTTTTTCGTGCATGGGAGTATTTATAAATTGGATCTAAATTTAATAACTATAATATTTAGAATTAACGTTGAAAATGGGGTAAAAATCATTATTTCTCTCTTTGTATTTTGTTCAACTATACATAAAATGTATTCTTCAAAGGAATGCGCTGTTTTAGTAAATAATTCAATAACGTTTCTTTGCATGTCGCCAAATTCATTACATGTAACAGTTTTACAATTATCTTTATTGTTGTTCGATTGTATGTTTACATACATAGACAATTAATACCCTGTAACTGTTTTGTTTGGTAATTATTATTAAGTTAACTAAGTAAATGATGGACGCATATAAATTTATTTAAAGTGAAAATATAATTGCGATGAGGAAGTAAAAGTTTAGAAATAATATAAATTTACATTTGACTGTTTTTAAGTGTAAAAGCGATGGCATAAATATTCTGAAAGTGTTCTACAAAAATATATTTAAGTGATTTTTATATTTATTAGATATTATACCATACACATCGTTTCAGAAATGAGTTATTTTACGATAATTCAAGCCAGTTTAAAACGTCAATAATATATAACTATCACAATGAATAAATGTATACTGTTTATTCACAATAATTTTTGTGAAGCCGTCCGTCTGAAAATACAATTTCATAGCTCTCATGATGAAATGCTTCGCTGATAACAAGTGTTCGAAACTTCTCGGTGTCTAATATAAAATAAAACTCATTTTTAGTTAATATAACTTAATTACAAATCATTATGATTAAATATAGTATTGCGAAAGGAATTGCGAAAAAAAATATGGCAATTAAGCAATATAATGATTATGTAAACGGTCATGGAATATATAGCAATTCTGCATTATAGCGATTATGTAATATAGCGATTTCGTTGATAAGAAGAGTTCGAAACATGTCGGCTTGTAATATAATATGTAGTAATACAACTTAATTACAAATTATTATGATTAAATACAGTACTGCTGTATGAATTACAATAAAAAGCAATATAACAATTATGCAATATAGGAATTATGCAATATAGGGATTATGCAATATAGGGATTATGCAATATAGGGATTATTCAAGCAGTTATACAATATAGCAATAAAATAATGTAGCGATTATGCAATATAGGGATTATGCAAGCAATTATACAATATAGCGATAAAATAATGTAGCGATTATGTAATATAAGGATTATGCAACATAGCAATTATGAAATATAGCGATTTTGCAATATAACGATTTTGCAATATAGCGATTATGCAATTTAGCGATTATGCAATATAGCAATTATGTTATATAGTGATTATGCAAACAATTTTGCCATATAGTGATTATGCAATATAATGATTATGCAATATGATGATTATGTAATAAGGATTATGCAATATACCGATTATGCAATATAGCGATTATGTAATATATCGATTACGCAATATAGCAATTACACAATATAACGATTATGCATATACCGATTATGCAACATAACGATTATAAAATACAGCGATTATGCAATATAGCGGTTAAGTAATATACAAAGTGTGAAGTAAATCGATTATGCAATTAAGTTTTTCAATGTCATATCGCCTTAACGCGTGTTAAGTCAATATGATATTAGGAAATTGGTTAAAATTGAAATGACGGATTGCTGACAGAATGAGTTATACGTAAACGTGTAAAATAATTGTTAGCTGCTGCCTTTGAAATAACATTCATTCCAATAGATTATTGTTACAGAGAATAATTCCTGAGAAACACAAGGGGAAGGGGGGATTGTCTTATAAATTGATCAAACTAATACATTATATTAAACTGTTACACAAGGAAGGGCATTTCTTTTGGATAGGTTCAAAAGGAAGAATACAATTTCAAAGCGGCATTTATATAATTTCTTAAATTTAAGAAAAATTGGTAAACACAAAATTATGACGATAATTTATTTTTTAAATGCTCTTCGACAAAGACGTTCTTAAGGCGCGTTAGAGTTAGCAGATACCTCGGTGATTGGCGAGTAAAGACCGCGTAGTTTTATTTAACAATTACAGAGGCACACTGTTAAAAATTCACTCTCATATTGGACGAAACTTTAGTCATTTTTGACGAAACAGACTCCTGACTTAAATATTCCGTCAAACTGAGAAAACTTATTTTGTCGTTTTTTTAACGAAATTTATTTCGTAAAAAATGAAGCAATATAAGTATAAGAACCAATTACGTGGTAATGCCTTTAAAAAGGCCACATTGATATGAGATTCTATATATGCCCCGGTTATCAATGGGGTCTTTAAGTTGTGTGAAGGTGATCCTACTGATAGGTGAAAAAAAAATGGAACGTGTGTCGAATTTACTGATTCGAATTTTCATGATTTATTGTTTCCCATTGCTTAATTTCGGGAAAAGGACACGTATTAAATTACCCTTTTCATTCGCCATTCAACATAGAGGACTTTCACAAAGTGCTTACCACAAAAGCATTAAATTGATTATATACATAATGTACCGGTACACAACCTCCTGTGATTTACGACAACACTTCGATTCCGTGTAATAACACGTGTCCAGAACAAGTAGCGGACTGTTCATCTTTAAACTAAATTACAACCTCTGTAACCTGTTCACAAAGGGGTGACAGGCAGTGGCGTAGCTAGGATTGTCCGAAGGGGGGGGTTCATAAATTATTTTTGGTCCGACCAAAACCAAATAATTTTTTTTATTAATAATTGATTTGAACAATTTTTAACTAATAATTTTAATTAAATTTAATTAATAATTTTAAATTAGCAATTTTCATTAATAATTTTAAATTAGCAATTTTCATTAATAATTTTAAATTAGCAATTTTCATTAATAATTTTAAATTAGCAATTTTCATTAATAATTTTAAATTAGTAATTTTAAATAATCATAATAATTTTTAAGTAGTAATTTTAAATTAGTAAATTTAATTTATGATATTTTTTTAATTTAAGCAGTAGCTTTAAATTAAAATTGTAATTAATAATTTTAATTAATTAAATATATATAAAAATTATAAATAAGATGTAAATTAAAAGCTTAATTTTCAAAGGTTTATCTTTAGTCATTTCCTAATTTAAATTACTAACAAACCTGGTTGACATTTTACTGGGATTTAAGTCTCAGCAATGCAAAAACTTTATTTTATCGAATTTTAAGAAATCTTTTAAAATTAAACTTTAATTAAAAAATGCCGTATGATATTTATCCACTTACCAGTACAGTTTATCAAACTCAGAAAATACCGTTCATTTTGGTTTTTTTTTTTTTACAATTTAAATATTCGCAGCTTTGCTCCACATTTAAACTGCATGTTCACAAAAACCATTCGTCCTTGCTGACTAAAATATAATATTAGTTCTTTCATTGTAACACCATTGAAATTATTTAAACTGATTCGAACCCAAATATAATAAAACCACCTACACTAGCAGCGATTGGGTTCTAAAAGTTCAGTTGGCTCTCATAATATTCAACGAGGACAAATATCGGCGCCAATATATTTCCCGCTCATTTCCATTTATTTTTTATTTGAACGATGAGTATTTTGTAATGACAGAAGTGGCTCCCAAATGTCTGTTAGTTGTCTGTGTGCTGGCAGAAGATACAAGATAATACGAGAAAATAAAATTGATTGTAAATGTAATATAAGCACCAGAAAAAATTAGGAGGTGCGTTGGGGAACGAAATTTTTCTTTAGTTCGTCAATTCTTTCTAAAATGGCATTTAGTTTTAACAAAATAAAGACTTTCATTTTCAAGCAAGAGAATTTTTTTACAATTTCGTCAGCTTTTGTGTCTTGAAATCGCTGAAAATTCCCGTGACTGGGGCAGTTTTTTCCATCATATTATATATGCAAACATAATGTGATGGAAAAAACTATATTATATATGCAATATATAATATAGTTATATATGCAAACATATTATATATACAAAATTATTTTTTGCCCAAAACATTCCCCCCCCCCCCCCTAAAAATTAAATAATAATAAAGCAATGAAAAAAAATCCCCCCCCCCCCAAATTCTGATTGGCACCCCTGTGTACAAACAACCAAGACAATCATACAGACCTACTACCCCATCCTCCCCTCCACAAAAAGTCGAATTTTCTGTATTCAAGGTTGTTTGACCACTGTTCTCCTTAAAACCGTCCCTTCAGGGGACAGAAGGGAAGGGAGCAAATGCAAAGTGTGTTTTCTCTATAGAAATCAAAGAAAAAAAAATCTTCGGTTTTTTTTTTGCACTTTTTATTTTTCAAAAAAATAATTTTGATTTTAAACTGGCTGGGGGGGGGGGGGAAGGGGGGGCTCTAACCCAAGTTAACCCGATGCTGGCTACGCCACTGACTTTGACAATAAAGAACAACAGAATGAGCAGATACGAGCATTTTTTTAGGCTCCTGCTGAAAATCTGAAAACATTGTTCTTTATATTAAACAATTTATTATATATTTAAAATGTGGGATTCTTTTTTTTGAGGAAACGATGCCACGGTTAAAAAATTTTTTCGCTTGACGCAATAAAAAAGTACAATGAAATTTATAAAACAGTTCCGCCACCGGCGTTGTGTCGGTTACAGACTACATTAGTCAACTCCATCTGGAGCCTTAGTGTCATATCGGTCGAAAGTGTGCACTGAACTCTGAAACCAAACACACGAATTTAAGTTTAATTTTACAAGTTGGACAATTTCTAATTTTCCCTTAATAACCTTGGTGTTTTTGCTTTCATTAGTTAAAAATATTAATTTCCTTCAGACATAAATTTTCCCAACTCGGGCATTTTTAAACCTTGAAATTCCCAACTTTTAGGGTTTCCAAATTATTGGGGGGGGAGCCCCCCCCCCCCCTCAAACCCCCCCGGTGCGACGTGCCTGCACCCAAGACAATCATACAGACCAACTACCCCATTGTCCCGTCCCTCCACAGAAAGTCAGGAGATACATGTGGGTTAGACCAGGAAATGCGACGCGTGTTTTCTCTATAAAAATCGGCGAAAAAGAAGATTTTTTTTTTTTTTTTTTTTGGCACTTGTTATTTTTCAAAAAAATAATTTGGATCTGGCTATGGGGGGGGTTCTAACCCAAAGTAACCCAATGCTGGCTACGCCACTGGTGACAGGCAATCCATTAACTTGGCAATTTTGTCTCGGAGTAACACGCAGTTTTTGATACATATTGATTATGTTTCCCATTCATTTTTTTAATGTTAATTAACCTCCACATAATGGAACTTTGGTTATAAAGAATAATAAACAATGTTTATTCTTTATTTTTTTGTAATAGTTGAATAGGTTAGCTGTCTTCACATTTCAAATAACTATTAAATTATGTATAGTTTAATATATCAAATAGTTTTATGTTATTCATCTACACTTATAAAATTACATTGTTCATTTATTGCATTGTTAAAAAATACATTCTCATATTTGATGAAACTTTTGTCATTTTGACAAAACAAACGCATCCTATATAATCACATTAAATATTTTGTTAAACTGAGAAGAAAAATTTCCAGGTCTTTCCTTCCAGATAAAGGGCCTCCAGTCTAATAATAGATTAAGGTGTTCAGTTAGTAATCGGAGGATTGCTAGTTCGAATTCGTGCGGTGGACTTGACAAATAAAGTAAAAAAGTAGTGATCTTATGATCGAAGGGTTGCTAGCTTCGCTATAAAAATACTAGAAAGTAGTCTAGAACATCCAACAAATTATATTGGCGTGTATACGGACTGGTTCACGATAAATGTGATCGGGGTCCAATGTCTAGACGCCTATTGAGGTTGCGTCGGGTGATAGCTCTGGTGTTGTCCTCGTCATCTGGTTAAAAAATAAGTCCCTTCGAGATTTGTCCCGAACCGTCGCCAGTAACCCAATTTGCAGCTCTAATGCAACGTTAATTAGTCAAACTAAAACCAAAATCTCCCTACGGATTCCATAACCAATAGAGTGCATTATTAGACCGCTTTTACATTTAACGACACGACACCGATAAATCGTGAACGATCGCGAAGGAACGACACAACGTTTTATCGTATCGTCTGATGGTCAGTTTTTCATTGCACCGATATCGTTCGCCGAAAACGATAATTTTTACATTCAGTTCGTGTTCGTCTGTTGTCGAGAGCACATCTATTCTCGATATGGCGCATTGTAACAAATTACATTATAACAAACTGCGATTGTTGTATTTGCTGTATTTAAGGAGAAAGAAGAGATCAATAACAAAACGCTTCTGGGTGCATGATATCATCAAAGCAAGACATGTTGAAAGAGATTTTATGTTTTATTTGAACGTCTACAAAAAGCTAGAGCTAACCACTAGAGCTGAATAGTGGGCTATTGGCGACGGTTTGACTAAATATTGCCTCCCGTGCCTTTTTTCGAACAATCTTGTTCTTGTAAAATTCATCTCGGTTATCCCAAATACAGGTCTTTACTTCCACTAATTCACACAAGTTCACAATATCGAACTTAAAAGCCATATTGATAATATAAATTAAAAAACACAGTAGACTATAGCAGAAGTTTTTCGAAAAGAAACTTAAAATGTCGTCACGATGAAGTAGGGAAGGCGTGTGCCCACGATAAAACGTTCCGATAAATTGTATCGTCTGATCGGCAACGACAATATCGTTATCGTATCGGCTAGTGAAAAAAGCTCCCGGATTCGTATGTGTATTTTGCGTACCCCGATATCGTGCCACTGAAATCGTATCCGATTTATCGGTGTCGTGTCGTTAAATGTAAAAGCGGCCTTACAGATCGTGAAGAAAATACTTTAAGTTTGGTTTGGTTTGGTTCGGATAATTAACGTCGCACTAGAGCTGCACAGTGGGCTATCGGCGACGGTTTGGGGTCTATCTCGAAGGAAATACCCGGGAACACATACACATTCAAACACACATTCATACATGCCCCTCGTTATTTTAGAACCATGGTCATGCACCTCGAGGTGCATGACGAGGAAACACCTGAACTGGCACCCAACGCCTTCAATAGACGTCGGGACTTTGGACCCCGATCAGATGTACCGTGCACCAGTCCCGTATACACGCCAGTATAATTTGTTGGATATTCTGGACGACTTTCTAGTATTTTTGTAGCGAAGCTGGCAATCCTCCGATCGCAAGATCACTATTTTTTTACTTTTCTATGTCAAGTCCATTTTCCGGATTCGAACCACCAATCCTCTGATTAGTAGCTGAACGCCTTAGCAACTGAGGCTCCTATTATTCGCGGAGACAACCTAAATTGAGCCTAAAGCAATTGAATATTTATACATATCATAGGTTCAACTTAGATTGTCCCCGAGAATAGTGCTACAAAATGGGCTATTGATAAAGGGAGAGGTAAAGGAAATATTAAAATTGCAACGTTTATTTCTTTGCAAGAGTAAATGTTTTTTTTTTGCGTGTGTTTTAGTAATTTAAAAATATTAATTTTAGGCAGCTTTTAAATATTATTTAGTAAATTAATTAGGTTTTTGAAATATTTCCGTGGGATATTTTGTATGAGTTCAAACAATTTGCGCATTTCTGTGAAATATAGATTGGTTGGTTGGTTAATAACGTCGCGCAAGAGTTGCACAGTGGGCTATTGGCGACGGTTCGGGGCCTATCTCGAAGGAAAGACCCGGGAGAGATGCCTCGTATTTTTGATACGATCAGATTTATCGTGCACCAATCCCGTATACACGCCGATAATTTTTGTGGATGTTCTGGGCGACATTCTAGTATTTTGGTAGCGAAGTTGGCAACCCTCCGATCGCAATCTCACTACTTTTTACTATTCTTTAGTCTAGTCCTCGCACAGGTTCGAACCGTGAATCCTTTGATTCGCAGCCGACACCTTTATCCACTGGGCTATCTGGCCCTCTGTGAAATATAGAAGTTTTATTGATAGAAAACTTACGATTCTAAAGATCGCAATTTTCTTTAAAATATACAACGTAACACAATAATCATTCTTCTACTATACATCCATAAAAAATTTATTTATTTAAAAAACTACCTTAAGCGATATTTATAAACACTTTAATCCATTATCATGCGATATTCTGTCAGTGAAAGCAGACGGTTTTGACCGAAAATATCGATTATTTTCCCCATACGTAATTAATCCGCGCACATTGGGTCGAATTTATGAAGGAGGACTTCGGACATGAAGAATATTTGTTCTTGCGCCATGTGAGAAGTTCGTCAGAGGTGGAATTTAATTACGACGATTTTTGCCAAAGGGCGTGTGAAAAGGTCGTAGTGTTTTGATTGGGTGGGTGGAGAAATGTGTGGGAAAGGTAAGAAATGATTTAGGTCGTTGGGGTACTGGAACTATCGTTTGGGATTTAAGGTTGAGGCACAAAGATTTTACTAAAAGTAATGTGTAACAACAACTTTTTTTTAAACAAGACATGTCGTCGTTCAAAGTGACCAAGGTCATATGTTTAACCCTAACACTTTTCAGGAAAGCAAAAGGAAGAAATGAAGGGTGCAAGTGGAGTTAACTAACATTTTTGAAAAAAAAATCTACTTTTGACAGGGGAGGGGTGAGAGGGGTATTTTAAATCTGTCATGGTTAAAATATCCAGATATTGTTCGTGGTGTTGAAGTTTGGAAAATAGAATGCCATTTCAGGTGTTAGTTTTGGTTTTGTTAAATAACGTCGCACTAGAGCTGCACAGTTTTCAGGTTTTAGCCTTCGTCCTTAATGCCATATCAGCTTCGCTACAAAAATACTAGAAAGTCGTCCAGAATATCCAACAAATTATACTGGCGTGTATACGGGACTGGTGCACGATAAATCTGATCGGGGTCCAAAGTCCCGACGTCTATTGAAGGCGTTGGGTGCCAGTTCAGGTGTTTTCTCGTCATCTGACCATGGTTCTAAAATAACGAGGTGCGTGTATGAATGTGTGTGTGAATGTGTTCTCGGGTCTTTCCTTCGAGATCGACCCCGAACCGTCGCCAATAGCCCACTGTGCAGCTCTAGTGCGATGTTATTTAACAAAAACCAAACCAAAAAAAACCTCAATACCACATTCAATATTTTTGTGGAAGTTTTCTCAGGATCTTTCATTCAGGATTCATTCCGAACCGTCGTTAATGTCCCATTGTGCAGCTCTCGTGTGCCATTACATCAACCAACCAATTGGACCAACACATCCCCAGTCTCTAATCCTGCTTCCAATACAAATCTACGGGTCCTCATCCTGAGTTATTTCAGGAATCTCCACAGGGGCCATCATTACTTCAGATGCCAATCAATTAGAATGAATAGGAGGTGAAATTCTAAACTGGGTCTTAGCAGGGGCGCTTGTTAATGTGAATAACAGAAATTCTAAACTCGGCCGTGCACTGGGCGGGTTGCTCTGAATAGTGTACTACGAATTAATTATCATGCGGGAACCCTCTTGGATTTTGCTGAAGTCTTAATCTACTGAATTTGTGGCATTGGTATCACGTACTTGTGTTGATAGTGAAATGAACGTGTTTAATATAACCGTTAGGCAGTAAAGGGCTAACCCTGAGAGAGTTGTATGGTCTGTATATGGTAGTGATTGGGAGACTTTAAGGAATCAGAGTTTATATGTTAAACTTTAAAAACTGAAACTAACAGATTTCCACTCATACTACAATTGTGTTTAATTACGCATTTTTAGCCTCTAAATGTTTTAGCCTCTAAATGTTGTTAATGAACTCCTACCCCAAACCCGCTTGGTGCGACGGGCCTGGTTGCCATTCACTATTTATTTTTATCATCTTGTTTAAAGCTGCAGAAAACTTATTGAACAGCAATATTTATGCTCCATTTTAAAATTTACTCAAAGAAAGAAAACCATTTTCGAAGAAATGCCACGACCTACAGCCTCTCAATAGAACCATTTTTCGAAAAAATGTCTAAACAGCTCAATCACGAAGCCTTTCAATATAAAATAAATGACGCGCGTTAAAAACCTGTCACTTTTATAATTTTTGAATGATTAATAGTCTCGGATGTCTTTTATTCTCGAAATAATAACCTCGCGACCACAGTTCCTGTCCCGTCCAATCAATCAAAGATAATAACCGGGGTAATTGATTGTGTGGAAAAGTATCGTTATTTTTTAGTGACATGTTTGGCAGTTATTAAATTCGATCCACAAATAGTATTTGTTAATATTGAACTTGCAACTATTTTTGGTGAATGCATGTTGATGAAAGATTTTGATTTATTACTTTCATGAAATGTTAAAGGATTTAGAAATTTAATGGTTGGATTTTATTCAAAATAACCCTTTTAAAGCGTTTATAACATGGCATATTATAATATTTTTGGTTTTCATCCTAGAATGGTACTTAAATATGGTCCCATTGACATTTTCCACTAAACAACGTCTCTAGACTTTACCGTTCTAGGGTTGCTTGTTTAAAGGGTTTGGTGGTAATTTTCATTTACGTATAGGGTTTTTATATGCAAAGAATAATAAAATCTAATAATGAATGTAATTTTTATTTCAATAAGGGATGTATAATATTCTTTATATATAAAAAAATAAGTTCAAATTAATTTACTTACACTGAAGATTATAATAGTTTCTAAATATATATATATATATATATATATATATATATATATATATATATATATATATATATATATATATATATATATTAGTATAAAAAGTTATTTGGTATATGTATTATTTTTCCACTTTTCGAACAGGTTTTGAAGCTCTGCGAGAGTACGTTTAAATTTTTTCGCAAACTGCTTATTTAAAAAAAGTGGACTGCATTTGCGCTACTGCGATCGTATGTATCAGTAGTTTCATTTGTGCAATTCAATGCTTTTAAATATCAGAAGGCATAATAATGTCTCATTTTTTTAAAATCCTGACAGTAAGACGTCTTATTTTGAAACATTTTATACATGAAACTAAATATATGCGCGTTGATCTGAATAAACAGAAAGTTTGGTTCTTGACTAGACCTTTGAGAAATACCAGAGGAGTTGTGCTTGAACGTTAAGCTTTGCGAGTTGGAGCGTGGAAAACAGCTGGCTGGCCTCGGAAGCCTAGAGTGTTACCACTGAACTTTAACTGTAAGTTCTGGAAGGCTCAGAACTTGTTTCCTGTATGAGCGCGTTGAAGCCAATGTGGAAGCATCCATACTGTTCCTCAAACTTTTTATAAAGTGATTAAGTAGGGTCTTTTAATACCATAGCATTGTAGAAATATTAAAGGTATATAAATGTTATATTTTCTTCTTATTGAATTAATTTTTATATTGCTTAACAAATAATTTTTGCTCTTGCTTTTTAACCACTCTTCGACTTTCACCTGCAAATGACTTTCTATTTTAATAGCGGATTTCATTTAAAATGGGTTTCAAAAGAAAATAGGAAAAAAACAGCCGAAAGAATACATATCGGCTTATATTTAGCATGAAAAATATACGAAATATTGCGGTAGCGATGGAAGTGGAATATAGTTGTTACTCCTTCAATTGGCTTCAAGTCAACAAAATGTCTTGTTCAATACAAAAGTTAACAGTTAGAGATCAGTGAGTGTTACTCTCAGGGTTATCGAAACAATTTATTCTGTAATAAGTGTTCATTTTTAATTAATTGCATATGAATACATTTTCTGGGAAACTATTTTACTTTGTTCTATGAAATCCATGTTATGTGAAGTGATTTTAATATTTCGTTTTTAAAACAACAATCTTTCATTTCAACACCGTAAGTCCTCTGTAAACTGGGTAAAAAGATCTTGACTTTCGAAATAGTTAATTTTTGTTTAATTTCGAAGTGAATTTGTTTTAGCTAGTAAAAATAAAAAAAATAGAGAATAAAACTATTTTATTGAAAGGTGAGGGAAGAGAGAAAATAAATAAATTAGGTCTATTATGTTGCAATGCAACTTATGGATGAAATATTCTTAAACACAAAAGTTACCTTTAATAAACAGTTCGCTTTATCGAACCCACATTTGCATCGAAACAACATAAACTTTTATTACACCATTTCAAACAATGCCAACCAATTACCTAAAATAACCAACACTCCGATTTAATAAATCCTGGAACAATTTCATAAGAACAGCAACCGAAGTCTTTGTTAGATCCTTAGAAAATACAGGTATTCGATTTCCGATCGCGGCTTGTTATTTCCCTCGGGTTTTAATTAGGTGCTTTCGCGGTTACCTTGAGAGAGAGACAGAAACCGATTCCGAGAAAAAAGACGAATGAATTGTTTGTTTCCCTTCGTCTTTCTTGCTACGAGATCTTGTTTCTGTTTAATCTTGTGTCATGTCTTGTGGTTGGTAGACGGATGCAATCCATCTTGTTCGGATTTGTTGGGTAAAGCAAACAGAAAGTATTACAAAGCGAAATGTGGGTTGGTTTATTAATTTGAAATATGTTTTGTTTGAGTTACGTGCGGGATATATAAATTGTGAGTTTATATTAAGGTTGGTAGACTTAACATCGTACTAGAGCTGCGCAGTGGGATATAGGCACTGATCTTTAACTCTAACTTCTGGATTGGGCAAGATATTTTCTTGACTTGAAGCCAATTGAAGCGGTAACAATTGTACTCCACTTTCATTGCTACTTGAGTATTTCTTATATTTTCATGTTAAAATAAGCCGATATGTATTGCTTTTGGCTGAGTTTTTTTCTTTTCTTTTGAAACCCATTTTAAATGTAATCTGCTATTGAAATAGAAAGTCATTGCAAGTCAAAGTGGTTAAAAGGCAAGAGCAAAAACTGTTTGTTTGGCAATATAAAAAATAATTCCATATAAAGGATATATTTATATACATTTAATATTTCTACAAGGCTACAGTCTTAAAAAACACCACAAATAACCACACCACATTTTTTTTAACGAAATTTATTTCTTCAAAAATGAGGATGAATTTAATAATTTAATATCGACGAGCTGACTCGAACCTTTGACCGCGGACCCCTCGTTCCAGTGTCCAACACTCTATATACTCGTCCAAGAAGACAAAAAAGCCCGGATGATGAAGAAAACACCTGAGCTGTCACCCGACACAACCTTAACAAGAATTGGACTACAATTGGGTTTAACGGACGACGAGGAACGTATCTGGCAACCCTCCGATAACGAGCTCGCTACAATTGTCAAATCCACGTAGAATATCCGAACTTGCAATCTTCCAATTACAAGCCGGAAACTTTACCGCTGCGGAATCTGCGTCCGCTATTTCATAATAAGGTAAATAGATATAAAGAGTTATTAATGTCAGTACAGTGAAGAGTTATTAATCTAGAACCGCCCGAGACAAAATAAAGGTGTATGCCTCTAGTATGCCGCATATATGCCGCATACATGTGGCATACGTATGCCTCGTATGCCCTGTGAGAATATCCCATATTACTCTGGCATACGGTGGTGGTATGCGCCATGTATGCCGCTGGCATATCACCACCGTATGCGACATGTATGCGGCTGGCATATCACCTCCGTATGCGACATGTATGCGTCTGGCATATCACCTCTGTATGCTACATGTATGCGGCTGGCATATCACCTCTGTATGCCACATGTATGCAGATCGCATCAATTGTGAAGGTTACATGACGGCTTTTTTCCACGATGTTTAGATTAACTTTTGAAAAAAAATATCATTATTATTTTTATTTCACATTTGGTGGAGAGTAAAATGCTACTTTTTTTTTTTTTTTTTTTGGAAACAGTAATTACTTTAAATATAATTATTTTTTAAAAAAAATTGCGGCATGAAATGTAATAAGAATAAATACTGCTTAAATAAAATTTATTTATGAGATTTTTAAAAAGATCTCAATGTATGACTTTGTATGCTAATTAATGTATGACTATATAATTAGGAAATCCAGGATTAGGATTTTTAGTTCGAGACTATTATTTTTCTTTTTTTAAAAAAGGACATTTCTTGAAGAGGATATTTGAAGCTCAAACTTTTGCTTTAGTGAATGCAAAACTATACTATGTATATTCATATGAAATTATAATGTCATATATTGAGATTTTTTTAAAAATCTTATAAATAACTTTTAATTAGGCAGTATTTTTTCTTATTACATTTCATGCCACAAAAACTTTTTTAAGAATAATTTCATTTAAAGTAATTACTGTTTCCAAAAAGAGAAAGTAACATTATACTGTCCACCAAATATGAAATAAAAATAATTATGACATTTTTTCAAGTCAAACTCAACATCATGGAAAAAAGTCGTCATGTAATATTCACAAGATTTATACTCCCCCTTAAAATTTGAAACCTGCTCCTGTGCTTAACATGAATAATAAATTTTTTTGGGGGAATATTTTTCGTAGTATAAATAAAATGTTTCATGTCAAGAAACTGATATCTATCAATTGCAAAATAATGACTAATATCCCAAAGAAAGTTTAATGATTCTGACATGAAAAACACTACCAAATAAATACTAACCGGGCCTAATGTACCAATTGATAACTCATACCTTGATTCCCCCAATACCTTCCATAATAAATTCATTCCCGTCCTGGGACTCTACTAAGGACTCACCCGAATTTATTATTCATGTTAAGCTTGCTCCTTTCTTCACTGTGGGATATATTCCACTGTGTGTTTGGCTGAACCGTTCACAGTATTCCATCGTATACAGGCACAGTTAGATATTATTTCACAGTCCCTCACAGGTATAACAGTGCTTTCTTTTGTTTTCGTTCACATTATTAGGGTAAAAAGCTGCGTTTCTTTTCAACAGAATTGGTATATATTTATTTCTATTACTTCGAACGACCGTTGCACCGTTGCACAAAACAACACAAAACTTCGAGTGACGTAATAGATGATTCAAACTGTTTCACCCGCGCATGCTCAAAAGACGTTCGCCTACGCTCACTATAAATCGTTAAGTGGAAGTGAAGTATCTCTTTTGAGCCATCATTGAAGGAATTATGTGTAAAAAGTTCGATTTGACGCTAATGGTTCTATATGTGAGCGATGGGGCCCTTCTGAAGACAGACTTCAATTGCCGAAAGACCTTGGACTTAACTTATACATCCAATAAATCTCAACGTTAATTAGATGTTTAAAATTGTGACACAGGCGAATATGAGCGCCCCAATATGCAGAAATAATTTTTTAAGGCGATTTTGCAACATGGTTATATTTTTTAATATCTAGTGTCAAGAGTCGTTTTCAAGATAAGAAAATAAAATCCAAGCTATATAACCTTAATAATGAAATAAAAATGTAGAAATCATGCGGAAAGGAATCTTAAAGAAATTTTTTAATTGAATTGTGATATATAATTTAAATTTCAGATTAAAACAGATAAAAAAAGGCAATTTCAAAATCTACTAAAAATAACAAACATATAACAGTTATTTCACAAAATGTTGCAATTGTTTTCAATATTCATTTATATTTTAATTCGAATGAAACAGTTGATTCTATTATTGAATGCTGCGCTATTTTCACATTAGGTATGTTTTATAAATAAAATACCTATATGTTATAGTTCAAAATTAAAAATCAATTTGCTTCACAAATCATGTTCAAATTAGCATTTGCAATTTTATCAGCATAACGTTTTCTAATTTAAAAATATCATACTTTTTTTGCATCATACATTATTTGAAGGGATAGGTGGAAGAACTAGGTAGCTACACTTTTTTCTGATTTTCACTATTACACAATATATATAATTAAACACACAATATATTAAATTAAAAACACACACACACACAAAACCATTTTTTATTCCCATTCCTCAATCTATTACTATAATGCAAAGGTTTCAAATAAGTATAATGTAACTGGAGATACTTAAAAATCAACTCACACAATTATATAGTTGTAAACATTAATGTCGCAAAAAATTGGATCGAAATAGGAAGCATATGCCGTTCGCATACACCAGGCATACCGCCTCCGAAGTCTTCATTTCAATGGCATAACCGACATATTTCTCGCATACAAACAATCGGTCTTTCCCTTGGGTATGTAGGCCCCATCTATCTGGCATACGAAAGGCATACACGCGGCATATTAATATTTTTGTCTCGGGAAAAATCAGTCTGGCATACGAAAGGCATACACGCGGCATATTAATATTATTGCCTCTGGATCGTAAAAAGAAGCATATGCCGTTCGCATACACAAGGCATACCACCTCCGCGGTCATCAGTTCGAGGGCATATGTGGCATACATCTGGCATACGAAAAATCGGCTGGCATACGGAAGGCATACACGCGGCATACGAAACTTTTTGTCTCGGGCGTGGACCTCTTGTTCCAAAATCCAACGCTATTTCCTTTCGACCAAGAACTCTTGATTGAATTCTGTCAATATAAGTATAAGTACCAAACAGGAGTTAAAGTGCCGAAAAGAAATCGGAGAAAATGGCTTTCGTTCCAAGTATGTATACAGCACCCCCCCCCCCCCCCCCAATAATCTGGTAACCCTGAAAGTTGGGAATTTCAAAATATTTTTTATGTAACGCCACTGTATATAAAAAGTATCAAACATTTACTATTAGTGGTACCCATTCGAGAATCACGAAGATTGAAATGCTATATTTGTATAATTTACTATTTTGTCCCCACAATTTAAATGGTTATGTAAAAAGAAACTCAAATCCTTTGTTAAAATCCTTTATTAAGCATATCAGTCAGATATGCTCCGTTTGACAACTATTTTGAAAGTTTGGCCGCCAAATGTTAGTGGCATAACTAAAATAATCAAAAAATAAACTAACACGACTATTTTTCATAACTAGCTAACTAGATCTATGGTTTGGACCAACTGGTGCAAATAGTGCTCAAAAGGTTACGCAATAAGGAGTTAATTGCAATTTCATCTAACATTATAGTCAAAGGCGAGTTGTAATTTTTAAATACTCTTTCCTAGAAACTCTGATGTTGGTCTTGGCAAATAAGCCGTTCATTTGCAAGTATATCAAATCGCAATATTTCCAATTTACTTTTATCATCTCTTAACTAAAGTTTGTTAAAAAAAATAATAACTTTTATCAATAAAATTATCCTATTTTTTATATACGTCGATATTTAAAGTCATAAATTCAAAAACATTATACCAAAATATTAAAAAAAAAAGCTTATGAAGGGTCCTTACCGTCGTATAAGATAAAATACCATCTCACTCTTTACACTTTTCATTTCATGAAAGAAAAAAGACTTTATGTCCCGCTGATTTCAGCATAAAATAAGTAAAATACGGGGAATTTATCTTCTGTCTCGTTCTTGCAACGTCTCCCCCCCCCCCCCATTCCTTCTTTGTGGAGCAGACATCTTGAGACATTTGACGCCCCCGAAATAGCAAGTGGAGAGATATAAATAAACATTTTTTATTGCTCTCATCGACTGCATTGGAAACCGATAAATACCACAGAAGAATATTTAGGAGAGAGAAGCAATACTAAACAAGTTCAAGTTAGGAGAAAAATGGTGCACTGTGTGATAGATTTGTATTTAAGAGGATCATGACCATTTATATAGCACGGGATATAAAAATAGTTAAAAATAGCTAGTATTCTTCTGTAAATGCAATTCAAGACGTGGGAGAAAGAACAAGGCAGCTCCAGTTTTCAAAATTGTTCAGGATGGGCGAAAAATAATGAAATTTTTTTGCATAGTACAAAAGTACAGCTCCTTTTCGTTATTGTCAATATAGCCTTTGCTTAGAGGAATTTTTCTTCTTTATATGAATAAGTGTATATTAGAAAAAGTGGAGCTGCCTTGTTTTTGCACCCATGACTTCAAATATAGTTTTATAAATGCGTTTAACTTTTTTTAATTTCAAAATAAAATAACGTTTAAATTTTTTTATCTTCTGCATAATTTTACACACACACACGCACACGCAAGCGGCGAAATCTTATACCGCAGCTGTGTCACGGAACTGTATACTGCAGCTGTGCCTCGAAACCTTATACTGCAGATGCGCGGCGGAATCTTTTGCTGCAACTGTGCGGCGTAACTTTATACTACAGCTGTGCCGCGGAAACTTATACTGCAGCTCTGCCGTGGAAGCTTATACCGCAGCTGTGGCCGCGGAACTGTTTACTGCAGCTGTGCCTCAAAACCTTATACTGCAGATGCGCGGCAGAATCTTTCGCTGCAACTGTGCGGCGTAACTTTATACTGCAGCTCTGCCGTGGAAGCTTATACCGCAGCTATGCCGCGGAACTTTATACTTAAGCTGTGCGGCGACACTTTATACTGCAGCTGTGCGGCGGAATCTTATTCTGCAGCTGTGCCGCGGAAGCGTGTACCACAGCTGTGCTGCGGAAACTTATTTCGCAGCTGTGCCTCAGAATCTTATACTGCAGCTGAGCGGCGGATTTTTATACTACAGCTGTTCTGCGGAACTTTATACTGCAGGTGTTTCCCGGTACTTTATACTGCAGCTGTGTCGCGGAAGCTTTTACTGCAGCTGTTCCTCAGAATGTTATACTGCAGCTGTGCGGCGGAACTTTTTACTGCACCTATTTTAGTCATTAATTCGAAATTTGCAGGAAATAGACAAACGCGTGTTGTTGTAACTGCGTAACAAACATAATTTCGAGTTAAAGCAAAGACCTCACTGTCGCTCTCTCAATTAATTATATCTTCAAAACAACCTTTGTTTTAAGTACATTTTATATATCATAATTTTGTAGTAACCTATGTACAAATAAAACTATACGTAGTCATTACCAATTTTCATCATATAACACAAGTTTATTCTATCCCTACAAGATATCAAAACATTTCTTCAAAAATATATATTTTTAGGAGGTCAACGGTAATATGTTCGAGATGCTTATTCATTTTAGTCGAGGCAAAGGGTAATTTATCACACCGGCATATTCGAAAAGAAAGAATTTTCTAAAAAAAAAAGATAAGGTAGCACATACACAATGATTTATGGTACAACAATGTTTTCCTGCAATCAACCAGCGCAGTATTCGTTTGGACAGTCAAAAAATCTCATTGTGTATTCATAAGGTAAAATTATTGAGTTTAACTGTTATTCCAAAATTTAGTTGGTCTAAGATAATAAATTGTTTGTGAATAAAAAGGGTTGCGTGAAAAATGTGTAAATGAGGATAAGGAACATAAATCATGCCCGAAACACCGAAAAACAGTTTATTTTTCATGTGAGAATAAATAATGCGTTTTGGAGAATGTGTATAATTACGATATCTATAATAATAAAAGAAAGTGCTATATGTGGGAATATGGCTTCTTTTTATTTTCTTGAGAATTTTATCTTGAGAATACTTTCGCTATTTTGGAGATATTTTTACATATATGCCCATATTGCAGTTCATTTGGCTTCAATTTTTATTGATTTGGCGATATTCTTATTTATTTGGTAAATTTGTTATTGATTTGGCAATATTCTTATTCATTTGGTAAATTTGTTATTGATTTGGCGATATTCTTATTCATTTGGTAAATTTGTTATTGATTTGGCTATATTCTTATTGATTTGGTAAATTTTTTATTGATTTGGCGATATTCTCATTCATTTGGTAAATGTTTATTGATTTGCCGATATTCTTATTCATTTGGCGACATTTGGTGGTATATTGGAGATATTTTTTCATCAACCAGTAATAAATCCTCATAGTAAATCATCTAACTATGTAAAAGATATGTTGCATTATTACAATGTTGAAATATTCCATTGTTACAGTATTGCATTATGCAAATAAATTTTAATAAGTCAATGGGGTTAAGCGATTTATGGGAAATGGGAGTGGTTGTTCGAAATTTCGTGTCTATAGGGACCTTTCCCTTGCTTTAAATGTTAAGTGTACAAAATTTCATCACGATCGGAATAAAACTGTAGTTTTGTATAAAAAACAAACAGACAGGCATACACTCTTCTTTACATATATAGATCCCGGTTCTTTATTTTATTAAAGAATTACTAAATTTTAATAAATCATTTCGAAGTGACAATGAAGCTACTGACATTAGACGCAGGTAAGTTGAGTAGTAGGCTCTTTTAGCGAAAAAAATCGATTGGAGAGTTTAAGGTTCATCGATTCAATCAGTGATGACATGAAAAAGGAGGGACGATTCTTTGGGGAATATCACTCGTCTTTTCATGTACAATGGGACACTTAAGAGATGTTAACGGGAATTCTGTAACAACCTTGTCGAAACTATCACCACAATAGGTTTTGTTAGTGGATGTAAAAATAATTATATTGATTTTACTTTAGCAGTAAATTTCTTATCTTGTATTAACAGTTGGTTGATACAAGATTTAAAGCTAATACTGTTAATATATATTTGTTTTATAAAATTATAGTTTGATTTTTTTTAATAAATAGGAAGAAATATGAAATTTTATTTTATTGAATAAATAATGATAACGAATAATAAAAACTACGAAATGTTTAATGCGATTTATGTAGTGTATTAGAATTTTTTTTGAAATTAAAAGAAATATATTGGATATTTATTTGTGTGACTGTCAAACTGTGCAACGGAAAATAAATGAAATCTGATAAAGGCTATAGAATTTTGACTTTGTTTTTGTTTATAAGAAAATTTGCTAGTTTTAGAACTAATTAAGTTTAGAATTAAATAATTATTAATATCAATTTTATCAAACTTTTTAATAAAGATTAAAATATTATACTAATATATTTTCTTTAACTATTTTGAATGCATATTTTCAAGTAAAATGTAAAATATTGGCAAACAAAATGTGTCTATTATAACAGATACATTGTTGAAAATATTTCAAATGTTACTCTACATATGGTTTTCTGGTTCACTTATAATTTTTCTAATAAATTTTAAAATTATAAATGGTAAAAAAAAACTTCATTTGTGTTAAAATTTTTGAGATAATTGTAATTTAAAAGACTTATTAAATATGCAGATATCAACTTTTCCGGTATGTTTACATCCGACGTAACTTCTAATTTTTTTTCGGAGTGTATGCTCTATAAATTATATGATATTTATATATTTGTAATACATTTTTTCTATTAAAATGAAATACACTTATTATGAAGTATAATTAAAAATAACCAGACTATTTCATTAGAGCCAATAAATTTCGCTCTCAGTTCACCTGCAGCAGCACAAAAACCAAATAAAGTTCCATTCTACAAATAAAAGTAATCAATTTATTAATGTTCTTTGTTTGTGTACTCCCTCTAGCCGTAAATTAGATTTATTACAATTAGTATACAAAGCTATGCAAGGAAATACGATTATTTCGCTTAATTTGATTCAGGCATAAGTTTTGTTTACATTTAATCCCCGTTCTAGATAAAAAATAAAAATTAATATAACAAACAGTTTGTTGAATTATTGATTGCATTAATAATATGAAGTGATCAGTGACAGTTGGATAACTAATGTTTATTTTTGTTGTGGTTTTAACATTTCTTTTTAATATCCATCCATATCGTTATATAAATGTGTCTTTCTTTGACAAATTTCTTTAACCCTGCAGTCCTCGCGCTCCTCAATGCTAGGTGAATCGAACTGATGGCGATATTAATTGGAAAGTTTTTTTTATTGGAATGGTATCACTTACTATTAGGGACCGTCTCTTATTATGTCTGAGAGCTCACATAAACTAAACAAATGATCTATTCGACCAGAAGATTTTGCTCATATTGCGATAAAGGGCGATCAGAGGTTCGAGTTTGGTTTATATTCTTTTATGTGATAGTACCGCTCAGGAAAGTAAGACAAAATTGATTTACCTCGAATGAAAATAATGAGACAATAGCTTTTTGTTGTGCAATATATAAACATATTTACATGTTAAGATGATCGTTTCTTTAGTCGAATGTATTTTCTTCCTTTGAAACATTTAATTAAAAAAACCAAAAGCATTCTAATTGCGATGCGTACCGTAATAGATGGCGGCCCCTAACAAGAATACGCTATCCCAGTCCGTATTTTTCTGATTTCGTCTCACCTCCAATTCGATTCGCTTTGGATTGTGTCTCACAGGCACAGCGCGAGGTCTGCAGTGTTAAGGCAATAACTTTAAAACTTATTAATTAATATAATTATATGTTCTGTTCTCAAAAATTAAAACATTGAATTCAATGAATGTCAATATTTTATGCATACTAAAATAAAAAAAAATACGCATACTTCTTTTATTTATAAATTAATTATTCTATATAAACATCGTAAAAATAAAATAATTTTGGGGAAAAGTTATCGTAGTTAGGTTTTACTTACTCATTTTTACGGGTTGTGTGTGAAAGTCTATGGGTGAAAGGGAGCATGCTTGTAAATGAAATATCCTAAAACTGTTTTAAAATATGTTGTTTTAGATACGATAGACATTTTAGATATTGTTGGAGCTATACTTATTTTATCAAATTGCTATATTAAGTTTAAATGCGATTGATATCAATGATGTGTATGTTATGTCTCAATGGATATGGGTTAAGACTAAATATTTTGGTATGCAGTTAAATATATTAATTATACAAAGATTGAAAGAAAAACTTATGCTTTTATAAGAAATTTTTTAAATAAAACACAAGAATTTTGAAAGCATATTAAATGTTTATTAGCTCAAAAAATTTCTCTTTTTTTGTGCAATAACCTCAAAAATTTCTACAAAGTTTAAGGTAAGTTAAAACGAACATTCAAGCTTTTAAGATTTAACTTTCGAACTTTTGGCATGAAAGACAGACTTTCGTTTAAAGGCAATTCTTTATCTTATGCATCATAGTTCCAAACCAAAATTTAATTGTACTAGCGAATAAAATCTTTATCCCTTGCAATTCTCTTACAACAAAGACCCTAAAAAAATCCCACGGCAACATTTATCGGTTTCCAATATAACCCACGATAGAAACAAAAACATTTTTTATCTCGTCAATTGCGACTTTGGGAAAGGTTAAGAGTCCCTCCCAAAAGCCGACGATAAAAGAAGACGAGGGATGGAAAGACTACAAAGAGACAGAAAAGAAAACTGAAACTTCATTTCTGAAGTTTCTTGCTAAGATCAGCGAAAAGTGTTTCATTGTATTCTTCATCCATGAACAGCTGAAGAAAAACCTCGTATTGATTTACTTTCTTTATAGGACTTCATTAGAAACCTGGGTTCAAACTTTGAACTAAAACTACAGAAAT
The DNA here is from genome assembly GCA_963932185.1 of Troglohyphantes excavatus. Classification (NCBI taxonomy): domain Eukaryota; kingdom Metazoa; phylum Arthropoda; class Arachnida; order Araneae; family Linyphiidae; genus Troglohyphantes; species Troglohyphantes excavatus. Next base: position 57,498,342 of record OZ010671.1, on the reverse strand, counting down.
AAATTCTTTATTACCAGAAATTAGCAATCTGACATTTTTTTATCAACTCAATACTTTAAGACTACAACTTTTGTTAATTGTTACTGGTGAATAGTTTTGAAGGTTTTGGTACTGTTTATAAATTAAGATGTCTCATTAACAAGGAATTTAGTTTTTATTTTTGTAGAAAATCGAAATGTCAGACATTCTTTTACTTCTAAATTTCATTAGATGCTTGATTGGTAATTGCTTTATATATAACTGGGACTTTAATTATAACTGGGAACTCAATCCGTTAAACCATTGGAACGTTACAAACCTTTTATAATTGAAACCATATAAAATGTCCTAACAAACTAAATATATAAATTAATTCCTGAAGCATTTTTTGCCATTTCATATTCGGAATCTCTATTGTTGATCATACACATTCCATTTCTAAATAAAGATCATCACCACATTTTAAATACATAAATTAAGAGTTATAAATATTTTATTCTATATTCCGTTATTCTGATAATCTTAAAATTTTTAATAATTCTTAGAAAAATTTCCGAATACAAAACTAAATTGTACACAGTAAAAAAATATTTTAAAACTTGATTACTGCACATTATCATGTCAGTATGTGATGGACGTCAAAATACGCCTGAAAAAGTTAATGTCGAAAATATCAGATCAAATTCCTCAAAGTGGTTTTAAAAGATTATTATTTGCAGACAGCTATTTGCATATTTAGTTTTAAGACATAAAGAATAGTAATTTAAAAACTTCCAAAGAATCCTCCCCCATTTGTTTCAATTACTATCAAACTTAACATTTTTTACTTTCATTCAATTTTTGACAAAAATGTCTAAAAATTTGTTCTATAATGTGTTCCTTTATTTTTCATCAAAGCTTCTTAATAAAATTTATAACAAATAGCTTTCTCAAAATACCTTTGTGCATCAATGCAGCAAAATTAAACAGAATGAACATAACACAGATAGCTGTATCGTTTTCATTTACATCAAGTATTCTCAATTATATATCCAGTTCTTAATTTACGAAAAAAATATATTTCTTAGAATCATTTTTAAACTATTTTTTTTAATTAAAATCTTTTCCTTTAACAATAATTTAAAAGTTTTTAAATTTTATAAACAAACAATTGAAGGAAAAAGTGGTAGAAGGGATGCTAACTAACATTTTTGAAGAAGAAAATAATCTAAATTTGATGTAGATGAAAGCTTTAAGTACATATGCGTCTTTCCACAAAATTGTATGGCTCTGCTTGATCTATGTAGGCAGATACAGAGCAGTAAATAGTGTGTGTTTCACTTAGAATGGTTCAATTTCTTTAAACCATCCTAAATGCCAAATGTGCGAAAACGCGCCAATTTTGCTGACATAACACCACTAATCACGCTCACGATCGATGAATAGAAAAAGCCTCGTGGTAATTTTTACTTTGCCAACAAATAGTGAATACTCAACGCCCCTTTTATTCCAGATTGTTGTCACTGAAAAAAATATTTATCTTGGAAAGGGATTTCGTCAGTTTACCCCTTCTTCTATTTCAATTATTGGAAAACATATTTAATCGCATGGAGTGAAAAGCACTTTGTAATGTAATTTCATTTTAACAAACGAGTTAATATTTAAGGAATTATTTTTTGTAATAATGCAGTTATATATTCTATACTATAATTAAAATTCCATTAATGTTGATAAAAATACGTATATAACAACAGAATTATACCAAAATAATATCACTGTTCCAATATAGATTCATAACAAAAAAAAAATCCCTAAAGATATTTCAATTATATATTTGACAGCTGGGTTTTAGTAGCTAGTGAATAAAAGTCAACCAAAAAATATTCCAATAAAAGCTATAACGAAAACCATGTTTTTTTTATAACATGGAAAAAAATAGAGAGACCAAAATAATATCACTGTTCCAATATAGATACATAACAACATTTCTTTAAAATCCCTAAAAATATTTCAATTATATATTTGACAGCTGGGTTTTAGTAGTAGCTTGTGAATAAAAGTCAACCAAAAAATATTCCAATAAAATCTATAACGAAAACCATGTTTTTTTATAACATGGCAAAAAATAGAGAGACCAAAATAATATCGCTGTTCCAATATAGATTCATAACAACATTTCTTTAAAATCCCTAAAAATATTTCAATTATATATTTGACAGCTGGGTTTTAGTAGCTTGTGAATTAAAGTCAACCAAAAAATATTCCAATAAAAGCTATAACGAAAACCATGTTTTTTTATAACATGGCAAAAAATAGAGAGACCAAAATAATATCACTGTTCCAATATAGATTCATAACAACATTTCTTTAAAATCCCTAAAAATATTTCAATTATATATTTGACAGCTGGGTTTTAGTAGCTTGTGAATTAAAGTCAACCAAAAAAAATTCTAATAAAAGCTATAACCAAAACCATGTTTTTTTATAACATGGCAAAAAATAGAGAGACCAAAATAATATCACTGTTCCAATATAGATTCATAACAACATTTCTTTAAAATCCCTAAAAATATTTCAATTATATATTTGACAGCTGCGTTTTAGTAGCTTGTGAATAAAAGTAACCCCAAAAATATTCCAATAAAAGCTATAACGAAAACCATGTTTTTTTTTTATAACATGGCAAAAAATAGAGAGATTTCAATTATGTAGCCTTGTTTGGATTGGATTAATGTCGGCTACACCAAAGTAATTTCGTAAAGGATGAAATAAAAGGGATTTTTTGTTTTTTTATTCATTTGAACAACCTTTCCCGATTTCTGATCTACTTAATGAAAAGAGGTGATTCCTAAATCAAGTTTACCAAATTGTATTTGCTGATCCGTTATCGGAAAATATTCTAATCTAATTGGAAACTACTCGGGTCACCTTTAAATGACTGGTAGAAATGTCGTCTGTTACATAAAAAAATTATTAATAGCGACTCGCAGCTAAATATATGTTATTTCCATTGGTGTAAAATGTAGTTTAATAAAAGACTTTTAAAAAAACTAAAAGGCCAGATTGCTAGCACGTGATATCTTGGGCCAAAAGATCCCGTCAATTTTTATATAGAGTCGACCTCATTTGACAAAATAAATTTATAAACATTATTATAAATAACGTTAGTCTGATTGCCAATCTATCTTGGGAAGACACAAAGACATCATGAAATATAGTTAAGATTTTGTAGTGGCTTGAACTGTTGTCGCATGAAGAGTTATTGGATCGTCAATTGGAGAAGTTTTAATATCTAACCAGAAGGAAAGCCCTGTTAGCGGCAGTGTTCGAAATTAAGAGATAAAAGTTAGACGTCATTGGTACTTAGCAATTGTATTTTTAATTGCCAAAATGTTATGCTTAGGCGTAATTTTAAAATAATTGAAATTGCTTAAACAGAGCTGCCAGCTGTTACGATATTTTCGTAATCGTTAAAACTTCTTTTGTATAAAATTAGAAGCTTTTTTCCATTTATACTCTAAGAATATCACAGTCTTGCTCACAAAAATTCTGAAAAGAATGAGAGCAATTATTGAAAATCAACGTTAGAATGGGTGTAAAATTACGGTCTTCAAAATGAAATTTTCAGGTGCAAAATACGACTAACGACCGCTAATTTCGAACCCTGAACATGAGATGTATGGTGCATTGAACAGATCTATCGATTATAGAGCTAAAGAGCTCAATTCGTCTGCTATCCAAATAAAAAAAATCATTCAAAATTGTGATATTTAGGAATTTATAACGGAATTTAAAACAAAAAACTATAGGTTTTTATAAATTTTTCTGCATAAAATCTTTATAACATTTTCAATTTCTTTTCAATAATTTCATTGCTTAAAAATTGATTGTTTTTGCATGGTTTTTACTGTTTTTCTGATGGGTATTAAAATAAAAATATTTATTTAATAGATATCATAAAATGTAGTCTTCTTGTATAAAACCAAAAATACATATTTAATGTTTAATACTGATAATATATAATTATGTGAGCCTGTCACATTGTAAATATCTCTACTTGATCTAAAAATTAAGAGTTGATTCATCTGAATAATCTAAAAATAAAGAGACAATGTTTTTGTAACCGGTTTATTGTAAGGCCAAGTTGTCTTATGAACATTAGTGAAGGTAAGGGCAAGTGGATTTCAAAGCAAAAATTCAGAGACAAACACAGACGATACACATAACAAAACAAACTATATACAATATGTACAGCATCGTTCAAATGCATCAACGCTTCGAAGCGCAGCGAAGTTGTCCCAATGACCTTCTGCACATGGCACGGAAGAACCTTCTGCAGTGTTTCATCTTGCCTTTCTTCACAGGCACAACATCAATATCTTCTTCCCATGGCGGCAGTTGCATCGCCAAGAACCACGGATCCTGGTAGACCCAGTCCGGAACGGGTTCAGCCATATACTCTTTCAGAGTCTGACGTCGTCGATCAGGATAAAATTCCAATTCAGCGGCAGTAGTATATACTTGAGCCGCGGCAGAAGTCAAAACTTCTGGGTGATGGGATTGACGTTCCTCATCACCAGATCCGGTATTAGCCTTCGGATCTTCAGTTGGCTCTGGTTCCAGTTCACCGGCATCAACGAGCACGGCAACATACAGCAGAACTGCAAGTGGAATGCAATATAGCAATTCCTGGATTATCAAAAGCTTGTAGAGGAACCACAAGAAGCAGCCAACAACGGACGAAGCCAAATAAAAGCTTTCGTCACACATATCAAATATCTATATTCGAAACAACTTTATGAATTAGATTTAGATATGTTTCTCACTCAAACTTTAGTAACTCAATAAAACAGTAGTTTCTGTTTCGCTTAAATAAAAAAAATTCACTATTGTTGGAATTATACATTTTATCTGTTGCATTCTTAAAGTTAAAACATTGTTAACAGAAACTTTGCTATGTTTTGTAACAATCGCAACAAATAAAGTAATTAAAAGTAATGTTTTTATTAAAATTAATAGAGAGTCTAATTAATTGAAAAATCGAATTTTATCTTTGTATTTATTCGAAGAGGGCTTAATTTACGAAAGGGAGCAATTCTAATTGGAACATTCAGGAAATAGTCCTTTTTGAAAATAAGCTAATCATTTAGCCTTAAAAATATATAAACGAACTAAAATGGTTGTCACATTTCAAAATCCGATCCGATATAAAAGCAAATACGCAAAATATACATAAAAGTAATTGAAATCGCAAAAAGAATTGTCGAATCAATAGCTGAACATCGAAATAAATAAGCCAATTGTTTTAAACAAAAACGGAAACCAAATTTATGAAAAATACGCTAATAAGCAAAAAATAATTCCTAATTTTACAAACAAATTGAAAAAATTGAATTATTTAATATTAATTTTATACTCATTACATCGTTTTGAAATTGGCACAAAAACGCGTTCTTCAAAATTGGCACTAACTTCAAAAAGTTATAAGCATAAAATTAAAATTAAATACTTTTATAAATAATTTGAAGAAAAAAAATGGAATTAAGAATTATTTTCCACTTTTTAGTGTAATTTTCTTAAATTTTTTTTTATAGATTATTTTTTCCCTTTTTAGTTTTAAATTTAACAGAGGGCTTAGATCCCTTCTATTAATATATTCACTTGGAAACTCCAATTGTTGCTATCTTTTTTCCTTGTCCCAGATAAGTAAGTACATTTTGAGATTATACGGTTTAATAAACACCGGGTGAATGAAATTTCATTGTTGGATCAAGACAATCCAACAATGAAATTACTTGGATTGATTGTCGAGTTACTTAGGGAATGAAATTACTTAGCAAGATTGTCCAACAATTTTCCGAAATCAGATAAACCGTTATAAAAGTCCATTTAATCTGTATTTCCCGATAAACAAAAGCCGGATAATCAATTTTTTGCATTTTTTACCGAAGTGGATATTTCTCTATCCAACACAAAAAAATAGAATTTCCCGTTCAGACAATACTGATTTTCAAATTGTTCCGGTTAGTTCACAATTTCGGATAGTTAAATACCGGATAACCGGATATTTTTTCGAAAGGTGCACAAGTAAGGCATCCAGCATCCAATAAAAAAATAATTTTCCAAATATCTGAATTAGAACAAAAATCTTTCCCGAACATACATTAAAAAAAATCTTAATTACATGAAATACCAATTTTTGTTTATTTCGGCAACATGCTTGATCATCTGTCATCTGAAGCATCTGATGCGTTGCTCATTTAAATAAAACAAAAACAAGACTCTTTCCTTTCCTTATCGAGTATTTTTGATATTTTAAAATAAGTACGAAATTATTGTATATCCTTACCCGTTTATATAATCATTTTATCCTTCAGCCAAGTCAAAGTTTCCAAATTGTTAGTCCCATCGACTCTCATCGATTTTCACTCATAGACACAAACCCTAAATAAATAATTGTACAAAACCCTCGATTTCCCCAAATCCATCCCGAACCATCAATAATAGTGCATTGTGTAGCTTCAGTTCAACGTTTAAATACACTAAATAACTAGTCAGCCTAAAAATGTTCCCAGAGTTTGGCATGATAAAGGTGGTAGGATAACAAAATTGGCGCGTTTGCGCAAATCTGGCATTTATCCACATTATAAAAAAGCAAACCATTGCAAGCGAAATATATACCTTTTTACTGCCCTATATCTGCCTAAATAAATCAAGCAGATCCGTAAAATTTTTAGGCAAGACGCATACGTACTTAAAGTCTTCATCTACATAAAAATTAGAATATTTTCAAAATTGTAAATGATTGTTTAACCTTCTGCATTTATCTGCGCAGTGGTACCGGGCATCGCATGTCGATTAAAATGGTCCAGTTTATACTAAAGAGATTTTTTTTACATACTTATAGCGATATTTTGGTCTTCTTAGAAACACTATAATAAAATTTATAGAGCGCAAAAGGTTAAGATTATATTTCACATATTACATTGGCCCTTATTATCGTTAAGTACCAATTAACCGCAAAGGATCAAAACAGTAAATTTTATAACTTTTTATCATAATTTCTTGAAATTGTTTTTTTTTTAAGTTCTTCTCATTCACGTATAAACACTTCATTCAAAATAGAAGCAATTTTTCGCCCTTTTGTCTCGCTTCACATACACGGTTCAGTATATTACAAAGTTGTCCTTTACACCGAATCGACAATTATAATTGGGAAAAACTCGCTATGAAGATCTCCGATCCTTGACTAAGCAATCGAAACACAAAAGGAAGCTGGTTTCATGTAATCCAAACAGAAAAAAAAACCTTCAGTTATGGCGACGATTTACGAGCGGAAGTTTCGTTAAAACTACTTGTTTGGCTAATTAGGAACTTTAGTTATCGCTGCGGTAATTAAGTTTATTTGAGTTTCTAATTAGTTATTCAAATTGAATGGAAATGGAAGTGGGTAATTAACACGCCATATAATGAAAAGTTATTTGCCTGGTAACTTAAAAACAAAGTTGTTTATAATTACGTTATTGGGATTTACCTTACAGAAGACCTCGTCCTCGACAATAAAAATCAACCTTATTTACGTTCTGGTTTTCTTTTTGGAAATAATTTTAGATAACATTATATATTATTTCTGTATTAAAGATCCCTTTTACGTCCCTTAGACGCAACGAATCTTAACACACGAGGTGTCAAAAGAAAGATAATTCCATGGACCAGTGACGAATGTTACTTGCATCTTATAAATATCAACGATTTTTTTTCTGAAAATGCGTTTATTAAAATAATTAATTTTAACGTTTTTTTTAAACAAGACGTCGATATTGCTGCCATCTATGAACAGAGTTAAACTTTTTTTTTGAGTTTTTGGCCATAAAAAATTCACTAATATCTTTCATGGGTGGGTGTGTGGGGGTGGGTCATGCGATAATAATCGCACAAGGCTTTTATTTGAGAATATCAGTAATAAGACATTTTCATTACATTGGTACACGTTCTTCAATTTCTATTGAATATTTCCGTTTTTAATTTGTTATGATAATAAGACAACATAAATTATATGTATTAACCTAAATTATTTCTTAAGTTAAGAAAATTAAATATTTTACTTCACATTTTATGTAAGAAATATAAATTTTAGTTAATACCGAATATATTATATTGTAAATAAAATTTTTAAATATTGGGTAACAAAATAGGTTCACTGATTGGAATGAAGTGTCTACTTGCATATGGAAAAGCTGGTTTTCGCAAATATATTCTGAAAAGCGTAATAAACCAAACGTTATCAATTTGCAATTTTAAAATTATATGTTTCAAAGGCGTATTAATTATAATTGTAAATAATTTATTTGTAAAAAAATATTTTTTTTTGGTGCGGAATAACAAAAACAAATATGTTATTGACAATGTTGAAATAAAAATGAAAAAAACTAAATAATATTTTTTATCACTTTTAAATAGAATGTAAATACGGCAGATTTTTGTTGTCGAAGTCTTTGGTTTTCCTTAAGCAAATTAAATAACTATGTCGTGTTTAATTACTAGAAAGATAAAGTAACTTTTATTTTGTTTTGTAAGGTTGACTAGTTGAAATAACGTTGTATTTAAACTACACAATGGCTGTTGACGTACCTAAGTAACCTTTATATAATAAATTAAAAAAAGTTTTTTAGTTTGTTAAATGCTATTGGTGATGGTCTCTATATTCACATATAAATTATCATTAAAATGAAATTTGCATAAACGTTTTGAGATGAGATAAAAAAGACATTTAAGCACTTATTTTGAGATAATTCAAATTACGTGGTTTATCAAGTGTCTTGAATATCTGCCTTACCCAATAATAGGTAATATTTTTACCTCGAAGTACAGGGCGTGCGAGAATGATTTTTACAACTTTGACACGCAACAAGACATATTTGATTCACTACGTGGCCAAGTTGGCCAGCTACTATAGCTGTAAAGATAATTCTCATACACCCTTTATTATTGTCTATTAGGTTGATTAGTTGAACCATTGGTTAGGGCGACACCAACTTTGCCCCACCCTGGTTTTGGAATCAAAGTTGCACTACAACTACACAATGGGCTATTGGCGGCTTTTGTGAAACAGCAAATTCTTATAGTATATGCACATTAGACAGTTAGAAAATGTGAAGAACCATAAGGAGATATCTGTGAATCATGTTAAAGTTAACCATTAACGCTCCATGTTTATTATTATATTATATACCAACCGATCGAGTATTGTATGGCTAACTTTTTAAGTCCCATGTCGATTCTTTTCATTGGCGGCCGTTTGGCGACAATTATTGGCGTTTTATCGAGGGGGCCGTAAATTTACGTACGTACCAATTTGACATTATAAAAATTGTTCATATATAAAAATAACAGAAATGCCTCCTTAGTAGAGCTTTCCGATCTAAGTAGCATTAATACACGTTTCTGCAGCGTTAAGGGTTAAATAATAATGAAATTTAAATAATATTACTAAATAGAGTTCCAGGTATATTTTCAATAGGCTATTGTTGTTAAAGCTACTTAAGTTAAATTGAATGTATATTCATACTAAATTAAAATTAGGAATCACTTAGCTATGTTATTGAATATATTATGAACCGATCGGAATTCATTTATTGTGTTTTAAATAATTTTTAACAAAAAAAAAAGCTTCATTAAAACACTTTATTCAAGATTTGAAGATTCGTTCACATGTCATATTAAGAATTCCCTTCAAAAACATTCAATAAAAACAACATACAAGGGATAACAATCAGTTTATAACATTAATATAAACTGATAAAAAATTTAAAGCAAAAGTCAAGTGTTTTATTAATATGAATAAAAATCAAACAATAAAACCACCATATAAATAAAAACATCACACAGCGTCCAAATGTCAACAACAGGGAACAGACATAATGTCTGGTCGTATCAAAAGTAGTCATGTGATAAAATGTAATCACCAAAAGACAGACATTTAATCCAAATTCAGTTTCTGGAGACACTAGACAACCCAAAAATGCTGCAATTCCGTATGCGAGAAAAGACGTATCTTCACGGAGAATCAAGAGGCAATTTGCATAGCTGATCGAAAAAATAACACCGGAATTTATGACATGATTCACAATCAAGCAGTATGGAGTATTTGGAATGACACACATGGTGATTATCAGAGTCCCCAAGTCTAAATAGTATCTTCTGATTTTGCAGTTTTCTAAAACCCATGAAAGTAGGAAGCATTTAAAGGCTGTCGAATATACGTATAAGTAGCTGTATTCCGTGTTGCAGTCTAGGATATACGGAAGCGCTGTCATGTTGGGTGCCATTCTGAAAGGATATAGGGATTGTATAAGTCTTGGAATGGGTAGTAGGTTAGCTGAATTTAAAGGGTAAATTCCTAGTGTACGGTGCCCCGTCGTCGCCAAGTCCAAAAATTGGCGCCAAGGTAAAAATAACGTGTTTTTTTTTGTTGCCAAATCAAATTGGCGGTTTGGTTTGGTTAATTAACGTCGCACTAGAGCTGCACAGTGGGCTATTGGCGACGGTTCGGTGACTATCTCGAAGGAAAGACCCGGGAACGATGCCTCGTATTTTTGAACCATGGACAGATGACGCAAAATGGCGGACATTGCGTTGGTCCGGGAAGTCGATCATGGTGCTTACAGGCGATCCTTCGGGCAGTTGTTTGAGGCATTTCGATGGCACTCTTAAGTGCCAACTCTTTGTCGCCAAATCCCATTTGGCGAGGGCACCGGACACTAGAAATTAACCCCATACGGTACCCCAGCGAATTTTTAAAAACGATTTTGCAGGTTTTTTCTTCTCAAGCCGTTGTAGAAATGTTAAATATGTTTTGATATTTTATTTTATACACATAGAATCGATTTGTATATGGCCAAATATATAATTTTACTTTTTATTGTTTATACACTTAAAATTGGGTAAAAGGGATTTCAAAGAATAGGCATTCAAAATGGGTTTAATTGTAAATTTAAAAAAATAGCTAAAAGCACTTCAATTCGGCATAGCTTAGCATGAACTATATGCGAAAAAAAGAGGTAGAAATTGAAGTGTGGGACAGTTTTTAAACCTTAAAGTCAACAAATTGTCCTGTATAATCCAGGAGTTACAGTTCGAGATCAGTAGTTGAGCCTCCTAACAGTCCTGAATTATTTAACCGTTCTGCCCGAACACCGCTAGAGATCTTATATAGGATACTTCCCTGATTTACTCAAATATCTCAGGCGCGTTTTATCTACACAATGATAACAAAAGACAATGTCCAATTGTGTAGACGTAGAAGACGTTAAGGAGACGTTAAACCGTCCAACAAAAGTCGGGTTTACGCTAAAAAGTATAAATATCCAAACAGCTATATAGCCGAGTTGCATAACAGTGCTATAAGTTTTGAAAACGCCACCCGAAAGCAGTTATATAGTCCAAATCAATATCCATGCAGTTGAAAAGGGGACTATGTAGTTGAGTTATATAGCCGAGATCGCTATATAGCTGTCGCCCGAAGACCTGCGCATGTGTTTTAAAGAAGTAAATCATCTTGAAATCAACTGATTGACTTTGTTAGTGCCAGATACTACAGCTATACCGGGGACTATGTTGTTGAGTTATATAGCCGAGATCGCAATATAGCTGTCGCCCGAAGACCTGAGCATGTGTTTTTAAAAAGTAAATCATCTTTAAATCAACTGATTGACTTTGTTAGTGCCAGATACTACAGCTATACCACCTTTTTCTCGAGCTATAAACGATTTTAGTCATAGCTACATAGCCCGGTTATAGAGTATTTAACTGTTTTGTTATATAGTGTAATCCTGGCTTTACATTACATATTAAAAATACCATACCAATTAAAACGTAAAAGTATTATTTTCAATATTTGCATCAAGTGTAAAATAACCTTTATGAAATGTTTAAATTATTTGTTGCTTGATAATATGCAACTGGTTTCTTCCGTGTCCAATATGTTAGATTTGTTATTCAATTCAATGTATTAATTGATATTTAATACCTTATTTAACTTATATTTAATCATATGTTTTTTAATTATTTAATGTAAAAGAAATACTTCGAAAGAAACATTCAATAATGGTTTAAAAAATCAATGAAAATATTTCGAAATTGCACTATAGATTTCTCTAAACACATTTTATAGAAACTTTAAAGTTTAAATAACAATAAAAAATAATTAACCAACTAAATTGAACTTAAAAAAAATTACCTTAAAAATGTTGTCAATAACTTCGAAACATAAAAGATGTCCTATGTAAAAGGTTGTCCTATGTAAATAGATCGATATATTCTTCTAGTTATTAGACACATCTTGATTAGATTAAAGTCACAGTGAAGCATTTTTGAATCTAAAATTAATTAAATTGGTTTAAGTGGGTAAAATATACGAGGTTATAGTCGTTCGTATTAAACTTTCAATAGAATTACACAATGGTATATTGGGTAAATCTATCCAGATCAATCATATTGTTTGGTCGATTTACGTCGAACTAGAGCTACAAAAGGACGTAGGGATGATGTTTTGGTTTGGTTTTGTTAATTAACGTCGCACTAGAGCTGCACAGTGGGCTATTGGCGACGGTTCGGGGTCAATCTCGAAGGAAAGACCCGGGAACACATACACATTCACACACACATTCATACATGCACCTCGTTATTTTAGAACCATGGTCAAATGATGAGGAAACACCTGAACTGGCACCCAACGCCTTCAATAGACGTCGGGACTTTGGACCCCGATCAGATTTATCGTGCACCAGTCCCGTATACACGCCAGTATAATTTGTTGGATATTCTGGACGACTTTCTAGTATTTTTGTAGTGAAGCTGGCAAACCCTCCGATTGCAAGATCACTACTTTTTTACTTTTCTATGTCAAGTCCATTGCACGGATTCGAACCACCAATCCTCTGATTAGTAGCTGAACGCCTTACCAACTGAGCAACTGGGGCTCGTAGGGATGATGCGTGATCTATCCAGAACAGATAGAGCACCAGAGCTTATGTAATGCACTCGATCTTAACCTTGAAAATGCAAGAAGCTCGCAGACGAAGGATTGTTATTTGATCTTCTCTGCCAAACATCCTCAGCGTAGAAGGGGCTGATGCAAGTCCAATCTGTCGTGGTTGAAACGTCCTAGCACTAAGACGGGTGCGGGGGCAGGTGTCTCAGATGCATGGAGTGTCATCTCAGGTGTTGTCCTCGTCATCTGACCATGCTCCAAAATTAGGAGGTAGTGTTCGAGTCTCTTTTCTTCGGGACAAATCCCTAACCATCGCCAATGGTTTATTGTGTAGCTCTAGTAAGACGTTCATTCAACCGAACCTACGGAGAGGCCTCCGTGGCCGAGCGGATAAAGGCGCCAGCTGGGAATCAGAGGGTTCCTCGTTCGATCCTGTGCGACTGACTTGACTAAGAAAAGTAAAAAAAGTAGTGATCTTGTGATCGGAGGGTTGCCAGCTTCACTAAAAAATACTAGAAGCACTAGAGCTGCACAATAAACTATTCCTACAGTTAAGAGTGCAGCACTCTACAGCCCAGGCCAGGCCATTCTGGTTTCACTAAGGACAAGGAACCTAAGGGATGGGATGGTTGGAAGAGGGCCGAACTTATAAATGAAGGGTTTGTCATTTTGATTGTCGGCTTTGGGTTGGTTTGGTTTGTTTAATTAACGTCGCACTAGATCTGCACAGTGGGCTATTAGCGACGGTTCGTGGTCTATCCCGAAGTAAAGGCCTGGGAACGGCGACGTTTTGGAATCTATCTCGAAAGAATAACAAGGAACACTGCTTCGTATTTGAACCATGGTAAGATGACGAGAACCGGCTGGCACACGACTCAACCTCAATAGGCGTCAGGACATTAACCATGACAGAATTAACGTGCACCAGTTCATTATACACGGTGGATATATTCTGGTTGCGACGGGAACGAATTTGACAACCCTCCGGTTTTCAAGTCTCTACACACATGGTAGTGATCGAACCCGCTCCTATCGGATGCTTGTCCGGTTCCCTAATAATTCGGCTACCACAGGCCTCTATAGTCCATTGAATGAAGTGGAATTCAATGCAAAAGTGAACCATTGTAACACTGCCTCATGCACGCAACAATTACGTTAAGAAGCAATAATCTGCTTCAAAGAATAAAGATGCAAGAAGAAAGAAGATAATTCTTTTATTTTGATAACATAATTAGTTTACATATCACAGCATATAAAATCATCAGCATACATCAACATTTAAAAACATTGTATTTAAAATGCCATTTCCATTCATTGCCATACTACTTTCATATATACGATTGGCGTAAATCCAACAGTCGATAAAACAAAACAAAAACTAGTGAGTGGCAAAAAAGGCGCGGACAAAATTCGTCATGGGCATTCATCAATTTCAACAGCACATAGTAAATAGTGAACCAGTAAAGAGCCCACCACACAACAAGAAAACTAATGCCGCTAAAAATTAAAAGTACGACTGTCATTCTAAATTCACTACGTTGAACAACTGCCCACAATTGGTAGCATGAAGTCAGTATGATATAAATGTCCAACGCTGCTTCAAACTCTACACGGGCGACGCAAGCAATGAACGTAGCTAAATCGTAGATAACGAAAGCTGTTTTTCCGTGTAGAAGAGACAAAGTTTGTACGTAGCTGAAAGTAAAAATGACGCCGAAGTTGAGTATCGGACTCCATATCGCATCGTACGGAAGATTCGGAAACACGAATGCGGCAGTCAAGAAAGCGAAAAACAGTTGTAAGTGGCGAGGATTTATCGCGTTGGTTTGTAAAGATCTGGTGAATAAAAAACACTTTATGGCCGCTATCTGGGTTGGAATGAAGCTGTGCTGTAACTGGAGATTCAGTAAAGGGGTATGAAATACGGCGTGAAGAATCCCCTCTTTGGTCGTCATCCTGAAATAAAGTAAATAAAGTGTTTTAGGAATGGGCTTCGAGCATGGATCCTTTGTAGTAGAGGAGTCATGACGTCACTCTCGCTAACATCAAAGTGAAGTCAACACGTATGGCCTCAGACACGTGGTTAATTACGTCATTCCATTCATAATTTTTCACTGTTACCTATTTTCCAATTCATCAGCCAATCGCGATTATTTTTTAATTCATAATTTTGAAGAGATGGCACGTGATATGGGCCTTTCGCTCTGAGATGTGGGCTTCACGATTAAGACGTCATATTCGGTCTACTACAGACCATTCATGCTCGAAGGGAATGGGCATATTCACTGAACTGTAACTGAAACTTCTGGAAGGCTCGAAACTTGTTTCCCCTATAAATGCGTTGAAGCCAATGTGGAAGCAACCATATAAGTGTTTCTGTGTTCCCAATCTGGGAAACTCTCCCAGTGTATATAAAAAAAAAAAAAAAAAAGCTACTAGAAATAGTCTCACCAAAACCAAATATAAATAGTAGTCATGTCCCAGTAACCATTTCTTAAATTGTTATCATGTACCCCACTCCCCAGTGGACCTTGCTGTGTTTTTGTTTTTCGTCGTGTTGTCCCAAGTCTACGATTTCTCAATATAATGGAACTTCAAGTTAACCTCAGGTGTTATCAAAGCAATTCATTGCATTCCGACTAGAGGTAATGGGGCCTTCGGCCCCGGGTACTCTATCACTTCGTGAAATCTTTTTTTTGGAAGCAACCATACTGTACCCCCTAAATAGTTCTTTTGAGCGATTTAGTGGTGTTTTTGGAATACCCGTTTGGGATCTATCCTGAAGAACACACACGGGAACGCTGTCTCTCAATTCGGAAAGATCATCGGATGAAGAGAACAACACATGAGCAGGTGCCTCGTGAAATTTCAAAAAGCGTGAATACATTGTAATCCAACGGATTCAATACATCCGTATACACGCCGTTAGATCCGATACATCCCGTATACACGCCGTGCACGTATACTCCCTACATAGCGGATTACTTTTTTTTATGATATGAGAAAAGAATGATTCTGACAACCATCCATTTACCAGATCATAACAAAATTGCTGCGAAACGAACCAGCACTTTTCTAGTGCCGAATCAGACTCTTGAACCATTCGGCCATTCGTCGACCCTAATAAACTAATTATTTTTAAATAAATTATAAAATATTGATGCATAAATAAATTCCTGGTAAACACCACAAACCAAGTTGATCGATTTTAGTACTAAAATGTTAACATTTGCATTAGTCGGTTGGTTTGTAAGTTTTTAGTGGCACAAGGACCAGTTTTGGCAATGCTGCGCCAAAACATTTGCATTAACCTTTCAATTCTAGATGCACACCAGTGTGCACTTCAATTTTTGGACAATATTTAAAATAATGCTAATTATCAGCTCTGCTGCCATCTAGTGACTTATTGAGAACCTTTACACACCAAACTTTACAATGATTTGGTTAATTAACGTCGCACTAGAGCTGCACAGTGGGCTACTGGCGACGGTTCGGAGCCTATCTAAAAGGAAAGACCCAGGAACGATGCCTCTTATTTTTGAACCATGGTCAGATGACGAGGACAACACATGAGCTGGCACCCAACGTCGGGAATTTGGACTTTGTAGTGAAGCTGGCAACCCTCCGATCACAAGATCACTACTTTTTGTACTTTTCTTAGTCATCACCACTTGAGAGCCAAGAAACTAATATGTAAAAAATAAATTAAAAATAATGCTAGGCCTATTTGAGAACTGGAGGGTAAGAGAAGTGCTTTACAAGATGCTGATAAAATTGCATTTGATAATAAAACTTTGAAATTGTACAATTTTAAAGGCCGGTATGTATACAATTGAGAGTTATTAACAATGCGAGAGAAAACCGAATATCTGAAGTAATCCCTCGAATGTTTACACCAGAGGCGATTTATTTATCGAGAAGTATTATTTGACTCTTGTCCTTCGAAGGTCACAGCAATCGGTTGTTATTTTCACAATAAAAATAACTTTCAATAACTGTGTGAAACTGAATACTTATCCCCATGTATTCGAGTATTCAGAATACATGTGTAGACTTTTAGAGAAATGGAAACTTTACAAATTGAGAGTTCTAAATTAAAAAAATTAAAAATAGACTTAAATTAAAATTACCGGGATCACTGCAGAAATCCCACTAATATGTTAAATAATACTGTAAGCTTCTTCTAAGTACTTAATATAATTTAAATGTTTATCAAAAATAAGATATAAAGCATAAAATATATAAAAGAATATTTACTTTCAACAGATTTTGTCAGCACCTTTAAAATAATTATAGGAAAAGTATTCGTGGTATGTGTTGACCAAACACAAATTATGCTTAATATAGGTAGTTACGTTGATAACTATTCCGGATCTGATTTATGCTCTAATTTTAAGAACCTAAACGTAGCCTAATCATTTCACAATTTTAAACCACCCCTGATTGTTGGTAGAATAAACGTCGCCCTAGAGCTGCACAGTGTGCTATTGGCAACGGTTCGGGGTCTACCACTAAGGATATACTCAGGATAACTGCCTCGTATTTTTCAACAATAGTCAGATGAAAAGAACAACACCTGAGCACTAATGTGATGTCATTTGGATACAAGAGACATTTGGATACAAGTGCTACAGCTTTGGTGGTATATCTCCATGCTATATATCCAGATAAACGATCTGATACTCAAACTTATATCTTCCAATACTGAATTTGCTGCGTGAAAGTCAGGTTGTATCCGGACGATTTTATGTTGGTTTGGTTTGGTTAATTAACGTCGCACTAGAGCTGCACAGTGGGCTATTGCCCCCGGTTTGGGGCCTATGTCGAAGGGAAGACCCGGGAACATATACACATTCACACACACATTCATACATGCAGCTCGTTATTTTAGAACCGTGGTCAGATGACGAGGAAACACCTGAGCTGGCACCCAACGCCTTCAATAGACGTCGGGACTTTAGACCCCCATCAGATTTATCGTGCACCTGTCCCGTATACACGCTGATAATTTTTGTGGCTATTCTGGACGACTTTTCTAGTATTTTGTAGCGATGCTGGCAATCCTCCGATCGCAAGATCACTACTTTTTTTTACTTTTCTTTGTCAAGTCCGTCGCCCAGGATCGAATTAGGAAAGATGTTTCCGGAAAATACATGGTATAAACCTCTGTTGTTTACAAATATGTTTAATTTTCGAAATTCAAGTCAGAAATGTTTTTTTTTATTGAAAAATGTTTTGATACGATCAAAATTACTTTTTTATCCTAACATGGATCATTTTGAGATTTTAATAGCATTTTAATGATTATTTGTCGTGTATGAAATCCATTTAGAGTATATCTATTAAAGATAATGACTTTTTCATTCGCTACCTAAAAAATATTTTATGTGTCATAAACGTTATTAAATTAAAATTTTGAATTCATTTATTTCTCATCTATTCTGGACGACTCGGGGTCGGGTGGTACGACCCGGGTCTTTCCTTTTTGAGAGCGCACAATATCTGAAATTGAGTTCTGAGTGCGTTTTGCATCCGATTAAGGATGGGCCGAGGTACCGTCGTCGGCTAGAAACCACAGAATTGCGAGTTCAAATACGGCTGATACCAGAGACTTAACAAAATAGTTAAAATGCAGTGAACTTGTGATCAGAAGGTTGCCAGATTCGATGAGAAGTAACAATACGTCGTCCGAACTTACCTCCAATATCCTCGGCGTGTATGCAGGACTAGTGCACGTTAAATCTGATCGTGGTCCAATGTCCAGACGCCTATTGAGGCTGTGTCGGGTGCCAGTTCTGGTGTTTTCCTCGTCATCTGATCATCGTTCAAAAAATACGAGGCATTGTTCTCGGGTCTTTCCTTTGAGATAGTTGCCAGCTTCGGTACAAAATACTAGAAAAATCGTCCAGAACATCCGCAAAAATTAACGGCGTGTATACGGGACTGGTGCACGATAAATCTGATCGGGGTCCAAAGTCCCAACGTTTATTGAAGGCGTTGGGTGCCAGGTCAGGTGCTTCCTTGTCATCTGACCAGGGGGTCTAAAATAACCAGGTGCATGTATGAATGTGTATGTGTTCCCGGGTCTTTCCTTTTTGAGATAGACCCCGAACCGTTGCCAATAGCCCACTGTATAATGCTAGTGCGACGTTAATTAACCAAACTGAACCAAACATATTGAAGTAGTTAAGTGCCAGTTCTGGTGTTTTCCTCGTCATCTGACCATGGTTCAAAAATACGGGGCATTGTTCTCGGGTCTTTCCTTCGAGATAGGCCCCGAACCGTTGTCAATAGCCCACTGTGCAGCTGTATTACGACGTTAATTAAAACAAACCAAACTTTTATATTTTCACGTAAAAATATTTACTTGTGTTATCATGCAACACAAAAATATAAAAGTATATGCTATCCAAAAAGAGGAATAATTTATATTAAAGAAAATCAATACACGATTTATGGGATTCCATGTTGCTTTCTATGCGGCTTTTTGGAGGTTTCAATAATTCATGGGCTCTCGAATGATCCAAAAGGTACGCAGTTTTGAGGTATTGCGGAACACTTTTATTGAATCGGAATGGAAAGCATTCACTTTAGTATTTTTATATTCAACTGAAGTGGAAAGTTGAAATACTACATCATTCTGATGCGGAAATTCTTGTGTCCACAAAAACAAAATGCGATACACTCTGATTTGAAAAAGGCTGCTTTAATAACTTATAGGTGAGCAATTTAATCCATTTTATTATTATATTTTAAATTAGATTTCTATTAAATATACACAAAATCTAACATTAGTTATAGGTAAAAAGTATTCAAAAAAGCTGATTTTAAATGCTATTTTTTTTTACATTCCTACTTAGTGAAAAAGATACAAGATCTTTCCTTCGAGTTAATTAATAATCAGTAATCATTTACATTGAAAATATAGCACGCATATTCATGTTTAGCATTTCATAAGCAGTGGCTTCACGAAAATTACATCCGTTTTCTATTGTGTAGCTCTAGTGCGACGTTACTTTGCCAACCAACAAACCTATTTAGGGGATGATTTTCGACTAGATTAAAATGCCACTTTTTCCAGACACATTCATTGACATTGAAAATATAACACGCATCTCCATGTTTCTAACATTTCATAAACAGTGGTTACACGAAAATGATATGTTTTATTGTGTGTAGTTTTAGTGCGATTGTGTGATATTTATGCAACTGCTTACTCAATCATATGTTTTATTCTGAATATATATACTTGTTTCAATATGGATATTTGCGAGAAGCCTGCAAATTGCTAATTTGGAAGAGCGTTGAGCTCGTAATCGAATAGCTGTGGGTTCGATCCGAGCGGTTAAAGGCATCAGCTGGGCATACGAAGATTCATGGTTCGATCCTAGGCGATGGACTTGACAAAGAAAAGTAAAAAGTAGTGATCGGAGGGTTGCCAGCTTCGCTACAAAATACTAGAAAAGTCGTGCAGAACATCCGAAAAAATTAACGGCGTGTATACGGGACTGGTGCACGATAAATCTGATCGCGGTCCAAAATCCCGACCTCTATTGAAGGCGTTGGATACCAGTTCAGGTGTTTCCTCGTCATCTGACCATGGTTTTAAAATAACGAGGTGCATGTATGAATGTGTGTGTGAATGTGTATGTGTTCCCGGGTCTTTCCTTCGAGATTGAACCCGAACCGTCGCCAATAGCCCACTGTGCAGCTCTAGTGCGACGTTTATTAACAAAACCAAACCAAAACCGTTCAGGTGTTTCCTCGTCATCTGACCACGGTTCTAAAATAACGAGGTGCATGTATGAATGTGTGTGTGAATGTGTATGTGTTCCCGGGTCTTGCCTTCGAGATTGAACCCGAACCGTCGCCAATAGCCCACTGTGCAGCTCTAGTGCGACGTTAATTAACAAAACTAAACCAAAACCGTTCAGGTGTTTCCTCGTCATCTGACCATGGTTCTAAAATAACGAGGTGCATGTATGTGTGAATGAGTATGTGTTTCCGGGACTTTCCTTCGAGATAGACACCAAACCGTCGCCAATAGCCCACTCTGCAGCTCTAGTGCGACGTTATTAACCAAACCAATCGATCCTGGTCTTAGAAATACGAAAACCGCATCGGAATTTAGTTTTGTAAAAACCCGTAAACACATACCGTATATACTCGCGTATAAGCCGAGAAATTTAAGTCAAAATTTTCATCAAAAAAGTGGGGGGTCGGCTTATACGCGGGTCATTAAAATTTCTAATATAATTTGCCTAAAATGTGAAAAGGAGAGAAGTTGAAATTAAGCGAATTCTTCCGAAATCGCGTCGTCACATTTCCGAGATCGAGAATGTGCGTCACGTGCTGACTGAAGACCGTTCTGCGCATCGTGGCGTAATCGTGACGCAAAATTTAACTACTCGCATAAATAATCAGTTTAACTTAATAAAAAGTATATATTTTGATAAATATTTAATTGGTTTGTAGAATTTATGAAGCTAGTAAACGCTACTTTAATAGAATTTTGGATGGAAGACTAAGAAGTTGACATCGTGCGTAGCGAATGACACCACTTTACAGTCAATGTCTTTCTTGCTCGATTGCAATAATTAAACAAAATTTATTTCCCCAATGCAGATTTTATTCCTTGATAATATTATGTACACATATTAATAGTTTTTTCATTAGTATTTTGGATGGAATTCGCTTTAAAGCGGTAAAATCGGGGTTGTTAATCGACGAATTCAAGTTCTACTTTCAAGTCATTTATCTCGTAATTAAAAACTAAATATTTTAATAAGAAGTATATATTCATCCATAAAGTAGTAGCATTTCCTTCCGATATGGATAAAAAAATGTTCATCCGTATTTAATACCGACAGTAGTCAACGATGTTGACAGAAAGTTGACGTTTTCTAAGTTTTTAAATCTTTACAAAACGATGTTAAGGATTAGAAATTGTACATTTTGGTATTTAAGTTTGTGGTTTAAAATATTTTATTTGATAATAAGGGAGATTTATTTTAAGAAGTCCGATGGAGGTTTGAAAGACACCAGAACATCGCGAGTGGTACATACTTTTAATCCCGATGAATCGTCACGAACTTCAAGGAAGGCCGTTTCTCCAACCACTTTCTTTAAACTTTTGATTTCTAGGCTTAAATATTTATTTTTCTAATTAAAATTTCACTCTTTTTTCGAGAATTTGCCGATTTTAATCGGAATTTTTCATGTACGAAAATACAACTCGACTTATACGCGAGTTTCCGATTTTGGACAAAAAATCGTTCTAAAATTAGGGGTCGGCTTATACGCGGATCGGCTTATACGCGAGTATATACGGTACATTTCATTTAATTGCCTAAAAACTATATTTACTATTAGGCAATTAGTAAAAGGGAAACATTTAATAATGAGTTGATACTATTTTAATCATAAAAGTCCTTCATAATAATGACTCCAACGAAATTTCGGTCAATAAATTGTGATACTATCTCCACACTTCTGATGGTGGATTGAGTTGAGGCCAAATGATATTGAGCCTGTGCCACTCGAACTTGAGTAAATATTTATAGAATTGGGATCTGTGATATAGCGAAACTTCTGGGATAAACAAATCCTTCGGGCAAATCTATATTGGGAATTCATTAAGTGTATACTATTTGACCATCCCCTATATCTGGGCAGTAATTGCCAATAATATGAGTGTTTGACAAAGATGGTTTATTTATATCCCTAACGTAAATGTTGGTGATCTAATTGAAGTACGTGGGATGTTGTCTGAAGCACAAAGTACATTGAATATAGATTAATATGTTTGTAAGGGTGACTATTATAGCTGTGTAAGGGGTAGTACGTACGTGATTGATTTTCGCTTTCATGCAGGTATGTTATAAAAGTGGGAGACAATTTATTGCTGAACTGTAATGATTTTCCAAATTTAACCCTTTGGACTCCAAGAACTCTTTGCGTTTTCCGTTCTTTCTACGGAACAGTTATTCATCCTTACGTTCTTTTCCCTAGAATTTGTTTTGCTTATAGAAAACAGAAACTTAATCTGTTTTGGATCTGCAAAAGAAAGAGTTGAAAAAAATATCGATGTTTTTTAAACACAGGATCATGCTCCTCTCGTTTATTTTAAAGAATAGGGAACCAAAAGAACGAGCCGTTATGTTGTCGCCTGAGCGGCGCCAAAGGAGTGAAAAGGGTTAAGAATATTAGAGATTATATTCGACAGACATAGGCTGATTCAGAAAAAAAAACATTCTGAGGGAGGGGTCACGGTACAAAGACGTATCGTACTGATGGGGGGGGGGGGAGGGGAGTTTATATGAAAATGATCCGGACCTCTCTCAAAATAAAAGTAAACAATTTTCTTTTATAAATATTAGGTTCTGAATTATTCAATTAAGTCAACAAAATGCATAATTATTTACCCAATTAGCATTAGTGTCGTTAAATACTTAAAATTGTTAACTTTAATTTTCAATAATTAATAGATTTATGGAATTTTTCCTCTTTTAAATTGAACTTACCGAGAATTTGCTTTTGTGTATGGCTAACGTACTTGTGAAACACGGAATTGTCAATTTAGAAAATCATTAGTCAAACAAAGGGGACCACCAGAAAAATAAAAGGTGGCCATTGATTCTATTGCAAAGACGTGACCTTCGAGCATGGATTCTTCATAGTAGAGAAAACATAATGTTATAATCTAACTATCAGCTAACATCAAAGTGAGGCCAACATGTATGGCCTCAGACACGTGTTTAATTACGTCATTCCATTCATATATTTTTTCTGTTACACATTTCTCAATTTATCAGCCAATCGCGAGTATTTTTAATTCATCATTTTGAAAAGAAGTTGAAGCATCAAAACAAGTGGTGCCTGAGAGTCACTTCTCGAGTTGAAGCATCTGAACAAGTGGTGCATGAGAGTCACCTCAAGTTGAAGAATCAAGTTGAAGAGTCACCGAGTTGAAGCATCAAAACAAGTGGTGCCTGAGAGTCACTTCTCGAGTTGGAGCATCTAAACAAGTGGTGCCTGAGAGTCACCTCTCGAGTTGAAGCATCTGAACAAGTGGTGCATGAGAGTCACCTCAAGTTGAAGAATCAAGTTGAAGAGTCACCGAGTTGAAGCATCAAAACAAGTGGTGCCTGAGAGTCACTTCTCGAGTTGGAGCATCTAAACAAGTGGTGCCTGAGAGTCACCTCTCGAGTTGAAGCATCTGAACAAGTGGTGCATGAGAGTCACCTCAAGTTGAAGAATCAAGTTGAAGAGTCACCGAGTTGAAGCATCAAAACAAGTGGTGCCTGAGAGTCACTTCTCGAGTTGGAGCATCTAAACAAGTGGTGCCTGAGAGTCACCTCTCGAGTTGAAGCATCTGAACAAGTGGTGCATGAGAGTCACCTCAAGTTGAAGAATCAAGTTGAAGAGTCACCGAGTTGAAGCATCAAAATAAGTGGTGCCTGAGAGTCACTTCTCGAGTTAGAGCATCTAAACAAGTGGTGCCTGAGAGTCACCTCTCGAGTTGAAGCATCTGAACAAGTGGTGCATGAGAGTCACCTCAAGTTGAAGAATCAAGTTGAAGAGTCACAGAGTTGATGCATCAAAACAAGTGGTGCCTGAGAGTCACTTCTCGAGTTGAAGCATCTAAACAAGTGGTATATGAGAGTCATCTTTTGACTGCAAAGGTAAGTCAAGCAATATCACTGTAAACTATCAAATGTAGCTAACTACATTTATATTAGAAACGAAATGACAATTCGACATACAAATGCTTGAAATCAAATACCAGACCCATGTTTGTGACATAAAATTGAAATCGCAATTACGAAATAACAGTATCTTGATAGTCCAGTATTTCATTCATAAAGGATTTTAAATTTATATGTCGAAAAGAAAAACAGCGCGTATTTCGTCATTCGTACGCTTTTTACTTTCCTACCATTAAAAATGCTTGATACTTCTGTTATTTTACAATCAATTTCCATTTCTTTCATCCGCCAAAATACCATGTCGCGTAATATTTTCTGCGAAGAACGATCCTTTTTTTTTTTTTAAACAAATGTCCCAGTAGGAAAATACTTCCAAGAAAATGCATTTATTGTGATTTATTTTGAAATCCTACACCCTCGGGAATCTGTGAAACAATTTATGTTATGTAAAAAAACAAGTCGACGTGTATATTTTGATTTTTGATTTTCATTTTGCAACATTTCTTGTGATATAATACCTAGTGCTAGTGGCTAAATATTTCTAAACTTTGTTGAATTTCAAATAGTTGCTTGCAGTTAAATGTTTAAGGGATAATATGACGTATTTTATTGTTCACAAAAAGCTGCGTGTTATTGTGTTGAAAAAAATACAACAAAGTATCGAAGTAAATATGGCCAAGTGAGGGCCTCTTGTTGCCCAGTGGATAAAGGCGTTCAGTTAGTTATCAGAGGATTGCTATTTCGAGCCCGTGAGATTGTACTCGACAAAGAAAAGTAAAACAGTAGTGATATTGCGATCGGTTGCCAGCTTCGCTGCAAAAATACTAGAAAGTCATCCAGAACATCCCATAAATTATACTGGCGTGTATACGGGACAGGTGCACGATAAATTTGATCGTGGTCCAATGTCCGGACGGCTATTGAGGTGCCAGTTCAGGTGCCTCCTCGTCATCTGATCTTGGTTCTAAAATAACGAGATGCATTTATGAATGTTTATGGGAATATGGCTGTGATATGTCTAAATATGAGGACAGAAATAGGCAGCCGGAAATCGTATAAATCAACCAATCCTGCCAAGTGGTCTAACTCAAATAAAAATCTAAAAAAGTACGGAAACTATTTTCGGTTACTAAGTAGCTAGATCTGCCATTCGCCAATTAGTATGGTTCTTAGTTCAATAAGTTCCCTAATGAGTTGAATGGAAATTTACTTAACATTATAGTTAAGGCTAGTTGGGAACTTTAACAACTCTTCTCGGAAGTCTATTTTTGGTTTGGTTTGGTTTGGTTAAATAACGTCGCACTACAGCTGCACAGTGGGCTATTGGCGACAGTTCGGGGCCTATCTCTATTTTTGGACTTGTACCACTTGGGAACTAACCCTTCCATAAAAACTACCTTCATATCAAAAAGAATATTGCTAACTATATAGATAGGCCGTGATATTCTGTTCAGGACGGCACTCGACTCAGGATAGATGGGCGTAGAACCATAGAGTAATGATACAAATAGAGGAATAAAAATGCTGATTTCCGTGTGCGCATCATTGAAAACACGTGATAGGTGGAAATGCCAATTCATTCATGCGCCAATTTTACTTGGCAAACCTTGGCGAGTTTCAGAACTAAATGAGATCGAAGTATTGTGATATGGTTTTGGGTTTAATTTTGTATTTAAATATCGTTTTTTGAACGAGTGGCACAATTTAAGGAAGTTTAACAGATATATTAAAGAGATTATACTTACTTTGTACATTTGAAATAATTTCATTACGTTTTTATGCAAAAAAATTTACCATAAGCGAAATTCTTTCAAATGTTATTTTGTATAGTTCAATAAGAAAATATGAACAATAAAACCTGAGAAATATAAAGAGTTTCGTTTCTTCGAGTATTGAACACAAAGAAAATATTTTCGTTTCGTTAATGAAGAGGAAATACTTAGTGCATAGTGTTTGAAAATAAGTAAACACCTACATATATGTAAAGAAGTTAAATACGGACAGATCGCCTTATCACCAAAAAGAAGAAAGTGTGCCAAATTTGGAAATCCTGCAGATGTCTGAACGCCAAATGTGGCAGCGCTAAAACCACGTGATATTGTTGTTTTTTTCAATGTTGGCACCGCGGCCGTACGAGAGTCTGGCATTGAAGGCGCTCTCTATTTAATATTACAACTCTCTGCGTAGAACTTAATTCGTCAAACAAATGGATTCCAGAAACGCTAAATTTTTTTTTTACTTTGAGAACTTTGGGGCATGTTAAATCTATCATCCTTCCGTTTGTGGAGATGTAAAAGTGTATGGAGGGGTAATATCTTGGGTGTTTTGCACATCAACTAGTTATGTCTAAAATTACTAAGTGTTCCTGGGGGAGTATTTTTAGGTTTTGGTTTGGTTAATTAACGTCGCACTAGAGCTGCACAGTGGGCTATTGGCGACGGACGGGTCAATCTCGAAGGAAAGACCCGGGAACACATACATTCACACACACATTCATACACACATTCATACATGCACCTCGTTATTTTAGAACCATGGTCAGATGACGAGGAAACACCTGAACTGGCACCCAACGCCTTCAATAGACGTCGGGACTTTGGACCCCGATCAGATGTATCGTGCACCAGTCCCGTATACACGCCAGTATAATTTGTTGGATATTCTGGACGACTTTCTAGTATTTTTGTAGTGAAGCTGACAACCCTCCGATCGCAAGATCACTACTTTTTTACTTTTCTATGTCAAGTCCATTTCCCGGATTCGAACCACCAATCCTCTGATTAGTAGCTGAACGCCTTACCAACTGAGCAACTGGGGCTCAGGAGTATTTTTAGGTACAGCGGCGGAAAAAAACGAACCACCGATGATTATTTCGTGAGTTTTTATAGTAGAGCTAAACTTAATATACCATTTTGTAGGGAATAAAGTCTACTATTATAAAATTACAATAAATTTGCATAGGAGACTATCTTCATACTCTAATCCGCACCAACTTTAAAATTTTCAATAGCAATACCTACTTTTGATAGCGCAGAACTGTTCCCCGCCCTCAAAATAATCTAAATATAAATTTTCGTTAATTTCCTACATTTATATGCAGAGATATTAGACGATATGTATATATCTCATTTGAGGGGCTACTTCCACATTGCACAAAATATTAGTGAGACATCGAAATGAAGTACGCGGGTAGAAAATGTTTTGGCGTTAGTCGCGGTTATTCTTTTCCCGTGGTCATTCATTCCCGCACTCCCGTATACCGCTCGCCAATATATAAGAATTTAGAATTTTATGCCAACGGGATCACAGCGCTTTTAATTCTCAAAATTAGTAGATTTCTGTTAAGTTCTGCAGATTTTAAATTTGTGTATGACCCCTTAAATGATCATTTGATGCAAATTTTGATATAGCCAAAAAACCAGAAAGAGGAAAATCACGAAATTTTAGATATACATATAAAAAGTTTTTCTGAATCCATCACTATCAAAATATAGCATGGTTGCTATTCATAAATTTTATGAATATTAATATCCTAATTTAAATCAAATTAAAATATATATATAATTAATGAAAGTTAGTGTATTTTATAGTTATTTATAGTTTTTTTATGTTAGTGTATAGGGGGGGGGGGGGGGGGGGGGGGGGAACTTAACAAAGTTTTTGCAAATACTGTATTTTTTCAGAACAATTTTTTAAAAAAAATTTCAGCATTAAACGTTAAAAAATTTGAATTTTTTGGTTTTATAATTTTGAAATTTGCCTGCATAATTTTTTTTAATGTTCTTTAAAGCACATGCTTTATCAGAAATTCTATAATAACTTCAACAGCTGGGTGCTACCTTGCTCTAAGCAACCATTTCAAATAAATATCCCAACTAAAAGGCTTTTTGAAATGATCATATTCATTCACCTTGAGATTACTAAAAATGTCACGCTACTAGAAATATATTTTAGGAAAGCAATAGAAATTCGGATCATTCATCTTCTATTCTTTATAGAAGCATTCTATTCTAAGAACACACGAAAAAAATGAACTTAATCTATCATTTGCTATGGTACGCATTCGAGTCGCTTGAAACTCTTTCCCCACCAAATTATGTTGCACTTTTTCACATAAAAAGCCCTCCCTTCCATCAAGCGTAAAAGAATCGTTGCAAGGCAACCCTAAAAATGTTGTTCTCCCTCCGGTTCAGACACATTGAAAAACGGAAGTCTGTTTTGTGAAAGATAGCATTGGTGAAAAGACTCTTTGTGAAATTCCCTGCCATTTTTTTTTAAAGAGTCGTACAACTGGAACTTGCTTTATTGTGCTCTCAATTCTGTTCTTTTGAAATATGTCTATAACTGTTGGACTTGTATTATTGAAGACTTACCGGAATACTGAAGGAAATTTGTGTCTGAATTTTGTTTGTTGTGTAAGTACGGAGAAATGTTAGTTTGGGTTCTTGGAAGAAATCTTCGAAAAAGGTTATATTGATACGAAAGTTTTTCTTATTTCATGGCTGAAAGCATTTTCGTTTTGCTGTTTAGTAAAATGTAAAAACCATTCTACTTTTGTAAATATGTTTAATCTTTTCTATTTCAGTTTATATATTTCTGTAATGGAACACCATTGTTTTCTTACATTTAAACTAAATATACGTATAAAAAAAACGTTTGTTTTTTGTTAGCTTGTCCTTTTTTTTTTTAAATTTTTAGTCCACCACCGAAATTTGAATACTCGACTCGCACAGATGGTTTGAATCCAAGGCATCGTAAATAAGCGATGGCTTACTCAAATTTATGCGACCGTACTTTCACAAAAATGAGCAGTGTGGTTTAATGTTGCTAATATCAGCTTTTGTTCAAGCCATCTTATCAAAGCGACCTTACAAACATAAAATATTTGTTCAGAAGATTGTTTTCCACATTATTTGATATCGATTGCTTAAATGGAAACTGAGTTATTACATTTCAATTATCTTGCTTCCCCTTTTTTTTGGCATACCTTTTTAACATTACTTCTGTTTATAGTCGCCTTGATAGCTTAACGCATTAGACTATGAGCAGCGGTGCTGCAGACCTGGGATCGATTCCCGGTAAGTCTAAGTTGAAATCGTTGATATTTATTGAAAGTAATTTGTGAAGGCAACCTATGTAGGTAAGCTGCTGTCTTTTTATTCATTTTTACTCATTTTTGAGTAAATGTCTTTTTCAAAAATGAAACTTATGTATTCGGAGCTATGATAAGCATCGAATGTAATAAAAAATGTGGTTTAGTAATAATATAATTATCTATATCTAATTGTCCTTTGAACAAACCAGTATTCGGCTTATGACCAATTGCTATGAATATGCCAGTACAATTAATTGAACTAAGCTCACCTATATGAGTGTTTTCAAGCTTGGCTGAATTAACCGATTTAGGATTATCAGTACCAATGACCTCAACCAGTCTATGATTCCAAATGACCGATATTTTGAGATTTCTAAATAATCTCTCTTGTAAAATCTACTCAGCTCTAAAACTATCACGGCAATGAATAATAGTCACCTGACGTCCATGATTAGTTAAATAACATTTTACATAATTTTGAGCACCTATTTTTAACAGTATACATTTACATCAAATATATGTATAAAAAAGAACGTTTGTCGTTTCTCAGCTTTTCCGTTTATTTTTTTTTAATTCTCAGTAAGCCACCGGAATGAGAATACTCGACTCGCACAGAGACTTAGAGTCCAAGCCCCCCCCCCCCCCCCCCCGACATTATAACTTAGGAATTAATTTCTTTAAAGTTATACCACTCCCATTATCCCCCCCCCCTCCCCCCGACTCAGGGCCGTCGGGAAGGAAGACCGAGACCTATTAGGCTTTAAAAAAAATACATTTCTTTAAAGAGTTTTCCTGCAAAAGTTATAAATCTACAAAAGTTTTACATTTTCAAAAGTGAGACAAATAATTAACTCAAGAACCATTTGTAGTTATTTTAAATGCCTCATTCCGAAGAAGGTGTAATTTTGCTTGTAAATTGCAAAAGCAAGAACGCCAGTTCGTAACTTACCCATATCGCGCTGTAGGTGATAGATAGTTGCAAACTAAGCGACGGTGATCGTTGTGTTCTTCTAATATCCCATGACTATAGTATATTTGCTTTGAAATATGAAACATTCCATACTCAAAACGTTTTAATTAAATTTACCTACCCATACCTGATGACGTAGCTATACACCAACGACCAATTTTATTCGAAATAACACTGATACATAAAAATGTTGAATCATTTTACCTGTGCAAATGTCCTCATTTATTAAACATTCGTTTGACAAACAAAACTCGAAACTCTTAACAGTTTTGTATTAGACATGTCACGCAGATCATTGATTCGTATTTTAAAAAGTTTTACAGTCATGCTGAAAAGTATTTTTCGCTTTTTATTGTAAATTAAACAATCGGTCGTATTATTATGGAACGGGATGTTTGCAAATGTTTTAATGACAGTTGAAAACGATTAAAATTTAAATATTACGATTATGCTTTTTCTATATGATTTTAAGTCTCTGTTCAAAATATTGTGCTTTATACACTGTCAAAAATAGGTTTAAAAAAATAAGTAAAATGTACTCATTTTTGAGTACATTCGATGCTTATCATAGTTCAGAAGTTTCATTTTTGAAAAAGACATGTACTCAAAAATGACTAAAAAGACAGTAGCTTGCCTACCTACATAGACAACCTTTATAAATCATTTTCAATAAATATCGACAATTTCAACCAAGACTTATCGGGAATGAACCCAGATCTGCAGGTACCGCTGTACAAAGTCTTATCCGTTAAGCTACCAGTGCGAGGTAAAGAAGTTGTAAACAGAAGTAATTTTAAAACGGTGTGCCAAAAGAATGGGAAATAAGATAATTGAATTATAATAACTCAGTTTCCATTTAAAGAATCGACATCAAAATAAGTGGAAAACCATCTTCTGAACAACTTTTTTCAGTTTGTCAGGTCGTTTTGCTAAGATGGCTTGAACAGAAGCTAAGATTAGCAATATTAAATGACACTGCTCATTTTTGAGAAAGTACAATTACTGAAATTTGAGTACGTCGTCGCTCATTTACGATGCAATTGTGCTAAAAAAACGAGTGCGTTTATGTACTCATTTTTAAGCACTATTTTTACGTTAGTTATGTGTAGATAGTTATGTATATTATTTTATAAACAAAACATATTGGGAAATATAAATAATGTCTAAACTCTTAGTAAACAAGTTACCATTGTTCATCGATCTTGGCTGTAAGACAATATTCAAAATTTAACTTTTTAAATAAGCAACAACTTTTTATGATTTCGTTTTTTTTTCTGTATGTTTTAAATACGATGCCATTGTATTCTTACATAAAAGTCTTTCAAAAATCTTATACAATTGGTGTCGGAATAGAAACACTATGTTCTGTTTTTAGGGTGATCTATTTTGTTCCTATAACTGTAACAAACAGCACGTCTGATGTAAATTTGGTCTTGTTATATAAAAAATAAAACATTTATTCCTGGGTGGGAAAATTGAACTTGACGAAACCTGCGTCACACCTCGTTTGAAACCTACTCTGTGTGTAAAATATTGAAATAAAGCAACGCGCGTAAGGGGCGTTGGATGGAAGCACACGGAGTTTAACTTAACAACTTGCATATCGTTATTTTGTTATCGAGATTTTACGTTGGTGATCGATTCCTACTTCAACATAATCTACTCAAATAAAGTTTTATTTTAAAACACTTCTGGCCGTGCTCCGAAACAGCTACACACGATTTTTTTAATTACTGAATATGTATTTAATTTTAAGAGCAGTAAACTCGGCGTGAGAATTGTATAAACAAAGTTGACTAAAAATATATATTTCTATATCAGAACCATATTTTTAAATTAGCTACGAACATAAATATCGATACTCGATATGAATATAATATCGGATTACCGATATTGTTTTATCACTTACAACGATTTAAACTATGCGCACTATTATCTTAAGTTATTTTATTGATTTGGATTTAGAGCGATATTTAATTTAAATATCGCTCTAAATTCAAAACAATAAAATAACTTCGGATAACAGTGCTCCAAGTTAAAATGGCTGTAAAGTGATAAAACAATTTAAAAGTAATTAAAACTAAACTAAACTCTTAAATTTACAAGGTAACCAAAGTAAATGTTATAGGGCCCTTTGATAGCTTAGACTTTATGTAGCACATACAAATTTTAATCTGCAAAAACGTATCTTGGATACATTTTATTCCTTGGTGTGAAAATTGAATTTGACGCTCTGAAAACCCACTTCTTATTTTCAATCAGTTTTCTGAAATTCAATCTAATCCAAAGAGGATTATTGCCAACGTGTCTCGAAGACATCTATTGAAAATGCAGAAATTTTAAAAGGAAATTTTGGTTGGATTACGTTTTAAAATGAATTTATAATAACCTATTTTAAAATATTATAGCAATGCAATTTTAAAAAGGTTTTAAAGGAAAAAGAATGGCGCTATGTAGAGGCTTGAAGAGTACTTATAATTGGTTATCGCATTCTTTTTAATACGTTAGAGGAAATTCAGTAAATTAAAATTTTAAGTACGCTCAACACTCGGCATTAAAACGCTCAGCATTGATAGAAGAAATGTAATTTGTAAAATGGAACAAAAATACAAAATAATTTTCCCCCTAAATTGTATAATCACATGTATTACCTTTCAATTGAGATATATCCTTAAACTTAATAACCTAAACAATATAAGAAAAAGAAGTTTAACCATATTAGAGTTGAAATTTTATTTAAAAACGTTAGGTAAACAATTATTTACCTGATTTCAATTTCGTCGATACATTGAAGATTCAATTTGATAAAATGGAATCTTCTTTGAATTGAATCTTTTGGACTTGCTGTCCAAATATAATTAACATTTAAAAAGAGTAATGCATACGATCTTTTCGATTGATTCTAAAATAGTATTACGTAGTCATGTGTCGAAATATTTTTTGTCTTATCTATGCATATGTATTATATTCTAATAAAAAAATGTTACATACTTTCAAGAATTTAAATATTCTATTCGCAACTGTTGATGAGTATTCACAAATTTTAAGTATTCAAAATGTAACATTTTCTCATAAGTACATTTCAATTCCCATGTTTTGACATAAAAGGTAAATTCGATATTTACCTTATAATATATAACACTTCTGGGGGTTAAAATGGGTAATGAAGTAAAACATTTTCTTAAAAAAAAAAAACTTCATTTAAAAGAGTACGTTTCAGCCAAAAATTAAATTTCTGTTTGATTTTCGGATTGATCAAAATTCAAATGTCGATTTGTTTGCGTGTACAAAATAAACAACTTGTGTCATTTTGATGTAGGAAACCTGTATATAAAACTAGAAAAGTCGAATGGTTAATCAATATTCTTTTTTTTATATATATAATGTGAACCTTTTAGTATATTCCAGTGGAAAAAATTCTTTATTTAGTTTTTATTCAATGTTTGCAAAGTCGGAAAAACTTTTTTTAATTAATAATGCTAAACAATAAGATTGTAAAAATTTAACTTTATTTGTCAAAAGTGCAATTATTCTACAAAAATATGAGTTTCAAAGTTTATAAATGTCAACAAATAATGGCAATATTTTAAACACTGTTTATATGTTAATATAATGAAGTTTGCGTACCTGGTTTTTTTAAAAAAAAAATCATAATTAGAACACATTTTCATAACACAATTTATCCCATGTATTTGAATAATTAAAAAGATAAATAAAATGTTTAAATTCAATAAAAATTGTATGCAGAACAAATTTAAAAGAACGTAAATACAGCACAGATTTCTGAATAAAAATAAGCCACAAATTACATTAGCAGGTATTTTTCTAAAATAATAAATAATAAAAAGTCGATTTTTCAAAATGGCGGATTACAACTTGATTTTAAAAAGTATATATAAGCATTCCATAATAATCAAATATACTGAGTTTTTAAGAGTTGATGATTGATATTTATGCTATTTTATTCAAGTTACTAATCTAACTAAAATATTTATTTTATTAATGACTTTCTGTACGAAAAATTCCTTGATTCCTACAGGTGACCCATTTTTTACACCCTCTCTAAGAGTTGAAGTAAGTTAACATAGAAAAATAATAATTAAAAAAAATCATAATTAAATAAAATAAACAATTATGTTACCAATAAATAAGTGAATGTTTTTAGAAAAAAAATTGTAATTAAAAAAAAAATGTGACAGAAATTAGACTTTGAACATCAAAAATCGAGTTTTAAAACCCATTTTCCCTCACCTTACCCAATAAGTTTATACAAAATAAAGTTTAATAACTAATCTTTTGTTTTTGTACCATCTTTTTATTTGTCGTTTGGTATGAAATTCAAAATTCAGTACTTCGTCACACTCAAGGCTCCTCACATCCCCACGTAAGCACTACAACTTTCATTACTTCTGTTGCGACCCCTACCGGTAGACTAAAACTTTGAACATTCAGAAAAAACCGTTAGTCTTGTCTGTACGAACATACTAATGTGAATTTTTTTATTGTATCCTTTACCGTATGTTAACCTTTAATTCATTTAATGTTTTATTTTTTATCTTGCGTAAATTAAATATTATTTCATAAGCTTGTTGTTTTTCATATATTACAACCTTCGAGCATGAATGGACTGTAGTAGAGCGAATATGACGTCATCATCGTAATGTAAACATCTCAGACCGTATGGCACCAGACACGTGACTTCATTTAAAAATTTATGAATGAAAAAACGTTCGCGATTGACTTGTGATTTGGAAACAATAGTAAATGTGTTACTTCATGAAGTACAGGATATTTTTATGAATGAACTAGAAAAAATTAATGAATGGATGACGTAATAAACGTGTCTGAGGCCATACTGTTGGCCTCATTTTGATGTTAGCGAGATTACAACCTTATGATTTCTCTATGAGGGATCCATGCTC
The DNA here is from genome assembly GCA_963932185.1 of Troglohyphantes excavatus. Classification (NCBI taxonomy): domain Eukaryota; kingdom Metazoa; phylum Arthropoda; class Arachnida; order Araneae; family Linyphiidae; genus Troglohyphantes; species Troglohyphantes excavatus. Next base: position 57,462,698 of record OZ010671.1, on the reverse strand, counting down.
GAAGATTACAACATTAAATAATAACGTTATTGATCCGTTATTTTCATTCTTACTTACCTATTCATATTTTAACTATTTCGGTGTTGCCATTTATGACCCAAAATTAATTTACTTTGGTTTTGTTTAATAAACGTCGCACTAGAGCTGCACAATGGGCTATTGGCGACGGTTTGGGGTTTATCTCGAAGGAAAGACCCGGGAACACATTCACACACACACATTCATACCTGCTCCTCGTTATTTTAGAACCATGGTCAGATGACGGGGAATCACCTGAACTGGCACCCAACGCCTTCAATAGACGTCGGGACTTTGGACCCCGTTCAGATTTATCGTGCACCAGTCCCGTATACACGCCGTTAATTTTTGCGGATGTTCTGGATGACTTTTTCTAGTATTTTGTAGCGATGCTGGCAACCCTCCGATCACAACATAACTACTTTTTATTTTTCTATCTCAAGTCGATCACCTGGCATCGAACTGGGAACCTTCGTATTCCTAGCTGACGCCTTTAACCGCTCGGCCACGGAGGCCTCCAAAATTCATTTATACTAAACTGTTAAATTTATTTTTTTTGCCATAATACTACAAAAAAATATCCACAACAATGCTTAAATGATTACCAGCGAAAGAAACGGCGAACCATTTTTTCCCACACGTCTGTCCCTTCTAGCTGATAAAACTCTTTCCTCCAGTCCCAACCCGGTTGCCATGACAACAAAGCCCGAAAGTAAATAACGCACTCTCGATGCTCAAACATAAAAATGCAGCGAGTAAACGTCAGATTCGCAAGATTTAGAAGAAAGATTAACTGAATAATAGACTGATGAATGCTCATGAGATGCTCGTGTTAAAGTTTCGTATGGAAAATACAAATATTTCGAGTTATGAGGAAAGTTATTTTTGTAAAGTAATCTTTATTGAGGCAACTGTTATTTATAATATCAGTAAATTCTACTCCAATTTTTGAAAATGTGGTGTTACCATAAAATTTTAACTGTATTTAATTCAAAAGTACATTAAAGTATTAGATGTATGTGTTGATTGTTTATCACTTATATCTATCTATAAAAGAAATAAGATAACCAAGTTACGTTGCTTGTACATGTAACAGAGACACATGAAGTTTTACTTGTACGCAGTTGATCATTTGAAGACAAGAATCACAGTTGAAATTGAAAACATTCTCTTACATAATTCTGGAACGTTCCTAAGAAGAATCGAAGACTTGGGTTCAGGAACCAGACATCTCCACTTTTCTCTGATTTGCACTTTTTCACTTATTTCAATAAAGAATAAAAGATTATCTACGAATTGGTGCGGGAACCAGATATCTCTAAGCAGTGACTGTAAATGTATAAAGAAAAGGAGCTGCACTTTTGCATTATACACTTTGCAAAACGTACAGTTTTTTTTTTGTCATTCCTGGACAATTTTGAAAAATGGAGCTGCCTGGTTCTTACCCGCGTCTCTCTTAGGCTGTCGCATGGATTTCTTAAGCGGAACTACACATGTTGAATATGTGTCAATGTGTAAGTTGTTTGTAAATAAAGTTGAATTTAAATAATTGTTTTCCCCTTTATTGCTTACATTTTCAAATTTATTTTAAAAGTGACGTCGTAAAAAGTTTTAATTAAAAAAACTGTGTACAAATAAAACTTCATGTATCTGTTACATGTACATAATGTACAAGCAACATAAATGAGCTATATTATTTCTTTCGGGATTTATTTCATGTCAAAGTTGTAATGACAATTCTCATCCATTCTGTATTTTTTAATCGAATGTTTTGATTGGTCAAATTAATTCCAAGAACAAAATAATTTCTCACAGAAGAATATTTTTTTGTGCGTATTAATGTTTAAAATATATGTATAGATAATTTTCATGAACGAGATTTCAGGTAAATTTTAAATCTAAATTTAATTACAAGAAATATTTCACCATCATTATTAAATAGGAAACTGTTTTATTAGAGAAACTTTTATTAGAGAAACGTGTATATAAAAATTATTTTGTGCTCAAAACTATAATTTTCCAAAACATTTGTTAATTAAAAAATAATTTACTGTTTCCTCACTTTTTCCCTATAATACTTAATGAACTTAACTTAAATAGAAGATATCGTTTTGACTATTTAAAAATTTAATTAACTGCAAATTCTCTTACAAATACGAAAGAGTTTAACTTTCCTTTTATTATCAAACGTAAATTATATTTACATTACATAATTAATATTTGTTATCGTAATAAAAGATAATAGTCAAAAAAATTAAACCTTTACTCTTATGACATCAAATATTTAAAGATAATTTTGAATTGTAAAATCGTTATCTTAAGTAATGTAATGTCTTTTGTTTTTAAAAAAAATATGGGATATTTAAATTATTTTTTCCTTCTAATTCCATATGACAGTTTTTAAATTTTTATTCCTCGCTTACTATATTGACTTATGTATTTTAATAATATATGTTACTTGTTTGTATTCTAAATCGTGTTTTGGAGCTTTCAAAAAATATGTATAATCCTTAGACGTGAATTATTATACATTTACAAACTACCAAAAAGGATTTTAAAATCTTTAAAAAAATTTAAAATAATAAATATATTGGTTCTTAAATAAAAATACGATCTTGAACTTTTTTTATTCTAATCCCATTTTTCTGGCAAATTATATTCAAAATGAATTTACTGCGATATCATATTAAAAATATAATTGAATCCAAATGTGTAATTAAATTCAAAAATATCGATGCTACAATTTTTCAAATAACAATTGCAATTGGCCAATAGAAAACGTCGCAAATAGAAAATGTAAATATTAATAAATTAAAAAATAACCTAAAATATATAACATCTGACATCAAGGATAGTGAAGACCATATATATATATATAAGGTGTGCTCGTGTTTCGCTTTTTGAAAGGGGCAAGGAAAGAATTATTTTGACGTCATTTTAGCTCCGCCTTACTATGAGTTTTTGATCATTCTCATTGGCTGTATATTTCAAGCATTGCTACTAGCCGCCGATCCCCGTTTGGGTAACAACTGGTGATTTAATTTTTAATAAGCAAAATAATGTAAATATATGTAAAAAAATGTGTTCAGGTAGCTTCACTGCTAATCCGTCCTTATTTCGTTATGTCCCCGTATTTTACTTGATTGAAATTGTAACTCATTTAATATGTCCAATACAAATGCATTGACCAGATGGTTCCAAACCCCTTTTTTACACTTTCAAATTTCATGGGCATGCTCTCGTGGCAGCTAATATTATTTTAATACGCTTAATTTATTAAGCAAATCTTTTTCAATTTTTACATACTAAATGCAATCCTTAAAATAAAATTTAAACTCATAAAATGCAGCAAATACTAAATTCAGTTAGCGAAATCACTTTTAAATAGTTCGCAAAAAAAACTAATAGATGGCAGCACCTCACGAACCATTAGTTCAAATTGAACGAAATTCATTCCTAATATTTTAATAACTAAACAACTCTGCAAATCGATTCAAATTGTTTTTGAAGCAAATTTTAACTGTTTTCTTTTAAATAAATTCATGATTAGTTAAAAACAAGAATTCTTTTTAAATTAAGTACACTCCTAAAACGACTGCACAAACGAGAGCATTAGACACGCCCACAGAAGTCGGAGGCGTCACTATGATGTCAAAAGAATACTTTTCCCCGCCCTCCATCAGAAAGCGGGAGTACCAGCACACCTTTTATATATAGTCTCCACTATCCTTGATCTGACATTACATTCTTTTGAATTAAATATATAAATATTTGAAATGGAGTAAACAGGTTTTAAAGTAAAGAAACTACTTTAACTAAAACATACTTTAATGAGCACGTTCGGCACATTTTGGATTGACTAAAGGTTACATTTTAAACTAAACTGCTTCATTAGTGAAACTACTTTTGTATTATTCTTTTAATTAAAATAACTAATTATAATAAATAAAACGATGGATTTAAAATGAGAACTGATATTTCAATAACGGGCTTCGAGAAACAACTTCAATTTCGTTTTCTGTAATTATGTACTACGTTACAATTAACTTCAATTGTTATTTATTCTACTTTGGAATGTAAAAAGTAGATTGCATACATATTTTAATTTGACTTTTATTCGTATACATTCAAAAAGTGAGGGGAAAAACTGATACGGAAAAAATGAATCAATTTGATGTTAAACCACAAAAGTATATTTTAACCTTTAACATGTATTTTACATTAAAAAAAAAATTCCGAGGCGATAAATAAACGAATTTAATATATATATTTTTTTATTAAAAAAATTATAATAGCTTAAATAAAAGGCTTAAGTTTCTCTTACGATTATTAATCTCTTACGATTATTTATTACGAAGTCACCAATAGCCCACTGTGTAGCTCTAGTGCGACGTTCATGTACGAAACCAAACCATTTAAAATAGAGCATTTGTTTTTGATAACCCTCCAGCCAAAAATTTGCGTTGGTGTAGTGGGGAGTTTTCCAAATTAAACAGAGAGCCCCCAGTTGCTCAGTTGGTAAGGCGTTCAGCTACTAATCAGAAGATTGGTGGTTCGAATCCGTGCAATGGACTTGACAAAGAAAAGTAAAAAAGTAGTGATCTTACGATTGGAGGGTTGCCAGCTTCGCTACAAAAAATACTAGAAAGTCGTCCAGAATATCTAACAAATTATACTGGCGTGTATACGAGACTGGTGCACGATAAATCTGATCGGGGTCCAAAGTCCCGACGTCTATTGAAGGCGTTGGGTGCCAGTTCAGGTGTTTCCTAGTCATCTGACCATGGTTCTAAAATAACGAGGTGCGTGTATGAATGTGTGTGTGAATGTGTATGTGTTCCCGAGTCTTTCTTTCGAGATTGACCCCGACCCGTCGCCAATAGCCCACTGTGTAGCTCTAGTGCGACGTTAATTAACCAAACCATTTGAAATTGAGCATTTGTTTTCGATAAACCTTGTCGTCCGCCAAACATTTGCGTGGGTGTAGTGGGGAGTTTTCCAAATTAAAAAGTCATATGTGAAATGTCCTTATTTTGATCGTGGAGTGAAAAATGAGAAAATGGGGTGCCAGCTCATCCCGAAAAATCGTCCATAACCCATTATTTATTACGAGTGGGATGTTCTAAAGAAGCTTCACATATTCCTTACGTTTACTCAATCCCCACACAAAAATTTCTTTTCCAATATATTCCTCTAGGAAATATTCACCAAAGAATCCTCCTCCAGGTTCTTACCAAAGAAGGCACCGTGACTCCTGTTTAGAAACTCGGTTTGGCTTTCTTTCTTTTTGATGGGAGCCGGGGCTAGATTGGGATTGCAAATCATTTCTGCCATTCCTGCTCCATATTGATCTGGATTCGAGCTTGCTCAAGCAGGGGGGAAAGGGAACTTTTTCTTTGGGTGAAGATCTGGGGTGTTATGATGCTTGGCTTTCTGTAGTGAAAGAAAGATATTTGGATTTGACTCTATATTTGGAAAGCGAGTGTTGCGTGAATTCAAGTTATATATAAATGTTTGATAGTAAATATAATTATGTTACCAGGTATTTGCTTATGTGTGTTAAAAAAATATAACTATTATATTAAGTATTTTTTTAGTCCCATACCTTAAAACGAAAATAAATGTCTTATTTAGCGATTGCTATTTATTACTAACTATATACGCATTTTTGCTTAGAATGTTTTTATAACTCCAAAATATTTATATTAAAATTGTAATTACTTCAGACGCTGAATATTATCCATGAGCTGAATCTATAAAAGTGATGATAAAATTCAAAATAAAATAACTTTAGTTTTACCTCTGATTAATTTATTTTATACCAAAATTTCTGACTAAAATAAAATTAAAATCCTAATCAATTTTTAATTAATCTAAAAGGTATAATTAAAAATTATTTGCACTGTTAAATACTGATTAAATACACTGTTATGTACCATATCGTCGGTAAGTAAAACCACATATGTTTTAACTAAGAATTAGTAGTCGTGGTTGGCGACGAAATCCAAGGTCAATATTTTTTAGTCTATAGCGCAGCACCGATGTCATTCCCTTTTAGACATTTACCTCTTGGATTTCGTCACCAACAGCGGCTAAATCTTCAGTTTAATAACTGTTATTTTCACTTTTAACCGAACGATATCATAGAAAATAATTAAAGTATATATTAGATATAGGAAAAAAAATAACTATTAATTTAAACTTTAAATAATATAATAGTTAATATTAAAAATTATTTTTTAAAGAAGTATATAGAATTTTTTGAAAGGTATTTATTAAACGATTTGAAAGGTTTATGTTAAACGATTTGTTTGACATCAATTTTAAAGGCTTGATTCAATGTAATTTTAAAAAGATCACAATAGTGCATAATAATATAAACATATCTGATGCAACAGACATAAAATAATAATTATATCAACAAAACCTTTATACTTACATTATATATTGCAGGCAATATAAAAATAATCATCGCAATAAACAATTTTAGACACAGTGAAAATAATTACATGGATATATTCTGCATAACCTCAATTATTATAGATAAATTGATTGTTTGATTGTTATAAAAAATCAATTAAAGTGACCCTATTCAATTTAACATTTATTTAAGTTAGTATTCCGTTTTTATATTATGTTGGTCCAAAATTAAATATCTATGAAAATTTTTAAATTCTTCATGGCCTACCCTTATATATCAGAGTTTATATTTTATAAATCCTATTAAAATATTTTTGTTCAATACTTGAGATAAACTCCCGAGTTAGAAGTCCACCTCAATATCTTGACAATTTGATCCACCAAGATGTGATTTCTTGAAGTAAAGCTACGGATTATATATATTTTTTACTTTTATGGGTTCACTTCATCATTATAGACGGGTAGTGAGTTTTTCTTTGCAGTATATACGGGAATTCCCAGCTTTTTCGGGTTTCACTAGAATTCTTATGATGGGAAGATGTCTTTCTAAGAAATCTTTCATAAGAATACTTGAAGTATTATTTATAATAAATATATTTCAAATACATTATAAAATTCATTAGATAGTTTTACACCTATAAACGTTTCTTTGTACGTATTTTTCAAAATAAGAATATTATTTATTGTCTATTTGACTCTGTTTTATTTTTAAACATGTCGAAAGTAGATGTAGAAAGTAGTAAAGCTCATTTTTTCGTCAAGTGCTTTTCTATTGATATTTTAGGAAAATATCACAAACAAAATAATATCTTATTAAGTGGCAATGTTTTTTTGTTTTTTTTTAATTTATCGCAATATTTTTTTTTATTTTTCAAAATAAATTTAAACGATACGATGTAAATAATTTAACTCTATAATTCTGAAACCCAATTTGTACTTCTGTAAAAAATGTAATTAAAAACCGCAATTGGTTTATGAAACCTACACAAAATTGTTAAATGAAGACCCAAATTTCACGCAACACACGCTATACAATGTATTATTAGACATTCTTTAGTACTCTTTATGCATCATAAAATTATTTTGCAAACTTGTAAAAAGAGACAAAATATTCTGCGCAATAAAAACGGAAGGGCCATATTTTATGCTGTCAACTGCAGAACGTGAGTGACGTCAAACGATGGCGTAAGCCTCAAGTTGAGGTGTTTCTCTCCTTCTTCCCACAAGCTTAGAGAATCCAGATGATTGATTGTGAGGTTCCAAAAGTGTGCAATTGCTTTTATAGAAGAACATGGTGAAAGAAATTCGAATATAAAAAGAAATTTTAAATTTATGTATAAGGGGATTTTAGCGAGTTTTAAGAATAGAAATATAGAAACATAATATATATATATATATATATATATATATATTTTAAAACCGAATATAATTTCCCACCTATACTATTTTTGTTGAATTTTGAAACACGAAGAACTTCTTCAAAATTGGGCATTTAACTCTAATATTTTTTTTTAAGTGTAATAATATTAAAGGATTCAGTTTTCAAATATTTTATTTATTATTATTATTATTTATTATTATTATTTATTTATTATTATTTATTTTTATTTATTTTTTATTATTATTTATTATAATTTATTATTATTATTTATTTATTATTATTTATTTATTATTATTTATTTATTATTATTTATTTATTATTATTTATTTATTATTATTTATTTATTATTATTTATTTATTATTATTTATTTATTATTATTTATTTATTATTATTTATTTATTATTTATTATTATTTTTTATTATTTATTATTATTTATTATTATTTATTATTTATTATTATTTATTATTATTTATTATTATTTATTATTATTATTATTATTATTATTATTATTTATTATTATTTATTATTATTATTGTTTATTATTATTGTTTATTATTATTTATTTTTATTGTTTATTATAATTATTTATTGTTTATTTCATATTGTTTATTATTATTGTTTATTATTCTTATTTATTGTTATTATTTATTATTATTATTTATTGTTATTGTTTATTATTATAATTTTTATTTATTATTAATATTATTATTTATTTTCAAATTGTTTACATAAAGTTAGATTTTACCCATTTCGTAAGTAATCAATTTCATAAGCAATCATATTTTTCAAAATTTTATATTTATGTATTATTCTCGCAAATTCAATTGCATTTTAATTTTAACAATAATCGCTACAGAATTTAAGTCATAGTCGAAAGCTACAGGTTGAACTAGTTTCTTTTTTCTCCAAGATATTGCTATCAAGAATTGTCCAATAATTTCTTTGTCCACAAACTTAACTACTAAAGCCTTACCAAAATCTATACATTGATTCGCGTATGATTGTCAATCCAATATATGCAGATGATAAAACATTATTATCATAAAACTGCCATTAGCTTTTAAATTTTCAAAACACTAACTTCAATGTTTTTTTTATTTTCAGAGCATTGCTTACTTTTTACTACCTTACTACATTTACTACCTTACTTTTTTTATTTTCAAAATATTTATATAATTTATTTCGTATAACATTTATATAATTTATTTTAAATAAAATTTATCAAATGTATTTAAACATGACCCGCCCACCACTTTAAATAAAGGTATATAAGTATAGATTCTTAAAACGAACTCGTTTTTAAAACATTTATTTCATAAGTGCATTGTATCGTAAATTATTCGAAATGATTGATACTTGACTACCATAAAGAAAGTTTAGGACATTAATTAATACACATTTACTTCCCACTAATAGGAATTAATTGATTTTGTATCGTCTTATTGTCATTAATAAACATTTATTTATCTTTCAGTTATAGTCATTAGATCCTTTTTCATCCTTCTACGCATGGGGGGAAGGGGTAGAAGGAATGTATTTATGTTTAATCTATTTATCCAGTAGTATGTATAGTATTTCCTAATAGTTGAGAAATACGGTATCAGATAAACTATAATGTTTTTGTGAGTATCCAAGCCTACACATGTTTGATATCTATGGAATGTCGTAGATGACTCTAACATAAAAAAGGCCACATAAAACCTTCAACAAAATTGTGTAAGTGACAATTTTATGCAGAAACGGTGATTTTTCCCCAAGATCAATTAATTTAAAGGTTTTTGTTTCAAATTCCTTCATAAAACAATAGTCCACTGTGCAGCTCCTGTGCGATATTAATTAATCAAACCGAACCAAACCTTCATAAAACCTGTGGAAAAACTTTCAAAACACATGCCAAAAACCTTTAATTTCGAGGTATTGAAATTATTGAAGGAAAAAAGCCGATTTTTTTTAAAAAAGGCTTTATGCAGAAATATTAAAAACCTTTTAAAAAAACTACAGTTTTTTTTATTCAAAAATTCCTTTATAAAACCTTTACAAAAAAAATTATTTTACAATGAATCGGAATTTAGTAAAAAGGGAATATTTTCTCTAGCCATAGAAAATATCTTCTTATAAATGCCGATTTAAGTTTAATGTACTTGGGTTTTATGGTTTTTTTTGCTTCGCCGGTCTAATTTTAAGGATTAAAGAAAACTGCAACTGTTTAAATGTGAACAACTGACCGTTAAAGAATACAAGGCAGGTTGAGCTTGAAAACTAAGAGAGGTGAATAGAAAGGGGGATTAAAGCAACTCTCGGGCATCCGATGACTAGGGTGTTACTCCCAAGCTTAAAATATCACAATATCACCTGAACTGGCCCCAACGACTTCAATAGACGTCGGGACTTTGGACCCAGATCAGATTTATCGTGCACCAGTCCACGCCATTAATTTGTTTTGGCAGTTCTTGACGACATTCTAGTATTTTGGTAGCGAAGTTGACAACCCTCCAGTCGCAAAATCACTACTTTTTTACTATTCTTAGTCTAGTCCGTCGCAAAGGTTCGAACCGGGAACTCTCGGATTCCCAGATGATACCTTAATCCATTTGGCCACGGTGGCCTCTTATACAATTAGAGGTCGAAATATTATGTACAACAAGCCCTTTTCCCATTTCGAGAAAGGGGTTCTACAATAGCAGGATAGTTGGTTAGTTGTACCAATGTCATAACAAAACTAAACAATAGGGTATTGGAGATTAATCGGGATCTATCCCGAAGAAAAGACCCGGGAACATTGCCTCGTTGTTTTGAATCAGGGTTAGATGATGATGAGCTGGCACTCCCACATTTGAACGAGCCCCAGTTGATCAGTTGGTAAGGCGTTCAGCTGCTACTAATCAGAAGATTGGTGGTTCGAATCCGTTAAATGGACTTGACGTAGAAAAGTAAAAAAGTAGTGATCTTGCGATCGGAGGGTTGCCAGCTTCGCTACAAAAATACTAGAAAGTCGTCCAGAATATCCAACAAATTATACTGGCGTGTATACGGGACTGGTGCACGATAAATCTGATCGGGGTCCAAAGTCCCGAGGTCTATTGAAGGCGTTGGGTGCCAGTTCAGGTGTTTCCTCGTCATCTGACCATGGTTCTAAAATAACGAGGTGCATGTATGAATGTGTGTGTGAATGTGTATGTGTTCCCGGGTCTTTCCCTCGAGATTGACCCCGAACCGTCGCCAATAGCCCACTGTGCAGCTCTAGTGCGACGTTTTAATTAACAAAACCAAAACCAAACCCACATTTGAACCACAGTAAATTTAACGTACACATGTACTCTATAGACGTCGCATGTTTTTTAACACACAACGAAGTATGACACTGGCAAATATCCGATTACGAATTCGTTGCACCCTCAACGACGAGACAAATCTCCGGCCAAAAGTCCGTTAGTTTACCGTCTCGACCACCTCCAAAAGCCCTAAAAATTGCAGAAATGGTACAACTTTTCATGACAAAATTAAAAACTAAAACCACACTGCTTCCATTTAAATTCGTTATTCAAATATGAAACTGTCACCAACGAAAATAAATTTCTTGGCTAAACACCTCGTTTAATGTGTGCAGCTCATTACACTAACTTTTTGCGTGTATTTCTTCACCTTTTTTTTATATTACGTTACAAGAAAAAAAATCACGAAAAACACTATATAAATGCAAAAACTTTCTCTTTAAGCAGAGGTGAAAACACAAACAGAAGTAAAACACGAAAACTTGAGTGTTTTAAGGGTCTCGTTAACGTCGCTTCGTTAACTATTCACATCCATTTTTTTTTTGCTTTCGGTTTTATTTAAGAAAAGAAACGATTTAAGTTGTCGCTTTTCTAAAACTCCAAAATGAAAAATGGTTGGATTTTATATCAAATCCCAACCCAAGAGAAAATTGAAGAAAAATCCTCTGAATGACTAACGACGTACAGTTCGGGAAATTATATTATAATATATCTAATATATTCGGGCAGATAAATTGGATTATAATTTATTTATAATCCAATGTATCTGCCCGAATATATTTTTTTAATGAATATATACATTGGTAGTCAATGGACAAACGATAAAGATCCGTACGGAGCTATTACACAGAAATAAAAAAAAATTGTTTAACAAAAACATTGTGTAAATGTTTTTGTTAAACAGTTTTTATGTTAACCTATATGTCTTGTCCTGTATAATTTAATAAAAATAACTTAAATTTTAGTTGTAGGATTAAAAATATTCTTAAAAATATCTTTTCTTAAAAACACTTTTTGGAATGAGTAGAATGTGTAAAAACATAAAAATTGCCATTTAAATTTGGACATAAAACCAATATTATTAGATACCTAACATGTCGTTGTGTAATAGAAAATAAAAAAGGACACTCATATTAAACCTGGTTAATGCAAATTAATTGAACAAAATGGCATTCTTCCGCTAATAGAAATCAGAAATATTGTTTTCCACGAACTTAAATTGTATAATAAACATAAAAAGTTATTCTCCATATCTTCGAAAACTAAATTACAAAAACTGACAAGAGGTATATAAATTTAAACAAACAACTAAAGCACATTTTTAAAATTCTCATTCGTCCGTATGAAAACAATACAAAAGACTTGAAAAATGAGAACTTTTTTTCAGATAATGCAACATATTAACAACCAATATTAATTTCTTACATTAATGGTATGGATAATTTATGTTTAAAGAAGTAAGTTAGACATTTGTAATATTTAAGTAACATATCGTAATATTTTATTAAATATGGAATTTTTATTATTTATCTGTGCACATAAAAATAAAATTATAAAATACTAGCAAAAGTACCCGTTCTTCGCACGGAGATAACTAAAATAACGACAAATAACTGAAAATATATACATTTCCTCTACTGCCTGGGATAATCGCATATACCATTTTAGAATTCCTCTTTAAAAAGTGATAAAGCTTTTTGTTTATAATTTAAAATATTTTTATGTTTAATAAATTAGAAGTTAAAAAAAGTAAAAATATCTCTATACTACTTGGTTGTTAAAAAACCGATAAAAATCGAATAATTTTTAGTTTATCTCTCATAATATATGGAATTTTAAAAATTAAACATTCCTGCAAAAATTTTTTTTTAGAAATTAATAGGAATTTCTTTTCGGTATGGGTATACATAGTTACATTAAATACCATAATAAAAAACGACGTTTTTAAAATCCTTAACTCCAAGTGGAATAAGTTGATGGGTATAAAAATATACTATTGTGTAGACGAAAGTCAGACGTTTCGTACATGCCGATTTTTAAGCCATCCCCCATTTTGCGTTTGTACCAGGTAAAAATAAGTGTACCGCTATAATTAATTCAACGTGGAATTAGCCTAAATGACATACCATCGTCTAAAGGAAGGAAGGCCGTTTCAATCATTGTACGCCATTTATTATCTCCCCCTCTCAACCTTGTACAGAGTAGGGGCCCAATACAGCGCGGTCTGTACATAACCGATTCTTTTTAACACGGATGCCGAAATTTATTTGGGAAATGACTATAATTATATTTTAGTTTACAGTGCTTACTTTAAACGATGAATTTTAATTACTGTTGTCATCATTATTTAAATATCATGTGCATTATAACAGGTATTTTATATGAATAAGTATTTACATAAAGCTATGATTTTTTTTTATCTAAGGAAAAAAATATTAAAGAAAATAATAAACAAAGCGCTATGATCTTCATTTTTATATTATTTTTAAAAATAATTTCATCAAGGAGGGTTTCATTAAATTGCTGTTTTAAAGGAATAACTTCAAGCGTGAATTTTAATGAAACTTCTAAATCAATTTCGATATTGAAATGTTCTGAAGCTGTATGGAAGTGAAAAAAGCAGCAGAAACAGATAACATAATTTTTTTTTAAAGCAGAACAAATTAAGAAATTTGATAAAGAACTTAAATGATTTAACTTTCAAAACATTCCGAATTTCCCTGTTCCCAGTATTGCAATTTTGATTTGACTATTTAAGAATGCCCGTTCCAATGTATCATTTAGGCTACATCTTTGCAATATCTTCGACCAACAACTTGTGTATCTAATTAATAGTTTGCATTTTTGTCCTCAATAATGCAGAACATAAGAATGTAAATTGCAGCCAGAATAAACCTAAACGTTTTTTGCAAATAAACTGCCTCAAATTCTTTATCAAAGTAAGAATAAAATTAACAGCCCGGCATAAATACTCAACCAAAAATAGTATGTTTTGAAATACTACACAACTTTCTTTTACTACGCCCTGCCCATGTTTTAAAGAATTCCCGTGATTAATATTATTACAGAAGAATAACCACCTATTTTAATTTTAAGTTCATTTTTTTATTTACGGATCAATGTATTAAAAATTCGGTATTTACTCATTTTGTTAAACAATTTTTCCTAAAATTTTAATTTTGTGATACTGTTATTATAGAAGTCGCATCGAAAAATACCTGTCATACAAATATTTAGTAAGTTTCCACAGCAAATTACAGCCAAGACAAACTTCATCCAAAGAATACACTGTTATAACTTGGCGATAGTTTAGCAAACGGTGCAGCCTACTATAATCTCACCATGTACTTTCAATAATTTTACATTTAATATTTAATGATCGCCATTCAATGTTTTAAAAGGAAATATTCATTGGCACATTAAATAAAATATTTTCTAAATTATCAGTTGGTATCTGTGAAATTTTATTCTTTAATAACATTAAAAAGTCTAATAGAGTTGAAAATTCACAATGAAACCAAGCTTCGTATATTTAAAAAAAATACTTGCATAAAATATTTTCAAATAAATAAAATGGACGTTCATACACAAATTATCCGCATTTTGGAAGTATTATTCTAAAAATTCGATCGAAGATAATTAAATATATTTACAATTAACTTGTATACAAACAAAACAAAACAAATAATACAATTTTAACATTTTAAAACAATTCTAAACCATTTCCCTAATATAAAATTCTAGTTTTTTTAATTTTTGAGTTAATCCGTATTGTAACAAAAAGCCCAATGTGCAGACGTTTTTCAATAATTATTAAATCAAACAAAACCGATGACGTCACTTTTGTAGTGTCAATAAAGACAAATTTTATTTTAAATTTCATACGATATTTTCATCCATGTTAAGTCAATGGAATACATTAAAATACTTCTAACATACGAATGGAACATCGTACAAACTTAAAAGTTATCACAAAAAATGTCTAATTTTTCAAGTAAAATACTCTATAAATTTTATAAAGCTACGTTTTGAAGTTTTTGAGTATTCCGTGTAAATATCGGCATTCTAATTGATTCATAATTATTTTATATTATATTTTCGCTTTTCTCCGTTGATTTTAACTGATTTTAATGTTGCCACTTCGTGAAACTTTGCTGACGTACGCTAAAAAATGTCACAACATTCGAATGGAACATTGTAGAAATTCGAAAATAGTCACGTTAAAATTCTTATTTTTTAAACTAACTATTCTGTGAATTTCAAAGCTCTGCGTTGTGTAGTTACGGAGCCTATTATGTACTGACAAACAAACAAACAAACAAACCAACAAACCAACATCCGGACAGATTTTGGAGATTTCAGCTTTATATATTAGATACATTTAATAATAGTGCGTACTAATAATGTTGGAATTTTAGTGGATTAACTAAAATTTCATTAACAGCGAACTTTAAATATAATTGAAGTTTTAATTAACTGCGTTCATTCTTAATTGAATTTGTTTAAGATTAATGTTTCCTTACACAAATATCCATATTTTCCTAGTTACCCAGAGCTTTATTGATTGTTAAATATTCCTAAGCTGAATTATTAACACGAAATTTTAAACAATGAATAGTGAAGGTTGGGTAAATGTCAAAGAATAATGAATGCTGTATAAATACAGAAGATTTCATTCCTGTATAAAACCAGGAATGAAATCTTCTGTATTTATAAATGTTCTTTAGTTTTGTTTATTATAGTTTTTAGGTAATACATTAGTTTAGGCATGTATTGTTTACCTGACATGTAAGCTCTAGGGTGGGTCTTATATTTGAACTATGAAAATATAGTCTTTTCGCCTTCTAATTTTGTTATTTTTTTGAAAAAAAATATTAGCTCAATTGAACAATATTTACGTGTAGCTCAATCATGGGAAAGTTTCTAAAGTACATATTAAATGTTATCCCTGTAATAAGAAATTTAATTAAATACCATTAACTTTAAATGTATTTAAAATGTCTTCAGCTTTATATCTAGATTATGTTAAATTGTAAACAGCAAATTGTAAAATTCAGATAAGCCATTTTGTGTTGTATTAATAGATTGTGTTACTCTCTTCTTTAAAAAAAATTCGAAAGCAAGTTAATTTCTGTTTGAGTTTTATGAAAATATGGTAAAGTGTTTTTTATAATTATTTATTGCTCACTAAAAGTGAATAATACAACACTAATTCGAACTCGATTATACCTTCTTGGTGATTCAATTTCCAAATTAAATAGCATCAAGTTGTCATCTTTACGAATAGCTGTCGTTTTTTTTTCTTATATGACCATCTTAAAATGAAATAGACAAGCTAGACTAGAATAAGACAAGCACACACTTTTACCATTAATGAAATAGCAAAATTTTGGAGTAAAGCTTGAATTCCTGTGTCAAATCAAGATTGAAAAGTTATTTGAAGAATGCCGATTTCTTAAGAAAAAACAAAGTATGAATTTCCCGAACGAAGCAGTTAGCTTTTGTTTCCAAGCTAGAAGATTTTATTTCTCATAGCTCATGCCGATGTACTAAGAATATCATCAGCATTAAAAGAAGATAGAAAATTTTTGATCGCGCAGAGAAATTAGCGAAGGTGATGATTAATGGCAGGGGTAGATAAAACACTTGCCATTAAAGAAAGCAAAGCATCTAAAAAAAATAATCTTGCCAGACAACAGCGAATAAAGAACATGGGGCTATTAGAATTTTTAAAGTAAATATTTTGTCATCTACTGGAGAGTCTGAAAACAGCTAAATAAAAAGTTGGAAGCTGATAGGAGGGGGGGGGGGGTTACGGTCACGTCTTCTGAAATTGTACTATTTTTTTTTAACTAATAAACGCTTTTAAGAATATTGGGGACTTATTGATATAGACAAATATGAACACGGAATTTTATTTTATGCCGTCGCATTTCTAGTAGTAGATATTAAACAAGAGGCCATCGATTATGCAAAAAAGTACCTAGAACAAAGAGAACCAAAGATAAGAGGGGTTACAAAGAATTCTTACAACTCGTAATTATCTTTCTTTGTGCTGTCCCAGCAAAGGTAGTCATATTTATGTCACCGGGGCAACGCACCTGTCAATTTTATGTCCAAAGTTTGTATTGTCTCATGATTGGGATGTTAAAGGATCAATTTAAGCTAGATTTAATAGAAGAAAAATGACTGCAAGATGTATGTGCTTTCACTGTCCGTACATACTTAAAAGTTTGGATCTCTGCACCTCAGTCTTGATTGTGCTTCTTAGAATGGACTGATGTTGTTGAAGATTCTTGAATACTCGTCAAAATATTCAGCCATTTACATGTCAACATCATTCCAATATCAGTCTATTGAAGGCGTTGGGTGCCAGTTCAGGTGTTTCCACGTCATCTGACCACGGTTCTAAAATAACGATGTGCATGTATGAATGTATATGTGTTCCCGGGTCTTTCCTTCGAGATAGACCCCGAACCGTCGCCAATAGCCCACTCTACAGCTCTAGTGCGACGTTAATTAACCAAACCAAATCTAGTTCAATAAGTTATCTAATTGATGAGGTGAATGTTATTCCACTAAACGGAATAGCCGAACCGAGTCGTAGACTTTCAATTTGTTGATCAATTGTTTCCAAAATGCGAGTAAGAATGCAGTGTATTGTCAACCACAGAAAAAAAGCTCCTTAAACTAAACTCGAATTAACTTGAGTACAAACTAATTAAAATGTATCGTTTTAAGTCGTTCATATACGACCCTTTAATTTGGAGACCTCTAAACTGCATTTGTCGCCGAAGGGAAGACGGACATCACTTTCATTTCCTACAAATTAGGGAAGGTTCGACTGCTGGGAAATTTAATTTGGAATAGTTTCCGAATGTCGTTGGTCCAGAGCTCTATTTTGAAGGATGTTTAAGCTTTAATATTCCTGAAGCTATTAAAACGAGTTATATGCTCCTGTTCGGGGATGCTATCGGTGGTGTAAATGTAATTAATTATAAAGGTTAAACAATTTTGTCGTTTAGCGATACCGACTAATGTATGTGGGATATTTAATTCTATTGAATTACATTGTTGAAGTGAAAAATTTTGTTATGTCAATTAGTAAAAGGTTTGGAGGGCATTAGAATCGTTTATTTCAAAACGCGCCAACAGACTTTTTAATTTGTTATTTATTTTTAACCCTCCCAGTGGCAGATCTAAAATTGTCCTTTACCTAGCAAACGGCACCCATCTTAAAAAGCTGTGGCCTTCTTAGCGGCAGGTAGTTTTAAGAGGCAAGTGCCTTCCCCCCTTTGCGGTTTTTCCAAGTGACAGTGATGTATTGCTCAATTAGCGGACTGAGGGACCGAACCCAGAAGGGAGGCAGGGAAGGGAGGGGTTCGTCTTCTTTCGCGACAACGCGTTCCCTTGCGCCGGTGGCAAAAGATCATTAGTATACAAAGGCCGGTGTTGAAATGACCCTCGGTTTAGTTCGCAGATGTGGTTGTGCTCAGTAAAGGGAGATTTAGTTTAAAGTGTGCATTATCGCACTGCACAGTGTTTTGTACAGATAGCATTTTTTTCTTTTCAAGGAAGTAGTTTTTCTTTACAACTTTTGCCTCTGCGCAACAAATGAAGATTTAACATTTAGAAGATGTGTTTGATAACTGAGAGCATACACGTTACTATTTTCCTAATACAAAAAAAAATATTAATAACTAAATATATGTTTTATTTTTGATTGTTATGTGGATTATATAATTTTTTGATTACCCGCTTCGTAAATCTAAGTATTTCAAAATAAAGTTGCAGATTTATAGTATAGACAATATTTTACCAAAGCCGCGAAATGTAAAAATATCAAACAATATTAATTATATTTAAAAGTCTTACTCTTATTAAAAATAATTAATAGTGTTCCGTCCTAAAATGTTTAAATGTATAGCCGGAACGCCCCGGAACGGCGTTCCGGTACCTCTCTTTAGTAAAAAATTATTATGATTCCAGATTTGGGTTTGATGGATGCTGCATTGCACTCCCACACTCCACGGAAGGTTACTGTTCTGGTACCTCTATTTTTAGAAATCGAGCACTGACTATAAGTATATGCGAAGAAATAGCAAAATGTTAGGGGGTGGGTGCATTTTTTTTTTTGTTTTACAGACAATGATACAAGTCTATTGTAATAAAATTCACAGCCTTTCTAAAGGGATGTTGAATAAAGTAAATAGAGTGTAAGTTTAAGGCTGTTTTTTCACACACCGGGAAAACCAGTACCGGTGATGGGGCCGGATTCAATGCTACGGTATACATTGCCGCATCGGGCTACGTGAAAAGTTCTAATTTAATAACATTGCCACCTGCTGCCGGTGCCGTACCCGACTCCGGTTTTCCCGGTATGAGAAAAAGCGGCCCTAATGACTGTCTTTTAACTGCAAAAATGTATTGTGGAGACAAGGGGGAGGGAGGAAAGAATGGGGAGGATTAAAACTAATGTATCAGTGCGTGACGTGGAGAAAAGGGATAGACAAATAAAATGAAAAATAGCGTGGCGTAATAAATGACCGCTCCTTGTACGAATTTTTAAATCGTTTTATTACTTCCTTTCTTAAATTTCCAATTTTAAACCTTACATTTACTTATTTTAGACTTTTATAGATTACGTTATATTCAAAACAATTTTAATTGCATGGTCAAAACTTTTCCTCATTAAAATTTCCATTTTATAAGAGTTTCATTCTTTCCACGTCATCTGAGTAGAGATGGGCACATTTTTTTTATATAGTTATTGAATACAATTTGGTTAAGATATTATGTTAATGGATTTTAGTGTAGTTGTGTTGTTTATGATTTAATGATTATTATTGCTTATTTTTGAAATAGTGATTATGTATAATCATTGTCAACAGGACGTAGAAGCAGTAGAGTGCCAGTGTTTCCATGCTGGTTTCGTACAATTACTACCATTCAATTATTTTTATTTTTATTCGTCAGACAAGGACAGTGTATCACAGCGTTCTCTTCTCATTTATTAAGATGACACCCTTAATTATCGTGCGACGTAATAATATATTCATTTAAAAAATTAAATATAACAAACTAGAAAGTTAATTCGAAATTAGTTTAGAATACCTCATGCGTTTATAATAGCTTCGAATCTTATGTTGCAATTTTGAAAAATACGCATATTTTTTAAGTATATATGAGCACGCGTAAGTTGAATAAATTTTAGTTAGTTAAATAAAAGTTGTGGCCTCTAGGCACGGGCCTAATGCGTCTATTGGCAACTCCTACCTTGATTCCACCAGCACCTGAAGATATATCTTCCGTAATAAATTCATTCACGGCCTGAGACTCTACTGAGGAACCATCCGAATTTATTATTCATGTTAAGCTTGCACCTTTCTCCACTGTGGGAGGTAGTCCTCTGTGTATTTGGCTGAACCGTTCACAGTATTCCATCGTACAGCACAGTTTTTATTTCACAGTCCCTCAACTAGCCTCTAATGAGATTGGCAGAAACAACAATTTTTTCCTTTGTCTTCGACCGTATAACTAACGCAAACAGTGTAATTGGAATACTATTCGAAAAACCGTTGGGCACATCGTCTCACAAAAACACTCCAACAAGTCAAGTCTATAGAGTAAAATAAGATCGTAGGAATAAAAAAGCCGAGTCAGTGTGCTTTTGTAATTCTCCTCGCAGGCGCCTCAAACAACCCATAAATAATGAAGTGGAACTGAAGAAGTTGTAAACATCCAATTAATGTTGCTATAAATTGGATCGAAATCGGAAGCATATGCCGTTCGCATACTCTTGGCATACAGCCTCCGCGATCATCAGTTCGATAGCATGTTTGGCATATTTCTCGCATACTATAAATCAGTCGGGCATACGAAGGGCATACACGTGTCATATTAATATTTTGCCTCGGGATATATTCAGTTTAAATATATTTCGTAATCAGCTATTGGAAGTTGTATTGATTAAAAAGAACCTGAAAAATTGCTTTTCGGGACATCGTGCTTCGTTTATACAAGATGTTTTATTTCTCTTTGTAGCTCAACTGTGTTTTGTTTTTTTGGTAACGTTTAAATAACAGATTTAAAAAACTTTCGAATTTTCTATATAGCAGAGCTCGTAAGACTTTTTACATGTGTCCCTAGGGGAAAAGGGACTAAAAATCTTTAAAAAAAGGACCTATAAAACTTAAATACTCATTAAATTTTAGGTCATCAATGTTAGATACAAAATTATAGGAAAAACTCAATAGAGCAAAAAGAGTTTTAAATAAAAAAAAGCTATATTTTCTATGTAACAATACATGCTAGTCGCGCACTGGCAACTATTGGACATCTAAATGAAAAATTAGTTGCTTGTAACAGAAAAATTCAAATTGTATCTGCTCATTTAGAAATTATTGGGCATGTAACTATTGTGCGAAAATACTTTTTTAATATGTTTTCAATAATCTCACGTTTGTTTGTTTTTAATTTTAAAATTATGGTCCGAATTGAAATTTAGCAGTTATACTTATGCCACTTATGTCTATTTTACAAATAAAATGTAAATCGAACAGTATTTTTCTAATTACAATATGAGGTACTGGGAATATATATAATTACAATTTACACTTGAACCTGCTATTTATCATTCTTCTCCTAAACAAGGTCTTCATTTACATTTTGTTTTTGATACAATGCATAAACGAGATCCGGTGGTTCTGGAAGGACAGAAATTTTTTACACATGGCCCTATATTCTACACCAATGTGATTAATTACATTTGTAAAGACAAAAACAGTAAGCCTGCTCCTGATTTAACGATATTTCGAGAGTTGCAACACCCTATTAGCAGACCCAACATAAATACTAACATGAATGGTGATTTTTGTAATGGCGATTACAAAATAAATATAATTAATATCTGGTTAAATAGGAGAGGGGAAAGGGCTAGAAATGTGTTATCATAGGCATAAAGGGGAAAAAATATTTTTGCTAAAATAAGGGAACGTATTTTAAAAAAAAAGGACTTTTAGGGAAAAAAGGGACCTGCTGCGAAGCCTGATACAGTTCTCGAACGTCTTTTGTTTCATTGTTCCAGAATTGGATTTCCTTACATTTTAACCTGTATAGTCAGACCTAATTAATGGCTATTCCCCAAATTCCACTAATTTGATTTTTAAAATTAAACGACACACATATACCTTCTTAATAAAAATGAATATATAATCAGATTATTTTTTCTTCAAAAAAATAGCTTACAATAAAAAACTAGCGTAACTTAGGGGTTACTTGAACAACACAAACCACAGCTCTCAAAAGAACTCCTTTATTCCTAACAAGCTTACCCCCCCCCCCCCCCCCCTCCCTGAACGCATAGCAGGACAAGATGTGATCCACCAGCTGCTATTCGCACCTTTCTAAGAAAACCTAACTTTGGATTGCACGTGGCTTCCGTATGGAGGAACTAGTTTTCGCAAACAATGCGCCTCTTTGGTCAACAGGCAGCAGCAGGGCGGGTCCGCAATTGTCATGTCGTAGTATTTTTACACAGAATGCTCTCTATACATCATAATGAATAGGGGTTGGGTGACATAGCACGGGCTTTGGTTCAGGATCTCTCCATAAAGGAAAACCCGGGAGTCGTAATTTTGACAATGATCAGCTGACTAGGACAAGACTGAGCAAACACCCTATGCACCTGACACAGTCGTGGGGACTTCGAGCCACGACAGATTAAACGTGCACAAATCCGCTATTTATTTAGGATGGACATTTTTTTTGCGTATGAAAATGTGCGAAGCTGCAACCCCCTGATCACGACCTCGCTGCGCAGTTGAAGTCGATATTTGAACTCACAGCTCGCCAATTACGAAATTTACAACTTTACTATGGAGACCCAGTGTCTTATAAAGCTAGGAAAAGAGTATTTTAAATTAATCCGACAATAATTGTGTAAGATTTTCGAATTTATTTAAAGAATAAATCGGACAGTTGCCAGTTCCGTTCCTCCGCAATAAACATCAACCGTGTATAGGGGAATTGTGCACGTTAAACCTGCCATGATCCAAAGTTTTCACGCCTATGTTAAATGCAGTTGGTGCCAGCTCAGGTCTGTGCTCGTCATCTGAATATGTTAAAATTAAATCCTTTATTTCATAAACTAAGTGTACTTTTTTTCAAATTATCTGAAAATAAAGAAAAATATTATATCTTTTAAAACATTGATTTTTAAAATTGATTTAGAAAATTTAAAATATTAGATAACATCTTCCCGATGTGGATGTAGCGTATAATTCAATTATAATATTTATTCCTTACTTTAAAAATAAAAATCAAATTTTGCAGTTAGTTAGTTACAGCAATAAATTACGTTTTTACTATAAAGCACGCATTTTTATAGTTAATTTGGCAGTTGATGGAATGACATGGACAATGTTGATGGAATTGTGTACAAAAATATGCATTTTCTACATAAGTTTCTGATTCCGTAAAAAAAAATTGTACAAATAAGAAACTTTAATTATTCCACACGGCGCAAACAAAAAGAGTTTATCTGAATTCCGTACCGTACAATCTGATAAGATTAATTATTCAATTACAGAAATCACATAATTACCTAATGTTTACCTTATAACAACCTCTTTCTTTTCCCGCTCGTATTAAACCTATCAACCAGGGATTTCTATTTTCCACCATTATGTTTTCTCGTCCCCCCCCCCCCCCCCATACCATTTTGCAGATTTTGTCCGGGGCCATCGTTGAACCGCTTTGTTCATTCCACTCGCAAGCGGTTTTCAATTGCCCCTGAAAACACACCTGGTGAAAGGTCGCAGTCGTACAAAAGAATGGTGCTTGTTTGTGCTTTTCTTTTCGACTGGAAACCGGGTCTGTTAGCCATTGGTATTTACTAACAAAATAAAAAACACAACCACTTCACCGACACATTTTATTTCCCCGGAATCCAGTCTAGAGTCGGGCATTATGAAAATTTAAATTGTCATTAGAGCCTTCTCAGAAACACTCACATTGCCTAACACGTGGGCTCACTGTACAATCCTACACAACTGCAAATAGTTTCCACCAACAATAAGAGTTATAGGATTTTGGAATCAACCGACCCGATTTGACTTTAGGGCACACTCTACAGCTTAGCGAATAGCAAGGGAAAGAATGTATAACATATGGAGAATTTGTATATGTGAAAGTTAATACTAACAGGATTACGAAAGACTCCCAATCTTATTTTATAATAAATTAAAACATTTAAAAAATATTTCCACAATTTTTTTTGTAAGTTAATAATCTTAATAATATTATTAATCTTACGATTTAACCCACATTTTGTATTTATAATCTGGGGCCTCCAGTTGTTCAATGCAAAAAGGCCTTTAGCTGGAAATCAGAGGATTACTAGTTCGAGCCCAGGCGTTGGACTTGACAAAGACAATTAAAAAAAAGTAGGGACTTGCGATTGGAGGGTTGCCAGTTTCGCTACAAAAATGCTAGAAAGTCGTCCTGAATATCCAACAAATTATACTGGCGTGTATATGGGACTGGTGCAAGATAAATCTGATCTCGAAACAATGTCATGCGCCTATTGAGGTCGCATGGGGTGCCATCTCAGGTTGTGTTCTCGTCATCTGACCATTCAAAAATACGAGGCATCGTTCCTGGGTCTTTCCTTCGAGATAGACCCCGAACCGTAGCCAATAGCCCAATGTGCAGCTCTAATGCGAAGTGGTCGCCAATAGCCCACTGTGCAGCTCTAGTGCGACGTTATTTAACCAAACCAAACCAAAATCTAATGCGACGTAAATTAATCGAACCAAACCGTATATATAATCTCCCGGTTGTAAACTGACAAATTGGAAGCATACAATTTTTTTTTTTATATTTTACTCTCTCACATTTGATGCACATATTCGCTGACGAATCGATTTAGGGGATTATGCCTCTTTCCTAGAGGTATTGATCCATGAAAGATATAACGTGCAATATCCCCTCATCACATGATAAGTTTCTAATAGTATTTGTCTGGGATAGAACAAGATTAACTTGGGCATTTCAGCATGCCCAATATAAATATTACAGTTGTAAATAAAAAATCGTAGAATAATTGCTGTACGTTTAAGTAATTTCTATAATAACTCAATGAATTTGAAAAAACTTATACAAATCAAATCTTTCTTATAATCAAATGATAGATTAAAATTAAAATTTTGTAATCGAGGATTTTTAAAACTTTAAAAAAAAACACTGCTCCTGTAAATAACGCTTTGATATATTAAAAAATATTTCGAAAAATTAATGAATTAATTTCAAAATATAAGTTTATTCTATAAGATTTGTCATAATTTAATTTTAATAAATTTATAAATTGTTTGTAACCAATTATTAATCAATCAATAACATTTATTATTTCCAGCAAAAAAAAAATCAGTAAAAACTTTTCTAAAATAATAAATTTAATAAGTAATGAAATAATTTAAGTAAAATACTATAATATTTTAATTGGATGTAATACTTTTAATTAGTACATATATAATTTAAATTTAATGTAAAAATTAAAACAGATGAAATTATTTAAATTACTTGACATATTTTAATTAGATCAAATAATTTTAATTAGTTGAAATAATTTTAATTAGATGAAATAGTTTGAATTAGATCAAATAATTTTATTTAAATGAAATAACTTGTAATTTGAAATTTATTTTTTAATACATATTAATAAACTGAAAAACTATTAGAATTTTGTATTAAAACTTTCAATGGTCACCATCCCAATTTAAATCCGAATAAAAGGATATAATTAAACCTTAATATTTTAATTCCTTAATTTTTCCGATAAATCAGAACCAAAAATATTTTCTTTCATAACTTTTCTCTTAAGTTTTTTAAAATAGCAATTATTATATTCAGTACATTAACAGTTTCGTTCCTATTAATAATATCAACATTCCAGCTAAATATAAATTCGAATACTTAATGGAAGACAACATCTAAAATTAATTTAAAAAATCAATATTAAGTTTTTAAATCATCACTTTACGCTTCTCAAGTAGACAACTAAAAGATTGCCGTCTTCTACAAAAGTGAATAGTGTCCTTCCCCCAACAGGGGAAAGAACTTCCATATGTCTTTCAGCCCAGCCCCCAATTAGTAAGCTATGGGAGGTCTGGGGGGAAGGAAAAAAGATAAGAGACGAGAATACTCGTCGGTGCCGCTCAGGCTGTAGAAAAGCTAGACGAGTATACTCGTCCTGTGCCGCTTTCCGTACAGAAAAGTTTCCGAGATATCTCGTCGTTGACGCCAGGAGGGTTAAGGAATCATAATCTCGTATAATAAATACATATTTTTGTCTGCAATCCATCCAAATTCGATTCCACTTCATGGGGGGTTATTTTTCACAGTGAATATTGAGTTTAGCTGAAAAACTCGCCAAGCAACGTCACATAACCTGTTTCTGCAATAAATCTGCTTTCAGTTGTTTACAAATACAAATACAAATATTGACGACCAACAACAGGCTCAAGGCCCAACAAGGTTGGTCCATCTAGTACTTCTTAACTATCCCCCAATGCATATCTAACTTCTTCTTAAATTCCGTTATTCCTTTACAATTAACAATATTCACTGGCAAGTTGTTCCATTTGTCTATTACCCTATTATAGAAATAGTGTTTTCTCCCTTCCCGATTAAAATGGGATTTGTTTAACTTAAACCCATGACCTCTCGTTCTATCACTCATCTTAAAATCTAAACCCTCCACATCTCCTTGTTTGATAAATTTGAATAGTTGAATCAAATCTCCCCTAACCCTTCTCTCTTCCAGAGTATACATATTCAAATTTCTTAATCTATCTTCATAATTCATGTGAAAACCCTTGAACCATTTTAGTAGCCCTGTGCTGAATTTTCTCCAACAATTCAATGTCTTTTTTAAGATATGGTGACCAGAACTGTACAGCATACTCAAGATGTGGCCTTACTAAACCTCTGTACAATGGCAAGATAATATCCTTAGATTTTGATTAAACACTTTTCCTGATGTACCCCGACATTCTATTAGCTTTTTTGCTAGCCACTGTACATTGATGAAAAATATTTAAAATCCTCATTTACCAACACACCCAGATCACTTACAATCTCACTATTTTTGATTTCTGCACCCGGTAAAACATATGCAGCTTTACTATTTTTAATACCCAAACTTTATTTTTGTGAACAGATGGCTTTTAATTAACCTTTGTGATAGACGTTCATAATAGGAGAATGTTAGATACAGCGATTCACTACTTCTCAGTAAGGGGAGATTCTTTTTTACCCAGCGATAGCAATTTTGAGTTCATGAAACGTATTGTGAAAAAAGTGGACAGATTGTATATGGTACGCGGAGCTGATTCTAAAAGCCAGTAAAACTGGCCGTTTGTCTGTCCACCAAATAACCATCAAGAACATTTTCAGCTTTAACCCTTTGCACTCCGATGTCCCCTCTCAGGCGCCAACATAACGACTTGTTCTTTTGGTTCCCTGTTCTATAAAATAAACGAGAACGGCGTGATCTTGTGATTTAAAAAAAAATCTTTTTTTTTTTTTTCAAATTGTTCTTTTGCAGATACGAAACATATTACGCTTTTCTCCCCTCTATGAGCATACAAAATTTTGGGTAAAAGAACAGAAAGAGGATTCCAAGTCAGAGCGAGTTTACTGAAAAAAATCGAACATTCCAAAATAGAGGAAAAGCGATAGTAAAAATTACTTTAAATAATATTTTTTACATTACTTGTAATCTTTGGGGTTATTAATAATAAAAATTCCCTAACGAAAGAATAAAAACTTAAGAAAATATTTTTTTGTCGTGAAATGTGTGTAAAATTATCTTCCCGGTGTATCATAATAAAGCCATGTCAATATGTTACAATTTTAAGATGATTCATAACACTTTGATAAATAGCACGATTGTCATAAATAACTTTTTTTAGGAAATTAGACGCTGATGCGCGTAAATGATGAAATAAATCAAATCTATATACAAAATTTATAAATAAGGCGTAGGGACCGTTGATTTAGATACAACAGATTGTTTTTATATTTATTATGTTAGCGACATTTTTTTTTGTCGACCAATCCATTTCCATAATTTGATTACATCTTGCAGCACTTCAACAGAGTTGCATTCGCTTTTATTCTCGTATCTAAGATAACTGTTTCATAAATACAAACTCACAAAAATATAATGCATTAAGTCATGCATGTATAAAAATATAATGCATTAAGTCGTGTATAAAAATATAATGCATTAAGTCATGTATAAAATTATACTGTATTAAGTCATGTATAAAAATATACTGTATTAAGTCATGTATAAAAATATAATGCATTAGGTCATGTATAAAAATATAATGCATTAAGTCATGTATAAAAATATAATGCATTTAGTCATGTATAAAAATATAATGCATTAAGTCAGGTATAAAAATATGCCTTAAGTCATGTCTAAAAATATAATGCATTAAGTCATGTCTAAAAATATAATGCATTAAGTCATGTCTAAAAATATAATGCATTAAGTCATGTCTAAAAATATAATGCCTTAAGTCATGTCTAAAAATATGCTTTAAGTCATGTATAAAAGTATAGTGCATTAAGTCATGTCTAAAAATATAATGCATTAAGTCATGTCTAAAAATATAATGCATTAAGTCATGTATGAAAATATAATGCATTAAGTCATGTATGAAAATATAATGCATTAAGTCATGTATAAAAATATAATGCATTAAGTCGTGTATAAAAATATAATGCATTAAGTCATGTATAAAATTATACTGTATTAAGTCATGTATAAAAATATACTGTATTAAGTCATGTATAAAAATATAATGCATTAAGTCATGTATAAAAATATAATGCATTAAGTCATGTATTAAAATATAATGCATTAAGTCCTGTATAAAAATATAATGCATTAAGTCATGTATAAAAATATAATGCATTAAGTCATGTATAAAAATATAATTCATTAAGTCATGTATAAAACTAAATACGTAGTATTTAAAGAAAAAAATAATAGAAATCAAATAAATCCTATCGCAAAAAAATTAATGTTAAATAAAATAATATCGTTTACGCCACAAAACACAACAAAAAAAACAGGAAAGAAAATAATACTTAATTATTCATTTTCCTTTTTTCACAACTCTTTCCTCTTTTTCCGGGTTGAAAATGAAAAACAAAATCTCTTCTTGACAGAACCATTTTCACCGGCACATTAGTGACAAACTGCACTTTCCGGAAATACTCCGAGATTTCAAAAGCAAAGGAAACGAGAAGTGCAAATAGGAGTCTAATCTGAATGAGATTTCTACTATTTGCTCCCATAGGCTCTTCCGGTCTCATTCGGAAGTGAAGGTAGGCACATTTTGGGAAAGAAAATCGGTTTTCTTTGCTTTATAGTAAGGTAGTTTTTATTTTCTTTCTGTTAGAACCACATTTCTCTAAGAATTTGTTTATTTGTGCCAACGTTTTGTAAAAGCTAGTTTATCTATATTAATAAAATAAGTGTTTGATTCCTAATATCTCGGAAACTATGATCCACAATGATAGTATCGTTAAAAGTAAATTTTGACGGAACGATCTTTTCAATACCTTAATTAAATAATACTTTATAACTAAGAGTTGGCTGGAAAGGGGGACGTCTCAAAATAGAGTTCTGAGATTAGAGCGTTTAAAGTTTTCAACTCGCCCTGGCTATAACATTAAGTGAAATAACATTTGGATCACAACAAAAGTTAAATTAAACTAATTGAGATAGTTTATGTTTATTGGTAACACTTTTAACTCTGGTTTTTTTTCATTTTGTAATGCACACAGACGTTGCACTAGAGTTGCACAGTGGGCTATTGGCAACGGTTCGGTCCTATCTCAAAGGAAAGACCCTGGAACGATGCCTCGTATTTTTGAACCAAGGTCAAATGACTAGAACAACACCTGAGCTAGCACTCGACGCAACCTCAACAGGCGTCAGGACATTGGACCCCGATCAGATGTATCGTGCATCAGTCCCGTATACACGCCAGAATAATTTGTTGGATATTCTAGACGACTTTCTAGTATTTTTGTAGCGAAGCTCGCAATCTTCCGGTCGCAAGATCACTATTTGTTTACTTTTCTTTGTTAAGTCCATCGCTGGGATTCGAACCAGCAATCCACTGATTACTAGCTGAACGCCTTTATCCACTGGACCCCTGCTGGTGAAGGGAGATGACATCTCCCGAAGAATGTCTAGATTTTATGTATTTTTATTGCGCAGTTTTAACGTAGCATTTGTATTTTAATATTCTTAACAAAATGTCCTATAAGACGTTTTTTTTAATCTTTTTAAATTACATTCAACTCAATATTTGGAAATGTATTGAACTAGAACACACATAACTTGGCTAAATAATAGATTTAACAGCCTAGAATTAGAAATTGACATTAGTTTCTTTTCTGATTTTTAGAACTTCACTCGGCAGCTAAAACACTCAACAATACAAATATATTTTTCCGATTGAAGTAAATATCGTATTTTGATCGCACTCACCTCAGCATCTGTTGAATCGATGTTAACCAAACTTTATATCCTTAAATTAGCCGATTAAAAAGAGATTTGGCATTTTCTTAAGTGCTAATATGTATTCTTAGATATATTTAAAAATAAATTAGCTAGCACAACCTGCTTCTATTATTTGGTCCACTTAATTTATTTTCATCCGTATAACAGTTATATTTGTACCTATTTTGATAAAAGTAAGTATTGACGGAAGTTTTTTTTAATACCTTAATTAAATAATAATTTATAACTTAGAGAAATGACTGGCAAGTTGTTAACGAAACTTGATAACCTTAAATTAGCTGATCAAAAAGAGATTTACCAGTTTTTTTTTAAAATATACATGTTTCGATATATTTAAAAATAAATGATCTATCACAACGTGCTTTTCTTGCTTTTATTCTTTGATTATTGAATTATTTAACTAACTTTGCTACTTGTACTTATTTTGATAAAAAAAAATTGTAAATAATGGAGGACGATTACATAGTGGTCCTCTCTCGTAAATTGTTGACGAAAATTACCCGTTTAATCTGGAAAAAGAATGATAATTTTATAAATATTTAAAACCTTGTTATTAATTACTTTTTAATTTTATGATCTATAATTAAATCATTCACTTCAGAAACCAATCAACAGACATTTTTTTAAAATTTGATTATTTTACGGAATCGAAATTCCATATGGTAAACACATATTTTTTCTCCACAATCCATCCACATTTCATTCCGTTTTATGGGTTCTTTTTTAAAGTGAATATGGAGTTTATTGCAGAAACCAGACAAGCGATATTAGGTAACATGTTAAACATGAATGAAAAATTGAATCGTCTGTTGATGGGTTTCTGAAAAAAAAATGACTTTTTTTGCGGAATCAGGATCTTATATGGGAAAAAAACATATTTTTGTGCACAATCATGTCAATTTCCATTACCTCAACTACCAAATTAACATTAAAAATAAACGTTTTTACATTTAAAATGTATTTTATTTCAGTAACCAATTAATTGTAATTTTTTTTAAGTAACGAATAAATATTATAATTTAATTTCATGCAACATCCACTTCGAAAAGATGTTAACTATTACTCTAAATTCGTTTAAGCCAAAATCAATATAAATATCAAAGAAAGAATGTTATTCTTTGTTTCCCGAAAATTTGAATTGAAAAAGTTCACTCAGTTAGTTCCTGAAATAAACGATTCAATTTTAATTACCTCCGGGCGAAAAATAATTATTTTTGCTAGTTATAAATATTTACAAGAGATAACATTTTAAAGACTTAACATAGTTAAAAACTGTCTGTCACCTTAATAATTAAAATGCGAATAATAAACCGTTTAGATAATCTATTTGCAAATACTTAATTTAAATTACTTTTATATTAGAAATTTATCTATGCAGATTTCATATGGATTCCAGTTCAACTAATCGCAGAAATAGAAATAGAATGTAAATGACGACTTTGGGAAAATTAAAATTTTATTGGAAATGGTAAGCACATCACTAAACTCTAAATCCTGATTATTTTTAATCTTTTACAAAAAGAATTTATCATAACTGCATATTTTAATTGTAATTAGTTTAAAAAAAATAATATATTTGTGGTATCCGAATGAAAAGAACAAAAAGATTTATAGCCAAATTTATCTCTTTGAACATTGTCATACGCGGAGTTTTGCCAAGTAACATCATAAGTTAAATCCGGTATTTTAAAAATGGTTTATTTTACATAAATTTACTTTAATCGGATTTTAAGTTTCTAAAAATTTTCTCCCATCATAAAATCAGTTAGGGTTAAAGTAAAGAAGAAGGAGGAATTCAGCAAAATTAACTTTCATCAACAACTTTGTAGTGGAAGGCCGGTTTCCATATACAACACCGATATGGATGTTACGTAAACAAGTAGGTGGAGCAACTTTCTAAGATTAAACCAATCACAGACACATAATAAAAATTTTCATAACGTCATTTATAATTGCGAAATATCCATTGTTAAAATTAGCGTAATAAGTAATCACAAAATGGCGATTTGAAAACTAACGAAATTACGATTTCAATTCGAATTTTCACATGCTTGTAAAGTTTATTACGCGACCATTTGAGCATGCATGTAAATTATAATACGCAAGTATTGAGCAAGGTTGGCAATTTGAACTGAAATCACATTTGGCGACATTAATTTTGATGCTTTGGCGGATTGCCCCCTAATTCTTTTCCTAAACCTAAATCAGCACACTTTATACAAGGTGATTTGAAAGGAAAAAAACAAGTTACAAACATTCTAAATAATATTTGGTATCCACTCTATCGCTAAATAGCAACAAAAAAGACAAGCTTTGAATGTCGGACTCGTTCTATCAGTACCTCCCAACCTGATTGTAATCGTTTCTTATTGTCCTACCTTTTACCACAAGAATTGCCAAGAATAGGATAGTAATTGGTTGGATCGATTAGTAATCGAAAGTAGTAAGTTTCGGTCATTTCCTAGACAATGAACCTGGACTAGAAGGATGTCTTTTGACCTTTAACACACTGCAAAAAGAGGGAACAATTGGAAACAACGTAACAAAGAATTTAGATCGAATTTAGATGCAACTAGCTGATTGGCCCCGCGCAGGTGGATGGATGCCATCATGGCTGATTGAGTGAAAAGACAAACCACTGATTGTCTCTAACCCGCGACCTATTGCTGTAAAGAATCGCGCACTACCGACCAAGATACAAAGGTGCGTTCTAAATAGATCTTGGAATGAACAGACTATTCATCAGAGGTCCGAGAAATTATATTTTGTTAAGATTTGTCGCGTGTAAAAGGCTTAAAAGGGATATATACTATATTATTTGTGTACATGATAGGGGGTTTACAGAATACTAAAATGGCATAAGTTAAATTTAAACAAAAAATTTTAACCAGAAACGAGAGAAGGCTGGTGCACGTTGTATTTGTCGTCGTTCAAATGTCCTCAGGTTGATTGCGGTGTAGAAGTCGGAAGAGTTGTCATTTCAGAAGTTATCCTCGACATTTGACTACAGTTTAAAAGGTCGAGGCACGTATTCCCGGGTCTTTCCTTCGAGATCGATTCTGAATCGTCGCCAATTGTCCCTTATTTAGCTCTGGTCTGCCGTTAATTCAACAAACCAATACCTCCAAGTGCTGAAAAAAATTGCCGTCAATAGCCCATTATATAGGTGTGTTTTATTTCAACCAAACAAATTTAGACAGAGTTATGGCATCGAGCTCTTTTAGTAATACCAGAGCAACTGCAGACGTAGGTAGAAGAAAAGACAGCTCCAGTTTACAAAATTGTTCAGGAAGAACGAAAAACACTTTAAAAATACTTAGGGTTTTTCAAAACTTATCAAATTTGAGTAAAATACAAAAAATTACATTCCTTTATCGCAGACCGGTTTTACTTTTTCAATCTTTTGCTTTGTTTTTATTTATTGTAAAACAAATAGAGCTGTCTGTTTTTTCTCACCTAACACTGGAATTCTCTGACCAGGCTTACCAATAAAATCCTTGTAGATACATCTCCGAAATCACCAAAGCGACTCTGAACTTTAAACGGCAAATAACATTAGTTTCATTTATGGATTGCATAATAAACTACATATAAATATAGTCTGACTCTGAATTATACCCCTTTAATTGAATTTCGAATGTATAGCATACATTTCAGCTGGTTCAACAAGCAACGCACCTTTAACAAACTAGTGTAGCGAACCACTGGCTGATGCAACACAGAAAGCGATCCAACCAAATGTGAAACTAATTCGGGACAAAAACAAGACGGCTCCTGAGGCTGTACGTTTCTTGCACCGTATGAAACAGTACAGCTCGTTTTTCTTTATATATATCTATAGACATATGCTTACAGATGTCTGGTTCTTGCACCAATCGATATAAGATAGTTTTCTTTATAATAATATGTGAAAAAGCATAAATCAGAAAAAAAGTTGCATTTTCTGTTTTTTTCACACACGTCCTCAACCAAGCTTTAAGCTTTAGGAAGAAGTTAAGAGGAAAATTTGCTAGGCCCTGTAGATCTCGGAGGCCTGAAGTGTGTTACTGCTAATGTTAAATCGTAATCGTCACTTTCCCCCGTACCCTTACTCCATTGCAATACATACACCTTCTTTTTAACCATAAAACATTTCAATGTTACTAAAACTAATCTAAATAATTATAATTCAAATTAGAAATCTTCCAGTCCATCAACGACATGGAACTAGAACAACGTCTTGTCCCCTTTGTCTTAAATAGAAACACTTGCCAAAAAGGGAGAGGAGTCAGTAACAAAGTGTAGACAAAAGACTCTGGTCGATTTCCGAACAATGGGAGTGGGAAATTGGAAGCGATTTTTCCTAATAGGGATCCTGGTAATTTCCAATAACACCTGATACCCGTAAAGTGGACATCTGGGATATTTTTAGACTCGCACTACAAGTTTTTTTTTGTAAAGTTCTTTTATCGACCCATAAAACGATTCGTCATTTTTGGATATTTACTCAAGATGTAAACTGTCTTAAGAATGTCTTGGATATAGTGCCTAAGTAAAAAGGACATAAAATAATTTAATAAGCATCTATACAATCAATCAATCAATTGCTTGTCCACGCCATCGATCATGGAAATCATAATGTTATAATCCCGCTAACATCAAAGTGTGGCCAACATGTATGGGCCTGAGACTCGTCGATTACTACGTCATCCATTCATAAATTTGTTCTAGTTCATTCATAAAAATATCCTGTACTTCATGAAGTAACACATTTACTATTATTTCCAAATCACAAGTCAATCGCGAAAATTTTTTCATTCATAAATTTTGAAAGAAAGTCACGTGCCTGGTGCCATCAGGTCTGAGATGTTTGTATCACGATGAGGGCGTCATATTCGCTCTACTACAGTTCATTCATGCTCGAAGGTCCACACTGTTAAAGAAAAAGGTAATTAAAATAAGTACCTGAACCAACTCGTTTTTCTTTGAGTTCGGTTGCCTTTTCATTTAAAAATATAGTGAGTACTTTTTCAAACTACTAAAAGTTTTTTATTTGTTAAGCCAAATTAAAAAAAAAAATCCTTTTACCACACAAGCCACACTTGGTATGTGAAAGTTAACGCGAAATGCCTAAATAAAATACAAAAAATTTAATAAGCATCATACAATCAATCTATGCCATTATTGCTTGTCCATATTGTAAAAAATGGTAATTAAAATGAGTATCAGTACCTACTTGTTTTTCTTTGAATACGGTTGGATTTTTATTTAAAAATATAGTGAGTACTTTTCCAAGCTACTAAAAGTTTTATATTTTTTAAGCCAAATTAAAAAAAAAATAATTTTACCACACAAGCCACACTCGGTATGTTGAAAGTTAACGAAATGCCAAAATAAAATACAAAACATTTCATATTTACTATTTTCATTTTTTTGACAAATACGAAAACTTGATCATTTTAAAAACAATTGGGACGAAACTATAAACAACCCCATTTGCTGTTACCCCACAAAATAAATAAGACAAAATATCACTACAAAATAACGAAATAATAACAATAAATGAAAATTTTCATACACTGATAACAAAACATATTTAAACCTATTTACTAAATTGACACTAAACACACAATTACACTTCATGCATCTCATATACAATATGAACCTCGCGATATTTTTATTTACATTGTATAGATAACATTCGGAAAAGCCGAGTGCACTAAAACTATTTACTTTACGATTGGTAACCATGGAAACGAGGAGTGGAATGGGGAAATGTGATCTACTGCAGAGGAAAGTGAGGAAAGGGTAGACCTGATGCGCTTTAATGTTTGACCTACAATCGGATTTCTTCTTGATATCTGGTTAAAGGAATCCGATAAGAGTTTACGTAATATGTATGAAAGTTAATATTATAAATAAAATATATACTTATATTTACAGATAAAATGAAATTGAAATTTTGAAACGTTACATACTTGAACATATATCAAATATCTACAAAATATTATATAAAATTTCATATTTGAGAAGCAAACGTTCAAAACTTATTTTGACTAAAATTTATAAAAACTAGATTATTACATCACCGGAATCGCCTCCACAGTTTTTATCAAAGTAATTTATTTTTATTTATCCAAAACATTTTTTGTCTCCTTGAAATTAACTTGCAAAGATTGGAATTTGTATACACCGTTTAAAAATAAGTGAAAGTTACTAATTATTTTATTACATTCGATGTTTATCGTACCTCCGAATACATAAAATTCATTTTTGAAAAAGACATGTACTCAAAAATTAGTAAACGCTAGAAAGACGCTAAAAACAGCATACGCTAGCTTACTTGCAAAGATTAGAATATGCCTTCATAAATCACTTTCAATAAATTTCAACAATTACACCAATTACAATCAGGAACAATTACAATCGAACCCAATCCGTCTACCTGATGTCGTCCACACCGAAGTCCAGAATAATAACCGTTGTCCTACCAGAGAGATATGAAAATTTTATAAACAGAAGTAATGTTAAAAATGCGTGGCAAATAAGATAAGGCATATAAGATAATTGAATTGCAATAACTCAGTTTCCATTTAAGGAATCGACATCAAGTAATGTGGAAAACCATCTTCGGAACAAATATTTTAAGTTTGTCAGGCACCCTTTGAAGATGGCTTGAACAGAAGCTAATATTAGCAATATTAAACCATACTGCTCATTTTTGCGAAAGTACGATTACTTAAATTTGAGTTCGTCATCGCTCATTTACAATTCAATTGTACTAAAAAAACGAGTACGTCCATTTACTCATTTCTAAGCAAATTTTTTTTTTTACAGTTTATGAGTCAATGCATGGGGTAAAAGTTATTTGCGTTTTTCTACAAATCACCTGATGTGACAGAACACGTTTTGAATGAATGATCTTCTTGTTTCAGAAATATTTAATGGTTTTGAAACTAGCTCAAGACAGCATTATTCTACTAATGCGGATTCGAAACTTGCAGCTATCCAAATTTACAATATAAATCAAAACAGTATTAAATGTAAATTATTAATTAATAATTATAATTTTGCGTGCCATTGTGGACTGTAGGTTAATGAAGATGTAAGGAACGAAACAAACAATTTAAACTCCACAAAACTTTTTTTTGAACTAAATTCGAACTTACTTAACACATCAGTTACCGATTCACACTTATATTTTGTTGGAGCAAACAAGGAATTAAAGAAATGTATAACTTTATTAATCAGCCATATGAGAATTTGGCAAATTGCCTGGAAGATGAGACAATTGAATGGAAGTTTCTTCCACCAAAAGAGACAAATTTCGGGGGCATGTGAAAAGCTGTTGTTAAGTTATTTAAGTATCATTTAAAAACAGTGACGGGTAACGCAAAACTCGCATCTAAAGGTATTAGATGAGGGAAACTAGTTCGGCAACTGGTTACGCAAACTCATCTCCCTCGGATGATAAGATTTGGGGCTACAACAAAAATCCAGGGCTGTTGCCGGCTAGGATGATGAGCCACAACTAGTTACTCAATGGTTCTACTAGTTTATCTCTCTAATAGTGGCCTAATATTTAAATTAATACTAATAGTCTACTCTGCTATCCAGTGACTTTTTGAGAATCTTTGTACACAAAAAATTTAGAAAAGATTCAAAAATAAATGTATGAAAATTGTAAATTTGTACAAAAAAAAAATTCAAGTGTTTAGTTTTATGTAAAGGCTCTGAAAAACTAAAAATTAAAAAAGGAATTAAAAAATCACTGCTGGGTCCTATTTGGGAACAGGAAGGTTAAACCCGATTGTAGGTTCATGTCCACAGCAACACTGATTTCTCCCTTAGCTACGCCACAACTCATTGCAGTTGCCTCTAAAGATAAACAAATGAAAGTAATGTTGCCACTAAAGAACTAAAAGTCATATTTTTTGTAAGAATTATCTCTATATATTGCAATATCATCAAGTATAATAAATTTCAAGTCGATATGATATTTCAAGTGGTTGATTTTCAATGTGAGATTTGGTAATACGCATAGGGAATAGCTTAAAATAGTGTAGTACTGAAAAAAAAAAACTTTAACCCTACAGTTTTTGAGTCCATCATCATATTAATAAAAATCAATATTCCTAGGTCATGTGTCTAGAAAATATGTTACCTACACTCCATTTTAATCTTCCATTTTAACTATAATAGAACTTTAATTATCCGGATCAAATAACGAGGATCGCCAATTACCCGGGTCCGGATCGATTTGAGAATACAAAAGGAAATCAAATCAGTAAAATTCACATTTTAAAAGTTTTTTTTATCGATGAAGGATATTGTTTTTAATTTCGTTAAATTACGTTACCTATTAAAGAAAAATTCGATTTTTTTTAAACAAAGAAACAAGGTTTATTTGTGAATTATCCAATTATCCGCACATTTGATTATCCAGATGGGATCTGGCCCTAATTGATCTGGATAATTCTACTATATTTAATTTTTAGAGGTTTGAAACTTAAAACTTTCAATACATTTATTTTATTATAATTCCACTAATGTATCTGTTTAATCAGTAAAAATATTAATAATAAAAACAAATAAAATCTGTAGTGTATTAGTAGTTTTTCCAATTGCTTTTTTAAAGGAAACAATGTAGATATCTCTTTAAGACTGAAATTTAAAAAGACATAGCATAAAAGAACTCCGGAAACTTTATGCCTGTCAGTAAAAAGTCTTTTTCTACCAACTCTTAGACTCGCTTATGGGTCCCAATGGAGAAACAACTCGTCTGCGAATTTTATATTTTCACAAGGGTGAGAAAATATCACCTCTTTAGAATATTCATATGCTGTGCTTTTCCAGACAAATATGCAGACAGGATACAATGGATACTTATATTGCGTGGGTGGATGGAATGAAACATTCGAATAGGCGACAATTTCTATATTTTGTATTATTAGTTGTATATAAATGAATCTTTTGCTTCTTTAAGGGGGTCCGATACCTTCGACATTTTTTTTTTTATTTGTATACTTGTACAATCCAATTTTTTTTCTCTTTCTAAATATGCATAAAAAACCATTTTAAGACGCTCAATTTTTTTTTTTAAATTGCACATTTATTTTTAAATTAAAATTTTAGTAAATTTTTTAACAATTTTAAAATTCCTACTCTTTTTTTTGTTTTTCAATATTTTGAAGCAATTTTTTTTTATTTAAGATCTTGAATAATATGTAAATAGATGTATGCATTCAAATTTTGATTCAGATACATCACTTTAAAAAAAATATATATTAGAAATTTTGGAAAAAATTTGACGAAAAAAAATAAAATTCCATTTTAAGTGGTTTTAAAAAACAAATTATGGTAAAAATAGGAAATCTGAATGCATACATCTATTTAAAATATATTTATCTTGCTATATACACAAAAATTATGATTTTAAGTATAATAGTAAAAAAGCCTTAGCATTTTTAGTGTTCATTAAATTTCAAAACCACGAACAGAGATATTTGCTTTTAAAGTTTACATATAGTGATACAACTATGTTATAGGAACACATCATTAATATAGTGTCTCTTTAAAACATTCATAACTAAAAAAGTAATAGGAATTTTTTGAAGCAGTTTTTTGTGAGTTATTAAGATAAGTTTGAATATTATTTTTTAAATATAAAAAAATGACTTTTTTTGCGAATTTTGGGTATTGGACCCCCTTAAATATAAGCGAGGTAGTTGAGTAAAAATAACGTTTTATTATGCCATAACAGCTAAATGTGTTGCATCCCCAAATGGCCATCGTTTAATAATTTGTGACCTTCCAATATAATATATTAATACATTTGGAATTTATTCAATATAAGTGGATACTTTTAATTTTTTTTTTAATAATTTAAAAAATAAAATTGACTAGACTTTAGTAACAAATTGTAGAAATAAAAAGTAATAAGTACGAAAAGTGAAATTTTTGAAAAAAAATTAATTTCTCTTAATAATTCTATACCTTAATACAAATAAATAAATTTAGTTTTAATAAAAATTAAGTTATCTATTTCAAAGCTATAAAAGCGTATAAAAAATTAGATTCACGAAAGTCGAATTTTCTGTGAAAAAACTGGGCGAAAAATGGAATTAAAAAAACCCCTAAAAATCCTAATTAAACTGGAATGCGCCATTTAATGATGAATATATATTTTTTAAAAATTCGTTGTCTTCAAATATAATTTAAATTTTTAAACGTAATTTTTTTAATTATAATTTTTCTGGAAAATATTTTTATGTGCAAATAACCCCAGAGAATTATTGTTCAAATATTCAAACAGCAAGCACCTTCAGGGAATAATTTTAAGCCTTGCAAAAAAAATCTAATTACATTACTTGCTCTTTGCGATATTTCCCAATTATTTAATAGATTTTAGCCCTTCATATTTTACTGTATCCTATCGCATATTGAGGTTGCATCGGGTGCCACCTCAGATGTCAGGGTTTTTCCTGCTAGATACGGAGGCCCTCGTAGCCGAGCGGTTAAAAGCGTCAGCTGGGAATACGAAGGTTCCTGGTTCGATGCCAGCCTATGGACTTGACAAAGAACAGTAAAAAGTAGTGATCTTGTGATCGGAGGGTTGTCAGCTTCGCTATAAAATACTAGAAAAGTCGTCCAGAACATCCGCAAAAATTAACGGCTTGTATACGGGACTGGTGCACGATAAATCTGATCGGGGTCCAAAGTCCCGACGTCTATTGAAGGCGTTGGGTGCCATCTCAGGTGTTTCCTCGTCATCTGACCATGGTTTTAAAATAACGAGGTGCATGTATGAATGTGTGTCTGAATGTGTATGTGTTCCCGGGTCTATCCTTTGAGATAGACCCCGAACCGTCGCCAATAGCCCAATGTGCAGCTCTAGTGCGACGTTAATTAACCAAACCAAACCTGCTATATAGACCCCGAACCGTCGCCAATAGTCAAACTGTTCAGCTCTAGTGCGACATTAAATAATCAAACCAAACATATATAAGTTGAATAAGTTCGAGTTTAAAAATAGTCCCATATATACTTCTCTTAGTAATAATTGAATAAGGCATCAAACAATGAAAACCAACTTTTCAAGAGTTTGGTTTCGTAGTCTTTCTTGTTGTCGTATTTATATGGAGAAGATTAACAAATAAAAAAGAAAATGTAAGTATCTCGGCTTAAAACTTTTATCGGTTTCTTACGATTTTGTTCGCGGAAATTCGAAACAAAAATTCTATAAAATCCTTTTTTGGACTCGGAAATTTAAGTATCCGAAAACCACTCAACATTTATAGAGGGTCGTATACAATAATTTATTATATGTATTGTGTTGCTATTTATTTTATTACATAAAAAAATTCCTTTCCTGGCATAATATTAATGCATTATTAAAATACAAATACAACGTTAAAATACGCAATAAAAATCCATCAAATCTGGACATGTTTCGGGAGATACATATCCCTTCATCAGCAGAAAAATGAAAAGTCTAAATGAAGGAAGATGTATCCCCCGAATCTGCTGATGAAGGGAGATGTATCCCCCGAAACATGTCCAGATTTGATGGATTTTTATTGCTTATTTTAACGTTGTATTTGTATTTTAATATTCTTAACTCAATGTTCTATAAGACGAGTTTTTATTTTATTTATGCATTGCCCATATGTGCCCCAGGTATAATCGCAACTTCACTCGTACTGGGGCAAAAATTAAAATTTTTGCTCATTTTTTTAAAAAAAATATCCTTAAAATAAGGAAAAAAATTCTATATAAATCTACACTATTTTCCCAAAAGATAAACTTGTAAATTATTATATGACGGGATTTTCGTTTAGTTATGTCTTCACAACATTGATCAAATGCAAATAATTTGAAGATTGTTCATATATTCATTCATCTCCTCCCTACAATTTTTCCTTAGTTTCTTTATATACAAAATATACATTTATGTATGTGACTATATTTCCTCAAAAATAATTATAGTGCAGAAGCAAAAAAAAAGTTCATTTACGGAAAAACATTAAAAACAGGTTTAAAAACTAACCAGGTAAGGTTTACTATATTATTTTATATATAAAAATACTATTGTTTATAATGACTTTTTAACATGTGAAAATATACTCTAGGCAGTTCTGTGAATACTTAAACAATGCATTTATATACATTTCTGTTCCTTCTAAATAAACGACGGTCTAATAGAAAGACAACTAAATCCTTATTTAAGCTTTGTTTCTGTCCATTTAAACAAAAGCGACAGAAATGCATAAATAACGGTTAAAACAAGTGTTCATTTTAGCCTTGTCACGCATGGTTATTTATATATTCATGAATAAAAATTGACTTTTGTGAAACTCTAGTAAAAATATGCACATCTACTTATATAGTTTGGTAATGTCTTTTTCTAAGAATTTCATTTCGAACTGCACTATGTTTAAACTTAATGTTTAAGTTATATTTAGAACGATTAAAGTTTATTATGAAAATATTAGATTTACTTCATTAAGACGAAGAATGTTGACTATATTATTAAATCATTAATATTTCAACTCATAAAAGTTATCTAAGCTATAGCGAAATGTGTTTAAACGAGGTTTTGCTTTTGACCTGAAATGTCTTCAAAATCAGCTACGTAACGGTTGACATACCATGTTTTGGTTTTAGGAAATATATTCCAACACTATAACTCCGTGGCAAATAGCACGATTAACATACATTTGGTCTCGATCGTTAGGACATTAGGTACCAATGCATTAAAATATCTTAGCCCTTTGAACTCCGTTGGCGCCGCTCAGGCGACAATATAACGACTCGTTCTTTTGGATCCCTGTTCTTTAAAATAAACGAGAACAGCATAATCTTGT
The DNA here is from genome assembly GCA_963932185.1 of Troglohyphantes excavatus. Lineage (NCBI taxonomy): Eukaryota > Metazoa > Arthropoda > Arachnida > Araneae > Linyphiidae > Troglohyphantes > Troglohyphantes excavatus. The sequence continues at coordinate 57,419,151 of OZ010671.1, read as the reverse complement.
GTTTAAAAAACATCGATATATTTTTCAACTCGTTCTTTTGCAAATCCAAAACAGATTATGTTTCTTTTTTCTATAAGCATAAAGAATTCTAGGGAAAAGAACATAAGGATGAATAACTGTTCCGTAGAAAGAACGGAAAACGCAAAGAGTTCTTGGAGTGCAAAGGATTAAATATCTCAAATTGTAAAGTTACTTTCCATAAAAAGTTTAGTAACCTTTTGCACTCGCTGATCGTATATGATATTAACGTTCTTTTTATGTGAGAATTGCATCCCATTTCTGTTCTTTTTAAATAGGTATTCTTTAGCGTGTTTTTTTAGGGTGGATAATAATATAAAAATAAGTTATGCGTGAAGCTGAATATTAACCAAAGTATATCAAACGTATATTTAGTGTTTTATAACATTTGTCAAACGTTTAAAAAACAAACAACGGTTGTGTGGAATTGCGATCTGAAGAAAGTTTTAGATCATCAACATACTTGGTGCTGCTAGACGACAGAAATATTTATTTTTATTAAATTTTGTAAGAAAATAACTTTTTAAACTCGATACATTGTTCTCTTATATTTTGATGTACACAGGGGGGAAATAACATTTCGTTATTTCGTTGACTTACACCTTTGCACCACAAGAACTCTGAGTTTTCCGTTATTTCTACGGAACAGTTATTCATCCTTATGTTCTTTTCCCTAGATTTTTTTATGCTTATAGAAAAAAAGAAACCTAATCTGTTTTGGATCTGCAAAATAACGAGTTGAAAAAAATATCGATGTTTTTCAAACACAAGATCATGCTGTTCTCGTTTATTTTAAAGAACAGGGAACCAAAAGAACGAGTCGTTATGTTGTCGTCTGAGCGGCGCCAACGGTGTGCAAAGGGTTAATAAAGGGATGCCATACTCTTTAATAGAGTTAAATAAAGAACAAGCTAACTAATGATAAGAGCTTTTTATGTTGAAGAACACTCAGTTCTTGTTCAATTTGAAGAACAGGGAACAAAAGAACAGGTCGTTATTTGAGTGACTGTGAGTTGGCCCTCTAGTAAAAAGGGTTAATATCCATTTCATAATGCATCCACAACAGCACGTTATTTCCATTACTTTAAAACCATTTCAGTTTAATTTTCATAGGTTGTGTAACTGCACTTTGAAGCTGGTTTCAGCGAATCAGCGAATAATTTTGACCAAATTAACCAATTAGCTTCTTTGTACCACGTAAATAATGTGATGTCACAGCGGCCACTTGGTCAGAGCCACACTTTGCATAGTTTCAAAAAACAAACAGCATGTTATTTTCATTACTTTAAACGCATTGCAGTTTAATTTCTAGAGGTTGCGTAACTGCCCTTTGAAGCTGGTTTAAGCGAATCAGCGAACAATTCTGACCAAATTAACCAATTAGCTTCCTTGTACCACGTAATCGATGTGATGTCACAACGGCCACTTGGTCAGAGCCACACTTTGCATAGTTTCAAAAAACAAACAGCATGTTATTTTCATTACTTTAAACGCATTGCAGTTTAATTTCTAGAGGTTGCGTAACTGCCCTTTGAAGCTGGTTTAAGCGAATCAGCGAACAATTCTGACCAAATTAACCAATTAGCTTCCTTGTACCACGTAATCGATGTGATGTCACAGCGGCCACTTGGTCAGAGCCACACTTTGCATAGTTTCAAAAAACAAACAGCATGTTATTTTCATTACTTTAAACGCATTGCAGTTTAATTTCTAGAGGTTGCGTAACTGCCCTTTGAAGCTGGTTTAAGCGAATCAGCGAACAATTCTGACCAAATTAACCAATTAGCTTCCTTGTACCACGTAATCAATGTGATGTCACAACGGCCACTTGGTCAGAGCCACACTTTACATAGTTTCACGAAAACCGTTAACTATTTCATTTACTTCATTATATTGTTAAAGTGGTTTTTTCGTACACAATGAAGGCTTCCGTGGCCCAGTGGATAAGGGCGTCAGCTGGGAATCAGAGTATTCCTAGTTCGATCCTGTGCGGCGGACTTGACAAAAAAAGTAAAAAAGTAGGAATCTTGTGATCGGAGGGTTGCTAGCTTCGCTACAAAATATTATCGTCCAGAACATTCACAAAAATTATCGGCTTGTATACGGGACTGGTGCACGATAAATCTGATCGAGGTCCAAAGTCCCGACGTCTATTGAAGGCGTTGGGTGCCAGCTCAGTTGTTGTCCTCTCCAACTGACTAAGGTTCAAAACTACAAGGCATCGTTTTCGGGTCTTTCTTTCGAGAATAGGCCCCGAACCGTTGCCAAAAGCCCCCTCTACAGCTCTAGTGCGACGTTAATTAATCAAACTAAACCAAACCGAACTGTACACAATTAAATTTGTTCTACTCCGAAACCAAATTTTTGTTAAATGATTATTTCGAATTGATTGTCTAAATTTCTTTGTACAGAAAACAACCTATATGGCAGATGGCAATGCAGTATGAATTAGCGAAATAAAAAAAAATATTATAAAAAAATATTTATTTAATATTATTAAAAAAATATTTATTTAATATTATTAAAAAAATATTTATTTAATATTATTAAAAAAATATTTATTAAATATTATTAAAAAAATATTTATTTAATATTATTAAAAAAATATTTATTTAATATTATTAAAAAAATATTTATATAATATTAAAAAAATATTTATTTAATATTATTAAAAAAAATAGTTATTTAATATTATTGTTATTTAAAAATGAAAATATGTAAAGTAATTTCCATTAAAAAAGTTATTTTATTCTATTCCACAGAATTTTCGTTCCTTCCTAGAATAATTTAATGGTTTACCTAAATAAATAGTAAATGCATATAAAAATGATCAAAAAATAATGGAAAAGTATACAGTTATAATTCTTCACGGCATACTATAATTTAAATTTATCTACCTTATTTTTCCAAAATATAAATTGCATTTTCGATATACGTATATGCATTATTAAAACTTATGAATAATAACATTATTATGCAAATTACTGTTAACAGGGGACTCTTTTATTTGAATTAAGAAAGTGCTAGATAGAAATTTCCTCTCTGAAAAACAAGTTATTTGAATAATTTATATGGAATTATATTAGTTTTAATATATTCAATTTAGAAGAATATGGTTAATAAATAATTGGTTAAAAGTAAGAGTAAATCCAAAAAGGGTTAGTAAACGAGGATTTCAAAATGGGTCATCGATGTAAAGTAGCTAGGAAAAAAGATAATAGATTATTAGGCTGCATTATGGGTGTAATCAAAATCTTTTGATATTATCTTGCTATTCTATAAAGGTTTGGTAAAACCTCATCTTAAGTATGCTGTACAGTTTTGGTCACCATATTTGAAAAATACTTTGATTTACTTGAGAAAGTTTATCACAGGGTTACTAAACTGGTTCAATGTATTTCAGACATGGACTATGGAGATATATTAAGGAATTTGAATATGTATACTTTAGAAGAAAGAAGGCTTAGACTTGATTGAAATGTTCAAATTTATTAAACGGGGATGTTGAGAGTTTGGATTTTAATAGCTGGGATAGAACGAGAGGTCTTTGGTTAAAACTGAACAAATCACATTTTAATCGGGAAAGCAGAAAGCACTATATTTCTAATAGGGTAATCGATAAATGGAGCAACTTACCAGTGAATATTATTAGTTCTAAAGGAGTAAACGATTTTAGGAAGGAGATAGATATTCAATGGGTTTGTTGAGTGGATAAGGAGTTCGGCTACTAATCAGAGGATTGGTGGTTCGAATCCGTGCGATGGACTTGACAAAGAAAAGTAAAAAAGTAGTGATCTTGCGGTCGGAGGGTTGCTAGCTTCGCTACAAAAATACTAGAAAGTCGTCCAGAACATCCAACAAATTATACTGGTGTGTATACGGGACTGGTGCACGATAAATCTGATCAGGGTCCAATGTCCTGACGCCTATTGAGGTTGCGTCGGGTGCTAGCTTAGGCGTTGTCCTCGTCATCTGACCATGGATCAAAAACACGAGGCATCGTTCCCGTGTCTTTCCTTCGAGACAGGCCCCGAACCGTCGCCAATAGCCCACTGTGCAGCTCTAGTGCGACGTTAATTAACCAAACCATACCAATAACGGAGATTTTAATTGTTTGATTAAGATTTTAATTTTTTTTCCCCGAAACTGCCTTTAACTATTCTCTTTAAATTTTCAAAAGGAAGGTATTTTTATACATTTTTTAATATTATGAGCAATGAAATTTGGCTAAAATCCTTTAGACATAAAAGTTAATGCATTCTTTATATTTACCTTTTCTCAAATCGTAAAAATTTCTTAACTTATTCCATATTAAAACTCGTTCAGAATCAATTGAACTGAAATAAAATCTCTGAATTTGTATTAGAGAGCTGCACTCATTTGAAGGTTTGTTTCCTTGCAATTAAAATATCGTTGAAAGCTTTAGATGGATTTTAAATTGCTCTAATTAAAAGCTAGTTAATTTTATATACCCGATTTTTAAAGTGATTCTTTCAAGAAAGATCCTTTAATATTTTTTATAAGTTGCAATTAAACCAGTTCTTGTTTCTTAGAAAATTAAGAGTTGTAATTAAATTATATATTTTTTCTATTTAAGCTTCGTTTCAAATACGATTTACACTTCTTAAAGCTTTGAAATAAAATCCGTCATGTATACCCATAGCATTGAATGTAAGGACCTCCTTTATATCATTCCACACAATGCATTCTTCGCAATTTAATTCATCCGCATTTTATAAGTTAATCCAGCCAAAAATTTATTCAACACTTCTCGTAAACTTCAGTTTCACAATGATTCTCAAAATCTGTCTCACTGAACTGAAGTATTCTTTCCCCAAGGGCAGTAAAATGCGTTTTAATAAACTATTCCTAGCATGATTAAATTTGGATTGCGATACAAAATGCGAACTTTGTCATTTTAATATTTTATAGAATTGTGTGTTCATTTTTCTTATAAGTTACTGGATTTATATTAAGAAGTGGTATTTTATACGATTTGAAATAGATTTGTTATTTTTATGTGTTTTATAGTAACAATAGATCCGTCTAGTTTCAAAACCAATTAAAACCGCATTTTTCGCGAAATCGTTTTTTTTTTAAATATATTTTTCACAAATTCTCAATGCATTACATCAGTTTTCAAAGTGGTATTGACTAAAAGTGTTTGAGTCCAGTCTAGAAATGTTTTCAAAGTCATGGGTTTAGATACAAAAGTATGTGGTTGCAAATAGTTTTTGGTTCTTCTGTAAATTTTATGAAAATATATGGTTTTGAAACTAGACAACTCAATTTACTTATACTACTAAACATCAATTTTTACAACCATACGTGTCAATCATAATATTAACTCGTAATGCTCTTTGTAAAGCTGTCCTATTAGAAGATGCATTTCTTTAGCACTGATTTGTCTTAGCATTGCGATCTTTCGCAGATTTTAAACATTCCGCTATTCAATTTTTAAATAAAAAATGAAAGTTAATCTTATTATAAATGATTCATTTCTAATTATTTTAATACTGTCATTAGGATTACGTAAGTATTCGAAGTTTCAAGTCGATATGACATTTGCAAGGATGTTAAAAATTCAATTAACTGTTAAAAATGCATTGTCATATTTGTCGAAACTTTTGTCATTTATGACGAAACATATGCTTGATGTATGTTCCGATTAAATGTTTAGTCAAACTGTGGAAATTCTTTTTGTCGCTTTTATAAGGAAATTTATTTCGTCGAAAATCAGGACGATTTTAATATCATTCAATATCGACGATACGACTCTAACCTCTCGTTCCAGAGTCCTACGCTCCATTCACTCGACCAAGAAGACTCGTGTGAATTCTGACAATATAAGTATAAGAACCAAACAAGAGCTGATGACCCAGAAAATAGCAGAAAAGGAATCTGGGTAAATGACTTTCGTTCAAAATATGCGGATTCTTGTTTAGGCGAAAATAGAGTGATTCAATGACGAAACAATTGCGAAATATAACGAAAGTAACCTTGACAACCGCAGAGTTCATAAAAATAATATTTCTGAGAGTGTTGGCAGATTTGGCGATACAACTATAGTAATATTATTAGTGATATAAAATCGTAAAAAAATTTAATTTGTACTTTCCGAGCAAGGCTCGTAGTTTTTTTAGTAAGCATTTTTGTACTTATAATTATCAATAGCTTATTAATTACAAATTATTTTTGAAACTAATTTTCTTCATAAACATTTTGAGTAATTTTTTTTTACAAAATTCAATTCTTCGAGGAAAAGAAATTCGAAATAAGATCGCACATTTTCCGAAGAAGATCAAAAATGCACGTCTTCCAAAGTATTAAAATAAAATTTACATAGCTCGAGTAAGCGATTTGTCGAAACATGATACATATGCAATTGTATTTATTTTACAAATTCGTTTTCCTCGAACATTTTAAAGTATTCAATCAGAAAAATGTCTGTGTTGATCTCTTTCCGAATCCGAATTCTAAAGGAAATTCAATATTTTGAGTTTTGAAATATGTATATACGCGAAAAATTATCTTTTTAAAATCGCGAGGACTAGGTTTCCTGATACAATATGCGAAAATAGATACGTTAAGATATTCCGATAACATTTTTCTAAAGATTTCAAGGCTTGCGATACTGGATTATGGATATATGGAATTTAAATAGAAAAATTAATTTATAAAATAGTAGTATTCATGTTTTAAACACTTAATTATAGTTAAGTTTAGTTGATATTTAAATATGGTTTTCATACACAAAATTAAAAAAAATCAAGACGTGTCGGAACATGTTTTCAATATTCGATAATAAGGGTAATCTTTAGATTATTTAGAAATAAAAGGAACAAGGTTTTGGGGTTAAGATAAAAGGTTTTGTCATTAAAGATGTTGGTGTAAGAACCAGACAGCTCCAGTCAGTGCCGTTACACAAAAAAAAATTTCGGTGGTTGAAACAAGAAATTTCCCAACTTAACGATACGAAATTCCCAACTCAACAGTGCTGAAAATTCCCCCAATTCCAACTTATCGACATTTGTCTTCTTTTTTTATATATAATTTAGGTAATATTAAACAGTTCTCTCACAGGCATTGATTTGTTACACCCATATTCCAATGCAGTGTCGGTTCTGATGTCTAATTTAAATGTAATCTTACAAGTTGGGCAATTTCTAATCTTCCCTACCTTTCATTTGTTAATAATATTAATTTTCTTCAGGCATACATTTTCCCAACTCGGGGTTTTTAAAGATTGAAATTCCCAACTTTCAGGGTTTCCAGATTATTGATGATCCCCCCCCCCCCACCTTCGGTTTCCGGCATCGCACAATACAAAAGTAAAGCTCATTTTAATGTTATACTTCTATTGATGTTTAGATCTGTCCGATAATTCCACCAATCGCTAGAGGATTTTTTTTTCTTTATATGAATAAGTGAAAAAATATAAATTAAGAAAAGAGTGGAGCTACCTTGTTCTTGCACCCGCGTCTTTGATTTTAATTTTCTACCGTTTTTCAGTTATATTTGCTAATAATGTGATACATATTAAATAAATTTTCTGGGACTATCACTTTAACGTACATTATTTTATTAAGACATCTCAAATAGAAGATTTTGAATATTATAATTTTATTTTTTTCTTCTTTGAAAAGTTGTAAATACAGTCGGATTTCTAACCAAACAACGAAATCGAAAAAAAAATTATATATAACCAATGAAATTGCTAATTTTTTGTTGTTGACATATTTATAACCGTTATAAAATAACAAAGTATATGTGCGTGTGAAATATACGTTTGATTTAATGTTTTGAAAATATCGTTATTTTCTGAGTATAAAAAATTTATTTAATGCATCTGCGAAAAGAAGTTGTTTATAATTCCTGAATTTTTATTTTTGACATTGTCACAAACTATAACAAATATCCCTCGTAACCCAGTATGGTGTTAATATATGCTAATAAACTATTGTTAATGTGCCAATTACGAACTAATCAATTATACATAATATCACATAGTTCTCTATGCTGTAGAATGTGTGCCCAGTAGTAAATATCAATTTCCAAATACAGTTTTAATATTTTCTATTTGGTATGGGCCTAAACGGCTTTACAAGAAAAATACAAGAAAGTCGGTCAAACAGCTTCAATATCAACTCAACTTTTTTTTCATCAACTTCGATTTAGCATATTATGCACAAAAGCGTTACATGTATTTTCTAAAATGAAACATTTAAGCCTCAATTTACTTGAAAAACAGGTAAGCAATTTAAAGGAAACGCAACAAAACTTCTCTTCCGCTTGACGTTAATGAAATTACCATTTTTATTTTGTAATTGTTTACTCTTAAAATTTTATGCGTGTGTTTTTCTTATAGAAAATGACAAGATACGCGCAAAACACATCAAAAATAGTTAAGTTTCTAATTTATGCGTTAACATATTGTTTATGTCGGCAGCCACTTTAATTGTATTAGGTTTGTATTTAATAAAACCTAACGTTGTTCGCTTAAAAGTGTTAAGCCATTAACTCTAGTGAGACGGTGGGCCTGTAGTTGCCGAATGGGTAGGGGCTTGGACTGGCATCTGATAGCAGCGGGTTCGGAGCGATTATCAAATTCGTTGCTTTCGCGACCACAAAAATATCGACGTGTATAAGGGACTGGTGCACATTAAATGTGATCGTGGACCACTGCTCTGACTTTTATTGAGTTTGCGACGGGTTCCAGCTCAGGTGTTGTCCTCGTCATGTGACCATGATTCCAAAATACGAGGCAGGGTTCCCGGTCTTTACTTCGATATAGAATACGGACCATCACCAATAACCTACAGTGCAGCTCTAGTGCGACTTTATTTCAACCAATCTATTCAAATGATACACATAGACATCATGTTAACACTCTTGACAGTTCTTCGTATATGATATTCTTTCATTTCAGCAAAAAAATTCTGTGTTTGTATATGTTTGTTACTTATGGTCCAATAAACATAGTTTTCATAAAAAAATAAATAAAAAAAACTTAATTTAAACTTTAAAACACTGCTTGCTAGTTCATCGTATCTTCACAGCACACGTGGTAAAAAATATTATTTTTAATGGTGCTATTCAATATAAAATTATTTTCGCTATAAATAGTATAAAGTACAATGCTAAATTACTAAATAATAATACTAAAAATTGTATTGCAGATAACATGGGTTTGCAAACTTCCGAGTCCTAGTATACGTCCTACGTGTAAGAAAGTTGAAGTAAGATTTATCGATACAACACAATAAATGAGTTAAATAAAAACGTGCTTAACCGTTATTTTTTCATAATGTGATCTTACCAACTACAAAACGGATTGTTATTTGTATTTGCTATTGTAAAAAAAGTACTTAAAAATGAGTACCTGAACGTACTCGTTTTTCTTTGAGTACAATGGATTCGTAAATGAGCGATGACGTACTCAAATTTAAGTAATCGAACTTTCTCTTGATTTAATATTGCTAATATCAGCTTCTGTTCAAGCCATCTTAACAAAGCGATCTGACATAGTTGTTCAGAAGATGGTTTTACACATTATTTGATGTCGATTGCTTGAGTGGGTTACTAAGTTATTACATCTTAATTAGCTTACTTCTCATTCTTTTGGAACACCTTTTTAACATTTATTCTGTTTATAACTTCTTCAAGTAGCCCTGGTATTTAACGGATAAGGCCCTGGGCTGCGGTGGCTGAGGATATGGGTTCGATTCCCGGTAATTCTTGGTAGTAATTATTGATATTTATTGAAAGTGGTTTATTAAGACAGCCTAGTAGGCAAGCAACTTCTTCTCTTTTTATTCATTTTTACTCATCGTACTCATTTTTGAGTACATGTCTTTTTCAAAAATGAAACTTGTGTATTCGGAGCCATGATAAGCATCGAATGTACTCATTTTTGATTACATTTTACTTATTTGTGAGTACCTATTTTTTACAGTCTACGAGCAGAATTGTTTTTGAAAACAAAAACAGAAACTTGACAAAAAAAAAGTTTTGCAAAATCAATGTATATGTCCGAGAAGTTCTTGGGGTGGGTGGGGAAGGTTAATATTTCTGTAAACAATAGAAAATAAATGTGAACCTTGTTATTAATAATAAAAAATTAGCTAAAATATTAACTAACCTTAATAATTCAACAAAAATATCGATTCATAAAATTTTTTGGCCAAATTGATAAATTTTATTTGAAATTATTCATTAGAACTTATTCATTATTACTAATATTTCATTAGAACTTATTCATTATTACTAATATTTCATTAGAACTTATTCATTATTACTAATATTTCATTAGAACTATATTTTGTTTAGCCTAGCGGGAATTTATCTAATTATCAGACTCAACAAGAAGAAACAAAAACTTATCTAAATAAATTTGTCTGGACGTAAATGACATTCTTCCAAATCATCATTTATTCTTCTCGCATGTCCTTTGTTAGCGTTGCCAAGAGACACTTGCTGAATAATAAGAGTCAAACGATTTAAAGCGAACAAAAGAGTGTTCTATTTCTTGTAAATAAGAAGTATTCCTCGCAATATATAACCATAAGGGTTGGTATAATAACATTTATCAACTGTGAAATTAGAATTTAGATGTAATTAAATGTAAATACATTAGTTATTTGCGAATAAATTAAAAGAACTTTCCAAACGTGACAATCAAGGAAAAATAATAAGAACGAATGAAATAAATAAATTTTAATTAGTTTATGATTCTATTATTCAAACTTGGTGTTTATACCATTACATTTTAACTTGAAAGCAGAATGCTAATTGGTTTTCAAACACTTAATTAGCATAACTGGATTTAGTTTAACCATACAAATTTAAAATCGTACATTCAGAAAATACAAAGCCTTTTCATGCTGAGCATAATAACTATATTCATGGTAAATTCGTTATTTAAAATTATAATTTTAGCGTAACCAACTGGAAAATAATTGAAAATAGTTGCTGCATCTTGTCATAAAACTTTAGTAACAGACCATCTTAATTAAGTTTAACAATGTTACACTAATCAATAAAATTTATTAAACGTTGAGCGAACAATGTTACAGGTAATACATGACATGCATATTGTTATTTTAATCAAATAGTTTACTTGCATATACATTGCGATTTTAATCAAATAATTTACTTGCATATACATTGCCATTTTAATCAAATAACTTACTTTAAAAAAATATATAGGCATTTATGAAAATGATTTTAGGGTGAAATGAGGTAAGTGTAGCCACGGAGCAAGTATGGCTACGGCTTGTTAATGTTTGAAAACATTGATATTTATCTAAAAAGCCCCCTAGTTACACAATATTGAAATATTCTCTTTTGATGCTCACCAAAAATTCTGGCAATTTCTATCTTGATAATGTATTTTAAGTGCTTACATTTTATTGTCCTACTACTTAGAATATCAAAACTTTGTATTCTTTTTAAGTTTAATGCGTAGTTAAATAGCCTTATAAGAGAAAAAAACAAGCTTTTTTAAGTATTTTAATATTTGAATTTCATGTGAATTTCATGCTTCCAAAACCGTAAAAAAAATATTCCTAAGAACTTTAAAAAAAAATGAAAAAGATTGGAAAATGTGTCCATGTGCAAATCAGGCATAAGCACATTAATATTGTAAACTAAAAAAAAAAAAAATACTACATTTTGCTCATTTTTCCAATTTCCCCGATTTTAGTCACGAAAAAGTTCGTATCTGCCAAACTATTTCAGATAATACAAAACAAAAACTAGCAGAATAAGTACGATTCAAGGTATAAAAAAGTATAAAATAATAATTATTTTTTGTGCAGTCCATAGGGGTGTGCAGCCTTAAACATGCCCCGTTTTGGCGGAGCAATTGACATTGAAAAAGAAAACCAATTGTAGAAAATCAATGGTAGATTATATGTAATATTTAATTGCAAGTTCTTCAGCATCTATATATCCCCAAATTGTGTGTACTGAGTTTTGTTTCTATATTCTTTATAGTTATCTCACAGTAACAGTTTGAAATGAAAAAAAAGTAACCAGGTTGTACTAACCAAACTTTCTATAATTAAAAATAATTATGGTATCGCTAATATTTTAGGCAAGTTTATTTTAAATTAAAATAATTTTAAGATTGTAATATAGCATTTATAAATGTGTATATATATATATATATATATATATATATATATATATATATATATATATATATATATATATATATATATATATATATATATATATATATGTGTGTTTACATTATGCAACTAGATATAGGAAAAATTTCAGAGTAATTTTATATTTTAAACTTATCAATAACACTGTTTCATTTATTTTTTGTTAGTAATGGAATTCGTTTGAAGTTTTTACAAAAACATAATTTCTGTCAAAGGGAGTTTTCTCTTTTAAACATCAAAGATATTTCCAAGTCTTAATATGATATACTGAGTTGAAATATAGTGATTAGAGTAACACAAATCAAGTTTTCATAAAACGTTTGATGCATTATTATTTCTCATTTTACATCGGATATTCTATAAAATCAAACAAAAATGTAGCATGTCATTCCTTTTCTATACCCTGCAAGATCTCAATTCCCCCCCACACACACAAAAAAAAATTTAACTTTCACTGGCAGAAAAATAATTTCTTTTAAACCACTCTTCTATTGAAAATTGGAACTTCAGAAGACATCTAGAAGAATCTTTACGATTGAATGAATTTGAGAAAGTCGATTAATTATTTTTATTTTACGTTTCCATAAACTATTCATCGTTTTACGTAAACCTTAACTTCTTTTAAATTTAAATTAAAGATTTGTGAAGTGCATCTACAAAAGAATAATCTTCAAAAGGTTTTTTTAAGAAACATCCTGTCGTCCATTATAGTTGCGATTCGTTGCTATAGTAATCTTTATTTAAACATCTATTTTTATACAAATGTTACCTTTTGAAATTTAATTCCGATTCATTTTTAAAAGTTAAAAGAAAGTAAAATGTATTGGAAAACATCTAAACAGGTATAGAAACGTGGGTATGACAACTACACGCATCTTTAAATAATCTTCGTCATAAGTCCGTACCTTCGAGCATGGATCCCTCATAGTAGATAAACCATAAGGAGATAATCTCGCTAATATCAAAGTGAGGCCAACATGTCCTCAGACACATGGTTTACTACGTCATCCATTCATAAATTTGTTCTAGTTCATTCATAAAAATATCCTGCACTTCATGAAGTAACACATTTACTATTATTTCCACCTTGTCTGGTCTGAAGTCACATGTCTGGTGCCATTAGGTCTGAGATGTTTGCATCACGATGATGACGTCATATTCGCTCTACTACAGTCCATGTATGTTTGAAGGTCCGTACATCAAAAAAGTATCTTGCTTTTGATTGGAGTACAACAACCATCTATTTCAACTGTGCAGTGCAGTCATCTTAAATTTTTTTTTTTATGAAACTGCAGAACTTTTTGACTCAAACTCGACTATAAGATATTTTGCTCTTGGCCGATATAATACAAATAAAATCTACTACTAAACTTTTAATTTATATATAAGGAAATTTATATATAAACTTTTTATTTATATATAAGGAAATTTATATATAAACTTTTTATTTATATATAAGGAAATTTATATATAAACTTTTTATTTATATATAAACTCATTTTTAGACACCTTTTTTTACAGTGTATCTGTAGTGAACATTTACTACAAAAATGAACATTTTAAAAACACTATACTTCATTAGTAAAGTAATACCGTTTATAACTATATGAAAAAATCTGTAAATAAACTTTAAGTTTGAAAATATCATTGCTGATACTTAAAATCATATTTTACACTTCTATTGTAACCATTTTTATCTCTTAGCATAAAACTTCTCTAATATCGACATCAATTTCATTTACAGGTTCCTTTGCTGTCAGAAAACTAAGCAGCACCCAACCATGCTGAACACACCGAATCTCTACTTCAACCACTACAGGAGAATACCGTAGCCCTTCAGAGCTAAAACAATGGCCTGGCCCCTGAAGAGCTTGTTGACAACAACAGTTGCGCTGTTGTTCTGTCGCGTGGACTTTCTCGATGCAGCAAGAACTAGCAGCTGGGGCAAGAACGTGCAGGTGGTCACAACGAGCGAAGCACCGGACACCACCGGGATGCAGGTTATTCGATTCGGCGCCATCTTGCCCAAGACGTCGCTCATCACTGTTTCGAGGTCCTATAAGAAAAAGATTACTGATTCGCTGGATACACTAACAAAAGGCCAGTATTTCTTTTATCTGTGTGTATTTCTTATGAGCTTTAGAAATCCTCAATGATTTTGAATCGCGTTGTTTTTTTGTAAGTGAAAAATAGTTGTGCCTTGGTATATAAAATAAGGCTAACGTCTAAAATTACTGATTTTGAGTTATGCCCACCAATTACTTGAACCTTAAAAATATTAAAAGCTAGAAGAGGAAAACTCTAACGTCCTGTATGTAATATTCCGAGTAAGTCCTTTCTACAAAGGACAAAGTCAATAGCACACTAGACCAATATCAAGTAAATGATGAACATAACTTAAAATTTAATATTTGTGACACAAATCCTTTTTCTACCAAAAGGATAATCACTATGCTTTTACACCAAAAATATCGAAATTGGAAACAATGCACCTTTTTACACCCTGCGGTTTCGTGGTTCGATCCCGTGCGTTAGACTTGACAAGGAAAAGTAAAAAAGTAGTGATCTTGTGATCGGAGGGTTGTTAGCTTCGCTACAAAAATACTAGAATAGTCGTCCAGAACATCCGCAAAAATTAACGGCGTGTATACGGGACTGGTGCACGATACATCTGATCGAAGTCCCGACGTCTATTAAAGGCGTTGGGTGCCAGTTCTGGTGTTTCCTCGTCATCTGACCATGGTTCTAAAATAACGAGGTGCATGTATGAATGTGTGTGTGAATATGTATGTGTTCCCGGTCTTTCCTTCGAGATAGACCCCAATAGCCCACTGTGCAGCTCTAGTGCGACGTTAATTAACCAAACCAAACCACACCATGTGGTACAGGGCATGACATTTGGATTGAACAAATTCTCGCATCACTGGATTATTTTACTATGCTAAAAGATAGGAATGTGTGGAGACATGGGAGTATTCTTTAAGTGTAAGAACGTCTATTTGTTATTGAGACTTTTGTATTTTCTTCTCCCCAGGCCGCAACGCCAAGTTCAACTTCGCCAAGTACCAGACGAGCCTGGAGCCCCTGATCGTCCCCTTGCCCCTGGACCCGAGCCCGACAGTGGTGCTCAACGCCCTGTGTGGCCAGATGTTGCCGGAGAACGTGGCCGCCATCCTCTACCTCACCAACGCCGAGGTGTACGGCAGCAACGCTGCGTCCGCACAATACCTGCTGCAACTCACCGGGTACCTAGGCATACCGGTTATTGCTTGGAATGCCGACAACATCGGGCTGGAAAAGGTGAGTGTTTTGTTTCGATCATACTAAATTAGTATATGTAATGAAGCAGTAAATGGCGAAAAGATACCAAACGGATTTTAATTCTTAGAATATACATCATAGTTAAACAAACTGTCTCGATTTCTGAACAGTCTAAACAATGTTCCTCATAGATAATTAAAAATATGTTTATATACATATATACACTATGTATCATTCTATGTTTTTACAGGTTGGTCAAACATTTTTGACGATTGTCATGATTTGGTTAAATTGGGGGAATCAGTAAACCCTACATAACCTAGCATAAGTAAAAACATAAATAAACCCTACTAGAGGGGCAAGTGTTCCCGTGCCCCTCCAGTAGGGTTTACTTATGTTTTTTTTCTTTTTATGTGTAAAAATGGAAGACTTGTATATGTACAATTTTCTAGCCCACTTTTTATCCTGCTCTACAAAATTAGGAAGTCAAGCATTAATAACCTTCGGACAACAATCACTAAATCAATCTAACATGAAGTCTCGCCTCAACTGATCACAATAGTAACTTCCTTACATAAATGCCAAGTAATAGCAATTAATCGATTTGACGCCCAACGTCGTCCAAGCTTAGTGATCACCTTGAGACTCTGTAAAACCATCTTCTAGAAGATATTGCAGGCCCTCGTTGGCCTAGTTGGAAGAGCTCGTAATAGGAGGGTCTTCGAGTTCTTTTCTCATCACCAGTGTCTCATTTTGTAGATTTAGTGCCACGTTAACTCCTCTCCAACCAACGAGAATACTTGCCAATGGAATATATCAATTTTTTAATTAAAAAATATATATTTCTTTGCGTATATTGCATAGTGAATATAACATGTAAATCTCACGTCTTGGGTCTGAAGTTCAAAAACCTTGGAATTCTACCGTTCCTGAAAAAATTGCTATTTAATGGCAGTCTGAAAATTTGCATTATACTTTTTTCGATGAATTGCGCAAAATTCTTTAAAATCTATTAAACTTCTTTTATATATAAAATGTCATGAATGCCAGTTTTGAGAAAAAAAGCTTCAAACTGTGAAGCTCGGTCTTGTTGTAGTGTTACAGAAATAACCAAATTGCTTGATTTTAAGGGGGTCCGATACCCAAAATTCGCAAAAAAAGTCATTTTTTTTTTATATTTAAAAAATAATATTCAAACTTATCTTAATAACTCACAAAAAACTGCTTCAAAAAATTCCTATTACTTTTTTAGTTATGAATGTTTTAATGATGTGTTCCTATAACATAGTTGTATCATATGTAAACTTTAAAAGCAAATATCTCTGTTCGTGGTTTTGAAATTTAATGAACACTAAAAATACTAAGGCTTTTTTACTATTATACTTAAAATCATAATTTTTGTGTGTATAGCAAGATAAATATATTTTAAATAGATGTATGCATTCAGATTTCCTATTTTTACCATAATTTGTTTTTTTAAAACCACTTAAAATGGAATTTTATATTTTTTCGTCAATTTTTTTTCCAAAATTTCTATTATATTTTATTTTTTTAAAGTGATGTATCTGAATCAAAATTTGAATGCATACATCTATTTACATATTATTCAAGATCTCAAATAAAAAAAATTGCTTCAAAATATTGAAACACAAAAAAGGAGTAGGAATTTTAAAATTATTAAAAAATTTACTAAAATTTTAATTTAAAAATAAATGTGCAATTAAAAAAAAAAATTGAGCGTCTTAAAATGGTTTTTTATGCATATTTAGAAAGAGAAAAAAAATTGGATTGTACAAGTATAAAAATAAAGAAAAAAATGTCGAAGGTATCGGACCCCCTTAAGAGTTAAAGCCTGGCGACATTGGTTTCTATTTCATTTGGAAGTTAATATTGATATATTCAAAATAGTTGAAAAAAAATTATAAAAATTGGCATTAAACCTTCTTCTAAGCCACATACCCCCTAAGCCCAACCCCCTTCCATGCCGCCTTAAAAGGGGCAGGGAAGGGGGGTTGGGTGAGAAATTGAAAGAAATAAAAGTAGATTAAAAATGAAAATTTTATTAAAAATAAGAATTATTTAAAAATGATTATTGAAAATGAAATTAAAATTTAAAATGAAATAAATTAAAAATGAAAATAAATTGAAATCGAAAACAAATTTAAATTGCATGAAATTAATTGAAAATAAAAATAATTTAATAAGGATTTTAGCTACGAATCTTTGAAAATCCAAACGACTCATGAACTTTGACATATTCGCAATTCTAAAAAAACATTCGAAAAGCCACTTTGCCAGGCGCGACAAGAATGTGAAAAACGTTATTCGACATATTTATGCAAATCATCACATTACAAGGGGATATTTTTAAAAGCTGATAAAAAAAGGAAGAAACTCTCAATCGTTTTCCGTAAAAGATTTACAAAGGAAAGGCAGTTTTTAAAACGAAAAGAGATGATATTTCAAAAAAGTTATCGTCATAAAAAGTGATACTAAATCTTTTTATCATAAAAAAAGTAATAAGCATAGCTGCTTTATGCGTATTGCTGGAATACTATTAGACCATATATATATTTTAACTTTCACCATGTCAAATATATTAAATAAATAATACAAAAGGCTTAAATGTGTGTGAGGGGAGAGGGAGAACAACCTGTTATATTTGGCATGTTCTTTCAAACTTGTAGAAACATCTTTTTTCTTGAATTTGGGAAACACTCTTTTAAGATAAAAATTCTTCTTATAGAACATTGCATTAAGAATATTAAAATATAAATACAACGTACGTTAAAAATACACAATAAAATACAAAAGATATAGACATGTTTCTTTGTATTTTATTGAGTATTTTTAACGTTGTATTTATATTTTAATAAATACTCTTTTGAATATTTATATTTTAATAAACACTTTTTTGTTGACCTGTTCTGTGATTGTCATATAAAAAATTTCAAAAGTATTTTCATAACCCGGGTAACAGTACAGAGTTTGGTATTCCCACAACCTACAAAATGCTTTTAAAACTACCTGTCAAGTAATGTGAACTTCCTGCAAAGCCATTTAAAATTAAATTTTTATGAATGGAAAATATTCACATGAATAGAACTTAATATTATTTATAATAAGTACAAACTACAATAAGTTTGTCAAATAGACAAACATTCTAATAAATTGCCCGTCGCCAATAACCCGTTATGCAGGTCTAGTGCGACGTTAATTCAACCAACCTAATAACTTGTAGTATGCGAATTTCCGAAGGTTATGTGCAACGTACTGGATCTCTAACGATTTTGATATTTTTCTTCACATCACTAAAATATAATTTCTTCACTGTCTTGGTGCTACTCATATTTTTTTAGTTTTTCAATACGCAAAGTCTTGATCATTCATAAAAGACCAATTTAAAAAAAAAATATCAGAAATAATTTATTAAAAAAAAAACACGATCAGTCAAGAACTGTTCTCAAAAAAGGACATTAGAACACATTTCATCAAAAAACCTAAATCTATTGTCATATGTATCAATGGCGAAAGCATCAACCATATTAAATTCCATTCCATCCGCCAGAGGGAGTGATGTCACAATGTATTCCTGTTCTGTGGTTGGTCAGGAGATAAAAGAACTTTAACTTTGTCTTCGCACCACTTACTTCCTTTCACTTCTTAGAGTTATATTTCTTCCGTTTTATAAATATTATTGTTATTTTTTGTATGTGAAAAGAAATTGTTTCATACCCTGGAGTGTATTTTTGTGCACCTGGTGGGACATCTCGGTTTACAAGGGGCTGAGCTGCAGAATGTTATCTTTTGCGTGAGATTGTCTTTATTTTACCCGACTTGGAATGGATTCCTTTCCAAGATGTCGGATATTTTCCTCTGGTTTGGGGGATAGAAGTTTTATTTCTATATTACACCTGAAGGAATTTTAAATTTATTCCTTTATACGACTGTGAATGGTGGCCATTTTTTGTATCAAAGTATTATTTGGGTATTCTTTTCAAAATATATTTTTCAATTCCTTGATTCTAATGTCAAAAACCGAATAGAATGTTTTTTTATAGAACGCACACTTCATGTGAGCTTAAGTGTGATATACTATGGTCAAAATTCTTCTGCAATATACGTCATGCAAAATCTTATATAAGCGATCTAAATATTATTAACTAAGGAATATCGGAAGAAAAAAATTAAGTCGGAATAGAATGTTAGAATTTTTATTAAAGTTATATTTTTTAGCACATAATATGCGTTAACCTACCTATTAATTTAGAACAAAATTTAAAAGATATTTTATGATCATATGTTACAAGTATTGTAATAATTTATGATAGTTTTATAAGCTACAGCTTATTCAATAAGTTTATATCTAGTTTTCAATCATAACAAAAAAAACTTCTTGTTATTGTTTATAACTTTTTGAGGTTCCAAAAGTTAATGAACTACTAATACTGGTTCAAAATGGATTTACGTAAGACACATGGAACGTAAAAAAATAATAAAATATTGTGCATGAACACATTATGTACAGCCGCGGAAAAAAAAACGAACCACCGATGATTATTTCGTTAGTTTTTATAGTAGAGCTAAACTTAATATACCATTTTGTAGGGAATAAAGTCTACTACACATTAATATACAAAAAATTTGCATAGGGGACTATATTCATACTCGAATCCGCACCAACTTTAAAATTTTCAATAGCAACACCCAATTTTGATTCAATATTTAGAATCTACGACAAAATTTATCGTTGAATATCAATTTGCAAGTCATTTGGTTAAGTAGTTTTTTAATTATGAATATCGAAAGTTTAGAACTCGTAATGTTAAATGAATTTCTTAAACTTTTAATCATATCTTTCGAAATAATAATTTTATTAAGATGATATTTTTATCTGTGTTACTTCTAAACAACCCAAACAAAATACACTCACTTTCATTATTTATATGTATATTTTTTAATTTTATTTAAATCAGGATATTAATATTCATAAAATTTATGAATAGCAACCATGCTATATTTTGATAGTGATGGATTCAGAAAAACGTTTTATATGCATATCTAAAATTTCATGATTTTCCTCTTTGTAGTTTTTTGGCTATATTTAAATGAGCATCAAATGATCATTTAAGGGGTCATACACAAATTTAAAATCTGCAGAACTTAACAGAAATCTACTAATTTTGAGAATTAAAAGCGCTGTGATCGCGTTGGCATAAAATTATAAATTCTTATATAAAGGCGAGGGGTATACGGGAGTGGGGGAATAAATAATCACGGGAAAATAAGAACAACGGCTTACGCCAAAACATTTTCTACCAGCGTACTTCATTTCGAAGTCTCACTAATACTTTGTCCAATGTGGAAGTAGCCCCTCAAATAAGATAGATACATATCGTCTAATATATCTGCATATAAATGTAGGAAATTAACGAAAATTTATATTTAGATTATTTTGAGGGCGGGGAACATTTCTGCGCTATCAAAAGTAGGTGTTGCTATTGAAAATTTTAAAGTTGGTGCGGATTCGAGTATGAAGATAGTCCCCTATGCAAATTTTTTGTATATCAATGTATAGTAGACTTTATTCCCTACAAAAAGGTATATTAAGTTTAGCTCTACTATAAAAACTAACGAAATAATCATCGGTGGTTCGTTTTTTTTTTCCGCGGCTGTACACGGAAACACTTAAATTTAAATAAAATGTTTTAGTTCTCTAACCTACTTAGTTTATTAAGACTCTTGAATCGTATCAATAAACACAAAGAAATCACACTTTAAAAATTATATTTAATTTTAATGGTGCAATTGTTATAATGATGTGCGACATAGATATTCTAATAGTTCAATTTTATACAATTTGTTTCAGTTTCTAGATTATGAACATTAGATAAAAAGTATTAATATTTTTATACGCTACGATGGTACCTTTTACCATATTGGGAAATATCAGCTCTTTTAACTTTAAAAATACAGCAGTGAAAATATATTTATTCTAACACGAATAGTGTTTTCATTATAATTCGAAAATAACTTCATTAAAAAAGTACTGCTTTGAATTACATGGTCATAAAGTCTTACTTAATAAATAATAATCTTCATTGCTCCACAGTTTGGCAAAGTAAACATTTTCGTAAATTCTTTTAAACACCTTACTGCAATTTTTGCGATGGATCTCACTCTGGGGGATAGTTGAAGAATGTCTGTATAAATAGAGAGATATTTACGTTACTTAGAGCTTGTCGTAGTAAGTTAGTTAAGCTCTGGTTCCTGTTTTTCTTACGCTTAATTTGTCACCTATGTTGTTTTTAAGACCGGTGGTATAGATTCCAGAAAATGATTGTGCAAATGAAATATAATTTGGTATTATTAGTGAATTAAATCAATAAGAAATTTACTTTTAGAGTATATTGTTTTAAATATTTTTTTACCTAAAAATACTAACGTAGTTCTAATATATATGTTATTTGATATCATCCATTTTGTAATTCAAAAAGCATTATATAAACCAGAATAGCAAATTTAAGAAACTTGGTTGTTAATTAAATAGTTAAACTTGTTTTGACATTATTCTCCTTTACAAAAAACTTTGTACCATTTCCAAAAGGGAAGTTTTAGTACTCTAAATTTCAGTTTCTTTAAATTGCAACAAAACAAAATATGGTTTGTAGTCGATTGTTTACAGTACATTGTGGTCACTAATTGTTGTGTGATTATAATTTTTTGTCTGTTTAATTACACATAATAAACCATTTTTATTTTGATATATTTAACTAAGTTGTTTGTTGATACTAAAACTAAGCGACGTGTTTAAGATATAAGCAAAGAAGTTGAGAAAAAATATGGTATTATGCTAATACAGCTAAATGTGATACAGCCAAAACAATGACTATTGTCCAACAATTTGTGATCACCCTGAATTAGAAAGAATGACGTGCATACATCTATTCACACAACATCGTTATTAAATAAATAGTTAAACTTCTTTGGCATTATTCACCTTGACAGAAAGATGTGTACCATTGCAAAAAAGGACATGTTTAGTACTAATTTCAAAACAAAATGGATTTTGAGAATTAATTATACAGGGTGATCAAATTCTTCAGGAATGATCAGCGTTCGGCTTTTTAACCACACATAATATACCGTGATTATTTGCTAAATGTTAACCTTTTGTACTCCAAGAACTCTTTGCGTTTTCCGTTCTTTCTACGGAACAGTTATTCATCTTATGTTCTTTACCCTAGAATTTGTTATGTTTATAGAAAAAAGAGGCCTAATCTGTTTTGGATCTGCAAAAGAACGAGTTGAAAAAAAATATCGATGGTTTTTAAACACAAGATCATGCTGTTCTCGGTTATTTTAAAGAACAGGGAACCAAAAGAACGAGTCGTTATGTTGTCGCCTGAGCGGCGCCAACGGAGTGCAAAGGGCTAACTACTTTGTTGGTGCTTCTAAAGATTTGTTTGAAATATAAACGAAGTAGTTGGGCAATAATAGTTTTATATTATGCCAATACACATAAACGGGATACGGCCAAACAATGACCATCGCCCAACTATTTTTGACCACCATTTTTATTTTTGACCATTCATATTTAACTATATGCTATAGTATTAAATTAAAAATTTAATAACGGATGATAATTTAAAATAATTTAAAACGTTCCCCTATGGAAGGAAATTTTTTATGAATTCTTACTTAACTCGTTCCGTCTCATGTTGTTGTATCCTCAAATCTCGCAACTAAATTTAATTTACTTTATTCAAAAACTCATATAGACTTGAAACGTGGAGCCCCAGTTGCTCAGTTGGTAAGGCGTTCAGCAACTAATCAGAGGATTGGTGGTTCGAATCCGTGCAATGGACTTGACATAGAAAAGTAAAAAAGTAGTGATCTTGCGATCGGAGGGTTGCCAGCTTCGCTACAAAAATTCTAGAAAGTCGTCCAGAATATCCAATAAATTATACTGGCGTGTATACGGGACTGGTGCACAATAAATCTGATCGGGGTCCAAAGTTCCAACGTCTATTGAAGGCGTTGGGTGCCAGTTCAGGTGTTTCCTCGTCATGTGACCATGGTTCTAAAATAACGAGGTGCATGTATGAATGTGCGTGTGAATGTGTATGTGTTCCGGGGTCTTTCCTTCGTGATTGACACCGAACCGTCGCCAATAGCCCACTGTGCAGCTCTAGTGCGACGTTAATTAACAAAAAAACCACACCAAAAAAACTTGAAACTTGCCTTTACTTACGTCATTACGATGATTATAAAAGATGTAGCCATTGATTAATAATTACTAATTCATACTTATTAATAATGAAATTTATTATTGAGAAATTAGATCATTTCAAGCTGCCATCCCTCACTAAGCAAGATGTTCTTAAACGCGTTCATTGCTTTAAGATGTACAATAAACAAGCGTCAACCACACAGTGTTTTTGTATTACTTTAGACCAAAATAACACATGCTATGTATTTAAATTTAAATATTAAATGAAAATAAATTTTTTAGTATTTATATTCTTTTCTAAAAATTAAAAGTTTGAATCCTTCTAAAATAAAATATAATTTAATAACCTTAATAATGGATACTGAGGTTGAAAATTAATCTAACTCGCCGCTTTTGGACAAAGCCTCCAATACTAAGTATAACTAATTATGCTAACTGATTAAGTTATTTTGTCACCGATGCGGTTTGTTTAAAAGTGGTTTTCTGATTATTAATAGTCGTAAAATAATATATAAAAATGATGAATAAAAACATTCTTTTATTAAATGTAATTCCTAAATTACATTCCCTAAAATAATTCCATAAATTACTTTTATTAAATGCAATTCCCTAAATTATTTTTATTAAATGCTATTCCCTAAATTATTTTTATTAAATGCAATTCCCTAAATTACTTTAAATGCAATTACTTTTATTAAATGCAATTACTTAAATAACATTTAATGAAAAAAGTTTTTTTTCTAAAGTAAAAAAAACTATTGTTATAAGTAGACTATAAATAAAAGCGTGGGGCGATCTAGTAAACCACTTTTTTTTTCGTAGTGTGATCCATCCAAGATATTTTATCCAATCTAGAATGGTAGTTTATTTTATACTTTTTAGTACATTTAATAAAAGTGTGTTTAAAAAAAAGCATTTTAGATTATGATAATTCAAATAAACCATAATCAACCAAATTTCAAGTCGTAAATATATACAAAAACTGCTCACTAGAACTTAATCCGTACCAAACTTTTACTATAAAAAAAGACTATCTAATAAATCTATTTTACTCATAATATTTAATAAAAAAAAAACTTAAAACAGCGCATACTTCAAAAAGTAGCATTACATTTTCCGGAAAAACCGCCCCACTCTGCGTATTCAGCGATAAACAGCTACTCCCCCCTCAAGATTAATAGCTACGGGGTAAGGGGAAAAGAAAGTAAAAGAAGGTTAATAGAGAAAGCCATTAATAGTCTACTTGACTCCAGAATGCAGCCTAAACGGGAGTTGTCTGAAGGAATGGTAAAGTGGAATATTCTAGAGGTTCTGTGAGGAGAGTAATGTTAGATTTGAAATATATCCTAGCAATATTAGATTTGAAATTGCTGTGTTTGACTGCTGGTATGTCTCTGTGGTCTAGTTAAATAAAAGTTAAATGTTTTCTGAAAATATTATAATACTTAACAGTTAAAAATGTTGTAATCTATTTCGTAAAAATATTTTTTTGAAATATTGTGTTGGAGGGAAAATTCTGTCGTATTTTAAAGAAAATATTTGAATTAATTTATAAAAATATGTGTTTAATATTAATCAATTATATATGCTCCGTTATTTGTTACAACATGTTGCCATCTTTCAGGTAACCTGTGAATTCCTGTTTTGTAGAAGTTCTCATCCTTGGAGTTAAAATAGTCAGCAACTGCCTTAAAAAAAACTTTCAAAAGACGTGATTTTTTTTCCCGTTAGATAATTTTGCAGTAAGATTTTTTTCTCTTAATATTCTCGTAAAGAATCCACTTTTCATCTCCAGTAACCAGCCTGTCCAAAAACGGCTCCACATTGTGTCTAATCAGATGTGATGAACACATTCTTACACGATCAGACAAATTCTTTTCCGTTAATTCATGTGGAACCCAAACACTTTGCTTTAACACAAACCCAACAGATTTAATGTGATCTCCAACAGTTGTATGATGAATGCCAAACTCTTCTGCAATTTCTCGACTTGTTAAATGTGGATTATTTTCTAACATGGATCGCAAAATATCATCATCGATCTTGGATGGTCGTCCAGATCGATCACTTTCTTTGAGGCTCAGATCCCCGGAACGAAATTCGCTAAACCATCTTTGACAAGTACGAACATTTACAATATCTTTTCCAAATACCGCACATAAATTTTTACATGCAACCGATGCATTGCTTCCTTTTTGGAATTCATATAAATTGCAGTGTCGTAAATGCACTTTATCTACTGACATGTTTTTCACTTTAAATATCACAAGTAAATGAACGGTAAAAAAAGGCACCTTTTATATTATACAGCAGCTAAAAAACAAAAAAAAATTCTATTGACTCACTAGCCAGATGTTCTTTTTATTTACAAGAAAAATCACCTGCCTATTTAAAATACAACAGAACTTTCCCTCCAACTCAATATTTTAAATAAGTATATCAGATGCATAATTAAAAAGTTAAATAGACAATGTGTATGCATATGTATATGTAAAATAAATTGGTTTATTTTTGGCAAAATTTACAAACTTTGTCGGACCAATTTTGATACTCCTTATGGTAATAAAATCGTACAACGTAGCACTTAATATATTTGAATTGCTTTAAAAAAATATTCGTTATATACATAACATTTTTCTGGGACTATGGGGTAAAAACCTTTAATGTATTTTAGAGTGTGGTGAACGTTGGGAATACAAGGGCTCATCTTGCAAACTTCAGATTCCAAGTTCATTATTATTTTAACTAATTCATTATGTATATTCTATTATTTACGTCAGGCAGTGCGTGTTGCATTGTAATAGTATTTAAATGTCTAAACAAGGGTTTTGGGTATGTGGGGCTATGTATTTAATATAAATATCACGGTTTATCTACACAATATATCTGTACAATTCAAATAAAATTTCTTACGTGTAAATTAACAGTTAATTTTAACAAAGGTTGAAATTTAGTCTACGTAGCCTATGTTGTTTAGGGTACGCAACATTAGTACAAGTGACAATTTCATCGTTTTCTTTAAATGCAGGTTAAAGTTGTTCTTCTAATAGAAGTTCTTGAAATATCTGTTCCTTGATCTCGGTACATGACATTTACCTTGTATCTCTTTGCCACCAACATTTCATATGTATTAACTATTCATAACCACACTTAGATTCCAACTTTTTTAAATCACTTGTACCTCTTGACTTTTCACCCCTCATTTATGAGAGAATTTTTAAAAATAGGTAAAATGATAATTTAATTAAATTTAGTTTTATTTAATTTAGAAAAGTTGTTCGTCACTGGCTATCTGTTTTTAAACGTACCGCTTTAAAGTATAAAACACTGCGAATATATTCAGAAGTCGGACACACCTGCATACAAATGTTTTTTTATTAAGAATAATAACTTTAAATAATATTATTAATTGTTCAATATGACACCTTAATTAAAGTGTATGTCTAGAACGACGACTTTAATTCAAAATTGGTCTGTTTCAAACACTTTTTTTTAAAGTTTCTAATCTTTTTCGGAAAAACAAATCAAACTTTATAAAAAAAAATACTTAACTTCTAAAAGTTCCAAGAAAAACTGTTTACAAAACTACTTGCTTTTATTTCTATAATAATTTCCAGTCCATAATAATGCGTATGATTAAATAAACACAATCCCTCAATTAAAAATTTCTACTTCCAAATCAACTTCTTTAGCTGCTTAAGAAAAGTACCACTTAACTTTTAAAAAAATCTTTAGATAGTACCTAAAAAAAATCGAAAGAAACTTCAATTACAACAAAATTCATGTTAATTCTTTTTCTGAACTTTCCTAACCCAGTCATTCGTCTAATGCAATCATTTTTATGGTATTAGGACCCTCTAATATCACCGACAGAACAGATTAGATCTGCGACAAGAAGAGCAAGTAAAAGCAAGACGATGACAATAATAATAATACTTCTCCATTTTCCATGACTCAACTGGCAGATATCTTTAAGGCCTTTGTCTTTGCCTGGATGCCTTACAATCAAACTCGGTTTATTGCTTCGAAGACTCCATGAAATATGGGCTCTGCAGGAAATGGCGATGGTTCTGTGAAGATCCAAGGGAAAAGAAGTGCATTTGGCGTTCTTTATTTCTTCGCCAATTTGTTCATGCTTTTAAAGCTGGTCACGTTGGTTTCAACACTGGAAAGAAGCGTTGTTTGTAAGACGAAGTATATGATTGGATTCGGAAAACGTGTTGGTTAGAGATTTTAGGCTTTTTGTGGTAATTTGATACGAGTTTGCCTGTTTTGGGGAGAGTAGATTAAGTCGTTTTTGTAATTTTTAATGTAAACTTTTGATTAAAAAGGCTTAGGTTCTCTTCAATATTTTTATTTGGAAAAAATGGTTAAATAAGTGTCTTAATGTGTAGTGGTATTGTTTTGCGGTCTGTGTTTCATAGGGAATAAAAGGAATGTTTTGAACTATTTTTCATTTACCTATGTGCGCGACCATACTGAAACTTTCTAATATCGTAATCAACACATCTATATGTCCAAATAACTTTTTATGTTTTGATTCAGGGGTCATATTCGTTTACTTATCCAATTCAAAACGTTGTGATTGTCATATAATTGAAGCGATAAGTGGATGAAAGTGGTAATAAAAAAAAGTAAGTTTTGATATTTTGGTCAGAAAATTTTCATTTCGTATTTTGTTGTGGTCGAGTACTTCCTTCACGACACTAGCATCTCTGTTGATAAGGCTTCAACAGCGATGCTGTCAGCGTCAAAAATCAGGTTTTCACATACCTCATTTAACCATGACAATGACTCATTTTTTAAAAAAATGTTGCATTACGATACCCCTTCGTTCAAACCGATTAGCCCTTCCGATGCCCCTTCATTAACTTAAGTAATTAATATTAAATCTACTTACAATTCAAGACTTCAAAAACAATTGGTATGTAATTTTTTTAAAGTTTCTGTTAAGTATTTCAAAAGTTTTTATTTATATAATTTTTGTAGTGTTTTAGCAAAGAAAGGAATACAAGAGGGTAGACATGACATTATTGAAATATATTTAAACTTTAGGTTCAAGCTAAGATAATATTTAAAGATAAGAGCATTTAAGTGGGTGCCTACGAGATTGACCCACTGGGACGACACATGACTGATTACATGAAGATTTTCAACATGAATAGGATGTTGCCACCACTAAGTTACAAGTGTATATGCATGGGCTGTTCTATTACAAACAAGCAGGGGTGATGGGAAAATGGGCATTGATATCGTACAATTTTTTTTATTTATTAATTTTTGTTTTTAATTTAACACAAGATATTGCTCTCTGCTAATGCAAATTTTGTTGTTAATGACAAGTACAATAACAAACATTATTGGAGTTACTGAGAGCACAAGCTAACGAAATAACAGCGTTTTTAAAATTCGGGAACATGCAGATCTTGTTTATTTTAAAATACAGTGGGGAAAATTGGTTATTTAAAAATCATTATTGAAAACAAAGGGTTAAATTCTAACAAGCACCCGACAGATTAAAATTTAAAGAACCAGAAATGCGGAAAATAACATAAATACTGTGCATATGTGTTTACTGTGGGACCAAAACTTGCAAAAAGAGTTAAATAACAACTTGAGACATTCATTTAAATTTTTTGACAATATGGAGTATATTTGAAAACAACACATTAAACTTGATAGGAATATAAAGTTTTGATATTCTAAGTAGCAGGAAAAACATAAATAATGACAAACTTTCATGACAAAACTTCCATTAAGTGATAAAATGTAATCAATTTTTAATAATAAATAAACCACTTTTAAAGTATAAATAGTTAGAATTTTTGGTTAACATCAAAAGAGAAGTATACCTAGTGTTTTTTTTTAAATAAATATTCATGTTTTCAAAAAATAACCAGCTGTGGGCTGCACTTCACACTAATTTTAAAAATATTTCTACAAAATGTTCTTAAACAGCTGGTAATTAAAGTTAGACAAAACAGAGGATTTATATCAATACTGAACATCATAGTACATATTAGTAAAACAAAATTCCTTGTTAAGTTTAACGTAAATAGAAAAATCAACTAAAGATAGTGAAAATGTTTAAGAAACAAGCTATTCTGCAACACTTAATAAAAATATATAAATGTCGTTGTCTTATAAAAGAACTTTTAAATTCCGTAAAATTAAAATCAAAATTTGAGAAAAGCCTGCGTAATGTATTGAAATATAACACTTAAATGTTTCCGGCGAAATTCAACTACAATTTGAAATATTATCATTCTGCAACAAGTGACTGGAGAATTGCCAGAAACCAGTTGCTGTTGAAACGCAGCCAAATAATGAGTGCGACAGGCCTTGGACGTGTTTTACAAAGTAATAAAAATGTCTAAAAGGGAATAAATATCAACGAGTTTTTTTTCGGGTATAAGTCGTGAACTTCTACTATTAGATATATTTTGTTTTGATTTTAATTAGCAGCTGTGATTTTTAAGAAGTGTAAATTATGGATTTTATTAAAAATGCTTCCAATACCGTAAATCGTTAATACAAATATCAAACAGGCGCAGCATCAATGAACACAAACTGTATTTTGTCTCCTACTACATTGTGGACCATTATTTTTTAACCCTCTAACCGTTCAGAAAAGTAACCAAATTATAAAGTTGTTTTCTCTGTTAGAGAGTGAAAATTTTCCCATTCATAGTCTGAGAATACAAAATAGTTCCATGACTACAATACTTCGGGAAATGACTTCAAAAGTTTACCCATTCATAGTCTGAGAATACCAAATAGTCCCATAACTACAATATTTGTTTTTCGAAAAATGACTTCAAAAAATTTCTCATTCATAGAAATATTAGTATTTTTGTATTATAATGCGAATTGTTTTCGCGAACGATCGCTACAAAGTAATATATTTTTATTATGATAAAGCTGGCCAAGCTGTACCCATAAATGAGCAAACATTCGAAACGTGTTTTGTCACATTAACCCTTTGCTCTCCGCTGTTACCCCTCTGGTGCCAACAGAACGACCAGTTATTTGGTCCCTGTTCTTTAAAATAAACAAGAACAACATGATCTTGCGTTTAAAAAAACGTGATCTTTTCTCTACTTGTTGTCTTGCAGATCCAAAATAGATTATGCTTTTGTTTTCTTCTATGAGCAAAAAAAAATTAAGAGGAAAAGAACATAAATAGGAATAACTGTTCCGTAAAAAGAACGCAAAACGAAAAGTGTTCTTGGAGTGCAAAGAGTTAAGGTGATTCGTGCGAAAACGCAAATAACTGTTCCGAAATGTATTGATTCGTGTACAGATTCCAATCTTTGAAAATTATCTTCAATGGGACAAAATGTGTTTTGAACGAATTAAATAGGTTAGTTCTATGTAAAGTTCGGATCCGAAATGATGTAATAATCCTATTTGCAGATATTCTGGAAAAAACACATTTTGAATATTTACTTCTCAGACATTGATAACTCAAATAAGAAAATAACTATTTGCAATGTCATTTTTCCATATATGTAAGGAAATACACTAGAACGCGTATGTGTGTGCAATAGTCCGTTTAAACGGAGAATGTTTGGCGGGAACTGCTGGATCGGATCTATAGTAATATTCCGATACCGAGTCATACCAAATGAGTCGGCGATTTTTGGCGTGCAAGGCCTAGTATTTTTATTTGAAACAGAGATACAGATGTCGCGTAAACAAGTGGGAAGAACTACTTGCTGTAGATTAAATCAATGAGAGACGCTAAAAGGAAAATTTACCTTATGTCATTTTGACAATGGTTTATAAATTATACGAAACTATTATTAAATATGCGATGTAATAAGTAATTACAAAATAGCGATATCAAATTAGAGTAATAATTAATCAATAAATGGAGATTCGAAAACTAACACAATTACAATTGGGATTCAAATTGAATTTGCGCATACTTGTAAAATACATTACGCAATTATTTGCACATACTTGTAAAATATATTACGCAATTATTTGCGCATGCGTCTAAAACATTTTATGCAAGTATTCCGCAGGTTTGCCAATTTTAACTGAAATCATATTTGGCGATATTAATTTTGACATCTTGGCGGACTGACCCCTTTTTCTTTACTTTAACCCTAGTAAATGATAATAAAAGAAAGGTATCCCCTGCCACTGTTCTACGATTACCAACAACACATTCATATCCAAATGAAATAGGGAAATCCTACATTGATGTATTTTAATCGTGTCCCCTTTCATATTTAGTACCAGGGGACCGAGCCCAGCTCGCTTTCATATTTTTTACTTAATAATAGTTTTAATGAATCGAATTAAATGCAAATGCTTTGAAATGTCCATATCAGCGGTTAGACGTTTCGTGATATTTTTTTATCGTCTAACGTATTTTTATCGACATATCCTTAAGTTCTTAGAAATATGCTCATAAAACTGGTTAAACGCGTCAAGGTTGAAACGATACCGTATAAATTCTGCAAAAGTGACTTAAATTAATGTTATTAGCGATTCCGAGCGACTAATACAACCGTTCGCACAATTGTAGTACAAACATTTCATTTGCATGATAAAACGGAACAACATTCTTGTTGTTCAGTATTTTAGTAACCTTTTGAAATGATGTTTGCTTCAGTCTAACTCTTGAGTAACTGAATGGACTTTTAAATACTATGCAAAGTAGCTTTGTTATTAAGAAGATTAGGATAATGGAGATCAAATTATTTTTTGCTACTGCAAAATTATTTCGGTATTTTTTCTTGTCTTCAAACTGCATACACAAATAATCAGGAACGAACAATGTTTTATATTCTTATTAAACGTGTAATCAATAATAAAGATATTTACTTATTTCGAATAATTTTATGTGTGATTCGGAATTAATCGTAGTGACGAAAATGATCGAAAATGTTTTATATTTAATTCAGTGTAAAATAATATAATTTGAACCAATACCGATGCCGGTATATTTCATTATAACGGAATCGAACATCAACCTTCTATAAAATTAAACTTTTTCTATAATCTAAATATAAGAGTTTTTATTATAATAGTAGTAGTACTACATTTATAATAGTAGTTACGAATAAACTAATATTAATCTATTTTTTTCTGTTAAACAGATTTTTTTAATGATAAAGCTGCCGTTCTCGACTTTTCAATACACATGTATTATTTTATTTAGCCTAATGTTTGAAAATGACACGTGTTGAAATTTGCGACAGTTGTTAGGAATAGTTCATAATTTTGTTCCTAAGAAAAGGTTACAGAATATAAAATATGAGTTGGTAGCTTGCAGTCTGGGTCTTGAAAACAATATAGTTACTTTGAACACACTTTTATTAACAAAATACTTATTTAAAGTAACATGATAAAAATAATTAAAAACACATTTACGGTAAATGTAAAATTTATTTTTAAAAAGAGTTTTAAATTTGCTGAAATTAATTTCTCTGTTTGTATGTGAAAACTTTTTTTTTCAAGCGTTTAAATTACTATGTACGTTTTAATTAAAAACTCTATTTCCGTTGTTATATTGTATAAAGTCTCTTTACTCATTTAATTATCTGCTTGAAACTAAACATATTAACGTAATACGAGAACATTATTCAGTATTTTGTTATTACTATCTAATGCAATTTAATATCGACAATAATTTCATATTTAATTAGGCAGGTGCAAGGTTATTTCGGACAAACCTTTAAATAAAGAAGAAACTTATTTGAAATAACAAAGTAAATAAATTTAAAACACGTTTATAGTAAATGATGTGAAATTTCTATTTACAAATAATTTTAAGTTTGTTAATGAAAAATTTAAACTCCTTTTCCGTTGTTCTATTGTAAAATCTCATTACTAATTTTCAATCACTCTCTAAACTAAACTTACTTACGTAATTCGAGAAACAGTTCATTATTAAATTGTACAAAATATCATAGAAATGTTGCTTTTACGTTAAGAACTTTATATGACAAATTTGCTGGTATCAGTTATACAGAGAAAAAAATATCATTTAAAACAATTTAACGTTTTCATTAATTATTTTCTCATTAGAAATTGGAATTAATAAATACCAAACCATTTTTATAGACACTATGCATGACATGGTCCCGAGATTAAAATTTTGACGGAATAACAAAAACGCATGGTCGATTAGCCTTTGTGATTGGTGAATAACAAACCATGTGGTTACCATCAACCAATAAAAAATGCGCGTGAAGTCACTTATATCTTGAAATGGCGTCATGTAATTTCCACACAAAGCAGCGCAAAGTGCCCATGGTAAACAAATGTTAACTTTTGGAAACACTTCCTTTTTTCACAATTTCCAAAACATATCTTGAAAACTGGAAAACTCAGAATTTTTCTTTATTTCTTGTTTAATACTATCAGAAATAAGTGTATTTATGAACAATTGGTAAAATAAAAGCTATAAATAATAGAAGAAAATAGTTTATTAAATGTATAAAATTATATTTTTACCTTTATAAATATTGCTTAAAATTAATTTAATAAAACTTCTTTTATTTATATCCATTAGCATATAAATTCTAAAAAAAATATTTATTAACAATTGCTAAATTAAAACTTATCAAATAAAAATTTATAACAAAGTTAAATTTTAAATGTAAATAAATATATATTTTATAAACAACATGTAACATTAATTTAATAAAAACTTATTCAATTGATTTCATTGGAATATAAATACTTAACAAAACAAACGCAATTGCTTCTAATTTTTGTTTTGAAAATTCCATATTCTATTTACGGAAATACATAATCCATTTTACATGGAATAAAAAAATCTACTTGTTTATCCAAACGATATTTTTTTATATGGAATTTTAAAAATTTCTCTTGTGAATTCCACTTATGACGTCACGTGCAGAAACAGTAAAAAATCGCAGGATTAAATTTGTTTAAACTTTGATTATTTTAAATGCAAACGATTTTGTTCAAGTTCTTTTTAAATATTTATTAGAAAATTTATAGCATTTAGTAGACGAAATTGTCACGTGATTAGAATGTGTATTTTGTTTATTTAAAAACGCAAACGATTTTTCAATTTTAATTTTAATTTACTGATGTTTCCTTCGTTTATTTATGAGAAAAAAATACTTTATTTTAAAATAAAAACTATAATGAAAATACATCATCACAATATTTTGCACGTTTTAAATTAAAATAACATATGAAGAATTAAATAACATTTAACTGCTATTGGCATATAACCTATTAACTCATACGCGATGAATAATTTGCAATGGAAAGCGTTAAATGGAACTTTTAATCTACTTATTTCACCCTCTAAATGAAATTTTTCGAAGATGAAACCTATCCCAATCGAATTTTTACCCCGAAAATTGCTAATACATCAATTTTCGTGAAAATCGTTAGAGCGGATTTGGAGATTGTGCAAACAAACAAACAAACAAACGAACAAACGAACAAACAAATATAGTGACATTGCTCGTTTAATAGTATTAGATATGACACTATGTATTTTTTTATATTCTTTCAACTTATATTTATCCTTATTTTTAATACTTATACTTCAATCAAACATTCCGTTGTTTATATTCTAAAATATGCAATATGATACAAATAAAAATGCAATCCAATTATTCGAATGTAATCGATAAAATCGACTAAATATATATATAGGGGAATTTTTAAGAATTTAAGGTTCGCCATAAAGGAATAAAATTTTATTACCCGAGGTGAACCTGAACGCATTATAAAAATCTAGGAGACGACACTAAATTCACCTCTAGCTCTCTTTAGTTATACTTATGGCGTCTATTTTATAGCTAATAAAAATCGTTATTTGCAATTTTTGCAACCTTCTATGCCGCACCCACTCAATATTATTAGATGGAAAATAATGCTGTATCACGAACGTTTTGGGTTAATGATAAAGATAATAAGTTACAATAAATAAAATGTTGGTAAGGTAACATGGAATATTTAGAAGTATTTACAGAACTGAAAAACATGTATTAGAAATTCTCATATATATATATATATATATATATATATATATATATATATATATATATATATATATATATATATACTATTCGAAAACTGGTTTCGACATTTTTGAAATTTAAATAATTGTTTTCTTCTACGTATTTTTAAATTATTTTAAAAATATGTATTTCTAAAGAGATAGCTTTTAAGTAGTAACACAACTATTGTATGTGGAAAATATTCTAAAATGGAACATTTTTATTAATTTAAAAATTGGGTGAATATTTTAAAGTGGAGATTCAAGTTCTTAATATCTCTTAAATAATTATTGGGATATATACAAAGGTTTAACTCATTCAACATTTTTGTAACTTGAGGGCTTGAATATCAATATAAAGAAATACATACCAATGCATCTTGTGGTTTCTTATATGTAGTTATAACCCCTCACAGGATTGATTCTAAAAAAATGTAAAAGCATATTGCACTACAGGTTAAAAGTTTTGGTACAGGTTACAGATGTTTGCAGAACAAACTAATGACTTTATTTTAAATACTATTTATGACAATTAAAAATGGCATATGTATTAACTTGTTTGGCCCTTTCTTTTTTAACTAAGCGACTTGTTTAAAATATAAACGAAGTAGATGAGAAAAAAATGTTTTGTTTTGTCGATACAGCTAAATGTGATAAACTTAAAAAATGATAATCGCCCAACAATTTGTGACCACCCTGTATATTAGGGTGGGTCGAAAAAAGATTTTTTGTATCGCATTCTAAAAGTGTGGGAAAAATTTCTTAATGTATTAAAACTAATGTGTAAAAAAAATACATTCTGATTAATTGATATCGTTTGCCTCCACAAGGGGTTCAAACTCTCCAAAAAGATTTTTATTTAAAAATTGGCTATTTTTAATTTTTTTTTTAATTACAATTACGTTCTAATAGTGCGCAAAAGTAATTTAATATATTCAATTTTAACGATAAAAAATGTATTCAGATCAGTAGATAACTTCTACCTTCCAACGACTCCTGTATGACTAGCTTTCATTAAAATGGAATTCTTACAATACTTGCAAGGTAAAGTCGGTATTTTGCCAAAATGTCATTTTTTATTTTTTTTCTCATTTGAATCACGTTGGGGAGACAGAAGTCATATATTTATCTAAATTTTTTTTACTGTTAATAGAGAATATATCAGATTAATTTTTCGCACTATTAGACCGTAATAATAAACATTAAAAAAAATTATAAAAATATGCCCCGTTTTTGGAGAGTTTGAACACCTTTGGGGAGGACAAAGATATCAATTAATCGGAATAAAATTTTTTGCGTATTAGTTTTACGGCCTGATGCAACTTTTCTGCACTATTAAAATATGATACCATAAAAAATAATTTTTTTCGGCTCACTCTACTGTATATTTTGAGTTTCTGTATTTAATGGAATTAAACTAAAAAAATAAATAACATAAATGCATTATAATAAATATTTTGTTTATTCTACGTTTTTATTTATTACCATAGTTTACTTTTTACGTTTATTACCATATTCGCACAAAAAAATATAGTGCTAAAAGCTACTAAGGAATATATATAAAAAATTATTTTTAAAAATGTGCTTGTTCGAAATGAAAATCCCCCTTTGAAAAACATTTCAATTTTAAAAAAAAAATTCAGACGATCATACAAACGTCCAAAAATGCATTCATGGAACAAAAAGGCTTAAAAAAAAACTCTGACACATCCAAACATAAAAATATCGCCTAGAAAAAGCGCCAAAATAGAGGGATTTGCGTGAAATTCCGTGAAGCTAATCTCTCTACAATTTGTGAAATTTCTTTTTTTCCCCGTCTCTTCTAAACATAATTCTTTTCCATGTCTTGCAGGGAATGGCTTTTTCAATCATGTGTCTTGTTCCTTCTGTAATCTTCTAAAGAAAGCAGTGACGGCTGCTTGTAATGTCGGGTTTTTTCACTAATGGAAGAAATGACAAAAAAAAGAGATTTATTTATCGTTTGGGGAGAAGATTTTGCCATTTTTCCCCTTCTTTCTTAATTTTTTTTAGGTATTTGATTATTTTAAAAGATTTGAAATTGCTGGGTTTTTTTAAATAACGAATTAAGGCAAATTTATTTGTAAACAGAAGATATATTTAATTAAAACTTCTTTTCGTTTCACATGAAATGTCTTTAAAAAATCAGCCAAATGGTCAACCAGGATATAAATAGTTACATGCACTATTAGAGTGATCTTCACTCCGTGGCAAATACAAGGTTGACATAAACTTTGTCTTCTTCAGCGGGAAACTCGAAACCGATGCGTGTAAAGCTTTGAAATAAAGCAAAGCACGAACGGGTCGTGTATAGGGAGAGACTCATGCACTGTTAAAAAAGGTACTTAAAAATGAGTATCTGACCTACTCGTTTTTCTTTGAATACAATAGTATCGTAAATGAGCAACGACGTACTCAAGTTTAAGCAACCATACTTTCGCAAAAATGAGCTGTGTGATTTAATATTGCTAATCTCAGCTTCTGTTCAAGCCATTTTAACAAAGCGGCCTGACAAATGAGGGCTGGGGAAGACAAGTAAGTCACAAAAAGTAAATTTTACAGGGGAAGCAAAAAACGGGTTTTCCAAGTATCGTTGACTACATGCAAGTGCCGTCTTCCGTCGCTCGTAGAAAATAAACCATTTTGCCGATTGACTTACTGTTTATTCTATTCCATTGGCTTGAGCGTTTACTGTTTTTTCCGTGAAAAAAAACCCGAAAAACTCGTAATTTGTGACTTACTGTCTTCCCCATGTCAGCCCCTCAAATAATGGTTCTTCAGAAGATTATTTTCCACATTATTTTATGTCGATTTCTTAAATGGAGATTACAGCGATTGCCATGCGTTAGAGATTGATCTCTATTTTTATATCTGATTAAATGAAATTGTTTTAAATTCTTTTAAATTTGTGATATTTTTTTGTAATCATCAGGTAATATGATGAATGAGGAAAATCCCAAATAGTAAATAACACTGCTCCATTTCTGTACTAGAAGGAATTTGGCCTATTTGAACTTGGACCAGTAGTTCTTATATGGCCGGCCTATGGACCACCTAATTACAAATTCGACATGGCTCGGACCACCACTTTCACAATTAACAGTAAAAAATATTTATGTAGCAAATATATATGTAATTCAGATACTAAATTTAATTCAGATGTTAAAAACTTTACGTCTCAATAATTTTATTAATAAAAAAAATTCTAATTATTTAACTTGAATTTTTCTCTCCGATTAAACAATGTAGGTTTTTAAATCAATTCAATCTTGTGTACTTATTTAATTTCAAATAAAGCTGACAAATAACAATGCTGACAAAGTATAAATAATGAGGTACCAATAAACAAAATTTTATTTATTTTATAAGAAAAAATTGTTATTCTCGTTAGATTGTTTTGGCATTAAAATAAATTAATTTCTAAACAATACCTGAATAATTTTAAAAACAAAAACTTAATTAGACAACAGTTCCACTGTCGAAAGATTAAGACCCTCTTGCGGACCAGCAGTGGTCCGGGGATGGGAACCACTAACTTGGACCATCAACAAATTCTCAATCTTAGACATATTTACCCACATGGGTCCCCTGTCATGCTTCTTCATTGTATTGGGGGTCTGACTTTTTTTTTTAAAGAATTGATTTTAGTCCTATCGATTTTCGAGAGAAGGGGGGGGGGGGAATAGGGCCCTGAGTAATGTGCCTCTACTCCCACCATCATGGGATCTTTTAGATTAAGTGCATCCATCCCCCCCCCCCTACCATCCCTATCTATGGTATCAAAAACGTATCTTTTCTTGAGGAAAATTTATGGATCCATTTGAAAATCCTCCACATCGAGGATCACTGTCTTTTCAATGGCTACACTAGTTGTGTTTGCGCTGTAAAACTTGAAGGAATGAGAAAAAGGGACTCAAAGATCTATTGATTGGATGAGTGGAGTTTGAAAGAACTTTTTCTTGCACAAAAGTTCGGGGTATTTCTAAAGAAACATTGGGAGATGTTGTCTGGGAAGTCGTGTTGTAGGTGGAGCAGTAAAGATTGATTGGTCTTACCAGAATAAAAGATTTGGTATTGTGTTTTTAGCTTAACAACTCGTATTGTTACAGCGATTCATTTTATATCCTCAGTGAAGTGTTTTGTATTTATATAGGTTATTTATGCATTAGATCCCGTTCTGGCAAGTAGTTAAAGTATTAGGGAACTACACAGTTAACCAGTTTTCGAATTCTGGTTAAAATGTGGTTGTTTTCCGTTAGTAGACCTTTTCTTAGATACATAAAATATTGTAGCATATTCTTTACAAATATGCAATTTCTTAACTCATTCTAAAATCTATAAAATCAACTTATCATTTTATCAGCTTCAAATTAAATGTTTTTTTTATTGTTCTACAAAATGGCATCAGAAAACTATATGCTTAGAGCAAAGCCAAAACTACGAACAACAACAACACCTAAAGTGCTATTTGCTCAGGTTTCTTCTTCAGTAAAATAAGTCTTTTATAAATAAGTAATATTCTTCATTATGCATTTAATTGGTATTCATCTGTAACTTCTGAATGTTATGACTATTTATTGTAAAATCAATGGAGTTATGTATTCCAAGTTTCACTTCAAAATGACATTAGGAAAGAAATTTATAATTGAGTTTCAAGATTTTATTTACCAGAACAATAGATAGAATGATTTAAATAAATTCATATAAAAATACAAATAACAAAAATGTCTCAATTAGAAAAGTAAGTATATAACTAAACTTTTTCAATAAAATAATATAATAAGATACAAAAATATTTTTAAAACTTTATTTTGCCAATTCGAATTAAATGTTTCTAGCTCCATTTGTTTTTATCACACCTACATTTCAAAGCCGAATCGATTAGGAAAACAAAAACGGAGATAATAACAAAATTCATAAAAATATATATTTACCACATATCTGGAGATAACTTTATTATATATACATTAAAAAGATCTAAATATTAAATTCACTAATATAATAATAAAAAAATCTTCTTACAAAAATTATCCAATGCATCTAACAATACGATGTATACTTACTAGATATGTTGTACATATTAATAAATAATAAAGGTATTAGTAATTACGTTTAAATTCAAATCCCCATAATGCGATCGATCACGTATATCAAACCTAAGCAGAACCAAATAATCCAAATTCAATTCAATTCCACACAACAATTTCCACCACCTCAATCCTTTAACCACTCACACCTTGTATTTGTGTCTAAACCAGCGACCCCTTTCGTAATAAAAGGAAAAGCCAACGCCGCTGATGTTCGCTCGTAAAAGACACTGGAGGGGAGTACTGTGGCTGTTATTCGCACATGCCGTTTCCGAGAGTCGTTCACAACGGAAGCCATTATCCTACTTGGAAATGCATGTGTTGACAAATTGCTCTGGCACGTGCCGTAATACGCCTTCTGAATAACGTTGGGGGGGGGGGGGGGATGCAAATGAACGGGGTGTTATTTTGAATGGGGTGTGGGGTTTAGGTTTGAAAGGATTTCTTTTGTAATATTTTTGAGACGTTATTTTCATATACTTAAATTTAGTTTTTTTTATCAATTGTTTCCGACCGTTTTTTTATAATGTTGAATATTATAGTTGGTTTTATTTTTAACTTGTATTAATACTTGTATAGTAATGTTACTTACTAAAGATTTTTTTGTTGTTGCTATTTTAGTTTGTTTAATCAATTTTGTTTATTGATTATTGATATAATTTATTTTTTAAGAAAAGGAAAACCATGCGCACATCACAGTCGTTATACTATACATATATCCCTTGTCGAAACTATTACGTCGATACCTGATATTTGAGAGCGTAAATCAACCTCCTACGTCCTACAGAAAGACAAAAAAATGGCAATTATGAAATATTCCATGTTCTGCAATAAAAATAATGTTCCAAATAAAAAAAATATTTAAGAAGAACGTATGCAAATTGGCTTGAAATCATATATAGGGTAGGAGCAGGGAGGCACTTGTAAACATGAGGCACATGTGAACCGTATCTATTTCACCCAGTTAACATTTCTTAAAAATTATTCAAAAGGCACTAATAAATGGTGATACTAGTACCATATCTTGGTGAAACTTACAAAGTAACCAACCTTATGCTATAAATAAGTTTTTCTTAAGTAAAAAATCGCAACTGACGTTTTTATTTGATTTGGTACCATAACGGTTAAATTTTCTGGGAATGTAAAATAAGACTTAATTTGATATGACATAGAAACATGCACAATACCTCAAATTAAAAACGAGTAAGAAAATGAAAATACGTGTAAATACATACAAAATACTGATTTAATGCGACATTACATTTCAAAGTTCTACATTCAAACTATATAAAAATTATAGTAATTACGTTGGATCTACAATTGTTGAGCAGTGCTGCAAAAGTGTCTCTTTCACAAGTTAAAAAAACACCACTGCTCTATTCTGAAAATCCTTTTAAACTAATTCCTCTTTAAAATTTATTATGTAAATTGCAAACTAGGACTATCCCCTACCTTCGCTCCCCTGATCTCAGTTCCCCAGTGAGTGAGTGGCCTCTCAGCCACTATGCCCCGAGTGTGGCACAGCGTTGCCTGAGGAACACCACGCGGATGGATGACATGTAACAAATGAGGGTCGGGTGAATGAACGTCGCACTAAAACTGCACAGTTAGCTATTCGCGACGGTTCGGGATCTATCTTCATCGTTAACTAAATGTTTGTCAATAATATTGTCATAAAATAAAGTAATAAAACAAATTATCATGTTTGGTTAAGTACAAACTGCGTCGTACAGAAAAATCTTCTGTGAAATTTCTACATAGCCTTGATTTATGAAAGAATTATAACAATTGTACCAAAATAATCAATTTTAACACCTTATACAACCGAATTTTTTTTTTAAATTAAAATTATTGGTTTCTATTCTACTCAAAGAGTTGTAAACAAATATCGCACAATTTCAAAAATGCCTTTTTATAAATAATTTAACAAAGAAAAAATTTATTCTCTTGTAATGTATCTTTAAATTTTGCTACGTAAAATTTTACGTAATATAAATTCTTAGCCTTAATCAAATGTAGTGGAATCCCATATTTCATATTGTTAATATCCGGCAAAGAAA
Organism: Troglohyphantes excavatus; assembly: GCA_963932185.1. Lineage (NCBI taxonomy): Eukaryota > Metazoa > Arthropoda > Arachnida > Araneae > Linyphiidae > Troglohyphantes > Troglohyphantes excavatus. The sequence goes on along the minus strand of OZ010671.1, from coordinate 57,376,297 downwards.
CTAAAAATAATAATTAGGGACAACAAGCTCATATTTTATAGGATATAATGGTTTTTCTTACAGCTTGATGTATGCAAAAAAATGTATTTATGCCCCCCCCCCCCATCATAAATTATCAAAACATTCACATTCATCATCTCTTTAGACGTTAAAAACGGTTAAATCGGACAATTTATTTTTTGCGTTTTGTTTTTCTATATCATATATTTTAAAGGTAATATCCTATCTTAAACTCTAGCAATTGTCAGAGATAGAGTTTTATTTGGTTTATCCGCATGTCCAAATTCACAAGAAATTTGTATTAATCATCTGATGTAAGATTTTTTTCCTTAATCGGCTTCAAACAGCAGCATTCGTCTATAACAGGCCCAAGGAATTGATGTACTCTTCTATTGGAGCGCACAATCAGCGAATCACCGTCGCTACCAACAAAAAACAATACAAACCAACGTCTCTGCTTTGTCCGGTATTTGAACCAAAATCAACTGCATTAGTGAGTGTTACATCCTCTATAGTATTCTTGGGGGGGGCGTAGTTATCATAATATAAAAAATTGGATTTAAAAATTTTCATCTTCGTAAAACATCATGAATCGGTCACAAAATTTGCACATATCGAGACATATGTTGTACATTTGTTTACTTCTCCTCATGTATAATCAGTAGAATATGACATGTGCTTTTAGTCTTTTATTTATATAAAATTGACATTAAAAGGGGGTATTTTTTTGACAATTTTGTTATAACTCTTTTATTCAAAAATCTAAAATACATTTCTAAAAAGAAATTCAACTTTTAGTTATTTATACTACAAAATCTCGACATTAAAATATAATAGTTTGTGAAATAATGCAGCAAGTTTCTTATTAGTTTCGGTTGAAAGCTTATAGTGTATAGTTAAGATAAATGATGCAGGTTTCAACAGACTATGAACTACCATGGTCCAAAATACGATATCATATTTAAGTTTTAATGTAGTTTATAATGTAGTTTAAATCGGGTTTAAGTTAGGGGTACAATCTTATTCGTAATTTCACCAATTATCAAAGTGTATTGTGTACCAACTTTTATAGTTTTTTTTTTTTTTTTTTTTTTTTTTTTTTTTTTTTTTTTTTAGCAGAATACGACAGTATATATAATTTCAATTCTTTCAAAAAGCAAATTTTACTCAATGAAACTGCCCCGCCGTGTCATCATTGCTAACAACCTTTCTCTATAATTCATATTTTAACTTCTTGTCCTCGTCTTAGACTTGTATATAATCGTTTTTTTAACACTTCATCTCCCACATTGCCCTATTTATTGAATCATCCACCTCATCCATCACTATTTATCTTTTTAAACTACACAGGGTTTTTACCTCTTCTTTAAAATTAAGTTTTGTTTATATCTGTTTTTATAATTTTATTGTTGGTATGAAATCTAGTGTTTGGCGCAGCTTGGCCATATTTGGCCCTTACGCCAGTAAACCCCAATCAACCAACCAACCAAAAAGCAAATGGAGAGAACGAGACGAAATTTTAGCTCAATATAACATAATCCTCTCTAAACGGATTTAGGGCTTAAAAGAATCTTCGTTGGTAATTTTGATATTACTGCAATTGCAAGCTCTTTTAAAACCCTCAGCTCACACTTGATAGGTTTTTTAGAACTGTAAGAGTTTTTGGCAACAGACATTACTAAAATTAAACTATAAATAAAAGTATAAATTTTAGTCATTTTCTATTCTATAGAACAAGATCGTCTTCCTTATTAAATTTTTCTGCGTGCCTGATTTTTTAAGAGACAACAAAATTCGAACATAACCACCACATGCTTTCCCGCAGCTTTCTTAACTTATTCTGATTATAATAACAGCGTATTATTAGCTCTATAAAAATTATACATGTGATATTTTTGTACCAGGCAATCTTACAGAAACGTATAAAAAGTTGCTCTTACAGTAATTACGAGTTATATTTTTATCGAATTCAGTTCTTTTATAACTTAATGAAGAAAGATGATATACTACTTTTTTTCTAATTTAGGATGTTGCTCATTAATTTAATTATATAAAGAATGTTTGTTGGAAAATTATTATTTATAAATATAAATTTAACGTAAAAGAAGTATTTGATGTCTTTCATTAGAGATTTTATAGCATTTATCTACAGTTATTTTGTAACTATTCTAATGTTAAAAGTTAATTTCTATTTCGCTGGGTTTTAAATTTAGTTAAAATATTAATAAGTCAAAGGTGTTATATTACAAACATAGAACGCATTTGGAAGTTTAAAATAATGTTGTAGCATAATTTAATTTGATTAATGTACATATTAAAAAGGCTATTAAAATATTAAATTTATATATAGTTTTCAACAATTAAACATTAAAATATTAAATTTATATATAGTTTTCAACAATTAAACATTAAAATATCAAATTTATATATATAGTTTTCAACAATTAAACATTAAAATATTAAAATTTATATATAGTTTTCAACAATTAAACATTAAAATAAATTAACATTTAATTTATTTTGAATGTTAGAAGTTATAATTATAAATATGATGATTTTTAAAAATATCCCATAAAATTCTGTTAGTTTAAGCTTAAATCTTTAACTGAGTGGGATCCTTTTGATCTTTGCGCATCTACCCAACTGAAATAGATCTATGATAAAATATACTCTGAGTCCCCTGACGGTCTTGGATAGGTTATACGGTCCAGAGATCACCAGTTTTTTTTTTCAGAATGGCACCCAATTTTTAAATCCACTCAAATCAAAAAAAATATTTAAATTTAAAGATATGAGATATAACTTACAAGATACATATTTACAATTAGTTAAAATTTGTAAATTAATAAAAAGGATCGATCAGGGAATATAAAAATCACACGGAATCAAAACAGAAATGGCGAGTCGAATCCCAAATGAGGTATCAAAGGAAAGAGAAATCCCTTGAGCATCGACGAATCTTTCGTCTATCTCAGAAATATCATCTTCTTGTTTAAATAAGATCTAACTAAAACGTGCCTTTGTAGCTTGGTTGGTAGAGATCCGTACTTTAAAGCAATGGTTACCGCTTTGAAGTCGCCTGGTTCGAGTGTCAACGAGGGACACTCAATTATTTTTTAATGTACATATTTTAACGTAATCACGTGGAACTCTAATCACGTGGAACCAATCAGCTAGTTAATTAAACTTCTAAGTAGTGAAAACGACTTTAAAATTACAAAACTCACTTGAGAGTCAATGGTTAAAATAATATTAAGAAATATGACATCTGAGACTTTAGTTACCGTCAAATGGGGAGGGGGTGGGGTACTTCTTGCATAAGAACTTTACTCCAGCTGTTGAAAAAAAAACGTTTCATGATTTAAAAAAAGGCGGAACATTTAGTGAAAGAAATCAATAATGTTTTTTTTTCTGTGAACGTTGGTAACCCTGATGTCCAACAGTATGCGTATTTTTCTTTTCTCGTTTTGCGTTAGGGAAAATTACGGCTAAAAGTGTTGTTGAGTGTGTATAACACGTGTTTTATTCCAATGAAGAAAGTTGAATATTTTACGTTAACCATTTGTACCCTGAATAAGGTAATTGCACATTATGTTATGTTATAATTAAATTAAAAGTATACTAATATACTTTCTGTACTTTCACTTCTAATTCAGGTTACAAATAATTTTGTTCACCAACCTCATTCCACTCCAAATTTGGGGTTACTTTACTCTACCTGTTAAATTGAAAGAAACCTTACAATAGTAAAGAAAACATTATTATTTTTCGTATTTACTAGTCAAGCAAAACAAAATTTAAGTAACTTGCTATTATAAGATGGGCCATATATTGCAGTAAGAGAAGAATTTGCATTAAAATGTTATTTTTTTTAAAAAATATATTTTGAGTTTTCAATTAATTTATATTTCTATTTACTCCACTGAAGTATGCTAGTAAAATGTGGACGGTCAAATCAATCCAAATTCGCTAATTCTTATGAAAATTAGGCAACCTTAGAAATCATTTAAAGTTTTTTGGTTTAAAAATGATATTTTTTTTGTAGTGAAAATTGATTTTTTGGACAACAAAAATCAAACGTACATTTTTTAATGGTGCTTAAACAGAACCAAATTGATTTATTTACTTCAGCTAAGCTTTACTATAGAAAAAAGTAAATATCTGACTTTGGAATAAAGTATCCTACCCTTCTTTCTACTTTACTCTACAGAGAAAAAGTAAAATAATCATAGTAGACTAGTCTATATTAAAAAAATGATAGATTTTCGGAATCCTCATTATCACAGTATACATTGATACCCACAGCATAATTTTATCTGCACTACATGGTACTCGAACACTTTATACCACTTTTTTGTATTTACCAACTTTAGTAAAGTAACCCCACCCCTGTTGACGGTACCCCTTAAAAGCGACTACTCTCAATTTCGAATAAACTTCATTCTCAAATAAATCAATAAACCTAAGTATTTTAAAATACAAATGCAACGTTAAAATACGCAATAAAAGTCCGTATAGTCCGGACATGTTTCGGGAAATACATCACCCTTCATCAGCGGAAAATGCAAAGTCTGTGTGTAATGAAATATAAATAAACCCAAGCAATCTAAAATGTTGCCAAAGACCCAAAAAACTATTACAATCGATTGGAGTTAACTATTGTGTGCCAACAAGCGGGAAACACTGGGACTGAAACGTTTCATAGCAGTTGAACTTGACTTCCTGGAGGCGTTTCATATTTTTAGCAATATTGATTCGGTTGTCAATGAAACGTTTGCGGTCCCAGTGTTTCCCGCTTGTTGGCACACAATAGTTAACTCCAACCGATTGTAATAGTTTTTTTTTTTTTTTTTTTTTGGTCTTTGGCAACATTTTAGATTGCTTGGGTTTATTTATATTTCATTACACACAGACTTTGCATTTTCCGCTGATGAAGGGTGATTGTATCTCCCGAAACATGTCCGGACTATACGGACTTTTATTGCGTATTTTAACGTTGCATTTGTATTTTAATATTCTTAAGGCAATGTTCTATAAGACGAGTTTTTATCTAATAAACCTAAGTGTTACGATTACCTCATGGCACACTTAATACAGTACCTTCCTCCACTTCATGACAAATATACCACACTCTCTGCCATACTAGAGGACAGCCGCTGTCATGATGATTTGCAGGCAATGGTGCTTGATATCTTTCGGGACCCATGACTCTTTGACCACAACAGTAAATCACAAGGATAGTGTGGCGTTTCTCCAGCATGTGACCCGCTTTCACATAAACACCTGATGTCCATAAAAAAATTGGATAGGCGCAATTGACTGAAAGACCCCTTATCGTGTGACTATATGAGATTTACCATTACCATCATACGTCCATAGTAGTTCAGTGTATTACAGGATTCAGAAATAATGTATCAAAATTCCCAGACTTCGGGTCAAATCTTTTATAAATAAACTGCTTTACCAGTTTTAAATCTGAATAATTTACTAAATTAATTTTTTATTTAATTTCTACCTATAGAATAATTTTCTGCTAAAATGTGGTTCTAAAATAAGTATTTATTTTTAAAATCCTTCTCGTGGCAAATGTTTCTAAAAGTAGTAGATACTTAAATACATCAACAGTTTCGAGTGAATTTGTTTGAAATAAGTTTTTTAAGAATGTGTGTCCAAACCCTGAAATTGTATTTTGAAAAAACGGATGTGAAACTTCAATATACAAGTTAAAACGTAAAGTATAATTATTTATAAAATATCTAAATATTAAAAATATTAAATATTAAAAATATTAAATTTTAAAAATATTAAATATTAAAAATATTAAATATTAAAAATATTAAATATTAAAAATATTAAATATTAAAAATATTAAATATTAAAAATATTAAATATTAAAAATATTATATATTAAAAATATTAAATATTAAAAATATTAAATATTAAAAATATTAAATATTAAAAATATTAAATATTAAAAATATTATATATTAAAAATATTATATATTAAAAATATTAAAATATATAATAAAAATATTAAAATATATAATAAAAATATTAAAATATATAATAAAAATATTAAAATATATAATAAAAATATTAAAATATATAATAAAAATATTAAAATATATAATAAAAATATTAAAATATATAATAAAAATATTAAAATATATAATAAAAATATTAAAATATATAATAAAAATATTAAAATATATAATAAAAATATTAAAATATATAATAAAAATATTAAAATATATAATAAAAATATTAAAATATATAATAAAAATATTAAAATATATAATAAAAATATTAAAATATATAATAAAAATATTAAAATATATAATAAAAATATTAAAATATATAATAAAAATATTAAAATATATAATAAAAATATTAAAATATATAATAAAAATATTAAAATATATAATAAAAATATTAAAATATATAATAAAAATATTAAATATTAAAAATATTAAATATTAAAAATATTAAATATTAAAAATATTAAATATTAAAAATATTAAATATTAAAAATATTAAATATTAAAAATATTAAATATTAAAAATATTAAATATTAAAAATATTAAATATTAAAAATATTAAATATTAAAAATATTAAATATTAAAAATATTAAATATTAAAAATATTAAATATTAAAAATATTAAATATTAAAAATATTAAATATTAAAAATATTAAATATTAAAAATATTAAATATTAAAAATATTAAATATTAAAAATATTAAATATTAAAAATATTAAATATTAAAAATATTAAATATTAAAAATATTAAATATTAAAAATATTAAATATTAAAAATATTAAATATTAAAAATATTAAATACTAAAAATATTAAATACTAAAAATATTAAATATTAAAAATATTAAATATTAAAAATATTAAATATTAAAAATATTAAATATTAAAAATATTAAATATTAAAAATATTAAATATTAAAAATATTAAATATTAAAAATATTAAATATTAAAAATATTAAAAATATTAAATATTAAAAATATTAAATATTAAAAATATTAAATATTAAAAATATTAAATATTAAAAATATTAAATATTAAAAATATTAAATATTAAAAATATTAAATATTAAAAATATTAAAAATATTAAATATTAAAAATATTAAATATTAAAAATATTAAATATTAAAAATATTAAATATTAAAAATATTAAATATTAAAAATATTAAATATTAAAAATATTAAATATTAAAAATATTAAATATTAAAAATATTAAAAATATTAAATATTAAAAATATTAAATATTAAAAATATTAAATATTAAAAATATTAAATATTAAAAATATTAAATAATGAATAATATTAGTACTTACGACATAATTCGGACATTTCAATTCAAAGTTACGGTTGGGAAATTTTCAGTTTTAATGACTTTGCATCAAAAAACAAATTACGTTTTAAATAAAATCGTAAAAGTTTGACTGTTTAGCTATAAAATATGCTGTATGGTCATCAAGCGCTAGCAAATTTAGCAGGTGTTTTAGTCATAAACTTTTTCAGCTTTTGCGACTTTTTGTCTTATGGACTAACTAAAACTGATAGATTGTGTGACAAAATCATACTAGTATAAGCCAGCCTACTACTAGTTTTTAAATAAATATTTTTGTGGGTTTTTGTGTGTATAGACTGTTGCTAGCTTTAAGCAAAACAATTATGCGTAAAGCGTTTTTTTAAAAAAAACGTAAACCCTACACAATATTTTAAAAGAAAAATCATCCAATTATGTATATTTCTTTTTCAAATTTCATTATTATCCCCATAACGCATTTATCCTTTTCTTTTAACGCATTACTTGAAAATTATGCTAAACGAAAAGAATGCTTATCCGATTAAAAGGAAATAAATCTAGTGGATAAAAAAAAACTACACATTACCCCACCCACTCTAAGCCTAATTCACACTTTCCACATTCACCTCCCCATGTTAAATCATTAGGCTTATAATAAAAGAAATACGCAGAATCATAGACGACAGCTAATGCTTTGAGAACTTTTTTTTCCCTACAACGTCAGTCCAACTGAAGCATTTGTTCCTTCGGGATAATAGCGTAGGAGTTCAGACGCGGCGTCAAAAGGCAATAGCAGTGATGATTAAGGGGGGAAAAAGAATTTTCTTTTATTTCTGTGTGTTTAGTTCGGTCGCCATTTTTATTTGATTCTGGTTTTATTCCCTTTGTTTGGGAGAAGAGGGGGGGGGGCTTATTCTTTTCGTTAAAAATTTCTAGGTAAAAAAAATTATTGGGGATTTTTCGTCAGACGTGATTAGGGGGGAAAGATGTTGTTAGGGATAGATTATTCCCTGTTAACGGATTTTTTTTCCATTTTTGGCGTAGAATTTTGAGTGTGTGTACACAAGAAAATAGCCTTAAAGCAAATAAAAGCCTTTGGGGTGATTTTTTTTTTATAGAAAATGGCATCAGCGTGCAAAATAATAGAGGAGGAAAAAAATCTTTTAAACAATTCTAAATTAATTTTGGTTCGTTGTGAATAGTTATACCACGTATAAAAACTTTTTTTTTTAACGTTGTTTATTCTCGTAAAAAATGGTTTTTGTATTATATTTTTAATCAAAATTCTCGAAAATATGCACCATTTAAAAACAAGCTAAAAAATGTGTTTTCGCGAATAAATCAATATAATTAAATAATAATAGAACATCAATTCAATAAAAAGAGGTAATTTTTTTTATTTGTTAACAAATTTTACTATATCTAAATATAGGAATAAATAAATGTTACTTCAAAACATGTTAATAGATTTATCAGAAATTCGGGTAATTTATCGAAAAGTATCAGATTGCTTCGAGGCTTCAATCGATGGTAAACTATTTTTTTACGTAAAATTAGTAGCACTGCATGGTATTCGAGCCTAGACCCACAACAACGTGTAACGTGACCCATCGAACTGAACAGGTTGCTGGTGAGTTCATTAATATTTGAAACATTTACTCTATTGGAATCGTTTCTTTTGCAAGACGTCTGCACGGAGAGTATTGATATTCAATAGGGAAAGACACAAATTTTGGTTTTGTTATTTTTGTCAAAATTGAACATTTTGTGTTGTGTTTTAGCAGAGAAAGGAATACAAGAGGGTAGACAAGACGTTATTGAAATATATTTAAACTTTAGGTTCATGTAAAGATAATATTTAAAGAGAGGCACATTTAAGTGGGTGCCTACAGGATTGACCCACTGAGACGACACAGGACTGATTACATGAAGATTTTCAACATGAATAGGATGTTGCCACTACTAAGTTGCATGTCTATATGCATGGGTTGTTCTATTACAAACAAACAGGGGTGATGGGAAAATGGGCATTGATATCCTACATTTTGAATAATGCAGCAATAGATAGAAATAAATGCAAATCCATTCGCTAGACCTTCAGTAATGTGCATTCTTACACATACATAAGAATATAGACTTAATTTTTATAACATTCCAAAAGTATATTTACATTTATTCACTTTCAGAAGGCAAAATTCACAAGATAAATCATACTTCTTAGAAAATGTTATGCGGTGTCTTTCAACTGAGAGAAATCCAAAACAACCTTTATTAACCCAGTTCTAGGTTAGCGTTAGTAGTAGCCTGATACAGCTACATATACAGCCCTCGCCACTCACTCATATATTGACTCAAAGCTAATATTTCTATGTCCATGTAGACAGGAAGATGCAATTTGGCAGAGTTATTTCTTAATACCTTAAATGATAAAAGTAAACTATTCGTGAGCTTCTAAACTGAAATACTTGTTCTGCGCAGTGGGTTAAATTAAATTTCCCTCATCACTCGATTTTCTACTTTTCGTATACGCAAGAAGATAAAATTTGGCAGAGTTTTTCCTAATACTTTAAGTATAAAAATTAAACTATTTACAAATATCTCGGGAATATTACAAATATTACAAATACCCGTTCTGCGCATTAGATTAAAATGAATTCACTTGTATTTAATTATAATACTTCGAATGTACATAGAAGATGAAATTCGACACAGTTCGTTTTAAAACCATAACTGAAAAAGCCATAATAAATCCATCAGAAGAAGAAGTAAGCGATTGATGTTCTTTTAGCTGAAATATCCGTTCTGTGCACGGGATTAAAATATCTCTCCCATCAATACAGTATATTTTTTGTGGTTTATTAAGTAAGGAAAAGTGATAAGAGCATAGATGAGGTAAAATGGGTACCCTGTGGGAATTATGAAATTTCTATTATAAAAAAGGCATTATTAGAACAAACTTTTAAGTCAAATTAGTAACTTAAATAAAATAGAATAAATAACAACCTTAAAATATTAAAAACTTATTACATTTGATTATTAATGGATTTTTCATTCTAAAAGCAAATTGTAATTCACCATTCGCTATTTTCGAAAATAAATTTGATTGTATTATTTATTTCCTTTGGAATAGAACATCTGCTAATATTATTCATGATTTGTTTGTTTATTTATTTATTTTAAACGTTATATTTAGCATCGAATAGAACAAGCAAATGGTGGCCATTTTTTATTGAAATATATTCTCTTTCTTTGACAATTTATTTGAAAAAAAAGGATACTACTATATTATAATAACCAGTTAGTTCTTGTCATTTTTAAACTTCTAAATTCATATATTTGTAGAACAATTGCATTTTTGCAGAAGAATGTTGAATGTTTACGAATTTTCTATTTTTTAATATTAGTAATTCGAAAACCCATTTTCCCACTTTGCAAAACATTGAAAAAAAACTAAATAAATTATAATTTGTTTATAATATTTTCAATAGAATATATTAAAAGGATTCTATTCTATACAATTTCCTGGGATATTCGTAAAAAAATCGACTTTTCTAGTTTATATCCAGAAATTATCACATATCAAACTATCGCAATATTTTTGTATACTCAAACAAATCGACATTTTGTACTGGAATTAAAACACACGGAAAAGTAAATTTTTGTTGAACTGTACTTTAAAAACTAATTAAATTAACAAATGTAAAAGAACGATCAAAACCTTAACTAATATTGTGTAATTCAATATTTAATTTTTAAAAAAAATTACCCCAGGACTTATTTTTCCATACTCAAAAGTTAATAAATAAATCAAGAAATAACTAAGGAGATTACTATACTTGATTTTGTAGTTATTTTAAAAAAGTCAATGTTAAAACTTTTTTTCGTGTGACCATTTTTTTCCTAATTTATTTGCATTGCTTGTATAAAGTAATATTTTATTTCTTTATTTAACCAATAATAAATTGGCATTCTTCGTTTTATAAATAAAATTAAAAAGATATTCACAATAAATAAGATGGATTAAAAACTCTCTTTTTTTTCACTCGGTTTATTTGCATTAAATGTTATATGAAATGTTTACAATGAATTTCCATTCGATAGAAATGCCCCAGGACTCTTTAGCCGATTTTTATTTATAATTCTCTTGGGGGCTACTAATAAAATTTTTGTATTGTTTAAAGGCAATATGTCATTGTTTATTTCACTGGTTACAATAAAATATATTTCCCAATAGAGATATTAGATTATGAATTGTGAAAAATTATGCATTAGTTAAAAGAAGTACTTTAATATTTGATAATATTTTTTGTCTATATTTTCTGTTTGAAAATATCAAGTTTGTTATTTTTTGTTCACATTACACAAAACGAATAATATGCTGCATATTTAATTTGACTGTAACTAAGAATATTTAATATTGTTAAAAATATATTTTCTAAATAAATTTTTAATCTTTCTTTATATCTTTTCTATGCTTCTTTGCCGATTGATGTTGCATTCTGCAGAATCAGGTAAATACAAATTTATTTATTTAATAACTTCAAGACATTTTTAACATTTAGTAAGAGAAATCAGGAGTAACTATAATATTGATATCAATATGTAAAATTTTATTTCTGTATTACTAATACAAAAAAAACTTTGCATTTATATTATAAACTCATAATTTTTCTTACTTATTGATAAGACGTCGACTGCTTAGAAGTCTAAATTTAGTTCTTAAAGTATACAATTTAAATTTAGTAATACTACAGCTAATAATTAATTTCACAACAGTACATTTATTATGACGTTTACTTATATTTTTAAATAGCTTAATATTCTTGAAAACAAATTTAAAGATTTTAAGACGTTTCTAAAATATATTATTTTACAATTTGCCTTTAAAATTAAAATTTTGTGTTTTAAAAATATGGAAATCTTTTTTAATACGATATCAGGTGTTTTTAGTAATAGAATGGTTAAAAAATATGTAGCAGTTTCAAAAATATTTGGGAGTTATAAAACTGCCAGAAAAAAAATTCATATCTGAAATTTTAACAAATCAACCCTCTATTTAAATAGAGTTTGCCTCTATTTAAATCAATTTCAGTGGAAATATTTTAGTGACATATTTAATCTCTACATATATATATATATATACTAAAATGTATGTTTTTTTTTATATTTTCAAATGCTGTTATTAACATTTCGCACTCGAGTAAAATGTTGGATATTTACGTTATTTTTATAGAACAGTTACATTCCGTTTCTGTTCTTTTAAAAGAAGTGTTATTTAGTGTGTTCTTTTTCATGTTTACGGTGGATAATTATAATAATGTGTTGTTCTCAGTCATTTTGAAGAAAAAAACAAAATAATAACATTTCGTTATTTTGAGGACTTATGCTTGAAGTTGAAATTAAACCCTTTGCACACCAGGAAAACTTTTCAATGTGTGTTCTTTCTATGGAACAGTTATTCCTCTGTACGTTCTTTTCCACAGATTTATTTTATACTCATAAAGGGGAAAAAATCCTAATCTGTTTTGTATTTGCAAGAGAACAAGTTGAAAAAAAGATTGATGTTCTAAACACAAGATCATGCTGTTCTCGTTTATTTTAAAGAACAGGGGAAAAAAGAACTAGTCGTTATGTTGAGTGCAAAGGGTTAATCTCTTAAGAACATAAGGATGAATAACTGTTCCGTAGAAAGAACGGAAAACCAAACAGTTCTTGCAGTGCAAAGGGTTAAAAGCGGCACTCGAGTACAAAGGATTCATAAAATAGTTTGATACCCAATTGATGTCTTACTTTTAAATGGAGTTAGATAAAGAACAAAATAACAGAAAAAAATAGTTTTTTTATGTTTAAGAACATGCAGTTCTTGTTCAATTTAAAGAACAGAGAACAAAAGAACAGGTTGGTATTTTAGCGAATGAGAGTCACCCTTCAAGTCAAAGGGTTTAAGTGTGTTTTTATATTGTCAAATAATGTTATTAAAAACTTAGAACTTACGAAGTTTTTAATTATTATAGATATATTAATTTGCTCGAGAAACCTATATTTCGAACTTACTATCCTGTTTAATGTTGGTTTCTCCACTATAAAACTACATACAAGAAAAATACAGTTTTACAGAATGTATATTGGAATATTAAAAGCCGTGTTTTTGTGCTTCAGTTTCCATGTCATCATTTCATATTAGTAGTTAGATTATCTGATTATTTGAGGTGACCCATGATTCTCTGACATTTAACGAAATAAACACAATATTTATACATTTTAATTGGGCAACTTAATTTAAATTTAATTAGTCGTTAAAACTTAAATCTTCTATAAAAAAAAATTATACTATCTAAGTAAAAGTAAAAAATAAGTTTATCGGCTGTTTCAGGCATATAAAAAAATAAACTATTACAATTCCGAATTTAATTGTAATATATGTAATTAATATTTTAATACCATATTTTCAATAAATAAAGCTAGTTTTACCCAGAAACTCGCATACTACTATATCTGTTTAAAACTCTAAACTAGGTGTAATCCTCAACTTTAAGTTAAACAAAGCCTTCATGGCTAAAACTAATTCCATCTAACCTTAAAACAGCATGTTATAGCATGGAGTTTAGATTTAATTTATATGAAACTCTATGTCTTGTCTCCAAACCCGGTTTACAGAGCATCAATACTTTTCATCAAACTCTAAACTCAATAGATTAAATGGAAACGTTAAAAGCCATCAAGAGGGGAACTGTTAGGATTACGTGTATTTAGGATTGCATTTCACTCAATAAACTGATGAAAAGTTATTGCGCAATTTATACTGCCACAAAATTGTACCCATCTCTTTTATTTCTTAGCATTAGAGCTCAATAAATATTATTACAAAGATTAAATTTTTTTTATGTGGTCATTTACTTTAATACAAAATTTCTGAGATGTAGCATTTCTTTATCGTCGCAACTGTCTCGTAGGATTGGTTAAAAATATCCTCGCGTTACCACACTCTCGGAAATTACTCTCATTTCTGAGGATTATGCGATCGTCAAGGCCAATCGTTTCGTCATATTTGACATCGTTCTGTCGTCATATATGACAATCGTTTAGTCGTGGAATCCCTTGACTTTTGACGAAATAGGAATACTCAAATTGTCAACGAAAATAGTCTACTCCAGTCACTTTTTTCGAGGGCGTCAGCTCATGTTTGGTTCTTATACGTATATTGTCAGAATGCAAACGAGCCTTCTTGGCCGAGTAGATAAAGCGTTAGACTCTGTAACTAGAGGTCCGCGTTTCGCGGGGTCATAAGGGTTGGTTGAAGTCATAGGGGTCACTGACATTTGTTTGTTAAATATTTTAAAAGTAATTTTTCAAGTTTCTGGAAGGTATTCTGTGAACACACTAATATTTTCAGGGTGGATTTGTGCAATTGAAGAATTAATACAAATATATTAGGGTGTAACATATTGTCTCATAACAATATTCTCGTTGCATCGAAAACGTCTACTCATTACAATATGCTTCACACAACTTTGACGGTAGGGCCAATCTAAACACTTTAACTGCACATTAGTCTGATGTTACTTCGAATAAATTGGGTAAAAGTTATGTGAATTTTAATTACTCAAGTTAGCTAATTTCGATGCTCCGTATCATCGTAGGAAAATCGGAAAATATTTAAGCGACAGAAAACCCTGATTAAAATCTATTAACACTGCATAACTCGCACTGTGCCGGAGAGGAATACTCCAAGGCGAATCGAATTGGAGGTGGGACTGAATTAGAAAATAAGGACTGAGATAGCGTATTCTCGTTAAGGGTCGTCACTTATTACGCCACGTATTACGATTTTATTGTTTTTTTTTTTTTTTTTCATTAAACCCTACCAAGGACCAGCACGCATTTGAATAGAGTATAATAAGAGAAATCAGCTTAACAGATAAATACATTTACATATTGCGCAGCAGAAAGAAATTGTCTACATTTCATAAATATTTTTACTCGAAGTAAAACAATTTTTTTTCTTACTTTCCTGAGCGATACTATAACATTAAAGAAAATAAACCTACAACCACTCGAAGCTATGGTCACTCTTTTCTCCCTATGGATGAAATTATCTATTCGATTCGGTCAATTGTTAGTTCTTGCGAGCCTCTCATTCGTAGCAAGTGACGGTCCGTAACAGTATGTGATGTAATTTATTCCATTAAGAATCATTCCAATTCGTATCGACTCCAATTTAATTCACCTTGCATTAAGGGGCGCGAGTACTGCAGGGTTAATATATTTACATTTTCACAGATATTTCCAAATGTTTTGCTTGATACATAAAAAACATACATAAAAAAAGGTACAATAAATATATATTTTTATTTTACTATCATTCTCAATATATCGTAAATTCTTTTTCCAATGACCTGTATATTTTACAAGGAACGTTAAATTCTTGCACGCATTTCATATCCAATAACTTCAGCCGTAAAATTGTATGGAATAAAAAAAAAGAATGTTTTTGCGCTTGTTTCCTGTTTTATCTAACAGAGTGTTTTGACTTTATTTCCTTGCAATTGTTCTCGCTCGGTCAATTTCGAACGCACCTCTGAGGATACTCTTAAGTCTTTTTAGATTCCACAAACACAATAAATCTTTTACGGATTCCGGTTGACATGGAACTCGTCTGTTTGTCAATAAATTTTGGTTTAGATCTGCTCCGTAAAATTTGTTTGTGTTTCTGATATTTTAATTCAATGATTAAAGTCTTTCGACGTGGTTGGAGTTTTAAAATGGAAAAGAATGTTTTATGCGCAAAACTTTATGAAAGAGAAACCTTTATGGCAAAAAGGATACGAATTTCCAAATTTGAATAGATTAAAGTACTGACAGAACCCAAAGTTAATAATCGTATGTAAAAATTTATAGCTTTGTAAAATAGTTCGCGATTGGAAGTGCAATCAGAATTACACATTGATGGTATTTTTATTGAGAAAGAAAGGAGATTCAAAAAATGCATTTTTTTTTCAGAATAAGAAAAAAGGAAATTCAGAAAGGAAAATACAATTTCAAAAAGTTTGTTTTGAGTATATTTATTTGTTCGATTTCTGTCGCAAAGAATGATAATTTTTGTCTGCCACTTGTGTTGAGATATACGATTACTGAAATTTACACGGTGGTTATAAATTTTTGAACGAAATTCATTGTTTGACAGTTTAATTACACAAATAAACTATTATTTGGCAGTTTAACTACACTAATAAACTATAGTTTTAGCTATAATTTAATTACTTGCATTGTTACTACTAAAACTACGCGACTTGTTTAAAATATAAGTAAAGTATTTGGATAAAACGAATGTTTTATTAAGCCAATACAGCTAAATATGACACAGCCAAACAATAACTATTGCTAAATAATTTGTGAATCCCTTGTATTGTCATATAATACATTCTTACAGGCTTTTTTACGATTTAACTCTGCATTTTCACAAAATCTAATAGACCAGAATCTCATATTTAAGCCAATGCTTTTAGCAGATTATATTGTCTAGCTCTTTGACCGTTCAGAAAATTCACCAAATTGTAAAGTTGTTTTCTCTTTTATGAAGTTTAAATGATATTTTAATAAATTTATATAAAAAAAATTTAAAAAATTTATTTATTCTTAAATAAATGGCTTTGAATTTATACCCCAATAAAAAAATTTGGAAAATATAAGAAAATAAAGTATTTTTATGAATGTACAAATTGTGTGTATTGCTGGAAAAACTAGTGATACAAGGACGCAAAAATAGGTTTGTAATGGTCAGAAGACTAGGGAAGCAGGATCTGGTGTTTAAACAAACCGAATTTCTCAATTTCTCTTCCAGAGACTGCCACAGTCCCAAGTCCTGCAGCTAGCGCCGTCCGTCGAGCACCAGTCGTCCGCCATGCTTAGCATTCTCAGGCGATACTCTTGGCACAAATTCGCCATTGTCACCAGCCAAATTGGTGGCCACGACGACTTCGTTCGAGCTGTCAGAGACCAGGTTCTGGCCATCGTGGATTTCAAGTAAGTTCATTTCAAATAACATCTTATTTTGAGGCAGTACACTATTTTCTGATGCATTCTTTGGAGTCCTCAGTTAGCATAGTTGGTTGTGAAACTCGTTGTCGGAAAATTGTGGGTTGAATAATCGTCGACTGAAAAGTGTGGAAAGGTGTTCACAACTTTCGTGAAATTTAATATCGTAAGTTATATAAAACCCTCATTAGTTAGTTGGTTGAATAAATGCCAAAATAGAGCTCCATAATGGAATATTGACGACTATTTGCTCTCTTTCCTATAAGGTACATTTCTACGTATTTTTGTACCATTGTTAGATCACGCGGACAAATATATCATCTGGCAACTTACTCAGCAAAATTCCACAACTTGAGGACATTTGGACCAAGCATATTTAGCAAGCATCACCCTCCTTATCCTACGTTGTGCAGTTAAGCAAAGAGGTTTGAATACGGGGCCCTCTGATCACGAGCTCGCTACTCTTCCCACTAAATTTAACTATGCAATCATATTTTTAGCTATTTTAATAAATATTGTTAAAACAAAGTAGTAAATAGTTTTTAAGCCAAAATGGTTGGACTGGTGGTAGAAAATGGTTGGACAAAATGGTAGAACTGGGAATGGTAGAACTGGACTATTGCCAATAACCACTTGTATAGACAAGTGGTTATTGGCAATAGTCTGTGCTATATCAAAAAGAAAAGACCGTGGAACACTGAATTCAAAATAATAAATTATGTTAAAAATGTATTTTTTCCCTCAACATACCACCCAGTTTTCAATAGTTAAATATTTCAACCCACTACAACAACAATGCATCTGAAAACGACAGTGGAATTCAGAATAGCTGAAGATTCCCAAACAAAATAAACCCCCAAAGAACACACAAATGCGAAAAAATACACATCCGAAAATACGCCTGGAAAAATATTTAAAATCCCAACTACATTTTACGTATCCTAAACTCCAGTCTAGTTAATGGAATCATTGCAAAACGTGCCCCTTATATCTTCCTCCCTCGTTCCGATTGGGTCATTGGGAACATGCATCTCACGTAATCCACAGTCTAAACATCTTTGTCCCAATACTGAAGAAATTCAACCGATTTGTATGTATGCCTTGTAAAGAAGGAACGGTATTTTTACTAAGCGTAGAGCGAGGATAAATACAGTGTGAAAAATGCAGAGAATGCACCGAATAAAAGATGCATTGTACAGACATTGTTGGAGCCATATCTGGGATGGGATTTACACTGTTTTATCTTTACTGTGCAGACTTGTGAACTACGGAATCGGGAAGACAACGGAAAGAATTGTCTTAAGGTAGAGGATTTGTGGTTAAAATACCATATGTGATAGTAAATATAAAACTTCAAACTAAAACACTTTTCGTAAAAAAACATACTATTTTTTTATGGAAAAACGTTCTTATTGCGTTGTTTTATTTTAGGGCTTATTTATTTCTCGAGAACTTTTGTTTTTCAAAGAAGTTACGTTAAAATAATTATTTGCGAATTGAGAAAAGTATTTCTTCTAGTTTCATCTTTTTGATCAACATGCATATTTCGCTTTTGATAAGTTCCTCCAAAAAATCTATGTATCATTCCTGTTAGTCAAAAAGTAGTTGGCCCGCGATGGCCTAGTCAAAACAGTACAGAGCTCGTAATAGGGAGTTGTGGATTCGATACTAGACTTTTCAGAACCTCATCTCATTATGGGAGGGTTGTGAGTTCAAACCTCATCAACCACCAAAAATTTTCGTAATCGATCGTGATCCAAATGTGCTCGTGTTCTTCGGAGTGTACAAGTTTGGAGAGAGGGTTACCAGTTCACGATAGAATACCTTCATGATGACCATGGTTAAAAATTATGAGATTATGTACATTTTTTTCTTTAGACTGGAGCCTGAATCATCGCCTGTAGCCTATTGTGTTGCTCTGAAGTGATATTATATTAAACAACCAACTGAAAAGAAACTCGCTTTTGTATAAATACACTCCAACTGAAAACAGGTCCCTATAACTAATCAATGAGTTATTTGACATTCTCTCTGTTGGCCTGAGTAAAGCCTGTAGATTAACCATTTGAACCCCTTGCACTCTGCTGTCACAACGGGCCTCCGTGGCCGAGCGATAAAAGGCGTCAGCTGGGAATTCGTAGATTCCTGGTTCGATCCTAGGCGATGGACTTGACTAAGAAAAAGTAAAAAGTAGTGATCTTGTGATTGGAGGGTTGCCAGCTTCGCTACAAAATACTAGAAAAATCGTCCAGAACATCCGCAAAAATTAACGGCGTGTATACTGGTGCACGATACATCTGATCGGGGTCCAAAGTCCCGACGTCTATTGAAGGCGTTGGGTGCCAATTCAGGTGTTTCCTCGTCATCTGACCATGGTTCTAATATAACGAGGTGCATGTATGAATGTGTGTGTGAATGTGTTTGTGTTCCCGGGTCTTTCCTTCAAGATAGACCCCGAACCGTCACCAATAGCCCACTGTGCAGCTCTAGTGCGACATTAATTAACTAAACCAACCGAACCGCTGTCACAACATAGCGAGCGACCTGTTCTCTTCGTTCCAATGTTCTTTAAAATAAACGAGAACAACAAGATCTTATGTTTATATATAAAACATCATTATTTTTTCAAATTGTTCACTTTCAAAATAGGTTATGACTTTTTTTCCGATATCAGCATAAAAAATAATGGGGAATAGGACAGAACTGTTCCTACGCAAGAACGCGAATGTCAAAGCTGTTCTTGGAGTGCAAAGGGGTAAACAATAACAGCTTAATATCTTCCCTAGGTTCACCATCATGGACATTTACACGTTGAAGGTGCGCGACCCCGAAGAGGCCCAGGCCGAGATGTTCGAGCTGGCCAACAGCGAGGCCCGCGTGTTCCTCCTGTACTGCAACCGGCAGGAGGCCATGTACATCATGCGGGCGGCCAACGACCTGCAGCTCACGGGGAAGAACTACGTCTGGATCGTCACGCAGTCCGTGGTGGGTCCGGCCTTCGACAACACCCCGCCGCCCCCGGACTTCCCGCCCGGACTACTCGGTCAGTCTCCCCTTCCTTGGTTTTTTTTTTGTTTCTTTCTCATGGTTCGTCAACAGTTGTAAACGGAACCTATAAATAGAATACACTACAATAATAGACTTAATTGGTTAGTCGTAAGCATCGAGATAAAATAATCACTGGAGACTAAGCGCGGGCTACCGCTTCACACGTTTTGGAGCCATGGTAAATAAATATAATTATTTGGCATTGAATGAAGTGTATACATCTTAATTTTAAAACCACACTCCTGGCTTTCAAAAATACATTAAATGTTACATATTGAATGTTTTGTCATACTTGTTTTCCTACTTACAAGAAAAAGTTAAAAAAAATATTAATTAATCAAATTCTAAAGACCGACGCAAAGACGAAGGGGTCAAAAGCCAAAGTAGAATGTTTTCTCAACTTTGTCTTCTGAACAGTATTCATCCGTGCTATGGTAAAGTATATTTTCCTCCAATTGAAGTCATCACTCCAATGTTAATATGAGCTCAGTTATCGTAAACTAAAAATGAACATTTGTAATAACATTAAAAATTAGAAATAATAAAGAAAAAAATTAGCAGTCGTCAAATGAAAATAAGAAGTCTTAAATTTCAAATGAGCAGTCTTCGTAAATTTAGAATATACATAAAGTAAATAAAAAATGAGCCGTTTTAAATTTGAAATGGGCAGTTATGAAATTTAACAAAGTTAAACCTTCGGATGGAAATTACCAATTTATAGCTATGAGAAAAGGACTCGGGATCTTCTGTGTGATAGCCGTATATCTTGCCGCATAGCAAAAGCAATATTCTGAGTCGCGTTCGATCGTTTAAGCAAGCACTTTAAATACCCCCTTCGCAGTGAGTAGAACGAATAAATGAAACCCCGTGAAGCTTTAAAACTTGGGTAACGATTTAATATGCTTGTGTGCCTTAAATTAATTTATAATGGTTGAATGAAGATATTTGCAAATCGCAAATTATATTATTGGTTAATAAGTTTTATGAATAAATGTTGCGTTTGTGCAATGTTCAAAAGTCCCTAGTTTGTAGGGATTTGCCCTTTATTATGTTTTAATCCATGGTCTTTCATTACCGTAGCAGGGATATCTGAGGAACGTGCATGCAAAAGCAAACATATCAAAAATATACAAAATGATATAGGCATTGAATTTTATAAAAATTATATTATCTGTATCCATATTTGCAAAAATAATTAATGTTTCCAAAAATATCTCTTTCATTTTAAATCCGGAGAATTTAAATTGAGAATCCGGAGGTCCATATAAATCTATTAAACTCCATCCATCTACTAAACGTTTTGCTGTTTTCCTCTATTTAAGAATTTATGACATGTTTGTTTTTGCATCCAAGCTCCTCATCTTACCACGAGACCGAAACGATCGTAAAGCAATCGTATCGGCTATTTGAAGGTTTAATCGTATTATGAAAGGAATAAGTTATTTAAAGGGATAATCATATCGTAAAAGAAAAATACTAAACAAGTAACTTTAAATATAGCGAATATACATATATAGTTCATAAAAACGATTGGACTATAGTTTAGTTAAAAGTAAAGCTTCCTCCACTCTTAAAAAAAGGAAAATATATTGTCAACTGTATTTAAAACATTGTAAATTAAGGAAAACAATTAAACCATATGTGAACAAGTTCTACGAACCACGAGAACGCGAAACAACTCATTTAGTTATTCCTTGAACAAGAAATTCAAACTACAAATTTACGCAAAATAGACACCAATTAATAGTTACAGGCAGAACTTATTTAAAAAAGATATTAAACTTTAAGCAGCGATATATAATTAAATATATCGCACTCAACGTACTATACAATATTAATTGCAACACTACACGATTTAATTCTATCTTAAAATATATTCAGATATCTCTCGGGGTACTTCTAGTTGTAAAGCGTCCAAAACATATCAGCGCAATTTGAGCATCATTGCACTAAAAGAAGAAAAACCATTAAACTTCCAAACAAAATACTTTCACAGTGTCACTCTTTAGAATCTATTAATTGCTTTGGAAATTGGCCGTTCTCGGGTAAATTAAAATTCTTTGATAGTACATTCCATTCACTTCCTTCGAGAATGCATGTTTACTTCGTCTATAGAATTCTTAAGTATCTGAATAAAATTTTCATCACAGTCGGCAATGCGTATTCGACAACGTCAACAATATAAATCTAATCATGTAAGTAATTTTTGTATTCCGTATTCGAATGTATAAGTGCGCATATCATTTGAAGTGTATATTAAAATTTCCATGTATATATTTGAAAAATAATATATAGAAAGAGTTTTTTCCTTTGAAAATTGCTCACTTTTCTAGAAAAACTGGATACTACTGTAAAATTTCGGACTGAGAAGCTCAAAATTTTAGTGCAATCTCAGATGTACGCAACACATTCTTAAATTATCTAACAAAACCTATACTAATAAAAACATAGGGGTCTGGAATTGTCTGCTCATATCTTGGGTACTAATCACTGAACTCTAACTGTAACTGCTGGAAGGCTCAAACCTTGTTTCCTCTATGAGCGCGTTGAAGCCAATTGAAAGCAGCCGAGCTGTGCCCCAACATTTTTTTAAAAGTGATTTGATGGTGTTTTTTATTACCATAGCATTGTATAAATATTAAATATATATACAAATGATATTTTCTTCTTATAGAATTAATTTTTATATTGCCAAACAAATAGTTTTTGCTCTTGCTTTTTATCTACTTCGACTTTGACTTGCAAATGACTTTTTATTTTAATAGCAGATTGCGTTTAAAATGGGTTTAAAAAGAAAATAAAAAAAGCTCGGCGAAAAGCAGTACACGTCGACTTATTTTAACATGAAAAATATACGAAATATTGCGGTAGCAAAGAAAGTGGGCACATTATGGCTGCCTCTACATCGGCTTCAAGTCAACAAAATGTCTTGCTCAATCCAGAAGTTACAATTAGAGATCAGTGGTATTAATGGGCCAATTTTGATGACAATAAATCATTGTTTCTACTCGGAGTGAAGCTTAAATGCTGACTTGTTTTTCAATACCTTAATTAAAAGATGAGTTGTAACTACATTTCCTATTTAGTTTTCGCAATTGATGTTGTAAAAGTCTAATTTTGTATGCGCTAACCCATTTCAACGGATTTTTATAAGCTTAAAATAATTCTTCAGAACAACGTTTTCCACTTTTTTTTTGTTTCTATAAGTTAAAAATTTACCTAGTTGTCACATCTTTTTTTTTCTTTCTTTGGCACATTTTTTTTTATTGTTTGCTGGGAATAATTGTTTTTATTGAGTGCATCTATTTTTAATTGATACATGATAGTCTCTTCACTGGGATTTTTTTCTAAAAATAAATGAGTTTTCCAAGAATAAATATAAATTTGAAAAAACCCTAGTATTAGGTTTTTTTTCTCAATTAACTAGACCTAAAGTAAAGGTTTATTTATTTATATGGTGCGTAGTTTTAATTAGCCCACTGCTAAGAAGGAGTATTTTTTTTTATCATAGTTTGATAAAAGTTAATGCAAGTTTGCTTAACAAAATAGTTTCTAAACAGGCGCTAATATTTTTCGTTGACAAGTTTGATAATATTTAGGGAGCATTTTTCATCGTATTTAGCTATATACAGATGAATTTAAAAAAAGTCAAGGCTAATTTTAAAATAAAATTATTATAAATTTAAATATAATCTTCATTATGTCTTTAAATTTACTATTTCTCAGGTGCATTTAAAACAAACTCCTTGTTATTATTGTACAAATATATTTTTAACCTATACGATTTTATTTTTGAAAGTAACAAAGCATGTAAATTAATTCCAACTACGAATAATACTTTTTTTAAGAAATCCTATACGCTTCCTTTCAAAAATGTCCAGAAACCCGCCAATCCATACTACTAGTAAATAATCAGATTTACAATAACAATTCCCCAACGCCAATTATTTTCAACAAGTCTACAGTTTAACGTGGATTCTGAATCATAATCTCACTGCTTATTTAACCCATCACTTCCAACTTAAACAATATACTCTGAGCAGACCATCACAGATAGCTCTGGAAACCGTTGTTTACCTCGTTTTACTCTTATCAGTAGGTAATTAAAACATTAACAATAACTTCTCATTAGCACTAACTAATGCATAATATCCTATGTAAATACGACTTATCGTAAACTCGAAATTTATCATTGTCCAGCTCGGAGATTAAAGTCATTAACCCCAACAAAACTCTTTCCCAGTTTGTTTTAAAGCAACTATTGTAAAACAGAATGCTTCTAAAAAGGTTATTAACCCAATTAATTTCTTTATGCGTTAAGATAAGGAAAAACTATTTAATAATTGTGTATATAATTTTTTTTTACTACCCTTCTAGCTTAAAACGTTGTATGCTAAAATATGCCTTTATTACCATCATATGTGAAATATTAATTAATCGTGTGACTGAAGGAGTAATTACTAATTTAAAAATCATTGTAACTGTATAATAAAGATGAGAAAGGTGATTCGTATTGCTTTATAAATAATCTTGTTAATAAATATAATTGCATAGTAAAGATGAGATTTTACTACCCTTCTAGCTTAAAACGTTGTATGCTAAAAGATGCCTCAATTACCATCATATGTGAAATATTAATTAATCGTGTGACTGAAGGAGTAATTACTAATTTAAAAATCATTGTAACTGTATAATAAAGATGAGAAAGGTGATTCGTATTGCTTTATAAATAATCTTGTTAATAAATATAATTGCATAGTAAAGATGAGATTTTACTACCTTTCTAGCTTAAAACGTTGTATGCTAAAAGATGCTTCAATTACCATCATATGTGAAATATTAATTAATCGTGTGACTGAAGGAGTAATTACTAATTTAAAAATCATTGTAATTGTATAGTAAAGATGAGAAAGGTGATTCGTATTGCTTTATAAATAATCTTGTTAATAAATATAATTGCATAGTAAAGATGAGATTTTACTACCCTTCTAGCTTAAAACGTTGTATGCTAAAAGATGCCTCAATTACCATCATATGTGAAATATTAATTAATCGTGTGACTGAAGGAGTAATTACTAATTTAAAAATCATTGTAATTGTATAATAAAGATGAGAAAGGTGATTCGTATTGCTTTATAAATAATCTTGTTAATAAATATAATTGCATAGTAAAGATGAGATTTTACTACCTTTCTAGCTTAAAACGTTGTATGCTAAAAGATGCCTCAATTACCATCATATGTGAAATATTAATTAATCGTGTGACTGAAGGAGTAATTACTAATTTAAAAATCATTGTAATTGTATAATAAAGATGAGAAAGGTGATTCGTATTGCTTTATAAATAATCTTGTTAATAAATATAATTGCATAGTAAAGATGAGATTTTACTACCTTTCTAGCTTAAAACGTTGTATGCTAAAAGATGCCTCAATTACCATCATATGTGAAATATTAATTAATCGTGTGACTGAAGGAGTAATTACTAATTTAAAAATCATTGTAACTGTATAATAAAGATGAGAAAGGTGATTCGTATTGCTTTATAAATAATCTTGTTAATAAATATAATTGCATAGTAAAGATGAGATTTTACTACCTTTCTAGCTTAAAACGTTGTATGCTAAAAGATGCCTCAATTACCATCATATGTGAAATATTAATTAATCGTGTGACTGAAGGAGTAATTACTAATTTAAAAATCATTGTAACTGTATAGTAAAGATGAGAAAGGTGATTCGTATTGCTTTATAAATAATCTTGTTAATAAATATAATTGCATAGTAAAGATGAGATTTTACTACCCTTCTAGCTTAAAACGTTGTATGCTAAAAGATGCCTCAATTACCATCATATGTGAAATATTAATTAATCGTGTGACTGAAGGAGTAATTACTAATTTAAAAATCATTGTAACTGTATAATAAAGATGAGAAAGGTGATTCGTATTGCTTTATAAATAATCTTGTTAATAAATATAATTGCATAGTAAAGATGAGATTTTACTACCTTTCTAGCTTAAAACGTTGTATGCTAAAAGATGCTTCAATTACCATCATATGTGAAATATTAATTAATCGTGTGACTGAAGGAGTAATTACTAATTTAAAAATCATTGTAATTGTATAGTAAAGATGAGAAAGGTGATTCGTATTGCTTTATAAATAATCTTGTTAATAAATATAATTGCATAGTAAAGATGAGATTTTACTACCCTTCTAGCTTAAAACGTTGTATGCTAAAAGATGCCTCAATTACCATCATATGTGAAATATTAATTAATCGTGTGACTGAAGGAGTAATTACTAATTTAAAAATCATTGTAATTGTATAATAAAGATGAGAAAGGTGATTCGTATTGCTTTATAAATAATCTTGTTAATAAATATAATTGCATAGTAAAGATGAGATTTTACTACCTTTCTAGCTTAAAACGTTGTATGCTAAAAGATGCCTCAATTACCATCATATGTGAAATATTAATTAATCGTGTGACTGAAGGAGTAATTACTAATTTAAAAATCATTGTAACTGTATAGTAAAGATGAGAAAGGTGATTCGTATTGCTTTATAAATAATCTTGTTAATAAATATACGTGTTTCTATTTAGGCAACTTGTATTTTAATATAAACCTATGTAATTTACATAGTGTCTTAATTTTTTTATTAAACAATTTAATAAGTGTTAACGTTTAAATTTAAATTATAATACAATAACTATAAAAATAAAAATTATAAATTTGGCAAGTGATATTTAAATATTTAACCGTTTTTGCAGGCTTGAAAGTATAGCTTTTACAAAAAATCACAATATATTTCTTCGTTTCATAAATTTTGTCAAAATACGACGAAAAGATTTTTTTTATATATTTGCGTAAAAATGTAATTGTAGCGTACTTTTAAAATACTTTCCCCAAATTTGAGTATCAATTTGTTATAGAGAATGATTTAAGATATTAATATAAAAAATTTACATTTAAAGACTTTCAAAAATATCAAGTAAACTTAATTCACAAAATTCTATATTTTTAGGTATATAAAAACCAAATAAAACAATTTCTCTTTCCAAAAAATCCGCAAAATCCTTCGCATCTTCAGTGACAAGCAAAGCAAAAAAATCTAATGACTTGTCTAAACCTCACTCAAAAATAAGAACCTGCTTTTGACAGAAGTGTTTTTAAATGCCAATCCTTTCTTTGAATACCATCATTTTATTCAGTTGTCATAGCAACCTTTTTTATTTACTAAACACAAACTGTCGTAATGTTGTTTAAAGATTGACAAGCTCGCATTGGAGATTAAAGAAGCTTTCGCTGTAATTTGCGAATTCAATATTTATTTATTTCAACATTTATTTGTAATACAAATATATTTTAAAGCAATCTATTGTAATTTAAAGATTTTATATATATTTTTTTACAATTGTATAAATGTAACTGAAATACCATGTTTGCTTAAATTGAAATACATTTCGGAATTTATTTACCTACGTCTGATTCTTTTAAAATGACGTTTCTGACAAAAAATATGGATATATTTTATCAAACAAATTCTGTAACTGAATTCTAAACATACTGCGTTACTTCTTTATATCATTTAAAAATTGATTAAATATTTAAAGGCATTCAACGTTTCAAAATGATTTCCTTTACTTATGTTATATTAAAACAATATTTAATGAATCTTTTCTAAAACACTGCTTTTCCTTCAAATAGCTTATAATAAAGTTATGTTTCCATTACTATCACTATGTAATTTTTGTGTAACAAAATTACATTTTTAGCGATATTGATTCATTAGTTAATGAAACCTTTGCAGTTCCAATTTTGTCCTCTTGTTGGCACACAATAATTAACTCCAACTAATTAAGATAGTTTTGGTTTTTTGGCAACACTTTCAATTCTGGATCCATTTTACTGTGCACATTTTTTTTTTCATTTCTGCTAATGAAGGGCGATGGATCTCCCAAAAATTTTCTGGATTTTATGTATTTCTAATTGTGTATTTTTTCCTTGTGTTTCTATTTCAATACACTAACATTTTATCTGTTTTTAAAATTGAAAACAGGAAAATCCTCAGGAGTAAAAAAACACAGTCCTTGAATTACACACTGGAGTACGTTTAGATACTGAGTTTGCGACAAAGACGGAAAATATTTATTTTGTAGAAAATTAATATATTATAGAGATGAAGTGGAGAATATAAGTCTAAAATCGGTGGCTTTAGCAAAGATAATAAAACATTAAAAAAATTATTTTGATAATTAAAAATAAGCGTTGTTCAAGAATTACTATATATTTTGCTATCAATTTTATTTTTTTAAATATTTTATATATCTTTCTCTCATGTCCTTGTATTATCAATTCTTACAATTCAATTTTAAGCCCCTTCCAAATGTCATTTGAACTTTATCATAGTTAGGTAAAATAGTATATAGTCATAATAATTAATAAATAGTTTTTTAAAAATTAATCAAGCCTTGTCTATCAAGACAGCCGCAGGGTTTAAGACCGTATAACGTCACATTAGATGAGTGAAACCTTTTTGGATTCCGAACAAACCTCTGAACGTTTTTTACGTTGTGCCTCGTTCTTAAAACATTTGCGAGCGTTAGAAGAAAATGAAATAGATTCAGCCACGCCAGCGCTATTTTGCAGCTCATGTTTTCGTTACGGTTCATTTTGCCCCACATTATCCTCTTACACATAACCAATTAAAATATATTAAAAGTCAAAATATTTTATAATTAGTGTCATTATAAAGAATAGAACATCGGTGAGTTTGAAATCTACGTTTTCAACACAATCTTTTTATTAAGTGTGCTATCCCAGGAAAAAAGTCAGCATGAAACCTTCAACAAAATTGTCAAATTGAAGGTTTTTTAAGGTTTTCTAAAGGATATTGAAACAAAAAAACTGCAGGTTTTTTTTAAGTTTTTAATTTTCCTGCATAAAACCTTTAAAATACCTGCATTTTCCCTTCATGGTTAAAAATTGAAGGTTTCTTAACAGGTTTTTATGAAAGTTTTTTACAGTTTTTATGAAGGATATTGAAACAAAAACCTTTAATTTTATAGATCTTCAAAAAAACACTGCAGTTTTCCTGCATAAAACCTTCAATTTCAAAATCTTGATGAAAGTTTTATGCTGACTTTTTTTGCTGGGATCGCATTTCGTCTAATAGCAGTACGGTTTCTCAGAATTCATCCCGAAATAATAATAATGCCATTTCTTTTTTCGCATCACATTAAATGCAAATATATTCAAACCAGTGACCTCTTAAAAAAAGTTAAATAAATACCTAAGCAAAAAATAAATGTAACAGGAGGAAATATTTTTATTCGCATACCGTAATGTCCATATTTTTCCTTAATCCCATCCCACAATAAAAATGCTCCAGGATAATCCCTGTCAAAAGACCGAGATGCTTATAACGAGACGGATCTGTCTAATGACCTCTCGTGTCAGCCAAGTCCCCCAGTTAATTGGGCAAATCCCACGCTTTATTTTAATCGCAGAATTATGCACTCCGTTTCGGGATATATCCCCTAATTATAAGTGTCAGCAGCCTTTATCAAATTAAGGTCGTTAAATATTTCCGCTGGGGCGCAGGTTTCATCCGTTTTCACTTGGCGGGAAGATAAATACGAAATTGAATCTCCCTTGAGTAAACAGATAGTTCGGTCAGTATTAAAATATCATGTATGTAATTGCGTTATATTTACTTAATTTTTAGTAGAATATACCCTTATAAGGTACAATTATAGTATCAATTTAATTCCTGGCTGTCTATTAGTGCGACGTTAATTAACAAAACCAAAAAAAAATTACTGTCTATTTATCTACCTGTCTGTCTAGGGACGATATGACTGTCTATTTGTGATAATAGTTGGGTGTTTTATTTGAATTGCCTATATTGACTTATTAGATTTAGCCCGGTATGTCTTTTAGCCATTGGATAAAGTTCTGCTTTCAAATATTTGTCAAGAAAAACTGTTTTATAATTTTTTTTAAATATTGTAACTCTAAAAATTTAATTTTTTCCATATTTTGTTTATACTGAATTAAAACGTAAATTTTTTTTGTTAAATGCACTGTAAAAAAAAAGTACATAAACGAGTAGGTTCAAGTACTCATTTTTATCTTTGAGTACAATCGCATCGTAAATGAAGGATGACATACTCAAATTTAAATAACCGTACTTTTCCAAAAATGAGCGGCGATTTAATATTGGTAATGTCAGCTTCTATTCAAGCCATCTTAGCAAAGCGACCAGCAAAAATAAAAATAGTTATTCAGAAGATGGTTTTCCACATTATTTGATGTCAATTGCTTAAATGGAAACTGAGTTATTATAACTCAATTATATTACTTCTGATTCTTTTGGCAAACCTTTTTAACACTTCTTCTGTTTATAACTTCTTTGAGTCACCCTGGTAGTTTAAAGGATAAGGCTATGGACTGCGGTGCCTGAGGATCTGGGCTCTATTCCCGGTAAGCCTTTGTTGTAATTGTCGATCTTTATTAAAAGTGATTTACGAAGACAGCCTATGTAGGCTAGAATATATTTTTTTATTCGTTTTTACTCATTGTATTCAGTTTTAAATACATGTATTTCTTAAAAAAATTGAAAGTTATGTATTCGGATACATAATAAGCATCGAATTATTTAAAAATGAGTACATTTTATTTACATTTGAGTACCTATTTTTAACAGTGTACATACAAATATACTTAAAAAAATCAATGTATAAAGTTGTTCTACGCAATATTACTCCATGGAAAAATAACAGTTTATCACAAGTACCGTGCGACTAAAACTTATATACAATACACTGTTGTAATAAATTAATTAATTAGTACAGAGTCCCAGATAATATGGTTCTAATAGCAGACATATAACTTATCTTTAAGTATTCTGTATCCATTACAAAACTGTACATAATATTGGCAATGACATAAAAGTTTACATTCACTTTATTGTGCCGGTCCTCTAATGTTTCAGTACACTCAGTTTACCTTAAGTCCAACATGATGTAAACTGCTTGTAGTTACAGAAATTAATATCTGTCGTTGATCATGAAATCTAGAAAAAAAAATTATAACACTTATTAGTCAATTTTACTGAAATTTAGATACGCTGTGATGAATAAAAATATAAAAAAGCAAATATAATAAATTTTATTTTATTTAACATGATTCCCTATTATTCGTATTTTGAAAGTAAACTATACTTAAAAAGCTTTCTAGTATAATTTAACAGATATTCAAACGAGCTTGAATGAATTATTATTTAACTAACTTTTTTACTTACTGCTGCTAATAAAAAAAAAAAGTAAGCAACACAACTTACAAAATATTTATAGTAATACAGGTTTTTGAACCAATTTAAAAGTTTTATACAGATATAATTGAATGGTATTGATATCCTATTGAAAAGTCTACATATATTTTTTAATGTACGATGCCAAAAAGTTAAGAAATAAAAAAAAATTAGAAGAAAAACAGCAGTTTTATACTAAAATATTTATTGCCGATTTCGAAGCTGCATCGTACAAAAAGCGCCTTTTTCGGCATCCTGTATATTTGTTTTAAAACATATTGAAATATATCAAGCTATTTAAACATAAAATATGCTGAATTTCAAAACTCTATAAATAGATTTTGAAGAAACGGTACATGATTTTTTTTAACACTGACTTCAAAGCAGCATCCTGTTCCTTTAAAGCCTTCTATCTAAAATGACATTTGACACTTCTTTCAGTGTGTTCAGGCTTCAACAGTCACAGTGAAGCTGACCTGCCTAACGATCTTGCAAGAAACATTTGTTTCCCTTACTCAACTTTGTTGCCTACCAGGAGGACTTTCTCACAACGGAGTTCCTTCTTTACACTTCGGTTCTTTTCGTTCCCCGTTCTTTTCCATACTTGTGAATTGAAGTGAAGTAAAGGAGAGTATTCGTAACAAATTGCGATGGAATATTGCTTTCTTTTTCCAGATAAACAAAGTGAGTTTTGAAAGGAGGGGAAATGCACAATTTCTTTCGCATCTGGTGAAGATTGATTGTGTTTGGTGGCAACGGAAGGATGATAAATGTTCGATATGTCTGTGATTATGTGTGTGTTTGGGATAGGGAGATTATTTTAGAATATTTCGTTTTGAGTTTATAAGGTTTGTAAGGGACATAAATGATTGTATTTCTGTTTGTTTGTCTATTTGTTCATATGGAATCGAACACCGAGTATCAGTCATTCGGGAATTTATCAAAATATTTTATTTTTTTACTTTTTAATAAATTATTAGAGGTAAAAACGTTATTTTTTTAGGCTTCATGTATCTAGGAATATAAAACATCAAAAATCTTGTTTTAATAGAACATATCGTCGCATCAGAGCAACAGTAGGATATGAACAAAAACAAAGTTGCCTATAAAATTGATTTTAAAATTTGTTGTTTTTTCAGTGCTGAATATCTAAGGCTGTAGTTCATGGATTTCAAAGAAGACATAAAAATGTCCGAGTGTTCCACTAAATAAATGCACATTTGGTAATATTAACAAGACCAAAAATTCATTTTTGGTTTTTTTAGATGGCTTACTGTTGCTCTGAGGCGACGATATATTTCATTTCACAACATTAAAATATTGACATGTCTGAAATATTAATAAAGAAATGTGTAGGACACCAGATTTTTTAGCCACTTAAAAAAAATGGATAACGAAAACATACCAAAATATAATGTTTGTGACCATCTATAATAATCAAAAAAAAGTATGTATGTTCGTCTTTGGCAAGCAATATTCCTATATCCTCTGAACGGAAATGTCTGAAATTTTAAACTTAAGTACTATTTAACTTCTAATTGTGCACAAAGCCGGAATTTAACATTTTTAATTGTTTCTCTTTTAATTAATGTTTAAAATTTCAATACAACAGAAATCGTAGTGCCGTTGTGAGGATATACATGACACCATGTATGTATCATTTCTGTAGTTTTAAATTAAAAAAAAAAATAGTTTTTGTGTAGTTCGTTCAAAAGTATTTCAAATAAATGTTTTTTTTATTTTTGTTATGCGGCGACCAATGTAAGTTTATCGGCCACGCTATCGTGTACTCCATATAGTTTAGATGCAGAAGGTTAGCTTTTAAAATAATAAATAAGTTGATTAGTGCCATAGTATTTAGAAAACAAATAACATTTAATGATGAAAGTATAACATTTAAAGATTTACATTTAAAGGTAAATTAAAGGGATTACATTACTATAATGAGCACCACAAGAAGCACGTGTGGCTTTGTTTTTTGCCAATCTAGGGATGTTTCTGTTGAGGGAGTGTCTATCGGAATCGGCTGCTCCTTTCAGAGAGCTTCAATGTTGAAGATCTCCCATTGGTTATAGGGAATAAACACTGAAGAAGCGGAAATGCTTTGTGTGAATTGCTTGAGAGAGAAATAAAGGTGAACGAACTGCAGTTTCTTTAACATATTTTAATTTTGCTAGAAAAAAAATTATTTTTATTTAATTTTCATCAAAATGAATTTAATTATTTATATTAATTATACATCAAATATTAACACTGATCATATGTGCACTTATTTCTTCCAATAACTATATTTTCAAGACCTTTTTTTTTTAAATCAATATACTTATATATAAGAATGGAGTGTCTGTCAGTGGAATCGAACAAAACCCCTCAATTTGAGTTTTCTCCACGAATTAGGATACACTGATTCCGAAAATATACTTATATATAAGAATGGAGTGTCTGTCAGTGGAATCGAACAAAACCCCTCAATTTGAGTTTCCTCCACGAATTAGGATACACTGATTCCGAAAATCACATTAAAATTTTTTTTGTCTGTCTGTCTGTTTGTCCGGATTTAACTCAAAAACTACTGCACGGATTTTTATGAAACTTGCACCATGTGAACAAACTTTTCTTAGTTTAAAATATGCACTTTGTTTCATGTGGATATCTGCAACCATTCAAAAGTTATAGAACTTTTTCCATTTTCTCTAACATTACGCCTATGGGAAATTTAGATCTCGATCTTCCCCTCATAACATTATTGTTAAAAATCACTTTGGCGACCAAAAATATTTTTCGACAATACTGGGATAAACGATTTATTTTTATTGGCTGATGAGTAAATGTCGCCAAATGAATTAAAAATGTCACCAAATGTTTCAAAATGAATTTAAAAATGTCGCCAAATATTGCCAAATAAATTAAAAATGACGCCAAATGTTGCAAAATAATTTTTTAATGTCGCCAAAGGAATAATAAATGTCGCAATATTAATTTACAATGTCGCCAAACGGATTAAAAATGTCGCCAAATATTGCCAAATTAATTAAAAATGTCGCCAAATGAATTAAAAATTTCCCCAAAGCAATAAAAATGTTGCCAAATGAGCTAAAATAGAGGTCCTATATTTAAAAATATCATAATAATTGCGAAATTAGTGTCCAAATAACAAAATTAACGTCGTTAACAAAAACCTCGCCAACCGAAGGAGGAAGATAAACCAGCTCTTTTGACTGCCGTAATGTGTATTCATGTTCTGAACAACTTAACTTTTATGACAATAGTGCTTTTTGTTACGGAGTGGAATATTTCTATGGTGTTGAAATGGGCCACCCAAAAAGTTTAATTTAAGGTTTTCTATATTTATACCTCCATGTAGCTTATTTTTAAATTTTTACCTCAAAAAAATATTAATTATTGGAATTCGAAAATGAATATTTGATAATTAATTTTTATAAGAAATATTGACCGTAAATATTGACCCTTATGAAATTATGTTGAAAGACGGATATATAGACTCCGGTCACCAATTGGCACAAAAAAAAAAAAAAAAAAAAAAACTTTACCAAATACGATACATTATTTCGATTTGGAACAATGCAATATTTTTTCTTTGATATATTATTGCGTCGCCAATATTAAAACTAATGAGTGCGAAATTTTTCTACAAAGGTTTATTGTTACTAAATGGTTAATTTTTGTACAAAAAATATGCAATTTAAAAAAATTTTAGGAATTTTTATTTAAAAAAATAAACATTTTACAAAAACATCAGTTTAAACAGTAGTCGCAATAGCATGTAAAGTCGTGAACATAAAAATAGATTTAGGTATCTCAAATACTCAAACTAATTCTGGGTAATATTCAAAGTAAATCTGGATTTGGATAAAGTTTATTTTTCACAGTGCACAGAGAGTGATATGCGATGGCTACGCTGACAAGACCAAATCGCGCATCTCTTACTGTGCAAAGTGACCACGAGCAACGCCGGGCCATATTGCTAGTTAAATAATAAATACTGTACTGTGTAATTTTTTATTTTTCTTCATTAATTTTTTTATGAAGTATAAGGTGGAACAATTATATTTCCCCTAATTACTTAGTGAAAATGTTTTTAATATAAAATATTAAAATAAAGATTCTGTCTGTGGCATGAAAAATACATACTTTCTCTGCACTGTAGAGTGTTACAATTCGGAACAAATGGTCGAGGGTCCAAAAGCCGACGGAGCAACTCAACTCCATTTCTTAATCTATATGCCTTAACGGTTCCCAGAATTTCGGAACCACACAGCTAGTTTACCATAAAATAATAAAGTTATAATATTTTAAATTTGATGACACTTTTACTCAAAATTCTGTTTATGGAACGAATCGTAAAATTCTTGAACACTTCTTCCTGAGAAGTAGGGGATTTCACACTCCTTGTTTTTTTTTCCTAACAAAACAATATTATTAAGTGGCATTTTCCTTCCCTATGTTTAAACATCTGGACTATATAACTTTCGGATGCATTAAATTTTCTTTTTATTTGCATATAAAAACTTTTGAATATGAGTTACTTTATTATATTTACTGTTATATGCATAAAAGCACTTCAAATATTTAGGGTTTTATGTTTGTTATAAAATATTTTTAAAATCCGAACTGCATTTTGGTAAATATGTGATACATATTACTTTTTAAGACAAAAATAATGATTGCCTTTAAACGTCCATGTAATTTTGATTTAAATTTTAGTCTCATAAATATTTATTAAGATAAAATATTAACTATTTATTCAAATAAATAATTCCAAGCATTACGAATATTTGCGTTTATTACTCATCGCAAAACGATACTTGATCATTATTTTGCGCATTTTAACTGTAGCCAAATATTACTAAATAACTTAATACCTACTAATATATTCACACCCAAGCATAATTCTGAAATACAGATATTTTACTGAGAAATATCAGCTTTAGAATAAATAACTAGCATTCAAATACCAAAATCAAAGAAGAAAATTTACATGATGGCTATCTTTTAGAAAATGTATTTTCAAGTATATAAAAAATAAATTTCCAAAATATGTTTGTTTTTTAATTTACTCGAAACATTATGAAATGAATTAAAATAATCCAAGTGAAAAATATATAAGAGATTTAAATTTAAAAATGGGTGTTTTGATTTGTACTCTGGAAGTTTGAATATTAGGTTGCCAGTCTGTACTGGAAACCTAATATTCAATAATATTCTTGTGTTATCCTTATCACATGAACGTGGTTCAAAACTACGGAGCAATATTTGAAGGTATTTCGTTTGTAATTCCGTTTTCGTTATTCAGTTATTCAATTTTATCAAATTAGGTGATGTGGAATGATTTGAATTTATTATTGCCAATATGACTAGAGTTCATGGATTCAAATTATACAAATCACAGCTTAATCGGGACGTTTGAAATCATTATTTTTAATAGGGGTTATAAACAAATGGAATAGTTCGCATGAGTATGTTGTTAATTCTTCAGGAGTTAGTAATTTTAAGAAGCGATTGGGGGGAACGTGAGGATCAATCTGGCTGTGCCTAGTGACTGTAGTTGGTAAACATTATTTGTATTTGTAATGTAATACATCCGAAATCGTCGCCAATATCTCATAATGTAACCATAGTACCAGTGGTGTAGGAACTTGTTATTTTCAGGGGTGCTAAGAATTTTTTTGCATTAAAAAAGTAAAATTTTGATTTTTTGTGTGGTTAAAATAGTACGGAGTTGATCTTTCAGAAAAATAAATTAACGGGTATTCGTTTTTGGTTAGTCCCCTTTAGAACATAAAGTAACCATTAAAATTACGAATTTATAATTGTAATGATTTTTTGATTAATTGTTGTTGTTAGAAGGATTATTTTAAATTTAACTTTCTTTAAAAAAAAATTAATTTTCTAAATAGTAAATTTCAACTACGTAATTTGTTTCGAAAATAAAGTATAAATCTGATAGTTTAATTTCTAAAAAAATAATCACTCTGCAGCAAAATCTTATTTTATCATTTGTTTATCAAACAACTTTTTAATGTTACTAAAAAAATAATTAAAATTTAAAAATGCTAATCTTTTTCATATGTAAAAAAAAATATTCAACTTTCAAATACAATCAAATGAAACGATTGGTTCATGAAATATGTTTTGGACAAAAAGGGCATAAAATAGTAAAATGTTATTAGGGGGAGGGGGGGGGCTGAGCTCGTTCAAAATAATTCCTGTTGGGGTTCAAGCACCCCCAGCCTCCCTACTTCCTACGCCTATGCATGGTACGTCATTAAACCAACCAACCACTTATAACGGCAAATAAAACTATGTAATCAATCCCTTAACGCAAATCACAAATTTACTAAACCAAAATATAACCACATTTTAATCCTAAACCTACCAAATGCCGTTGAACCCACTCCTTATTGCAACCACAAGTTAGTGAACCCCCGACTGAGTTGGTTCACTTCACTTCTTTGACCGACTGAGTAACTTCGGTGTACCTCAGGTGTCCTAAATGTCTGGACTGGAAGGGCGAGTATGTTTGTTTGAGACATCCCCCCCCCCCTCCCTCATTCGGCCAAACTTAATTTCGACTATTTATCTTTGCTGGGAATGTTTCGACGTCCGAAAACTTTGGCGGATTTATTGGGTCTGGAATATATTAGGGGGTCGACCGCAAATTGCGTTCAGGTTGTTGGTCGGTGTTGATTATCATTGGTAGTGGGTTTTTCAAGCAGTTCTTACCAGTTTTCTGCGTTGAAACTAATTTTAAATAATTGTTCATAATTGCCAAAATGCCTGTAAAAATTAATTTAAAGTTAAATGTAAAGTATTAATTTAAATTTAAAGTATTAATATTGAAAGTTAAATTTAATGTATTAATATAAAATATTAATTTAAGGTATTGTAAAGTTAAAATTAATGTATTAACTTTCTTAAAATTTCAACATTGCTTCATTTCAACCTTAAATTTAAAGTATTAATTTAAAGTTAAATGTAAAGTATTAATTTTAATTTAAATAATTAACATTGAAAGTTAAATTTAATGTATTAATATAAAATATTAATTTAAGGTATTGTAAAGTTAAAATTAATGTATTAACTTTCTTAAAATTTCAACATTGCTTCATTTCAACCTTAAATTTAAAGTATTAATTTAAAGTTAAATTTAAAGTATTAATTTAAAGTATTAATTTAAAGTTAAATTTAAAGTATTAATTTAAAGTTAAATTTAAAGTATTAATTTAAAGTTAAATTTAAAGTATTAATTTAAAGTTAAATTTAAAGTATTAATATTTAAAGTTAAATTTAAAGTATTAATTTAAAGTTTAATTTTAAGTTTAATTTAAAGTTTAATTTAAAGTATTAATTTAAAGTTAAAATTAAAGTTCAATTTAAAGTAAGATTTTAAAGAATTCATCGAAATTTAATTTTAAAATATTAATTTAAAGTTATATTTAAAGTAGTAATTTAAAGTTATATTTAAAATAGTATTTTAAAGTTATATTTAAAGTAGTAATTTAAAGTTAAAATTTAATTTATTAAATTTAAATAATTTTTGTGTCTCTGGAAGTGTTTGACGTTCGAAATTTTTTTTGGATTTATTTTACCTGAATATGTTAAGGGGTCGACTGCAAATGGAGTTTCGTTTGTTGGTTGTTGCTGATTACCATTGATTGTAAATATTTTAAACAGTTCTTATAATTTTTTTGCATTTAAACAAACTATTATATTTTAATAACTATTCATAAAATAATTACAATACTTCATCGTTTTATCTTAAGCCGCTCACTAGCTTTAATTGCAGTATCATTGTAGAAACTAAATGTCCATGAATTTTTTTGAATGAATACTTGAACGACATATACCATTTTGTGCATTTTAAAAAGTTAAAATTATGTCGGTTTAACAATTTTCAAACGATTTTAATTAAAACTATACCTTACAGCTAAAACAAAAAACATTATTAATGTGTTCATACATAATGCTGATTATTTTAATATAACGATTAAAATTGTAATATATGCAGAATAGAAGGACACAGAATTTATATCTTGATCTAGACTTTCCTACAAGAAAAATAAAGATCTTATCGAATTTAACAAGAAAATTTTCTATGTATTACATATAAAAACTCAAATCTTCTTTTGAAAAAAAAATACGGCTAACTGAACATCAGTTCGTTACACAGCTAAACTCGGCGAAGCAAGATATTTGCTCTTTAAACTCTTCCAATGTAAACCTTTTATCCTTTATTTGGGATGTTTTGATATTTTATCGACTTCAATTGACTTAGTTATTTTTATTTGGTATAAACGATAACAAAAATGTATGAAGCAATATATATGTCCGGAAAACATTTTTTTCATGAAAAATAAGCGCTGAATTATTTTTTATTTGTAAGATCACTAGAAAATGTTTTTGCATTTAGTTTTTGAACATAGCAAAAAAAATTTAAAGATTTTATATATCAGTAAGTTTTTTTTTCGTTAGATAAAAATTTGAATCTTTAAAATTTTGTAGTTGTAAAAATGTCCTTGTTATTTATGTATTATAAACTATTTAAATTATGATAGCAAATATATTTCCTTGTAGAAAACAAGTAAGTGGCTTTTTTAATTACTAGTCTTTAAAATGTAATATTATATTAAATACATTTAGAAAGAAATCTTTTAAACCCTTAATTAACTCGTAGATGGAATAAAATGTCATTATAAATTGAAATACTAAAAAAAATTGTAATTAACCTTTTTTTTATTTTAAAATATTTTTCAAATAAAATTCCTTTGTTGTTTTTATATTATCATAAAAACTTTATAAACTGTATCATAAAAAATAATAATGCAGAGAAAGAAAACACGGTTACTTTTGACATTTCTAAACCGCTATTTTTTAATTATAAGTTCTACATTAAATTCCAGCAAAAAAAATAAACAATAGAAAACTGTGAAAATAATTTAATATTGTCTACTCATTTTTTAAAGTATTTTTTTTAATATTGTTTAAAATGAAGACTGTTTTTATTTACATAATCTTTAAAAAATTTAATTTATATACAAGGAACCTAAACATAAGTATACAAGGAATTATACTTATTTACATAATCTTTAAAAAATTTAATTTATATACAAGGAACCTAAACATAAGTATACAAGGAATTATACTTATTTACATAATCTTTAAAAAAGGTAATTTAATATTTATATACAAGGAACCTAAATTATTACTTAAAAACAAATAAACTAAATCTTATTTATACTTTAGGTGAAGATTTGTGAGCACAACTTTTAATCATCTCACACGTATACAGAAACCTAATGCTAATGCAGTCCAATGCATTCCAATGCTATAAATTGGGGAAAAAAATATAGTAATTTTTTATGAACTTTTAAATTATATCCATTATTGGCAAAACTGAGGGATCACAAACGTATATACACGTTCATATTCCTCAGTTGGCTAACCATGGAATCACAAGGGGGTCATCAGTGACCCCAACCTCACCTTGTGTTGTCATCGGACAAGTAGTGTGTAGTCTCAACTATATCGGAAGATGTAAAAGAAGGGTTTGTTACACAGACTTAACATAGTACACATTCGCTTTTTAACAGACTTGTTACATCTTCCAATTCAATTGTGAAGTGATGGGATAGCATTTCTACACGAGGGAAGACTTAAATAATGACAGTCATTATACTTAGTCGTTTAAAGAGCACCTTAGGGATAACACTAGTACATGTACAGATGATTGCATGCAATTGCTTTTAATTGCATTCAATTTCATCGTCGATTGACCAATTGCCATTAAAATAGTCCGCCATACGTGAATTTCAGGAGGGTTTGGGATTACATTACCTGAAATGTGAAATAATGTAGGTATGTGAAATAATGTAGGTATTGTGAAATAATGTAGGAAATGTGAAATAATGTAGGTATTGAATTGTAGGTAATGTAGGTATTGTAGTTAATGAGGGTGTAACGGAAAACATCCCTACAGCAGATTATAAAAATAGGAATCGGTCCTCAATAAAAAAGCAACTCTTAAACAGAAATAAGATAAACAAACTATTCAGTCTCTTTGATGTTTCACACGATTTATTATTTTTATTTGTTTTATATTTTTTAAAAAGTTTTATTTGTTTTACTTTTTTACAAGTCACAATCTTTTTCCAAAACACACATTATTTGGCAATCAAAATAATTTAATAATTTTAATAATCAACTAATTATATTGTTAAGTCATAAAGAAAAGTTAGTAGTAAATATTTGACCTTCAAATTAAAAAAAATACATAAATGCTTTAAAACGGGAATTTTACCAATTTAAAAAAATAAAATAATAATTTAAAATTAACTGCAAAAGATACTAACTGTCAAGGGGAATTACTGTATGTTACCCTCCCCCCAAAAAATCATTCAATTTTATAGGACTTTAATCAAGATTAAATATCTTACAGAAAAATATTTTATAAATTTAAAAATCTATATATATTAAGAAAAGTGTATGTATACTGATGAAATTTTGCACACTTGGCTTTCAAAGCAAGGGGAAGTTCATTGTCTACATGAAATTTCGAACAACCACTCCAATCTCCTCTCCCACCCCTTAACTCGCTTAACCCCCTTTTACTTCTTACTAAAACCTAATTATAATAATGCAATACAGTAACAATGCAATATTTCAACAATGTAACATATCTTGCATAGTTGGCTATAAGGAGGGCTAAAAAAATGCATTTTGATTGGCTGATGAGTAAATATCGCCAATATACCGCAAAAATGTCACCACATGAATGAAAATGTTGCCAAATCAATAAAGATATAGTCAAATGAATGAAAAAAATTCGCCAAATGGATAAATAAATCAAAAACTGAACTAAACTATGGTTATATATGTACAAATATCATCAAAATGGCAGAATTCCAATATTTAAAAACATCAAACCCTATTCCCCTTTTCTTCACCATAAAGCAGAAAGAACTTCTTACTAGAATTGACAGATGGCGCCACGGGAACGAAATAGGCAAACTAAACTGTTATAAAGTAATAACTAAATAATAATAACTCAACCGAAGGGCAAAATCCAATGTCTGATTTACATTGGTCTGGGCTCTGTCCTTTTTTTTATATTCTAATTGACTGTTTTACTGATCATGGCGTAACGTTTTTTGATTGTATAATTTATTTATTTTTGTATTATTTCGACCTTGGATAAAATTAGAAGCAACTTAAATAATTATTTTGTGTTGTTTGCGGTTTATATATTTTGGTTTAAATAATTATTGTGACTTACAAATGAAAACTAGTAGAGAACAAATTATTATTGCGAAATTGGCAAAGCAATATAAAATTACTAATGATCAAGATTATACTACGCATAAAGATTCAGTGGAGGCTAGTGCACTACAGCAAGTAGAAATTTAAAGTTTTTATTCCAAGGCATTAGTTTTTTCCGAGCAACACTGGGCACTTCAGTTAGTATAAATATAAAAAAAAGTTTCGCATCTCAACTTACACAACCATCACCCTAAATTAACTTTCTTATCAAGCAACATTTCCCCGTAATATAGAAATCACGGGGAAAACGAATAAAATCCCTACTCGGGAGTCCCACTTGCATTATACGACTTACGAAACAATTCCCGACGCAAGCAGCACAAATCCCCATTTCTAACTAAATCATCCCCTTGTATTTGCTTCGTAAAAAAAAACGTACGAGAACCCCCACCAACTGCTATCTGTACATCCCGAGATTACGTAACGAAATACGAAGTAACGCTTCTGCGCGCCCTGTTAAATCGTCGTCTTTTCTGTTATTTATAAGTAGTTATCTTGTTCCATCTGCTTCCGACTGGGGTGACAGCTGCGTTTGTTAGAGAAGGGTCTTTCTCGTCATCAATATCCCTTAAGATCTTGTCTCAGGAGGGGGGAGAGAACTTGTTTAATATGATAGAGATTACAAATGCTGCTTTTGTGTTTTGTAGGGTGCATAAAGGGTTGGTAACCCTTTTGTTTTAATGAAAATTAAGATTGGGTCTTTTGTTGCTGAACAGGCCTGAGTTTAATAAGCGACGTCGTTAGTTCTTTAATGTAATACGTTTTATAATGTAGTGTGTTATGTTGAGATTGTAAATGTAAAGAGGCCGTGGAAGGCTTAAATAAAGTCGGTGTTAACGATTACCTTTTAATGCGGACAAACCTTTTTTGGTAATATTTTTTCGTTAAAATATTATTAAAGAGGTATAGCCTATACCAGTGGTCGGCAAACTCAGTAGTCAATAGACCAAATATCAACATTACAATGATTGAAATTTCTTTTGAGAGCCAATTTTTTTTTAACTTAAACTA
Organism: Troglohyphantes excavatus; assembly: GCA_963932185.1. Lineage (NCBI taxonomy): Eukaryota > Metazoa > Arthropoda > Arachnida > Araneae > Linyphiidae > Troglohyphantes > Troglohyphantes excavatus. Next base: position 57,332,213 of record OZ010671.1, on the reverse strand, counting down.
TATAGGTAGGTACATTGTTATTAGCTTAATTAGGGTACTCCTATGCTGGCCTTGGCAAACTTCCTCAATCTCATTGAGGTGCGTTCGCTGAGGTCGACCCCTTCCAACTCTCCCATCCACAATCGTCTTGATACTTGTTTCGTTCTTCTCCTTTCGTTCACCCTCTTTATATCCAAGCTATCTCAACACACCCTTCTCAATCCTCGACATTACATCTGCTTTCCTACCACAACGCTCCCTAAAATTAACTTAACAAACATTACTTAAAGTTTTAAGTCTTAGTTAAACCATAGGTACGTTGAATAAAACTTGATATCATACTTAATAACGATATTATTTACTGTTAAAATTAAATTGTAAGGTATCCATAAAATTAAATTATAACATTGGCTGACAAACATTAATGTGAACAATGGCCTTGCATCTCCTTGGAAAGTTTGGGTAAGTCAAGTTTGTATGTTACTGTTTTTAATTTTGGGCCACAAAATTTCACTCGCACTGTACGCGAGCGCCCGTTCGTTGTATTTTGTGGAAGAGCCACATGCAAGAGCCAAATAGCCGCATGGGGCTCGCGAGCCGCGGTTTGCCGACCACTGGCCTATACCCTATACGGCGTATAGGACATGAAATCATCAAAACAAATTATAATTTTAACAAATGGTTCATTTTATTTTGAATCTAACGACATCAAAATTATATTTCTAAGTTAAGTACAACTAATTAATTTTGTAAAGATTTAAATTTGATATAAGATTGCCTGAATATGTAACTTTGTTCAATTTGATATAAATTCATATATGTTGAAAGAAACTGCTAAAAATTTGCTGCAGTGTATTTTTAAATATATTACTTTAATTTGTATTCAGAGATTAGTAACATGTAGATTATATTTTTTAAGTTTTTTAAAAATGGTTTGACCATTAAATTCAGTGATTTTTTTTCCAATTATTTTTAGTTTTTTTTTTTAAATAACGCAAATTTATAAAGACGTTTGTTAAACACATTCTTTTGTTTTCAAAAATAAATTCAAAATGACAGTTTTTCAGAAAATATTGTATTTTCTCAATTTATATCAAAAATAAAAAAAAAAGGTTACGTTCTAGTAAATGTTTAATGTTTTTCTAAAAATATATATATATAAATTTTATAAATGTTTGCGATTATGTTACTGTATTTTGCCCACATGTGTGAAAACAAACTGAAAAAATATCTGCAAAATTGAAGAAAACAGTCAAATGTGTCCCAAACCCCCTTAAACTAGGTAGGTCAACCGGCGTAGATGACAATTGATCATTTATTAGAAAAAAATGTGCAGGGAAAACACATCCTTTAAAACAATCAGCAAAATTAAAATCAGTTAAAACCGAATTTAACATTACAATCCATATCGCTTGGCCAAACAAATATGTACCTCAGAGCCAGTCGGACCTATGTCCTCATTTGGCTATTTTGTTTTATTGCAGATTATGTCTTAATTCGTTTTCTAACAATACTATCAAAATTGACTCAAAAAAAATTCTAAATCATTTATTTGCGATTATGTTACTGTGTTTTGCACACGTGTGAAAACAAATTGCAATCATATCTGCAAAATTGAAGAAACCAGTCAAATAAATGTGTCCTAAACCCTTTTAATCTAGGTAGTACAACCGGCGTAGATGACAATTGATCATTTATTAGAAAAAAATGTGTAGTGAAAATATCCTTTAAAACAAACAGCAAAATTAAAATAAGTTAAAACTGAATTTAACATTACAATACATATCGCTTAGCCAAACAAATATGTACCTCAGAGCCAGTCGGACCTATGTCCTCATTTGGCTATTTTGTTTTATTGTAGATTATGTCTTAATAATTCGTTTTCTAACCATACTATCAAAATTCACTCAAAAACAATTCTAAAGCATTTATTTGCGATTATGCTACTGTGTTTTGCACACATGTGTGAAAACAAATTGCAATAATAACTGCAAAATTGAAGAAAACAGTCAAATTAAATGTGTCCCAAACCCCCTTAAACTAGGTAGGTCAACCGGCGTAGATGACAATTGATCATTTATTAGAAAAAATGTGTAGGGACAACAGCCTTTAAAATAAACAACAGAAATAAAATGAGTTAAAACCAAATTTAACATTACAATCCATATCGCTTAGCCAAACAAATATGTACCTCAGAGCCAGTCGGACCTATGTCCTCATTTGGCTATTTTGTTTTATTGCAGATTATGTCTTAATAATTCGTTTTCTAACCATACTATCAAAATTGACTCAAAAAAAGTTCTAAAGCATTTATCGAGAGCTATAAAAGCACCGAAGTCCAAAGTATTAGTTGGAGCAAGACAAGCGAGGTCCAGTTACAATGTTATTGGTATGAACCTTCAGCCGAAGGACAAAGTCCACCGTTGAGTTCACATTGGTCTGGTTCTGTCCTTTTGTTTATATTCTAATTGACTGTTTTACTGCTCATGGCCGTAATGTTTTTTTATTGTATAATTTTGCGTGTTGAGGTATTAATTCGACCTTGGATGAAATTATAAGCAACTTAAATAATTATATTGTGTTTGTGGTTTATTTACTTCGGTTTAAATAATGAATGTGCCTTACAAATGAAAATAAATAGAGAACAAATTATTATTGCGAAATTGTCAAACCAATATAAAATTACTAATGACCAAGATTATACTACACTTAAAGACTTAGTTTCAGAATCTTCATCAGTTATAGTTAGTTTACGCCATCATTAATATCATTACAGGTCGGTTTATATTATATTAACTATCATTATTATTTAATTAGCCGTGACTGTTGGTTGGATCCTTCGTAGTAGAGAAAACATAATGTTATAATATCGCTAACATCAAAGTGAGGCCAACATGTATGGCCTCAGACACGTGGTTAATTACGTCATTCCATTCATAATTTTTCACTGTTACACATTTCCTAATTCATCAGCCAATCGCGAATATTTTTTAATTCATAATTTTGAAAAGAAGTCACGTGTCTGAAGCCATTCAGTCTGAGATGTGGGTTTCACGATTATGACGTCATATTCGCTGTACTACAGTCCATTCATGCTCGAAGGTTTTACGTCGTCCTTTAAATTATAGTAGCCGTAAACGTGCTGATGGTATAGGTATATTTCAGAATTTTTTACGTACAAACTTTTCTATAAAAATTCATCCAAAATACATAACCGAATAGTAAGAATATAAAGATAAATTGTAAGAATAATGAAACATTTTTTTTTCATTCTTGATGCCTACGAGAATATTGCCGCGATTTTTTTTTATTTTCAAAAAGTTGTTTGCATAAAAATAAACTTTCTGTAAATTTCCCGCGAAATTTCTGCATGCAATCGTTTGTTTTATAATATTATTCTTTAGAAACAATTTATTAACATTCAAGCTTTTTACAGAGTTTGTTTGAGACGTTTTTTTTTCATTTAGATATTTTTAGTTTCATGGCTGGTATTAAATTACATATGATTTCTTGTTCAAGTACGAGCAAATTTACTTAATGATATGAATATTGAACTTAATCATACCAAAAAAAAATCTTCAGCCTCATAAACCCAGCTCACTAATTAGTTATTCATTTATTAATACGCATTTTTTTATACGCATTTTTTTTAGAAAAGTTAGGTTATGAATAGATTTCTAAGTACTTAGCATGTTGTGATTAGGCTGTTACTGCAAATGTTTGTTTTTGCTTTTATGACTATCTGGAATAAAACGATATTCTTCAACACAATAAATGGAAAACAATAAAAGAAAAGTTAAACTATCTAAACAATTGTTTCTTACAAAATATCCATGTTCAGACAATCAACGAAAAGCAGATTATAATTAAAAAATATTTTTATTTGATAACTAGTATTAAGTTTTTTTAAGGAAAAATATTTGTTAAATTTATTTTTTAATTCCTTTATCTTATATGCATACGCAAATGATTGTAATTTTTTTAAAAAAAATTTAGAGTACCATTTTTTAATTTTCGATACTGTAGTTTAATGTGTTATACTATTTTTCAATCAAAACTATGTATATTAAAATAAGTGTAAAGATAAATAAAGGAAGTGTACAGAGAACTAATAAAATATTTACCATTAATTATTATTATTTTAATTACTTTTCCGTTATAAACTGTAGTAGAGCAAGTTCGGTATTGAGTTATTCCACTGAGAGCCACAACAGCGTAAGTCCATTTTTAAATAAATAATGGATTTAAGAAGGAAAAAAATACTATAAAAACTGTTTATAAATAAAAAGAATTTTATCGTGAAATATAATTTTATCCCAAAGCTCTGAGTGAGTAGGATTCAGTTTTTCCCTTCGAGCAGGAATGGTCTGTAGTAGAGATAATATGATGTCATAATCGTGAAGCCCACATCTCAGGGCGGCAGGCCCATATCACGTGTCATCTCTTCAAAATTATGAATTAAAAAAAACTCGCGATTGGTTGATGAATTGAGAAATGTGTAACAGTGAAAATTTATGAATGGAATAACGTAATTAACTACGTGTCTGAGAACATACATGTTGGCTTCACTTTAATGTTAGCGAGAGGGACGTCATGACTCCTCTACTACAAAGGATCCATGCTCAAAGGTTTTTCCCCTCTCCTGTAAAGTTGCCCAAGTGTGATTTATGCCCGTCTGGCTCTGACGTACAGAGATAGCAATACTTAGATTAAAACGAAAAAAGAAAAACTTTATTTAACCAAGCTTAATGTCATAATAAATTAGTATTATACTCTTCTATGCTATCTATAACAGCGGTTATCAACCTAGGGTACGTGGAGATCCGATTAGGGGTACGCGATTTGGTTTTTTTTAAATCAATAATATACATTGATTTTTAGGGGTTTCTTACATTAATAATTTTTGTAAGGTTAAATTTAAAAAAGGAAGTAGGTGAAAAGATTGTTACCCTTTTAAAAGTTCAGTATAACTCAATTATCAGGATCATTTGGTATCGTATCCCATCCGGATAATCGAATATCCCTATATTTGGATAATTCAAGAAAAAAATGGTTGTTTCTTAGTAAAAAACGTAGTTTGCTTTAGTATGTAATGTAATTTAATCACTTTTAAAAGCAATATCATTCACCGTTAAGAAACTTTTTAAATGCAGATTTTGCTTATTTCTCTTTTATTCTTTTCAAAGATCTTGATAATTGCCGATCCGCTTTTTTTGATCCAGATAACTGGAGTTTGGATAATTGGAGTTCTACTGTAATAGTTGTTTTTTATTGCTTACTTATCAAATATATTATATTGTGTTTAACGCACTTTTAAATTTAAATATCCCAATTTGGTATAAAGAAATTTTACAGACAAATTAAAATGTGTTATTTGGCTTTTACTAATACAAACAATATATATGTTACCGTTAAAGTATATAATGCAGTTATTTCATAGAATACCTAGTTATTCCATGAAATAACTGATCGTGTCCGTTAAAGTGTGTAATATGTTATTAATTTGACACATTAACTAGTTATTCTATGAAATAACTAGGTATTCTATAAATTAACTAATGAGAGACAGTTAAAGTGTAAAATAAACAATTTATCTAAAATGAAATTAAACTAATGATAGACAATTAAAATGAAAAAAAAGCAATTTATCTAATTTATGCAGCGTATAAATGGTATTTATGGAAACGTACCATAAAAACTGGGATCGGGAATTTAATTGTTTTATGCGGCCGTTTCTTGTGCCCAATTGGAAAAATCCTTCTTCCATTATTTTTATGATGATAGCTAAAATAGATTTGGCATCACCTTTTCCTCTGTCAACTTCAGGCACTGGGATACGGACGGTAAACTCCACAGAGGCTTCAGAATGAGATTTATCCAACATTAATTTAATTTATTTAACACTTTAACGGGCTGCAGATCGTTATTCTATGAAATAACTAGTTAAACCATGAAATACAAGAGAGTTTTACACTTTAACGGACACGATCAGTTATTTCATGGAATAACTAGGTATTCTATGAAATAACGGATTTCATACTTTAACGGTAACATATACACAAAAACAAGTTAGTAATAGTTTAACATTGTCACATTCGCAGAATTTAAAAATATAGCAGAACTAAAAAATAGTAATTTAAAAAAAAGCCTTTCTTTTTGCAGGAAATAATAAACAAATGCCTTAGAATAGAAACAAATAAACCATTCTATCCTGTTGGTAAAAAAAATCCACTTTAATGGTAAAGAAACGTGCGAGATCGTTTCTTCCTGTTATACCTATAAAACGAAACATTTCTCTTCGCGAAGCTGTATACTTCTTTCAAAAATACATAAATGCACCAGGGTTCAATGCCCCTCACTGCATAAAGAATAGAAGCATAAATATATTTTTCAAACAGCGTGTAAAAAAAATTGTTTAAATTTGGAGGGATGCGTTTTAAAAGGTGTTTTCATATAAAAAGGCTTTTAAAGATACAATAAGTTCGAAAGATAGTTTCTATAAAACTAATCAATTTTTAATACTGTGCGTATCAAACATATTTTTTCATATGCCTCCCTGCTAGGCTTGGACTGGGAGATGTCGACATAATGCAATCGTGATTAATCGCCAATCAAACATCGATATTTTCCGATTAATCGATATTTCTAATATATTAAATATTTTTCAAAAATATCGATATTTTCGATATATACCTATTATTTCTATTTCGATATTTTTCTTTATAAATACAAGTGCACTTTCGAATAATCGTTAAATCAACTAATCGATTAATTGTCAAATCGATTAATCTTTCCAAAAAATCGAAAATTACTTAATCCAAACCTTGATTTCGGAATTTCGAAACATCGCCTAAATCAACTCTCTGGTTTGTTTTACTTTTAATAGACGTTAAAGTTTCTACATTACTGATATCTAAGAAAATAAACCTCGCGCCTAATATGTTACCGAATAATTGCACTTTCGACGAAAATAGTTAACGGTATTATGATTTTAACATTGTCACAATCGTAGAATATAAAAACATGGCAAAATATATTCTTTAGCATTAGCCCTATTGTTTAGCATTAATAATTCGAAAACCCATTTTTCCCACTTCGCAAAACGTTGAGAAAAAAAGCTAAATAATTTATTTATTTTTAATTCTACTTTTTTCGCTGGAATGTAAAAAAAAAGGTTTTATTTTCTTACAAAACCCAGGAATTTTGGTAAATAATTCGACTTTTCTAGTTTTTATATAGAGGTTTTGATGTATCAATCAATATAAGTGTTTTTAGCGTTTTTTTATGTGTATATTCAAACAAATCGTCTCTCTGTTGGACTTAAATTAAATCATCCAGAAATGTAATTTTTTGCTAAAATGTACTAAATATACGAAGTAAATTTTTTAAATAAAAACGAGATCAAAACATAATTTTAATAACGTATAACTCAACATATAAGTTTAAAAAAGAAAACAGTTTACATCATGACCCATTTTTACCACCTTACTCTATGTTTCCAATTTTGACAAAAATTTTAAATTATAATTAATTTTTAAATTGTAATTGTAATGTAAACTGAATTTAACAAGTTAAATGCAAACTAAACTAAACAGAAAACAATGATTATTGAAGGCTAATGTAATAAAACTTTTTTTATTTTACAAAAATTAACTTTTTTGTCATGATTAAATTTACAACACGCCTAAATGAAATCCCCAAAAGAGCCTATGCTTTAAAGTACGCTTTTGTAATTTCTTATAAGCTGAGATAATATACAAGAGACGTCTTGAAATATATCTTTACAGTAAGAAATTCAATAACTTCTTTTTCATGACACGATTTTTTTTTAAATGTAACTTTCTTCCTAAAGGGGAAAACTTCTATCAATCAGTTTAATGTATTTCATTTTAGTTATGAAGACATTCGTTTTCTTTTAAACTTATGAGACTACAAGGTTAATTTTATTATAACTATTATAATAAATTTGATGTCACTTAATATTATATGGCAATATAAAAATTTGACCTTTAAATGTCGTACTTTGTTCCATTTTTTTAATGTTTTCAAGTGTCATAAATATCTTTATTATAGTGTATAAAATGTGTACTTTATAGTTGCTTAGTTTTTTGTGATTCGAGTTAAAGAATAAGAGAAGAGTGTGGGAATTTTACAACACCGGCAGTTACTTTTATACAATAAAGATAATATTAAACGATATAGGATTTTAATTGAATGCATAATAAAGTTGAGTAATGTTATAATTGTGTTTTTATTAAGTTGTTTGACTAAAGGTCCGAAGTCTTAGAGAATAATTATATACCATTTTATTGCATTTTGTCATCCCTATACATAAAAGCCAAATACCACTCACTTGATCACGAAATCTCCTGATCCAAAACACCTACAATGCTTAAATTTGGAACACATGTTCATCTTGGGGCCCTAGTATACTACTAGTTGCACTAAGAAAGAATTTATAAAAGTTCGAACTCTAGGTAAAAAAATAACGATTTTTTTTAAAACCTTTCCATAGGATTAACAAGTACATGTAACAATGCAATATTTCAAGATTGAAACGATGGAAAATTTTAATATTATGTAAACTATGAGGAGCATTTTAATGCGCTGATGCGTAAGTATCGCCAAAACGTCGTCAAATGAACAAAAATGTCGTCAAATGAATAATAATGTTACCAAATAATAATTACAAATTTCGCCAAATGAATAAAAATATCGCCACATTAACTAAAATATGGTCATATATGTAAACATTAATATAAAAATGTCTAAATTACTGTCAAAAAATTATAACATTAATGTCAAAATAAAATTGGGTAACGGGATATTCTTTAGTACAACATTTATAAAAATTTTAATTGGCATGGAGGTTCATTTTAAGCCAAAATTGCTCACTGGAAAAGGATTTTCAAAAATTCCAACTCTAACTGCCAAAAGTAAAAATCCTCGCCACTTATTCAATGACTCATCACTAATCCTCCAACTTCACGTATACTCAGGAAGATGAAATTTGAGAAGTTGTTACTTATACCTTACATAGGAAAATAAAGCTATTTTTGTCTGCATCGAATGTTTTTCAAGAGCTTGAAAACCCTTGTAAGTGCATAAAGTTCCAAATTCCAAAGGATGAAGTATCTTAGTTTGTGAAGCACTATTTTACACAATCCTTAAAAGCTATTTTCCCAAAACTAATCACTTCCTCTATAAAAGACATCAGCCGCAGTTCGAAGAATCCAAAGAACTACGTGCCGAAAATTTCGCTTTAACCGTTCTATGATGACAGATTTATCTATTTAATCCTGTCCGGGTAAAATTCGCCAAACCGTGAGACTCGGAGTTTAATTTCAGCGATATAAACTCAGACTGCGGAATGTCATGTGATCGTGGATTAGTGCGACATAAACCACGAAGTTTCTATAGAAACTCTCGGGAAAGTAGATCGTCGTTTGAAATTGAGATTTCATGACGTGGCTTTTGTAATGAAAAGAGATTTTTACTTAATGGGCTGCCTGGATGTAATTTGTGAAATGTTATGAATGGTTGGGAAGTTCGCTTAAGAGTTTTATGTTTGTCAAAGTTTTCTGGTCTTTTCTAAGATGCATTATAAGCTGAAAATGAATGGTATACTTGAAATTCGAGAAGAGAAAGACATTTAAATTTTTATCAAACACTATCAAAAGGTTTTCTTTCATTTAATTTTTATAAAGTTTATAAGTGGTAATATTTTTTTAATAAATAGAATGTGTTGTTTAAAATCAAAAGAAAATAAATCTATAGATGGGCTCTTAGTTCCCTAGGGCATAAAGGCGTTCGGCTAATAACCAGAGGATTGCAAGTTCGAGCCCGACATATGTCTTTACAAAGAAAAGTAAAAAATTTGTGATCTTACGATCGAAAGGTTGCCAGCTTTGCTACTAAATTCTATAAAGTCGTCTAGAAATATCCAACAAATTATACTGGAGTGTATAAGGGACTGATGCACGATAAGTCTGATCGGGATCCAAAGTCCAGAGGTCTGTATAGGCTGCGTTGGGTGCCCCCTCAGGTATTTCCTCGTCATCTGACCTTGGTTCAAAAATAACGAGGTACATGTATGAATGTGTGTGAGTGTGCAGGCGCGTCTTTGATGAGTCTCAATACGAAAACAGAAATAGGCAACTGGAAACGTATAAATTAATTAACCTATAGGTTAAAATTTACTAATATTTAATCCGCTTTTGAATTGCGTTATCACTCCATTTAGTTTAGCTGCATTTCTAAGATTTTTTGTTTTGTATTAATAATACATATAAACTTCTTACATACAAACTTAGAATAATCTTAAATGTACATATAATCTTAATTTACCGTCATAGTAAAAGTATTCGTCTCCAAAACCCGCGAGACTTAATACAAATTCGCTCTGTGAAAGTTACATGAGGCCTTAAGTTTCAAAACCAAATACATCACTTATGACAAAATTTTCAAGTGAAACGAAAAAAAAATTGTATTATTTATGGAAGGACGTTTTTAATTTTTTTTTTTTTTTCAAATAGGGGCAAAAAAAATTATCTTGCATTTGAATTATAGGTATGTGTTACTCAGTGGATATTTCAAACATCTTTTCCCAATGCCAAACTTACTCCATTTTGAGGCCGACTCTCAGGACTTATGCCGTAGACTGATTGTATTAATTATGGAAGGATGATAGACTGGTTGTATTATATAAACGATGGCCGTAACCAAGTTCTGCTCTGTATAAGTATAAGAGAGAGATTATTTGTTTGGATCTATATGGTTTCGCAACTAATCAATGAGATTATCTGGTTTTGCAACAAATATGTGAGATGTAGCTGGATTTATGTGATGCGATCGGTGCGCAGTAGCCTACGCGCATCTTGATCTATCTCCTTTTGAAACTGATTTCTTTACTTATCTGATTTTGCAACAAACCGCTACTTTTACGGATCAATATCAATATTATCTAGCTATTGTGGTATGTTATGACTTCGCCTACTGATAGATCTCCAGAGAAATCAAAAATAAATTACTTAACCTGAAAATTGAAAAAAATTATCTATCTGGTTTTGAAATTAGACTGATCATATGGAGCAGGTTGGTGGAATTAACGGCGCACTAGAGTTGCATAGATTATTGGTGATAACGTTTTTATAATACAGAACATGCGACAGCACACTTACTTGCAAATAAAATAGATGAAAAAAATTAATATTTTTAATTTTTTAATTAAAATTTAATTATTTTTACTCGAATACATTTTTGGAATTTAAGTTATTTTTATGGAACACTTACTTCTCATTTTTAGACTGATTTTTCAAAATATTTTATTCTTCGGGATTACACAAATAATAGTATTTTTTGGGGTTCGTGAGAGAATAATCTAACGAAAGAACAAAGTTCGTTAAACTCTAGATTATAATTTTCTCGTTCATTCCGAAAAAGAAGAACAGGTCGTTATATTGTCACCCAAAATAGAAAATATTTAGATTGTTATTGCTTATGACATCAAGTAATGACATGTTGCTCGAATGACATGTTCCTCGAAGTAAACCCAAGGATTTTATTACCAATATTCAGCATCGTTTTAAAAGACAACTATCTATTTTTAAAAATATACCTCACATGACCTGTTTTCCGAAAACTGTGTGCGTAAATTGAAATCCGCCTATAAAAACCCCAACTATCTTTACTTCTCGGCAATTCACAGCGACAACATTTTATCCTAAAAAAACTTCCATGATCTGCACATATTCGTTTTCTATTAAACTATTTAAAGAAGGCATTAGCGGTAGATTACAGAAATTTACAGAAAGTTTTTTTTTAAATATTTTTTTGTAAAGACACGCGACACGCTCATCATTTTTTAAATGCCTCTGATCATTTAGCCCGTTCAGTTCAAATTTTCAGATGTAGATGGCTATTAACTATTAATTGCTTAATATTTTTAAGGTTTGACATGTTTAGAGACATCTACAGTTCACTGCCTTTCAAATAACACCTTGGTCATAAACATTGGTTATATAGTTAAGAGGAGTGACTGTAACAAAATATCGTCTCGCTTATTAAATATATAGATATTTGTTTATTTTAGGTATCCACTTCAACACGACGATGAACCGGCTGATGGAGGAGATCGAGCGCTCGGTGAAGATCTTCGCCCACGGCCTGGAACTATTCCTGGAGGACCCCGCCAACCGCAACATCAGCTTGGCGCCCAATCTCAACTGCACCTCCAACACGGACATCAAGTGGTCCAAAGGGGAGCACTTCTTCAGGTGAGCATTCACTAATGATCGCCATTTGGTATCCAAACAACTCGAGGCGAAACTCAATGCATGGAAGACACTCAAACGCCACAGCCAACGACGATTCACTAACATGTATGGTAAATGCGTTGTTGATCAAGAATTAGTGGTTCAGCATTTTCGAAATGGGGAGTAGATAAATCAGAAGTGTGTTGTTAAAGAAGGAAAGAGACAATTCAGTAGAAATGCTCTTTGAATATTTGCAATGCACTACGAAAAAGTTGAAGTATGACAACATATATTTTCAAAATGGGTACACACCACACTCCTCTTCTTGTGCAGAAAGACCCCCTTGGGTGGACAAACATTAGAGAGTAGGGAGCAGAGCCCCCTAATGTATAAAATCTTTGTATAAAGTGTGGAGAAAAATGGAGTTTTGATGGAAATACATCCTTAAAATCGGTACGGGTACAGTGGTCATTGGAAAATCATTTGAAACACATAAGTGTTTATATTTCAAAGCCCCATAACATCAGACGGAATCAGTTTATGAGGATAAAGAGCCTACTATCGTGCAAAGAAATATGAGCCACGTTAATCAAGTTGGTCATTAATCAATTCCCCCCCCCCACACACACACACTGCCCTTTGTACCCTGAAAGTTCAGATTGCAGCCTTTTGTGCGCTAAACAAATGTGTTCTTCTTTGAGAATATGGTAACCCAGAACTTACTTCGGCCGCAATCTGACTTTTCCCTTTGTACCGCGTAGAGTGTAATGAGTCCGATTTCGGCATAAGCTGACCGATTTAACCACTTTCACTTTATTTCTTATTGACAATGCGTTCTTAAATTTTCATACTGCATCTCCAACACAGACATCAAGTGGAAAGCACTTCCTCAGGAAAGTCTAACTGTAAAAGGAGTTATAGTCCATCTTTCTTGCGTCTTGAGTCTTCTGTCTTTATACTATAACAAAGGATCATTAAAAAAGTCATTTTTTATGTAAATATCTCATTATTTTTTATGACTCTACTAATAAAAATGCTTCACGGATGCTTCTGCTTTTACATGACAACATAGCATCATAAAAATAACTCTTTTTTTTGTAAAAATAACTAATTCAGTCTTCATTCTATTAAAAAATGCTTAAAGTGGAATGGTTTGTGCTTGGTCGTACCTCTTAAACGCAGCGATTTTATTTCAGTCAACACCTTGAAAACTATCTAGAAATTTGAAAAAAATCAAAATGGAAAGGAAGAACAGCCCTTTTGAGAATTTATGGCAAGGTGTACAAGAAACATAAAAATACTAGCTATGTTGCATTGCGATTGCGTTTCCAAAAATTAGGGATGCAAAAATATTTCCTTTTATGTATTTTTTTTAATAAAAAATTATATTTCTAACTCCTATTCCCATCCTTTGGAAAATCAGAAATCAGATTTTATGCTTATAATAAATTCTGTCCTACAGGAAAAGAAAAATATATTTATGATACGGAATATAAAATTCAGATATTTTTTTTTTGTTTTTGTGCATATATACGTATTTCGGGATGACAGTTAAGAAATTCGTCCAAAACCGTCTGGCAGAACTTAAAAACTTTTAAGGTTGGGGGGGAAAGAATTTTTTTTTATTTGTGCACGTACGTGGGGGGGGGGGGGGGTACGTATACACGATAAATAAGAATGTTTTATTTTAAGTTAAAATAAATTTAAAATGTTTGATGTTTAAAAGGGATTATAGACAATTTTAAAATTGTGCAGAGGGAGAAAAAAACAAGGGGGCTATAAAATAGTAAAATGGACTAAATTTGCAATGGCATCCAAACTGAAGTCCAAGATACCTCTAACGTAATTCGCAGTACAAGCATGAACCAATTGACGAGTGAAAATAAATATTACAATTATTTATTTTGGCAAGTTTTCAAATTTGAGTTTTTTTTTTCCCCTTTTAACATCAAACAATATAAATCTTGTGAAATTTTTTTGGGGGGTGGGGGGTAAGGGGGAGGAGGATAAAGCCAGTTAATATTAATAAAATTAAAATAAAACACAATTTGTTTGCAAGTAACTTCAAATTATGAACTCAAATAAAATAAAATTCAAAAGTTATTCATATTTATGTAGAATTCATGTTAAAAAAATGAATAATTAAAAAAAGTAGTAATAATAAATTTTAGGACAACTTGGATATTCCAGGGGGTAGGTTTGAAACTTTTTCCAAAAGGGCAGATGTTCTTCGAGAATGTATTTCATAATTTTTCGTATGTTTTCCATTTTACCTGCCATAATGTTCTTCTAGGCGTCATTGATTCAGTGGGCAATCTTAAAATTTTTTCGGTGTTTCTCAAACCTAATGTATGCTTGCCTTACGACACGCCTTTTAAACAATTTGTGTAGTAATTAATATCCACTATGTAAAATCATTCACGTTAGTGTGGGTATATCTATGAAATTAAATTTCTCAAGTATGTAAGATGCTGTTTTAATGACATTAACGTACTCTTACAATGTGTACATTCTTTCATGGTTTCTAGGAGCTTTTTTATAATGGCAAAAATCTATCACACGGCATAAAAGAGTAGTTTCGTAAGGGACAGCATGTCTTGATCGATTCGAATCTTTCAAGTTCAACCAAAGCCCTCATTAGGCGTATTAGGGATTGATTTTTATTTTGACTACAGGGTTATCACCAAGAATGACACGCTCGTTCATGACTCGAGGAACTATCGTGTTTTTTAATGATTGAGTGACTTTCCCTCGAACTTGATGACATGGAACCGGAATAATGTTTCAACAGAAACTAGGTAATAAGCCTAACAATACAATCTCCACAGGAACGAAGAAACACGACTGGTGTAGTTGTACCCTAGCGGTGAACAGCGAAATGTTAAAAGATTTCTTCTGCGTAGGAATCCCCTTCTACCATCATACGGAAACTTTGCTGCTCTAGTACAACGTGGCTGTGAACGGCAGAAGTTCAAGTTTAACACCAAACAACATATCTACCTTTACCAAATCGAAAAAAATTATAATTTCGGCCAAGACTGTAGAAGTCTCCTCATAACATCAAGCAAATCATTTCTCAATTATTCGATGCTTCAAGTGCATTTGCTTTAATAAATTTTATGGGTCTAAAATTTGCATCTGTGCGTTTGGAACTGCGTGAATAAACCTAATAAAAAAAATTAAATGCCTATGATAACCAAAATTGATACCAAATCCATCTTTATAGTATAAGGACAATGCAGATCCATATGCATAATCTTTAAAATCTGTGTTTTGGCAAAGGAAAACATTGTATAGTATCTCATTTAAGCTTTTAAATAGATATGAATACTGAATAGTACACAGTATTTTGTTTTAAGTTTTGTTTTTTAGGTTTTATACGAGACAGAAGATTTTTTAAAAAGTATAGCACAGAAACAGTGATAAAATTTTCATATCTTTTTGTATTACACTAACAAGACAATTGAAAAATATTTATTCAAAGATGCATTTAAATTTTAAAAAATGAGCTGATTTTTAAATATGTGGATTCTTTTTGTTACATTATACAGTTCCTGAACACAAACAAACATAAAATTTCCTTACACTTCTGCGTATCGACCGCTTAAAAAGACAAAATTAAACCCAAAACCGATCAGATTGAAATATCTCGTGCCAAATATTTTGAAATATTTTGAAATATTTGACACCGCCCATTATTAATACACCTTTCCCGACCATTCATTAAGAGAATTCCCTATCGCAACCTAATGGGACTAGACCACGTCATCCGGAAAAGTGCGACAATTTCTCTTTAGATTCCCATTATCATCCATCAACTGGGAATTTCAACTTCAACCACCTATAGATCATTTATCCAACACAAGACTTCCACCTCATCCATTGCACCTACACCGTAAACGATGATGATGTTAAGAATGGATGATTCGCGATGTCTTAGTAAAACTCTTACGCAAACTGTCTCGACGGCTTGAGGCTGCTGCTTCCATGGCTATTAGGTATGTTTTGCTTTTGGGAAGGTAGATGGGGTCTGATGATGATTATAAGGTACGAAGGAAGTTATATTGTGTAACTGAATTAGGTTATATGCGTTTGAAACGTCCACTAATACGTTTATTAACGCTCTAAGGTTTTGAAGGTGTTTTTTATTGCTTAATATGAAACGTTATTTGGTAAAAGTGTTGTTTGCTCGTGAAGATTTTTTTTTTATGTTGGGTTTTCTTTTTGGCGTTTCTACACAACTTCATTGATTTGAGTGCACGTGTGTAAACAATGTGTTGACTCTTTCATACAAGGTAACCATAAACTAAGTTTAACAGTTTAAAGGCATATGTAGTTTTAGTTTATCTGTTTAAAGGCATATGTAGTTCTGTTTCCCTGTTTAAAGGCATCTGTACTTCTAGTTAATCTGTGTTTAAAGACATCTGTAGTTTTAGTTTATCTGTTTAAAGACATTTGTAGTTCTAGTTATCTGTTTAAAGGCATCTGTAGTTCTGTTTTCCTGTTTAAAGGCATCTGTAGTTCTAGTTAATCTGTGTTTAAAGGCATCTGTAGTTCCGTTTCCCTGTTTAAAGGCATCTGTAGTTCCGTTTCCCTGTTTAAAGGCATCTGTAGTTCCGTTTCCCTGTTTAAAGGCATCTGTAGTTCCGTTTCCCTGTTTAAAGGCATCTGTAGTTCCGTTTCCCTGTTTAAAGGCATATGTAGTTCTAGTTTACCTGTTTAAAGGCATCTGTAGTTCTACAATAGTTTACCTGTTTAAAGGCATCTATAGTTCTGTTTCCCTGTTTAAAGGCATCTGCAGTTCCGTTTCCCTGTTTAAAGGCATCTGTAGTTCCGTTTCCCTGTTTAAAGGCATATGTAGTTCTAGTTTACCTGTTTAAAGGCATCTGCAGTTCCGTTTCCCTGTTTAAAGGCATCTGTAGTTCCGTTTCCCTGTTTAAAGGCATATGTAGTTCTAGTTTACCTGTTTAAAGGCATCTGTAGTTCTACAATAGTTTACCTGTTTAAAGGCATCTATAGTTCTGTTTCCCTGTTTAAAGGCATCTGCAGTTCCGTTTCCCTGTTTAAAGGCATCTGTAGTTCTGTTTCTCTGTTTAAAGGCATCTGTAGTTCGGTTTCCCTGTTTAAAGGCATCTGTAGTTCTGTTTCCCTGTTTAAAGGCATCTGCAGTTTTAGTTTATCTGTTAAAAGACATCTGTAGTTCTGTTTCCCTGTTTAAAGACATCCCTGTTTAAAGGCATCTGTAGTTCTACAATAGTTTACCTGTTTAAAGGTATCTGTAGTTCTACAATAGTTTACCTGTTTAAAGGCATCTGTAGTTCTACAATAGTTTACCTGTTTAAAGGCATCTGTAGTTCTACAATAGTTTACCTGTTTAAAGGTATCTGTAGTTCTACAATAGTTTACCTATTTAAAGGCATCTGTAGTTCTACAATAGTTTACCTGTTTAAAGGCATCTGTAGTTAGTTCTAAAGAATGGAAACATACCTAATTTCATATTAAAGATATTAAAGGCATGGGAAAAAGATTTCCGTTAAAAAAACTTAGTTACAAAAATCACCCATGGGAGACAAATAAGTACGTTCAGGTACTCATTTTTAAGTACCTTTTTTTACAATGAAGGCTTGTTAAAAATATTCATTAACATATAACAGCTTAAATAACATTATATAAAGCTACTAAAAGAATTAACTGCGAAAATTCCTTTTGAATCAAGATGATCTTTCACAAAGTTCTAATGCCCTTAAGAATTTGAAACACGTATTTTTTTCGAATACATGAGATGTTAAAATAAATCCCTGCAGGACGCAAAAAGCGCTTTCTTTTACCAAGTCTTTTGAATACTCACAAGAGATTAAACCTTGTAAGAATAAAGGCTTAATAAAACAAAAGAGATAAGTATAAGTAACATAAATTAATTTTTGCTCTATAAAAAGGTTATTCTGATCTAAACTTTTAATTATCTGAAAATTTGATATTTTTTAAAGTTTTCTTTAGACCAGCCCAATAAAATTATTTTTCCGAAATAAAAAATATATTCCGTTATATTTTTATATATATATTCAGATCAAGTCATGCGACATAGAATATAACATTTCAAATAACATGCAAAGTTAAATGTTACTTTGTCCCGTTCGTTCTTTTACTTAGCTTAATGCGCAAAATAAATATACGAGATGTCTACTAAAGTCCTTTGCTTTCTCATGCCCTTTACTTTTGAACGTCGACAGCTATAGTCATAAAAGTGGTGTCTATGTATAGTAAAGTGACTATGCACTGTACGATGAGGCCGCTTAGACCGCTTCCTAGTAAACATTAACAGAGTTATCGTGCTCATAAATGAGCCCCAGTTGCTCAGTTGGGAAGGCGCTCGGCCACTAATCAGAGGATTGGTGGTTCGAATCCGGGAAATGGACTTGACATAGAAAAGTAAAAAAAAGTAGTGATCTTGTGATCGGAGGGTTGCCAGCTTCACTACAAAATTACTAGAAAGTCGTCCAGAATATCCAACAAATTATACTGGCGTGTATACGGGACTGGTGCACGATACATCTGATCGGGGTCCAAAGTCCCGACGTCTATTGAAGGCGTTGGGTGCCAGTTCAGGTGTTTCCTCGTCATCTGACCATGGTTCTAAAATAACGAGGTGCATGTATGAATGTGTGAATGAATGTGTGTGTGAATGTGTTCCCGGGTCTTTCCTTCGAGATTGACCCCGAACCGTCGCCAATAGCCCACTG
The DNA here is from genome assembly GCA_963932185.1 of Troglohyphantes excavatus. Lineage (NCBI taxonomy): Eukaryota > Metazoa > Arthropoda > Arachnida > Araneae > Linyphiidae > Troglohyphantes > Troglohyphantes excavatus. The sequence continues at coordinate 57,313,240 of OZ010671.1, read as the reverse complement.
TGCAGCTCTAGTGCGACGTTAATTAACCAAACCAAACCAAACCGTGCTCATAAATAAATTTATAAAACATACTTGAAAATGAACGCTATACGATAAGACCGCTTACGGCGCTCCCTAGTGGACATTTACGGAGTTAGAGTGCCCATTTCTAAAATAATGGACATGCTTGAAAATGATCTATTATAAAGTTGAAGAGCAGCATCAGTTTAAAAACCTTTCAAAAATAAATGCTATTAACACCGTCACTGTCGGTGTCTAAAAGGATGCAAGTCGACTATTGCCTTTTACGTGTTATTTTGAAGTATTTCGTATCACGTGACCTGTGCGTGATCGACAACGAACATATTAATCGACAGCGTACAGTGCTCGTTTGTTTGCTCACGATTTCTATTGTTGCCTTACAAAAGGCATCCCTGAGCATTATATACCTCTTTCATATATGTAAAAAGAGGATTGCAGAGAAACCAAACAAGCGAACGAGCATTGTACGCATTCTATTCATAACGTTCATGTTCGCAAGGTGTCTTTTTGCACTGAATTTATGCTTCTCTAAACTTTGTATTTAACTATTTTTATGTGTGTCCTATAATTTTACAAACAGAACACTAGTTTCATAAATTTCCTCTAAAAGAACACTGAAAGTTATCTTATTGTATTGTATATTATTATACATAGAAATTACTTTTTTTCTCTAATATCTGTCGGCATTCAAAAGGGAGGCAGAGAAAGGATTTTAGATTACACCCTGGATACTGCAAATAACTCCGTAACTAACTGAAACTATTATTTTAAGCATCATATTTACAGTTTCAGATACCTACAGATGATTGTATCTTTTTTTGTACCCATTATAATATTTCCATTTATGCACCTTTATTTTTCAAAATGTCTCATACATTTAGTATAATACTTCATTAAAAAAACTTTCTAGGCAGTTCTTTGATATTCTGTTTAGTACTTTTTCAGATAAACCAGTTTTTGTCGGGCTGCCCTTAAATTTTGCACACTAATGTGATTACATTTTCAATGCAACTGCAGAATTTGAAGCTCTATGAATATTGAACAAAAATTTATGAATCTAAAACAAAAAAATATTTAAATAATATTATTTTAATTTCCAAAAATAAATTGCATTGGTGATGAAACATGACGTTAGACATCAATGTTCATTCCTCTTTAAATTATTTGTTTTTATTTAACTTTCAAATAATTAGAATTTAATTACCTAAAATAAATTACATTGGAGATGAAACATGACTTTAGACATCATTGTTCTGTCCTCTTTAAATTATTTGTTTTTTATTTCAATTTAAAATAATTAGAATCCGTTATAAATTATCTCTGCAACTTAGCACTGTTTATCGAATTTCAAAATGATTAAATTGTTTATTCCGCAATTAGTTGTATTACGTTCAATATAATTATGCCTCCACGTATATTATTTGCATTATCACTAGCGTTTTGAAGCTTTAAATAATAGTCTTGACACTAGTGAACATTTCTCATTATCATCAAAAGTCTTTAAGTATATTGAATTGTGTTGCTTTGGACGCTTTAAAATATGTTTGTTGCAACGTTTTTAACTCTCCTTCAAAATGTATTTCTTCTTTCGAAATATTATGTATTTATAAATTCCATGCAAATTCCCGAAATGCATACGACAAAATCCATCAAAATCGACACCGTTCCAAAAGATCAAACTCCCTTGATCTTTTTCACGCCAACAACACCAAAAAAAAGATTGCACGGAACGGCTGGGCGTGATCCCGGCAACTGTCATGGAAACGATCTGTTGTCTCGGTAGCCATGGCAACCGAAAAGGGGGGGATCAAGAAGATGCTGCAGAGTATGGAATTTCTCCAGCGCATTCAACAGGTTGGTTCTCTTGGAATTTTAAAAGCGCCGCGCAGAATTTAATAAAAGGATCTGCGTTTCTATTTATTGCATCGCCATTTCCACTAATTAAGACCTCGGCAATTAAATAACGCGGAGCAAGTAACAGAAATTTTCCAATTAAAGGAAGTGTTTGGGAAGAATTGTTAGGAAAGCGGGGGGTTTAAATGAAATAGAGATGACCTTTTTTTTTTTTAAATGAGAATAAAGGTTTTGCGGATTTTTTGCGGTGCTATTTCGAAATTAGAAATGCATTTATAAAGGTTTTGTAATGAATAATATAATCGGTTATATAACAGCCCTTTCTTTCAAAGGATTTTAAAATGGTAAATAATTAATTTTCATTAAAGTTAAAAAAATAAATTATTTTATGTTTTATTTAATTACACATTATGTGCATTATTTTAAAAGTGGCATATTAATACAATTAAAAATCTAGAAACCCCAAAAATTCTCAAATCGATTTTTTATTATGTTCAGTCAAAAATCGCCTTTTTTTTTATCCTTCCATTTCAATAATAAATTCTATTTAGAATTTGTTTTGAATTTTTTAAGACTTTGCATGGGTGAACTTTTTTTTTTAAAGTAGCAGCAATTTATTGCTTTTTGACTTTACATAAAATGAACTTTTGCATTTCGTGTTAAAGGAATTTTGGTGTTTATTAATAATACATTAAAATAAGTTAAATTGTTTGAATCTCTAAAAAAAATTATAAGTTTTGTTTCATATTTTTCTTTTGAGTATGTTTTATAATTTAGTTTATTGGTTTTAAAGTCAATTTGTGTACTAGTTGCACATTACACAAAAAAAAGAACAAACTGTGTTTTGAAAACAAAAAAATCTCACTTAAATTAAAAGTTGCTAGGTTAATTTTCATACTAATGCACTGCTTTGAATTCTCTTTCTAATTTTGCAACACTTTCGAAATCTCAGCTGTCAGGAAGTCAATTAATTATGTCCTAGTAATCATGGTTCCTGCAAAACAAACCCAATTACAAGACAATTTTCAAACGGTAAATGATCGTTATTTTTTCCCATTCTGCTTTATTTATAGTAACGATAACAAGCTTTTTACGGCAAAACTCATCTTATAAAACATGGCATTAAGACTACTAAAATACAAATGCAACGTTAAAACTACGCAATAAAAATACATCAAATCTAGACATGTTTCGGGAGATACATCTCCCTTCATCAGTAGAAATGAAAAGTCTGTGCACACAGACTTTTCATTTCTACTGATGAACGGAGATGTATCTCCCGAAACATGTCTAGATTTTATGTATTTTTATTGAGTAGTTTTAACGTTGCATTTGTATTTTAATATAACAAGCTTTTAACGACATTTTTTCCGGTACCAACTTATTCATAATTTTTTAATATTTTCTTCATTTTAAATTCCATGAAATCGGATTTTCATACTAATTTTTGTCATTGCATTGTGTCTTAGTTGTACACTTTAAAACCGTTAGCTATAAAATACCGTAAACTGCACAGAAAATAAATTATTTAAAATATATCTTCAGAAAATCTAATTCCCATTTACTGATTAAATGTACATTACTTGTTGCTGCACTCGCGATCGTGTACAAATGCGAAGGAAAAGTAATGAAATCTATTATTTAAATACTTATAATCAAGTAATTACTATTGTATATCTGGAATTAAATATTAACAGCAATTTCCGAATTATAAAAGTTAAACTCGATTTTGAAATGATTTGCTTGCTTATTATAACATTCTAAAGATGCATGACTAATTCTGAGTGTTAATTGCATTCTTCAAATTTCACATTTCAAAACGACAATGAATTAACATTTTATAATCGTTAGAATACATTTATGGAAATTAAGGTTGGATTGTAATATTATTCAGTGTATAAACAAAAATAAAATAGATATTTATAATAAAACCATTTGATTGGTCGCCAAAGGAACCTCGCCAACAGAAGGAAGAACAAAAATATGGTACGGGCCCCATAGACAGCCCGTACGTTCTTTGTTCAATTTAAGGGATTTATCGTATTTGGTGTTTAATTTCCTATCGAATGAAGCCAAATTTATATTTATCAAGTTGTTACGGAGTCATAGTGTCGGAATGGACTTCCAAAGAGTTAACTCGTCTCCGCATAGGTCATTCGCGAGCAACACATATACATCTATTACGAAGTGAAACCGCCCTACCGTGTCATCATTGCCAACAACCTCTCACTATTCATCATATTTTAACTTCTTGTCCTCGTCTTAGAATTGAATAGAATCTCGCATTTTTAATTCCTCATCTCCCACTATGTCGTATTTGTTGAATCATCCACCTCATTCATCTCTATTTATCTTTTTAAACTACACAGGATTTTTACCTTTGCTTTGAAATTTATTTTGTTTATGTGCAAATTTTTTATTTTAATGTTGGTTTGAATCATCTAGAGTTTGGCGCAGATTGGCCATATTTGGCCCTCGCGCCATTAAACTCCATGCAACCAACCTTCCAAAGAGTTTAACTTGGTGTTTATATCCCTATTCGTCATGTCGCTGATTTTAAAGATGTTTCATACCAAAAAGAATGTTTAAACTTTTAAAAACTCTTAAGAAAACAATAATTACAGATGAAAACTACCATCAGAAAGAGCTGGTTTATATCTCTAAACTATGTACTATAACGCTATTTGTACGAAATTTCATCAAAAATATAGTGATTAAATAAGTATAGTATGATTATTATAAAAATAATATCTAGATAGAGGACAAATGTTTTAATAATCTAGAGAATCATTAAGTTAATTTACATCGATGGATTTCCTTCTTAATTTGCATCAAGCTAAACTAATTTGAGTTTATTTTATTAATTTAAAACAAAGCTGACTATTTATTGATACTTGTGACTTGATACTCTTGACTCTTGATATATATTTTCAGTAAAAAAGTCAATTGAAAGTTAGAAATATTCCGGAGCCAGTAGTGTATACTTCAATAATCCCCTCCAAATAACTATACAATACCTCAATAACTCTAAATTACTTAATTCCTTTGTTTTCAATTGAATGTCATCTAAATGGCATTCCGAGTTTATTCCAATCAAAACAACACGACATTCCACTCTCCTGTCATATTACTGAATGGAATGAATCGCAGAAAAGAATTACGCAAAAGATGACATTCTTTTTCTCGCATTTATTAGATTATGCGATTTGATAGATAAAAGGTCTGTTGCACTGAAAGATAAGCTCCGCCAGTCGCCTTTGAAACATTTAAAGCCCAGTCCATTCATTTAAGATTCGCCATGCATAAATTCAAATTACATTATCGAGCTCGACGCGTTTCGAAATCAGTGAAACGTTGAATATAGGATTTAGAAACATTTCAGTGACCACATTTTATCCGACCCTCATAAAATGGTGTTGTCACTATTTATTGAAAAATGTCTAGATGTTTTATTTTATGAGGTATGTGATTTTTCTTTTAATGAGTTATTGCCATGAGTAAAGGAGGTATATGCTTCACTGTTTTTTGACACTGACAGCAGCACTGTAGAATAGGTTGGATCGGAAATAATGATTTTAAATTGCCTTTGAAACATTTAAAGCCCAATCCATTCCTTTAAGATTCGTTATGCATAAACTAAAATTATATTACAGAAATCGACGCGTTTCGAAATCATTGAAACGTTGAATATAGGATTTAGAAACATTTCAGCCACCACATTTTATCCGACCTTCATAAAATGGTGTTGTCACCGTTTATTGAAAAATGGCTAAATGTTATATTTTATGAGGTATGTAATTTTTCTTTTAATGAGTTATTATGGGTAAAGGAGGTATGTGCAGGACTGTTTTTTGACGCTGACAGCAGCACTGTAGAATTGGGTGGGTCGAAAATAACAAATTTACGTAGCCTTTGAAACTTTTAAAGCCCAGTGCATTCCTTTAAGATTCGTTATGCATAAACTAAAATTATATTACAGAAATCGACGCGTTTCGAAATCATTGGAAAGTTGAATATAGGATTTAGAAACATTTCAGTGACCACATTTTATCCGACCTTCATAAAATGGTGTTGTCTCTGTTTATTGAAAAGTGGCTAGATGTTTTATTTTATGCGGTGTGTAATTTTTCTTTTAATGAGTTATTATGATGGGTAAAGTAGGCATGTGCTGGACAGTTTTTTGATAATAACACCAACACTGTAGAATAGGGGGGATCGAAAATAACGAATTTAGGTTTTTCAAAACGCTTTAGTGCAAAAAGGGGCCTCCTATAACGAAAAAAAATGACGTAAAAAAATTTTAAAAATTAGTTGATATATTCCTATAGCGCATCGTACTAAAAATTTATAAAACTTGACGAAATTGTTTTCCTACCATAAAAGAAGTATTGCTCTAAACAAATATTTCTAACATCAGCTTCTATAATAATGAATTTACGAAAATAATTTACGAATATTGTTCAATTTAGTCAATTTTTGCAAGTTTTAGTATATTGCACGATTGAAAAATTTCAACCGATTTTTATTTTTTTACTTCGTTTTTCTTATAATATAAGGTACCTTTTCCGCATTAAAGCATTTCGAAAAAAGTTCACCTACTGTAGAAGCCTTATTAATTGAGGTAGTGCCATGATGGAGGTATGTGATAACACAACACGAAATGAAAAACTTGAAGTTTAAATATATCAAAATTTACATTTTGTTACCTACCACCTACATCCACATATCCTTCAATTTCCATTCTAATATTATAAATAATGACAATAGTGCATATTTGGAAATAAAATAATGTAATGCATTTTGTAATAACCATTACAATATATTTTGGTCAATAGAATAATTTTAAGATTTCTAGGACTCAAAATTTCTTGAGTATATCAAAATTTGTATTTAACGTTTTTAAAGTTTATTATTACTCTGTTTTATTCTTGTATTTAATTCTGAATTGATAATTCAATAATTAATTTCGTTCATCATTATTAATTTTTAATGTTCAGTTTTCAATAACGTGCGTTTGACATGCCTTTACAGGGTGCGTTCCATAAGTAATGCGACTAAATTCATAAAAAATCAATTATTCGACATATTCGTACAATTAGTTAAAAATCCTCAAAATAGCACCCTCCTGCGTCGATACATTTATGGAGGCGGTGTTTCCAGGCCTGGAAGGCATCCAGGAAGGCCTTCTCCGCGAGGTCCTTTAGAGCCGATGTAACATGAGCCTGGATGTTTTCAAACGTGTCCCAATGTTTCCCTTTCAGGGCTCCTTTTAAGCGAGGAAACAAAAAAAAAAGTCTGGGGGAGCCAGGTCAGGACTGTAGGGACGCTTTGAAACCAGTGGGGTATGGGTCCTGGCTAGAAAGGAGGGTCGAGCGCTGCCGAAGTGACAACAAGGACGCATGGAAACTTCATCACGAAACGCGCCAAGCCACAGCTCCTTAGTTGTCAACGATTTCCTGGCCAGGACGCATACCCCACTGGTTCCTCAGCCTCCTTCCTACAAGCCTGACCTGGCTCCCCCAGACTTTGTTTTTGTTTCCCCGCTTAAAGGAAGCCCTGAAAGGGAAACATTGGGACCCGATTGAAAACCTCCAGTCTCATGTTACATCGGCTCTAAAGGACCTCCAGGAGAAGGCTTTCCAGAATGCCTTCCAGGCCTGGAAACACAGCCTCCATAAGTGTATCGACGCAGGAGGGTGCTATTTTGAGGATTTTTAACTAATTGTACGAATATGTCGAATAATTGATTTTTTATTAATTTGGTCGCATTACTTCTGGAACGCACCCTGTATAAGTTCGTTTCTCCGGAAAGATAAAGCTTATTAATTTTGTAGACTTCGAAAGTGATAAAATTTAAATATTGCTCCTAAAAAATATTTAAAATCTCTCGGATTTTTTGTATTAATTATGGGAACAGTTGTAAAATGTAAATATATACTTAAAAAAATTAATTTCTCAATTATTTTATACGTAGTTCCTGAAAACTTTCAGATAAAAAATATTCAATTTTTTTTTTTAATGATGATGGCAATTTTTTTATGAAAAGAATTTAATAATTAGATTTTTTGATGAGTAATTTAATTAATATTTTACTTAATTTCAAATAAATTATCTACAAACTGGAACTTAGAATAAAACTAGATTTGTATGGGAAAATAATCACACAGATCTTCTTTATATATATATATAGAGAGAGAGAGAGATTACCATAAGGATTAATAACGGCCCGTTATTTAATTACATAAAGTAGTCTGACTAACTGAATTGTCTAATGAAATCGAAAGATGCGGAAACATTTTAAACTTTATAACCTGGAATATATTGAGTTTAAATAACTATTTTCACTCCCGCTGAATTCGAGATTTATCAATACTATATAAAGGGGGTATTTTATCTTTTTCTTTAATTTTGCAGGTATCATTATAATTTTTTTTCTGAATATCTGTACAAAGCATATTAACATAATTGCATGGTAAAACACTTAAAAAATATATATAATTGTTCTTTTTAAAAATAAAAAAATAAAAATAAGTGACCATTTTTATTTTTGATATAAGTCAAAGAAAATATTTTCTGAAAAAACTATATTTTTGCCTTTTTATAAACAAAAGAATGTGTTTAACAAAGTGTCGACTTTTGTTATTTGCAACAGAATTTTTATGAAAAATATTTTTAATTTAAATCAATAATTTCACTAGTCAAATTATGTTTTTTTAATTTCTAAAACACATGTAATCTATATATTACTCATCCTTAAAGACGAATTAAAGTAATATGTTTGAAAATACACTGTAGCAAATTTGGAGCAGCTTCTTCAAATAAATCTGAACTTATACCAATTTAAACTTGACCAAACATGAAAAAGGTCATCACTGAGAAAAAAAAAGTTTTAAAATTTCGTATTCAGGCAATTTTGTATCATAGCTTAGTTTTGATTTGAAAAATAATTATTTGTACTTAATATAGAAATTAATGTTGGTGTCGTTTGATTAAAAATAAAATGAACTATTTCTTTAAAGCAATAAAATATTTTTGTATAATTTGTTTGCCCACACCCCCTTAAATAACTGTGTGAATGAATGTGCTAGTGTGGAAAATGCATTTGTTTTATTTGGAAATAACCCCATTTCTCTTTTGTATTCTTATTTTGCTTAGTTTTAAACTAAAGTTCACTAGGTTAGATCCAAAATTCAAATTGACTAGGCGTTTTCTGAAACTAAAGAATTATTGTCTGTATTGTAACCCTTTCAAAGTTTCAATAGCGAGCTTACTATCCTTTTGAAACAATTATCTAAATTCGCGAATTTCAATGGAAATCCATAAAATATTAATCCAAAATTGACAATTTCCGCAAGTTTAATATAAAATATTGAATATGAAATTCCAGTTATATCCAATCACCCGTTCATTTTTCAATTTATCTTATCGAAATCCTTTCAACTGATAATATTACTATTCTTTCGAAAAGAATCCAATATAAAGTACTTTAGAATTCTTACTATACGATTAAATTAGATATTCTTATGACGACTTTCTATTAAAGTATTGATATAACTGCAAGTATTGGGAATATTTAAAGGTATTTCCAGTTGTAAACTTAAATATATAGATTCAATACTTGAAACTATTTCAACTCCATTTAGCAATTAGACTCTGGAATATTAGTATATATCAAAATGTATGCTACTGATATATTTATTATATTTGGAATTATCTTTTAAAACAAAATTATATAAAATTAATATTTAAAGTGGTTATCGCCATATCTAAATACCAGGATAAAAAGTATTTTATTTTTAATTAGGCGCCCACTCAGCCTCAACAGAGGAGATTCTCAATTTCAAGTGTATTCATTTATGTGTGTTTTACGTATAACCTTCGTTCTAAATTTGGCATACAATTCCTTTTTCTTAGGAACTAACTACCTGTTTGGCTCGTGTTTTTGCTTAACCCGTAAAAGCATTACACAAATTGAATGGGCCCCCTTCGGAACTCGAACCGCTATTTAATATTCCGAAGTTCCACGCGCTACCGATTAAACTACAAAGGCACGTTCTAGCTAGATCTTTGAAATATTTTTAATGTGTTTCTTTATGCAATGCTACTAAAATTGTTAAAATCTGTATGAAAGGCTTACGTGGTTCTTTTTGAGGGGTTAATTTATATCATCTGAGTGGCAACACTTTCGTTCAAGCTGCCACGTTAGTCTTAATGAGTTGGCCAAAATAGAAAACTACAAAACTTATACCGTCGCCACATCAAAACCGCTTCAGTTCATTACCAAATACAATTTTGTTGGTGTTATCTTAAATTTAGAAGAAAATGCGCGTTGTTATTTGAAAAAAGAGAAATTTTGTAAAGCTTCAAAAAGTAATCAAACACAATTTTTCGTGGCGCCATCTGTTGGAAGTTTCGCTTGCATAGCGTTATCACTGAGCTAATTAAAAACTGGAGAGTAGACTAAGCGTGCGCTTTTAGACTAAGCGTGCGCTTTTTGACTATTTGGCTCAAAATGACAAATTGTAAAATATAGTTTGTTGACGTGACGTCATCACTGAGATAACACATTGCCGAGCGTTAACGAGTAAGGGGCGGAGCCAACTAGGTTTTTTTAAAGACTAAATGATATTTTACCAATCCGAGTATTTAAGGTGCACCTCTTTAAGATGAATAGTACTAATTTTCAAACATTTACGCACATAAGAGTAGATGATTTGTAATCTCCAGACTTTCTTTTATTATTATGGATTATCCACCCTAAACGTAAACAAATACGGTAAATAATACCTCTTTAAAAAGAACAGGAATGGGTTTTTAAATATTACATAAAAAGCATGTTTCTCGTGTACAAAGGGTTAATATGACCTTCAAAATAACTTCCAATATATCCGGCATCAAAATATATGCGGGGTTATTTCTAGAACTACCAGAAAACATAAACATATCTACAAATATTTTCTTAAAAACGAACTTAATATAGCTTATAATCACTTTAAACTATACCCCTGATAAAGAATTAGTAAAACATTTTCTATTTACATACACGATGCATGCATTACTATAGGTCCAATTTAAATTTTATCGTTATCTTTTATCACCTCTTCATTTATTATTATTATTATTTCCAATGCCTACATCCAATTTACTTCTCCTTTTAACGACAGTTTAAAACTAAACATTTCAAATAAACACATTCCAATCAGAACGAGTTCGGCAAAGTACTTTAACAGAATACGTAATATTCAATTAAATGAAAACGCGCTCACTGCTAATTGGAATGCTTGATCATCCAGGCGCGCCATTTTATTTTCGAACCTTTTTCAGGTATTTGCGCATGGTGAGCATCAAAGAGAAAGGGGGTCGAGCCGATTTGGAATTCAATCCCGACGGAACGTTGAAGTACGTCGAGTTGGAAGTTATGAATCTCAACAACATGGGCTTCTGGGAGAAGGTAAGTCTAGAATTACCCGAACGATTTCGTTTCGTAATGACGGAGTTTCTGATGTCTTTGGTGTCATGCGAGACGCGAATTTTCAATTTTGCTAAGTTCAGAATTTAGGGAGCGTTCATTTATTACACAACGTTATATTTTGTCCTTTTATGCCCCTTTCTTTGTTACACACTGTTAACTAAGCCTTTCACCCTCCCCCCCCCCCCCCCCCCTCCACCTCCAAGTCATGTCATGTATAATTTTTAGTATATATCAATTTTTGCAAATATTTTTTGAAATGATATAGGCCAGTGGTCGGCAAACCGCGGCTCGCAGGCCACATGCGGCTCTTTGGCCTCTTGAGTGTGGCTCTTCCACAAAATACCACAGGCGAGCGCGACCCAAGTACAGTGCGATTGAAACTTCGTGGTCCAAAATTAAAAACAATATCATACAAACTCGAAAATCAAACTTTCGAAGGATATGCAAGGCCATTGTTCACACATTGGTGTTTGTCAGTCATTGTTATGATTTAATTTTGTGGATATTTTATAATTTTTTTATCAATAAATAATATCGTTTTTAAGTATGATATAAGGTTTTATTTAACATACCTATAATTTAACTAAGACTTAAAACTTTACTTAAAGTTCATTAAGTTAATTTTAGGGAACGTTGGGGAGTGAAAGAAGATGTAGTGTCGAGGATTGAGAAAGGTATGTTAAGGTGGTTTGGACACACAGAGAGATTGAACGAAGAGATATAGACGAAACAAGTATACAAGACGAGTGTAGATAAGTTTTAAAAAATGTGGCTTTTAAAAGAAATTTCAATCGTTGTACTGTTGATATTTGGCTCTGTTGATTACTGAGTTTGCCGACCACTGATATAGGTCATAATTTTTAATGTATTATTAAGATATAAAGTAATTTAAGGTTTTATAATTTAACTGTTTTGTATATTGACACTGCATAAAAGATGGGTTTTAACTAATTTTTTTAGGAATGAGCCCTCTAGTTACAAAACCAGATAGATCCATTTTCATGCATTTTACAAGACACGCTAAAAACGGTTGGTAGCCACGTACTTTTGGATCTAAAAGCATGACTTTGAATGCATTTTTAGACTAGATTCAGACACTTGGCTTTGCTTGGTTTGGTTAAGTAATGTAGCACTAGAGCTGTACATTGGACTATTGGCGACGATTCGGGGCCTTTCTCGAAGGAAAAACCGAGAACAATGCCTCGTATTTTTGAACCATGGCCAGATGACGAAGACAACACCTGAACTGGCACCGGGCGTAATCTTATTATGCGGTTAGGATATTGGACTCCTCAACCCGAGCAGATATAAAGTGCACCAGTCTCGTATACAAGCCGTAGAAATTGTATGATAAGTTCGGGCGAATTATTGTTACTTCGCAGCGATTCTGGTAACTCTCCGATCACGAGTTCGCTGCATTTTAACATCATTTTACAAAGTGATGTAGTGCATGGAAAAATTATTTAAAAAAAATATTTGAACTATTTCGCGAAAATTTAGATCTATCTGGGTTTTAAAATAGAGGACTCAATTATAATGATACCTTTTTTTTAACACGTTCCCTTCTGGTGTCGAGGCCTCCGTGGCCGAGTCGTTAAAGTTGTCAGCTGCGAATACGAAGGTTCCTGGTTCGATGCCAGGCGATGGACTTGACAAAGAAAAGTAAAAAGTAGTGATCTTGTGATCGGAGGGTTGCCAGCTCCGCTACAAAATATTAGAAAAGTCTCCAGAACATCCGCAAAAATTAACGGCGTATCACGATAAATCTGATCGGGGTCCAAAGTCCCGACGTCTATTGAAGTCGTTGGGTGCCAGTTCAGGTGTTTCCTCGTCATCTGACCATGGTTCTAAAATAACGAGGTGCGTGTATGAATGAATATGTGTGTGAATGTGTATGTATTCCCGGGTCTTTCCTTTTTTTTTTTCGAGATAGACCCCGAACCGTCGCCAATAGCCCACTGTGCAGCTCTAGTGCGACATTAATTAACCAAACCAAACCAAACCCTTCTGGTGTCTAAAATAATGAAAGTCGATTATTATCTCTTAAGTGTTATTTTGAAGACTTATTTGAACATCAAAAGGGTAGATTCCAAAATTATATACCCAGGGATTTTTTTTTACGAAAATATCAATGTTTCAAAAAAATAACCAGCCGTGGCCACACTTTATCGTTATGGCACTTTTCACTCCACTTCACCCTATAATTTAATATCAATGTTCTCACACCGTGTCGACAATGACAAATAAATTATAAATCCAATTATATGATATAATATCTATGGCAGTTCAGTAGGCAACTACTATACTATTAGACGATATTTGTGACTTTGCATTTTGTAAAATAATATCACAAGAATGCCCTTTACGCAGATCCTAGTTCAATTGAAAGTTGTTGACATCAAAGTTTGCGAAAGAAAAAAAAATTCTGAATATTTTTTTTAATGTGGTATGTCACGCAAAACAGTCTTCTCATCTCTCACGTCACGATATAGTAACGCACGATAACTTCCTCCCTCCCAAATTGGATCGACTTAATAGATAATCGGCCCCCTTACCTTGATGATTTCGTTTCGTGATTGGGGGAAATTCGTAAGATAGGAAATTCTCATTTGACGTCGAATTGTTAGAGAAATTGGAGAATGCTTTTCGAATTACTTTAATTGATTGGCGTGGATTGGAGAATAGTTTGACGTCATTCGATTCCTGTTTACTTCTCAGCTGCAACAAATAGATGCACTGTTTGAATCTGTTTGGAATTACGATTAAATTTGGTTTAATGGACAAACGATGGATACATTATTGGCTATGAATACATATAAATGTGTGTTGTTTTTCGTTGGGTTTGTCGGATGTTTTTATTAATTAAAAAGTATGTAGCAATAGTGGAAAATTGTGTTAAAAGCAACATATTTTATTAAATATATTATAAGAATGTTTTAAAGCGTTATATTAGAGGCAATATATTCTTTTATAAATAAGAGCTGTTTTAAAATGGTTATTCATTGTCAAATGGGATACGCAAATTTTTAATTCAATTTTCAATCATGATTGTGATATTACATGATTTTCGCACTTTTTGAGAGAAATATTTCTATATTGCTTGTCAACAGAGATATATTTTTATACTAAGTGTCAAAATATGCTTGAAACATATAACACGACTTTAATAATGTCTTCTACACCAGAATAAAAAAAAATGAAAATAAAATCCTTTACATCTGGGGTATAGAAATACTTACCTGGTAAGGGGGAAAATTTGCTAAAAGCAATATATTTTTTTACATATTAAAAAGAAAAAAATTATTTTAATTAATATTTTGGCATTGTTGTTTTAAAGCTAAAATGCTAAACAAATTATTTTTGTACAAAAATAAAGTGTTTTTCATTACAAAAATCTATTCATAATTTAATTAAAACTTTATCGTCACCGTACCGATTGAAGTCACTAACTCACAAAATTTTACTTACGAAATAATCAAAATATTGTATCTCGCATGTTAGGCCAAGTATTAGTAATATATTTTTTTTAATAAACGAAAAATCTCTTGATTGTGTCAAATTTCACAAATGCCGACTTTTTGCATTGATAGAAAATATATTTGAAAGCACATCTGTATTACTAACCACATTTTGTTTCCAAAACAATTAGTGACTTCTCACAGTACAAGAATGAAATCTAAACAGACGGTTCGAAACTGAACTCGTCTAATAACCATTTCGCTACAGAATTCAACATTTCCTTCCTGCCAAAATTTGTGGATGTGCCCCATTGAGGAAATACACATTTCAATAGGGGACCGTCCACAAATTGAACGAGCGAAAAATTGTGTTTACAGATCGGCGTGTGGACGGAGGACGGCCTGGACATCAAGGACATTGTGTGGCCGGGCGGCTCCCCCGTACCCCCTCCTGGTGTGCCCGAGAAGTTCAACATGAAAATTACTTTCATGGAGGAACCGCCCTACGTCAACCTTGTCCCCCCGGACAACGAGACGGGGGAATGCGAGACGAACAGGGCGGTGAAATGCAGAGTGGCGCCCCGCTCGGCTATCGAAGGGTGAGTAACCTTTGATCATTTGGTCTAGATTTGCTTGACCACTGCTTTATTTGTTAGTCTGGTTTTGTTAAATTGTGTCGATTAAAAGTGTTGTGTCGATTAAAAGTGTTGTGTCGATTAAAAGTGTTGTGTCGATTAAAAGTGTTGTGTCGATTAAAAGTGTTGTGTCGATTAAAAGTGTTGTGTCGATTAAAAGTGTTGTGTCGATTAAAAGTGTTGTGTCGATTAAAAGTGTTGTGTCGATTAAAAGTGTTGTGTCGATTAAAAGTGTTGTGTCGATTAAAAGTGTTGTGTCGATTAAAAGTGTTGTGTCGATTAAAAGTGTTGTGTCGATTAAAAGTGTTGTGTCGATTAAAAGTGTTGTGTCGATTAAAAGTGTTGTGTCGATTAAAAGTGTTGTGTCGATTAAAAGTGTTGTGTCGATTAAAAGTGTTGTGTCGATTAAAAGTGTTGTGTCGATTAAAAGTGTTGTGTCGATTAAAAGTGTTGTGTCGATTAAAAGTGTTGTGTCGATTAAAAGTGTTGTGTCGATTAAAAGTGTTGTGTCGATTAAAAGTGTTGTGTCGATTAAAAGTGTTGTGTCGATTAAAAGTGTTGTGTCGATTAAAAGTGTTGTGTCGATTAAAAGTGTTGTGTCGATTAAAAGTGTTGTGTCGATTAAAAGTGTTGTGTCGATTAAAAGTGTTGTGTCGATTAAAAGTGTTGGTGTCGATTAAAAGTGTTGGTGTCGATTAAAAGTGTTGGTGTCGATTAAAAGTGTTGGTGTCGATTAAAAGTGTTGTGTCGATTAAAAGTGTTGGTGTCGATTAAAAGTGTTGTGTCGATTAAAAGTGTTGTGTCGATTAAAAGTGTTGTGTCGATTAAAAGTGTTGTGTCGATTAAAAGTGTTGTGTCGATTAAAAGTGTTGTGTCGATTAAAAGTGTTGTGTCGATTAAAAGTGTTGTGTCGATTAAAAGTGTTGTGTCGATTAAAAGTGTTGTGTCGATTAAAAGTGTTGTGTCGATTAAAAGTGTTGTGTCGATTAAAAGTGTTGTGTCGATTAAAAGTGTTGTGTCGATTAAAAGTGTTGTGTCGATTAAAAGTGTTGTGTCGATTAAAAGTGTTGTGTCGATTAAAAGTGTTGTGTCGATTAAAAGTGTTGTGTCGATTAAAAGTGTTGTGTCGATTAAAAGTGTTGTGTCGATTAAAAGTGTTGTGTCGATTAAAAGTGTTGTGTCGATTAAAAGTGTTGTGTCGATTAAAAGTGTTGTGTCGATTAAAAGTGTTGTGTCGATTAAAAGTGTTGTGTCGATTAAAAGTGTTGTGTCGATTAAAAGTGTTGTGTCGATTAAAAGTGTTGTGTCGATTAAAAGTGTTGTGTCGATTAAAAGTGTTGTGTCGATTAAAAGTGTTGTGTCGATTAAAAGTGTTGGTGTCGATTAAAAGTGTTGTGTCGATTAAAAGTGTTGTGTCGATTAAAAGTGTTGTGTCGATTAAAAGTGTTGTGTCGATTAAAAGTGTTGTGTCGATTAAAAGTGTTGTGTCGATTAAAAGTGTTGTGTCGATTAAAAGTGTTGTGTCGATTAAAAGTGTTGTGTCGATTAAAAGTGTTGTGTCGATTAAAAGTGTTGTGTCGATTAAAAGTGTTGTGTCGATTAAAAGTGTTGTGTCGATTAAAAGTGTTGTGTCGATTAAAAGTGTTGTGTCGATTAAAAGTGTTGTGTCGATTAAAAGTGTTGTGTCGATTAAAAGTGTTGTGTCGATTAAAAGTGTTGTGTCGATTAAAAGTGTTGTGTCGATTAAAAGTGTTGTGTCGATTAAAAGTGTTGTGTCGATTAAAAGTGTTGTGTCGATTAAAAGTGTTGTGTCGATTAAAAGTGTTGTGTCGATTAAAAGTGTTGTGTCGATTAAAAGTGTTGTGTCGATTAAAAGTGTTGTGTCGATTAAAAGTGTTGTGTCGATTAAAAGTGTTGTGTCGATTAAAAGTGTTGTGTCGATTAAAAGTGTTGTGTCGATTAAAAGTGTTGTGTCGATTAAAAGTGTTGTGTCGATTAAAAGTGTTGTGTCGATTAAAAGTGTTGTGTCGATTAAAAGTGTTGTGTCGATTAAAAGTGTTGTGTCGATTAAAAGTGTTGTGTCGATTAAAAGTGTTGTGTCGATTAAAAGTGTTGTGTCGATTAAAAGTGTTGTGTCGATTAAAAGTGTTGTGTCGATTAAAAGTGTTGTGTCGATTAAAAGTGTTGTGTCGATTAAAAGTGTTGTGTCGATTAAAAGTGTTGTGTCGATTAAAAGTGTTGTGTCGATTAAAAGTGTTGTGTCGATTAAAAGTGTTGTGTCGATTAAAAGTGTTGTGTCGATTAAAAGTGTTGTGTCGATTAAAAGTGTTGTGTCGATTAAAAGTGTTGTGTCGATTAAAAGTGTTGGTGTCGATTAAAAGTGTTGTGTCGATTAAAAGTGTTGTGTCGATTAAAAGTGTTGTGTCGATTAAAAGTGTTGTGTCGATTAAAAGTGTTGTGTCGATTAAAAGTGTTGTGTCGATTAAAAGTGTTGTGTCGATTAAAAGTGTTGTGTCGATTAAAAGTGTTGTGTCGATTAAAAGTGTTGGTGTCGATTAAAAGTGTTGGTGTCGATTAAAAGTGTTGTGTCGATTAAAAGTGTTGTGTCGATTAAAAGTGTTGTGTCGATTAAAAGTGTTGTGTCGATTAAAAGTGTTGTGTCGATTAAAAGTGTTGTGTCGATTAAAAGTGTTGTGTCGATTAAAAGTGTTGTGTCGATTAAAAGTGTTGTGTCGATTAAAAGTGTTGTGTCGATTAAAAGTGTTGTGTCGATTAAAAGTGTTGTGTCGATTAAAAGTGTTGTGTCGATTAAAAGTGTTGTGTCGATTAAAAGTGTTGTGTCGATTAAAAGTGTTGTGTCGATTAAAAGTGTTGTGTCGATTAAAAGTGTTGTGTCGATTAAAAGTGTTGTGTCGATTAAAAGTGTTGTGTCGATTAAAAGTGTTGTGTCGATTAAAAGTGTTGTGTCGATTAAAAGTGTTGTGTCGATTAAAAGTGTTGTGTCGATTAAAAGTGTTGTGTCGATTAAAAGTGTTGTGTCGATTAAAAGTGTTGTGTCGATTAAAAGTGTTGTGTCGATTAAAAGTGTTGTGTCGATTAAAAGTGTTGTGTCGATTAAAAGTGTTGTGTCGATTAAAAGTGTTGTGTCGATTAAAAGTGTTGTGTCGATTAAAAGTGTTGTGTCGATTAAAAGTGTTGTGTCGATTAAAAGTGTTGTGTCGATTAAAAGTGTTGTGTCGATTAAAAGTGTTGTGTCGATTAAAAGTGTTGTGTCGATTAAAAGTGTTGTGTCGATTAAAAGTGTTGTGTCGATTAAAAGTGTTGTGTCGATTAAAAGTGTTGTGTCGATTAAAAGTGTTGTGTCGATTAAAAGTGTTGTGTCGATTAAAAGTGTTGTGTCGATTAAAAGTGTTGTGTCGATTAAAAGTGTTGTGTCGATTAAAAGTGTTGTGTCGATTAAAAGTGTTGTGTCGATTAAAAGTGTTGTGTCGATTAAAAGTGTTGTGTCGATTAAAAGTGTTGTGTCGATTAAAAGTGTTGTGTCGATTAAAAGTGTTGTGTCGATTAAAAGTGTTGTGTCGATTAAAAGTGTTGTGTCGATTAAAAGTGTTGTGTCGATTAAAAGTGTTGTGTCGATTAAAAGTGTTGTGTCGATTAAAAGTGTTGTGTCGATTAAAAGTGTTGTGTCGATTAAAAGTGTTGTGTCGATTAAAAGTGTTGTGTCGATTAAAAGTGTTGGTGTCGATTAAAAGTGTTGGTGTCGATTAAAAGTGTTGTGTCGATTAAAAGTGTTGTGTCGATTAAAAGTGTTGTGTCGATTAAAAGTGTTGTGTCGATTAAAAGTGTTGTGTCGATTAAAAGTGTTGTGTCGATTAAAAGTGTTGTGTCGATTAAAAGTGTTGTGTCGATTAAAAGTGTTGTGTCGATTAAAAGTGTTGTGTCGATTAAAAGTGTTGTGTCGATTAAAAGTGTTGTGTCGATTAAAAGTGTTGTGTCGATTAAAAGTGTTGGTGTCGATTAAAAGTGTTGTGTCGATTAAAAGTGTTGTGTCGATTAAAAGTGTTGTGTCGATTAAAAGTGTTGTGTCGATTAAAAGTGTTGTGTCGATTAAAAGTGTTGTGTCGATTAAAAGTGTTGTGTCGATTAAAAGTGTTGTGTCGATTAAAAGTGTTGTGTCGATTAAAAGTGTTGTGTCGATTAAAAGTGTTGTGTCGATTAAAAGTGTTGTGTCGATTAAAAGTGTTGTGTCGATTAAAAGTGTTGTGTCGATTAAAAGTGTTGTGTCGATTAAAAGTGTTGTGTCGATTAAAAGTGTTGTGTCGATTAAAAGTGTTGTGTCGATTAAAAGTGTTGGTGTCGATTAAAAGTGTTGTGTCGATTAAAAGTGTTGTGTCGATTAAAAGTGTTGTGTCGATTAAAAGTGTTGTGTCGATTAAAAGTGTTGTGTCGATTAAAAGTGTTGTGTCGATTAAAAGTGTTGTGTCGATTAAAAGTGTTGTGTCGATTAAAAGTGTTGTGTCGATTAAAAGTGTTGTGTCGATTAAAAGTGTTGTGTCGATTAAAAGTGTTGTGTCGATTAAAAGTGTTGTGTCGATTAAAAGTGTTGTGTCGATTAAAAGTGTTGGTGTCGATTAAAAGTGTTGTGTCGATTAAAAGTGTTGTGTCGATTAAAAGTGTTGTGTCGATTAAAAGTGTTGTGTCGATTAAAAGTGTTGTGTCGATTAAAAGTGTTGTGTCGATTAAAAGTGTTGTGTCGATTAAAAGTGTTGTGTCGATTAAAAGTGTTGGTGTCGATTAAAAGTGTTGTGTCGATTAAAAGTGTTGTGTCGATTAAAAGTGTTGTGTCGATTAAAAGTGTTGTGTCGATTAAAAGTGTTGTGTCGATTAAAAGTGTTGTGTCGATTAAAAGTGTTGGTGTCGATTAAAAGTGTTGGTGTCGATTAAAAGTGTTGTGTCGATTAAAAGTGTTGTGTCGATTAAAAGTGTTGTGTCGATTAAAAGTGTTGTGTCGATTAAAAGTGTTGTGTCGATTAAAAGTGTTGTGTCGATTAAAAGTGTTGTGTCGATTAAAAGTGTTGTGTCGATTAAAAGTGTTGTGTCGATTAAAAGTGTTGTGTCGATTAAAAGTGTTGTGTCGATTAAAAGTGTTGTGTCGATTAAAAGTGTTGTGTCGATTAAAAGTGTTGTGTCGATTAAAAGTGTTGTGTCGATTAAAAGTGTTGTGTCGATTAAAAGTGTTGGTGTCGATTAAAAGTGTTGTGTCGATTAAAAGTGTTGTGTCGATTAAAAGTGTTGTGTCGATTAAAAGTGTTGTGTCGATTAAAAGTGTTGGTGTCGATTAAAAGTGTTGGTGTCGATTAAAAGTGTTGGTGTCGATTAAAAGTGTTGGTGTCGATTAAAAGTGTTGGTGTCGATTAAAAGTGTTGGTGTCGATTAAAAGTGTTGGTGTCGATTAAAAGTGTTGTGTCGATTAAAAGTGTTGTGTCGATTAAAAGTGTTGTGTCGATTAAAAGTGTTGTGTCGATTAAAAGTGTTGGTGTCGATTAAAAGTGTTGGTGTCGATTAAAAGTGTTGGTGTCGATTAAAAGTGTTGTGTCGATTAAAAGTGTTGGTGTCGATTAAAAGTGTTGGTGTCGATTAAAAGTGTTGTGTCGATTAAAAGTGTTGGTGTCGATTAAAAGTGTTGTGTCGATTAAAAGTGTTGTGTCGATTAAAAGTGTTGTGTCGATTAAAAGTGTTGTGTCGATTAAAAGTGTTGTGTCGATTAAAAGTGTTGTGTCGATTAAAAGTGTTGTGTCGATTAAAAGTGTTGTGTCGATTAAAAGTGTTGTGTCGATTAAAAGTGTTGTGTCGATTAAAAGTGTTGTGTCGATTAAAAGTGTTGTGTCGATTAAAAGTGTTGGTGTCGATTAAAAGTGTTGTGTCGATTAAAAGTGTTGTGTCGATTAAAAGTGTTGTGTCGATTAAAAGTGTTGTGTCGATTAAAAGTGTTGTGTCGATTAAAAGTGTTGTGTCGATTAAAAGTGTTGTGTCGATTAAAAGTGTTGTGTCGATTAAAAGTGTTGTGTCGATTAAAAGTGTTGTGTCGATTAAAAGTGTTGGTGTCGATTAAAAGTGTTGGTGTCGATTAAAAGTGTTGTGTCGATTAAAAGTGTTGTGTCGATTAAAAGTGTTGTGTCGATTAAAAGTGTTGTGTCGATTAAAAGTGTTGTGTCGATTAAAAGTGTTGTGTCGATTAAAAGTGTTGTGTCGATTAAAAGTGTTGTGTCGATTAAAAGTGTTGGTGTCGATTAAAAGTGTTGGTGTCGATTAAAAGTGTTGGTGTCGATTAAAAGTGTTGTGTCGATTAAAAGTGTTGTGTCGATTAAAAGTGTTGTGTCGATTAAAAGTGTTGTGTCGATTAAAAGTGTTGTGTCGATTAAAAGTGTTGTGTCGATTAAAAGTGTTGTGTCGATTAAAAGTGTTGTGTCGATTAAAAGTGTTGTGTCGATTAAAAGTGTTGTGTCGATTAAAAGTGTTGTGTCGATTAAAAGTGTTGTGTCGATTAAAAGTGTTGTGTCGATTAAAAGTGTTGTGTCGATTAAAAGTGTTGTGTCGATTAAAAGTGTTGTGTCGATTAAAAGTGTTGTGTCGATTAAAAGTGTTGTGTCGATTAAAAGTGTTGTGTCGATTAAAAGTGTTGTGTCGATTAAAAGTGTTGTGTCGATTAAAAGTGTTGTGTCGATTAAAAGTGTTGTGTCGATTAAAAGTGTTGTGTCGATTAAAAGTGTTGTGTCGATTAAAAGTGTTGTGTCGATTAAAAGTGTTGTGTCGATTAAAAGTGTTGTGTCGATTAAAAGTGTTGTGTCGATTAAAAGTGTTGGTGTCGATTTCGTTTTTAGATTGAAGGGTGGTTAATTTCATTTCTGTCTCCGTTTCTATATATACAGGCAACTCTCGCTATCTCGAACTCGAAGGGAAGAGTATAAAAATTCGAGATATCGAAAATTCGAGTTATCGAAAATCCTATAAAAAAGCTGTTTTGGTAAAGATAAATACAAGTATACTTACCCTACTTTATTTAAAATATCTATTCAAAATTTTTTGGTGAGTATTTCTATTTATTTCGGAATCAATTATATTTTCCAAATGCATGATTGCTTGAAATGTCGCTGTTTTTATTTCCGGCCACGATTCACTGAATGCACGCATAGTTTTTATGGAAGATAGAGCCTCTTTCAAAGTTATCTTTAGAGGAGGTTCGTATTCTTTTTCTTTTTCCGAGAGCGATCTCTCATTAAAAGCTGCTATAGAGAATGTATTAAATTTTTGTTTTGTCGCCATTATTCGCAGCGACAAATCAACACCACGACAATTGCATATTTGCTAAAATTTCTTCAAAATCCGTAGTTTTGAGAGAAAAACCAAATTTTGAGTTGTGTGGAAACTTCGAGTTATCGAAAATAAGGAAGAAAAACTTCGAATTAACGAGATAAATTACATTAAAAAAAGTGATGAAGGTGCAGGGAAATCGATTTTTTTCGATATTCCGAAAAATTCGAGTTATTGAGAGTCTACTGTATAACCCATCAACCTATACTTGAGCATCAGTTGGTTAAACACACCGCATATGCAATACAAAATTTGATAAACTTTCAAATGCTTTAGTGCAACGGTTCTCAAACTTTGTACTTCGCGCATCCCGTTTATGGGATATTATAAAGCCACGCCTCCCATATACATGTATATACGTCAAACCCCGTTATAACGAACCCTCAACGGACTGGTTCAGAAGTTCGCTATAGCCGAGGGTTCACTATATCCGAATTTTCAAATATTGACGATATAAAACATTCCTAAAGTCCTTAAACACGTTTTGTGCAAAACAAATTACTTACACTGAGCACTGAATTGCAATTAGTAATGGCAATAATAAAGTAAAAGAATTATTTGTTTTTAAAAAACAATTAAACAATTAAATTAATTTTACTACTACTTAAATTTAATTATCTAAAGTATGAAAAGAAGTTTTGAATTTTTGTTGAAAGCATCAAAAGAGTCCATTACATTCTTATCCACAGTTTCTTTTGCAAAGAAATTATGCAAAATGTCCACAGCTGCCTTACCCTTACCATCAGAAATTGAAGGACCTGAAGTAACATCTCCTTCGAATGCAATATCTGTAGATAAACGATAATCACCGTTTTCTATTCTCTTAATAATTTTCGCTTTATCCTCAATGGAAAAGGCAGTAGCAAACAGGAGCGATTTTAAACCTACGCGAAGTCCACAAGTTAAACGATAATCTTCAGCAGTAGAATGAAAGGAATAGGCAAAGAATGTATGCTAAACCAGTTGAACGGGGGAAGGGGAGGAGCAGGGGAGTCTATTGTCACCTTTGAGGAACCTGGCTTTTGTCAAAGGAACAAAGGGTAAGGAATGTGGTCGGGGCGAGTAAAATTTTTGGGAAAAACCTGAAACTAAACTGGAAAAGTGTGAATTTTAGTTCGCTACATCCGAATTCCTTACTTTTGACGATCGTTATAAGCATTTGAAAATAGATTAGTGACATAGGAGTTCGGTTGGAACCAATTGAAAAGTTCGTTACAACCGAGGGATCGTTATATCCCGGGTTCGTTATACCGAGGTTTGACGTATATTCGTATACCACGTTTGCTGGTAATCCGCATATAGTTGTACAACTTAGACTATGATCATTAACAAGGGGTTTGATGTTCAATTAATTAAAAACTATATTCCTAAATATATCAGAACGTGTATTAAAACTCTTAACACTATTTATGCGATGAATGAGCCTTATCTGTTTTCTCTCGGTACAAAACTTGCTCAAACCTGGAGTCATACTAACATTGCAACTCTTAAGTTATCTTGTTACATTTAACATACCACGATATTTTCTTTTGATTTCAGTAAGAGCAGAAAATCCACTTTAGCAATAATTTGTAGTAGCAAAATTGATGAGTATACTTTTAATGCATTTTCACTCTTCGGAAAGAAGAAAGCGACCATTCGTTAAATTTTGTGTCCAAGATATGTGTAAGAAAATTTTTGTTTCCAAGATTAGCCTCAGTCAAATTCTGAGTTGAAAAGTACTCGCGTTTAGCGAGTACTTTTCAACTGAGAATTTGAACGGATTTTGCATCCATGCCAATCCACCCAAATGCTCATAAAAATACTCTGTAAAACGCTTCGAGCATGGATCCCTCATAGTAGAGCAAACATCGGGATATCATCTCGCTGACTTCAAAGTGAGGTCAACATGTATCGCTACAAACACGTGACTAATGACGTTATTCCATTCATAAAATTTCACTGTTACACATTTCTCAAATCATCAGCTAATCGCGAGTACTTTTTAATTCATAATTTTGAAAAGAAGTCGCGTGTTTGTAGCGATTTGGTCTGAGATGTTTGCCTCTAGATTATGACGTCATATTCTTTCTACTACTGGCCATTCATGCTCGAAGGTAAAACGGGATTCGAAGATGTTTACGCGAGCAACAATACACGTGTTGTTTTCTCACTATACTCGGGGACAACCTAAGTTGAACCTGAAGCTATGATATGAATAAATATTCAATTGCTTTAAGCTCAACTTAGGTTGTCCCCGAGAAGGAATTGAATTGAGGTCTGATTCATTAGCCCTAATTTATATATTTGACAATACCTTCAAGTTATCGTTTTTTAATTCAGATTCATACAAACTGTTTAGTTTTTTTTCATGACTTTTTACTTTTTCTGTCTATTTCAAAATGTTCGCATAGTTCTTCTGTAGAGACTTGTTCAGAATATTAAGCCTTTATAAGCCGTATATAATAAGCCTTTATAAGCCGTATATAATACCTTTAACAAAAGCAATTGGGTCACAGAATAACTTTGAAGTGGGGTGTTTCTCATACAGTAAAAATTTGAAAATATCGTCCCTGAGTTCAAAGATTCTGTTTAAAACCTACCCTCTTGATACCCAGCGGAGCAGAAAAGGAAAGACTCGAAATCACTGCTGTAAGCAAAACGGTAATTCGAGTAAAATAGTGAATACTTCTAATTTAGACGAAAAACATAAAATTTCAAAACAAAAAATAACTGCTAAATGTTTTAAAATTAAAATATTTGTAAAAGTCGAAGAAAATAAGAATTTAATGGTGGTGTTTTTTTCTTTTTCGAACTTTAAAATCTCAATTGATTTTTCTTTAAATTCCATTATATACATGATATATTACTTCTTACGGCATACCAGGTCGTGTTAATAAATATTTATATATTTTATTATTAAATATTTTATGTTAAATAAAATAACTTCTTTTTAAAGAAATGTATATTTATAATACTGAAACATTCAGCGTCGGCTATTGGTTTCTATGCAAAAATCGGTAATCTATTCATTCAAACTTAATTTTTTTTTCATAATATAAATACATTGGATCTTTGTGGAGTTTTTCAAATGCAAAATAAGTCACAGTAATTTTCCATATGTATTATCTGAACTCTTCGTTAAAGCGTTTTACCCTTCATTAATTCGCTTTTGCATTTTAAAAGAAACTAAAAAAGTAAAAAATTGCACTTTAATCAAGATTGAGACTAAATTAATCACAATTTTATTTTTTAATATTTTTTTTTAATTTCAATTTTAATACAAGATCCTTCCTTAATGTATTCCCCTCTAATCCAATAATAGGAAAGTTTCATTCTTTAAATGATTCTTTCCACTTCATTCCCCCTTTCATTAGTTGTGCGGTTGAATGAAACGAGAATAAAAATATATTTCCATCTTTTTAAAATGGTATCTTTGTATGTAATATTTTGAGAATTTCTTTCAGAATTCAGGCAGAAAAATTAAATCCTATTTAATTTCCTGACTTCGATGCTTTATAATTATCTTATAGAAATAATTTCCTTTTTGCTAGCAAACGATTTGAAATGAGACTTCAAAATTTTTAATTAGAAACAACATTTAATTAGTTTACAGCAGATAATTGTTGAATTCCTTTCCCAGTTTTCTTTATTTTTAATTTAAATGTTTGTTGTTTGAAATTCGTTTTTGACAAGCTATTACCAGTGGTTTCAATCACACAAACAAACGACAATTATAATTGATAAATACCTTTAGAAATCAAATGCTCAAACACATTAAAATAAATAATTAAGTAATCCACAAAAAAACAGTGTTAACCAACAAATTAAATATAATTAACTAAAGGAAGTTATGAAATCACTTAATTTTTTTTAAATACATTACCCATTGCAGATGGTCCATTGTGCAGCAGCTCTAGTACGACGTTGGTTCAACCAACCAAATTTAAATGCATTACTTTAGAGATTAGATATTATAGTCAATAAACATGTCTAATATATATTTACAAAATTTACATTTATTTACTTAGTTATTTCTAAGAAAAATTGCTGTAATTTCAAGCAACTTGCAAGTTTGTATTCTTTTTTCTATGACAAAAACCATTTTGATGAACTTTGGTAGTTATTTATCATTTTTAGCGTTTTTTATAAGGTTTTTATTTATATTTTTATAGTAGCCTTAACAAAGGAACACTACATTTCAGAACCAGTGCATTTTATTTACATATTTATTAGAATAAGCTTGTTTTCTTTATTTTTTTCCTAATCACCCCCGCAGGCGCTTCAACGTATTCCTCCAGAGGCCTAATCAAATGAAATGTTTTGTGTGTATGGATTTTTAATAAACATCCCGGAAGGCACCAACCAGCAAAAAAAGTCAGCATGAAACCTTCATCAAAATTGTCAAATTGAAGGTTTATTGAAGGTTTTATAAAGGATATTGAAACAAAAAACTGCAGTTTTTTTGAATTTTTTAATTTTTCTGCATAAAACCTTTAAAATATCTGCATTTTCCCTTCATGATTAAAAATTGAAGGTTTTTTGCAGGTTTTTATGAAGGTTTTTTGCAGGTTTTTATGAAGGTTTTTTGCAGTTTTTATGAAGGACATTGAAACAAAAACCTTTAATTTTATAGATCTTCAAAAAAACTGCAGTTTTCCTGCATAAAACCTTCAATTTCAAAATTTTGATGAAGGTTTTATGCTGACTTTTTTTGCCGGGCACATATACTCATGGGGTCTGAGCTCCTTCCTCTTGGAAGAGGGGCAAAATTATATGAAAAGAAGAAGAAAAACTGATAGTATATAATCAAACGTCTCCTTCTTTGTATGACAACGACATTTCTACGCACTGCAAATTTATCATGGGACACTATTTAGCACCCCCTATCGAATTATGGGAATAACAATTAATTATGAAAAAAAATTAGAAATTATGATAGGGTCACAATAAAAGAGTCGCATCTCATAGTATTTTATTTACATGGTTTTGAAATGTGCCCAAAACTTCTCGGAAATCCAACAATTAAATTATAAAGTTGATGAAAATACTCAAGGATAGTGAAAACCATATATATATATATAAGGTGTGCTCGTTCTCGCGCTGCCTGACGGAAGGCGGAGAGAGCAACTATTTGACGTCATAGTGACGCCTACTTTCGCCTTCTGTGGGCGTGTCTAATGCTCTCGTTTGAACCAATGGCAAGGCTGAACTAGATGCGCGCGCGTTGGTTGATTGTGCTGCCATCTATTCGTTTTTTTTTTTTTTGAATTATTAAAAAGGGATAAGCTAACTTTATTTAGTTACTTTTACTGCATTTTATGAGTTTAAATTATATTTTAAGGATTGCATTTAGTATGGGAAAATTGCAAAAGAGTTGCTTAATAAATTAAGCGTATTAAAATAATATTAGCTGCCACGAGTGCATGTCCATGAATTTTGAAAGAGTAAACTGGGTGTCGGATTTGTATTGGACATATTAAATGAGTTACAATTTTAATCAAGTAAAATACGGGGATATAACAAAACAAGGACGGATTAGTAGTGAAGCAACCTGAACTCAATTATTTACAGATATTTACATTATTTTGCTAATTAAAAATTAAATCACCAGTTGTTACCCAACCGGGGATCGAACCTAAGTAGCAATGCTTGAAACAGACAGCCAATGAAAATGATCAAAAACCGATAGTAAGGCGGAGCTCAAATGACGTCAAAAGTAAGGCGGAACTCAAATGACGTCAAATAGTTGCCTTTCCTTGCCCACTTTCAAAAAGCGAAAAACGAGCGCACCTTCTATATATAGTCTTCACTATCCTTGGACAATACTCATGTTTTGCTTTCGCGCTTAGGGCCAACTTGACTCTGGCAATGCGCAATTCGAATTACTTCATGTGCTGCTCCGGTTTCTGCATTGACTTGCTACAGAAGTTTGCCAATGACTTGAGGTTTAGCTACGATCTTTACAGAGTGGAAGACGGGGTGTGGGGTGTTTTCGAAGTAAGTGCAACGACCCTCTTTACTTTCATTCAACGCATTCATTCCAACTGAAACCAATTCACTACATTTGTAGAGCACAATTCCATAAAAGTTTTATATCCCAATTTTTTTTAAACCTTCTGACCGGTACAAACGGAATTTTGCGTCCCTGTATCTCTAGTTTTTCCATCAATACACACTATTTTTAAATTCATAAAAATATTTTATTTTCTAATATTTTTCAAACTTTTTTTATTGGGGTATAAAATTTAAAGCCATCTCTTTAAGAATAAATAAGTTTTTTCATAAAAGTTTTTATATAAATTTATTAAAATATCATTTAAACTCTCTAACATAGAAACCAACTTTACAATTTGATTAATTTTCTGAACGGTCAGAGGGTTTAAGATTGGTATATTAGTATTTTGTATTTATTTATCTATATAAAAAAGGCCAAAAAAAGTCTTCTTAAAGTCATGAAATATTCAGTTTACATTTTTTTTTTTAAATCATTAGAAAATAATCTTAGTTTGCGAATCTTCGCCAAATAATTTCATTATAGAATGTCGCCATACAATCCCATAAATAATTAACCATTTGTTTACTGGATCAATTAGATATGATTAGGTATTATGAATATTCAATATATTAGTAAATGTACATAAAGAAAGCAACAAATATATTACTACACAAAATGAGTACATAAAGTACAGTACATATACAGGGTGGTCACAAAGTCTTGGTCGATGGTCATTGTTTGACTGTATCACATTTAGCTGTAATGGCAAAATAAAACATTATTATTACCCAACTACTTCAAACAAAGTAGTTAAACCATAACAATAAGATTGAAGATGTGTAATTAAATATCCAAACAATGACCATATGTCGCCATACAATACCATAATTAATTGGCTATTTGTTTACTGGATCAATTAGATATGATTAGGTATTATGAATATTCAATATATTAATAAATGTACATAAAGAAAGCAACAAATATATTACTACACGAAATGAGTACATAAAGTACAGTACATATACAGGGTGGTCACAAAGTCTTGGTCGATGGTCATTGTTTGACTGTATCACATTTAGCTGTAATGGCAAAATAAAACATTATTATTACCCAACTACTTCAAACAAAGTAGTTAAACCATAACAATAAGATTGAAGATGTGTAATTAAATATCCAAACAATGACCATATGTCGCCATACAATACCATAATTAATTGGCTATTTGTTTACTGGATCAATTAGATATGATTAGGTATTATGAATATTCAATATATTAATAAATGTACATAAAGAAAGCAACAAATATATTACTACACAAAATGAGTACATAAAGTACAGTACATATACAGGGTGGTCACAAAGTCTTGGTCGATGGTCATTGTTTGACTGTATCACATTTAGCTGTAATGGCAAAATAAAACATTATTATTACCCAACTACTTCAAACAAAGTAGTTAAACCATAACAATAAGATTGAAGATGTGTAATTAAATATCCAAACAATGACCATATGTCGCCATACAATACCATAATTAATTGGCTATTTGTTTACTGGATCAATTAGATATGATTAGGTATTATGAATATTCAATATATTAGTAAATGTACATAAAGAAAGCAACAAATATATTACTACACAAAATGAGTACATAAAGTACAGTACATATACAGGGTGGTCACAAAGTCTTGGTCGATGGTCATTGTTTGACTGTATCACATTTAGCTGTAATGGCAAAATAAAACATTATTATTACCCAACTACTTCAAACAAAGTAGTTAAACCATAACAATAAGATTGAAGATGTGTAATTAAATATCCAAACAATGACCATATGTCGCCATACAATACCATAATTAATTGGCTATTTGTTTACTGGATCAATTAGATATGATTAGGTATTATGAATATTCAATATATTAATAAATGTACATAAAGAAAGCAACAAATATATTACTACACAAAATGAGTACATAAAGTACAGTACATATACAGGGTGGTCACAAAGTCTTGGTCGATGGTCATTGTTTGACTGTATCACATTTAGCTGTAATGGCAAAATAAAACATTATTATTACCCAACTACTTCAAACAAAGTAGTTAAACCATAACAATAAGATTGAAGATGTGTAATTAAATATCCAAACAATGACCATATGTCGCCATACAATACCATAATTAATTGGCTATTTGTTTACTGGATCAATTAGATATGATTAGGTATTATGAATATTCAATATATTAATAAATGTACATAAAGAAAGCAACAAATATATTACTACACAAAATGAGTACATAAAGTACAGTACATATACAGGGTGGTCACAAAGTCTTGATCGATGGTCATTGTTTGACTGTATCACATTTAGCTGTAATGGCAAAATAAAACATTATTATTACCCAGCTACTTCCAACAATACAGTTAAAGCATAACAATAAGAATGGTTTATTATGTGTAATTAAACAGCCAAATAATGATCATCGCTCTAGAACTTGTGACCACCCTGTATAAAGTGTTGATATTTGATTTATAAATCAAATTGTAACAATTTCACACATTTCATTCCTTAATAGAATAACACGTGGAACGGCTTAGTGAAGGAAATCTTGGACGTGAACGCCGACATGGTTGTCACCTCCATCAAGATTAATTCCGAAAGACAGAAAGCGGTCGATTTTACGGTTCCATTCATGGAGACCGGAATAGCCATCGTCGTCGCCAAGAAGACGGGAATTATCTCTCCCAAAGCCTTTCTAGGTGAGTGACCAATTACAAGCATCTGTTTTCGGACTCAACCAATGGTAGTGAAGTGTTAAAAGGTGTTGTTTCTTCGCGTAGGAGTCCGGCTACGTTTTGATGTTGAGGCGTGAGTTTGTTGGCGGGATTTAGGGATTAATGCCAAATTATTTTAGGGATTCGGAAATTTAGTTTGAACTTTGGAAGATGAGTAAAACGGGAGTCTAGTAGGGAGACAATAATTTAGTGAGATTGTTGTCGGAGAAATTGGTTATCACGTTGTCAAAGTTTATCCATGTAGCTAATATAAAATAGCTATTTTATCATTTAACCCTTCGCACTCAGTTCACGATATTTGGCGAAACTTTTGTACTTTTTTTGACGAAACAGACGTCTGCTACATGATCCGATTAAATATTTCGTCAAACTGAGAAAGTTCATTTTGTCGTTTTTTAAACGAAATTTATTTCGTCAAAAATGAGGACGATTTTAAATAATGTCATAATTCAATATCGATGAACTAATACAAACCGCGGAACGACGCTCTATCCACTCGATCAAGTAAACTCAATTGAATTCTGACAATATAAGTATAAGAAGCAAACATGAGCTAATGACCCAAAAAAGGGTCGAAAAGGAATCTGAGTAAATGACATTCGTTCAAAATCTAAGCGTTCTTTTTTCATCAAAAATCACGTGATTTAATGAATAAACGATTGCCAAATATAACGAAAGTAGCCTTGACGATCGCAAAATTCTTGAACATGAGAGTGTCATCTCTGAGAGTTCTAAGACGACAAAACGACCAGTTTTTTTGGTTTCCTGTTCTTTAAAATAAACGAGAACAGCCTAATTTTGTATTTTAAAAAAACATCGATCTTTTTTTAAACTTGTTCTCTTGCGCTTGTTCTCCGAAACATATGATGATTTTTTTTTCTTTATGAGCATCGAACAATTCTGGAGAAAAGAATATAAAGAAAAATAGCTGTTCCGTAGGAAGAACGCAAAACGCAAAGTGTTTTTGGAGAACGAAAGGTTAAATTTCTTAACTGCGCAAAAATGAGTTAAGTTTAGTTGTTTTGAATTAGAGTACAACAAAACTATATGAATTTAGACAACTTTAATGTGAAACACATTTTTAAGAGTTACAATTTATACAATAAAATACTTCTTTTAATATTGCTGCATACAAAGATACTCAAGCGTGTTTAGAAAACAAACCAGTATTTTCAATTTATAATTGATATTAATGAATACATTTATTATTTATTGTTTTAAAAATATAATTAATTAACTATAATAAATTAAACAATATAACTAAATAATAAAACTACCTCTCACACCTTTTTTTAATAAAATTCTATAGTTCATTGTAGTTATCAATCCAAAAACTTATTATTATTTGTAAAAAATGGCTATTACCCTATAAAAACTATTAATAAAAAGCAATAATTTTATCCTGATGATTATTTTTAATCAAATATAATATTACATTATTAATAAATAGTTAACTTAAAAATGTTTTAAAAATATTATTAATAAACTGATAGTTCATAATATTAATTTTCGCTAATTAAGACAGCAATATTTAAATTTTTCGAATTTACCAAACTGACATAATAAAATTCAGTATCTCTTTTAAACAGACTTCTTTTAAAGGGAGACCCAAGCCCAATTTTCCGAAAAAATGTATACATATTTTTTTAATAAAACGATGCTGTTCATATTTAAGAAAGTGTGTACAAAATTTCAAAGCTGTGGAAGAAAGAGAACGTGAGCTTTTTTACATGTTTATATACCATTACTTTCGCCTACCTAGTTACTTTTTGTCTACAACAAATATTTGTCATTTACTCAAAATATATTTTTTTTAATTTGGTCATGTTTAAAATGCTAAGACATTGAAAAAAAATTACTTAAAACTAAACTGTTAATAATTTTTGAAGCTTTAATATTTTTTTATAAACGTAGCAATAGGTTTTTTTAAATTAAAATTTAAATTATTTTTTTACGAATTAATAAACATAAAAATGTAAATATTTTTTTGTTTATGAACGCAAAATAAGTTTTTGAAAACGATTAAAACACAAATCTGCAAATCTTTATTCATACGTATATAGTATATATTTTGACGTTAGTTAATGAACTTAATTTTTTTTTA
The DNA here is from genome assembly GCA_963932185.1 of Troglohyphantes excavatus. Lineage (NCBI taxonomy): Eukaryota > Metazoa > Arthropoda > Arachnida > Araneae > Linyphiidae > Troglohyphantes > Troglohyphantes excavatus. The sequence goes on along the minus strand of OZ010671.1, from coordinate 57,279,556 downwards.
AATATTAAAAACTGAAGAAGGATTAGTATTTAAAAAAAAAGCCTATGTAAGCTTAAAAAACGCAAAAAATCAAAAATAAATTTTATTATATTTTTTTCTCTTTAATTATTGTTCAAACAGAGATGTTCTAATAATATTAAAAAAAAATAGTTATTTTGCATTTCTTAATTAAAAAAAATAGGATTTGGGGCTCGGATCTCCATTACGCTTCTTCACTCGGCAAATTTCAAAATATCCCCACAGAATATTCCAAACTTCAATTAACACCTCCTCGGTCTTTTCTCCATGAATTGAATATTGAAGTGTTACCAATCAATAGAAAGCTCAGTTTCAACTTGCAAGTTCCATTATTAATGAGGTACCATTATTAGCACATACGAAAAGGTTGAACTGCATCGCAGAAACAAACCATTTCTCATTCCTAATTCAGACTGCTGAGTTTCGTATGAAGCAGTGGTGATTTATCCTATTAATATATCGCGTCCAGTATGATGGATGACCTCCTATGGAGACTATGGGTCCTCGTGTTGCTAAACGTGATTGATCATGAGGTTTAGGGGGAACACTAGTTGAATGGAGCTCTACAGGCAGAAGGATCCTGTGTGAAACATCATATTACCTTCTATTAACATTAATAGAAGTCAACATTAATAGAAGTCTTTGATTCTGGAATTGTTTTGCCTGATTTCGAATCTTCAACCTACCAAAATAACATTGTGTTATTTTTCTCTGTGTGGTTTTATCAATAGTTGGTTAAAATTCGACGTGTAGAAATTGTGTTGGTTTTTATCTTCGAGCATGGATCCTTCATAATAGAGAAAACATAATGTTATAATCTCGCTAACATCAAAGTGAGGCCAACATGTATGGTTAATGACGTGGTTAATGACGTAATTCCATTCATAAATTTTCATTGTTGCACATTTCCCAATTCATCAGCCAATCGCAGGTATTTTTAAATTCATAATTTTGAAAAGAAGTCACGTGTCTGAGGCCATTCGGTCTGAGATGTTGGTTTCACGATTATGACGTCATATTCGGTCTACTACAGTCCATTCATGCTCGAAGGTTTTTATTGCGTTGGGAGGAAAGAGTTTCTTACGATTTTAAAAAGGTATATTGAGTCTTCTAATTCCAAAAACTACTCTTGTTCAGAGAACGAGCCCATCACATTGTTTTCGCATTACATTTTATTTCTGCGCCTGGATTTTAGCAAAGTATGTTATTTTACATATTAAACAACATAACGAAGTAGTGAATGGGCGATCTCATATTTTGCTTAATTCCATCTGTAGAAATAAAATGTAATACGAAACAAATTTGATTAACCCTTTGCACTCCGAGAACACTTTGCGATTTGTGGTCTTTCTTTGGAACAGTTATTCCTCTTTACGTTCTTTTCCACAGATTTTTTTTTATACTCATAAAGAGGAGAAAAAACCCTAATCTGTTTTGCATTTGCAAGAGAACAAGTTGCAAAAAAGACTGATGTTCTAAACACAATATCCTGCTGTTCTCGTTTATTTTAAAGAACAGGGAAACAAAAGAACGGGTCGTTATGTTGGCGCATGAGAGGAGCCTCAGAAGTGCAAAGGGATAAAAAAATGTGTTGAGCTTGTTCGCCAATGTGGACAAAAGACGTTTTGGAATTGGAAAGACTCTCAATTATAAAGATGTGAAGTATATATTTAAAATTTTCTCAATGGTCACTTAACCACTTTTATACTTGTTTCAACTCATTTTGAATATAAAACATTTAAAAATACATTTCTAGGGAATTTTGGTTGGAAATTATATTAGCAATGACAGCCGCTTGTTATTCTATTTCCCATTTCTGCGTTTATTTTATTGTTTCAATCCTATAGGCACTATGAAGTAGATTATCAAATTTGTTCATGGTAGAAATATTGTGTAGTTATATACTTTGTTCAGTGAACAATTTAAAATGAAAATATTTTTTACTTTGGTGACCTTAAAATGTGTAAAAATACAATGAAAATTCGATAATGAACGTTTTGACAGCAAAAATAAAACTTTATATTTTTTTTTACATATAGCATATAATACTTTTGAATATCTTCAAATAATCCTTCTGTATGAAGCATTTGCAAGGTGTCACAAATTGTTGGGCGATGGTCATTGTTTGGTGTTTAATGATAAAAAATAAAATAATCTTTCTAGAAAAAAGGGAAACCGACTTCATGAAAATGCGCTAAAAAGTAAAAAAAAAAATTGCGAATGCGTTGAAAAAATTGAATGATTGAATATCGATTTTATACTTATTACAACTTTTTGAAATCGGCACCAAAATTTAGGTATGATTTTTGTAATTCGTTGCCGAATTCATAATTTCTCGACTTGGCGCGCGTTGGCGGTTTTAATTTAAAGTTTCTGGCGATTTTATTTTGGAGTTTTTGTTAGCCGGCTGTTCCGTCGGTTAATAAAGGCGAAATTCATTCCGGAAGAATTTTTGTACATAAAAGATGTTACATTTTTAAACTTTTTTTGCGGCAACTCAGAATTTTCCGATAATAGTACCAGCCATTCTTCTAGAAGACAGAAAAAACTTCTATACTATCTTAAAAGTTAGTTCTACCGGCGGAAGTACTCTGCGTCCTTTTGGAAGAAAGTTGATCGTTCTATCATTAATTACACATAATAAAAAAACTATTTTTAATATACTTTAACTACTTTTTTTTGTAGCTACTACAGCTAAGCGACTTGTTTGAAATGTTAGCGAAGTAGATGGCCAAAAACCAAGGATATTATATACTATATAGTATTAGAAGGTGTGCCGGTTCCAGCGCTTTCTGACGGAAGGCGGGGTAGGACATTTTTGACGTCATACTGACTTACCCCTCCGTACTCTGTGGGCGTGTCTAATGCCGGTGACAAGTGTTACACTTTAGTAGTGTCTTTATGGTTTCTTACGGTATTTTGTTATTTTTACAAACTTTCCTGGTTGACCATGCATTTCTTCGTCGTCACAGACTTTTCTTTGATTCTGATCAGTCAATTTACAGACAAACCCTTTGTAAATTATAAATAATTCATGATTTAAAATGCAATGTCAGGAGAATATTGGTTTTTTTTAAGCGAAATAATTTTTTAATTTTAAATTATCGTTTGTGTTTCAGATTATTTTCAACAAAAGATTAGTGTAAAAAAAATATTCTCAACTTTAAGCACTGAAATTAAACAAGCAAAAAATATTAACTACACATTCAAAAGAAATCCTGAGGGCAAAATGTTTTTAAAACAAAGTTTGCCTGCTTCAAGCAATGAAATCGAAAAAAGTTTATTTTCTAACAGTTAAAAAAATAAAACATGATTCACTTTATAAAAATCGTGTTATTATTCTACTCCAAAATCATCCATTCCAAATCGTTTATAATTCAATTTGAGTTTTAATATAGGAATTATTTTAGTGTGCAAATATATTTTCGTTACGTTTGATGCTAGGTATGCTAGGGCACCTTTAAAAGTTAAGGTTTCTTGATTTGAGATATATTTTTAAAAGTGTCTTGATTATGTGAGTATTGTTATATAGTCTATAATGTATGAGTAAATTATAAACTATAAATTTATGGATAAATCTTTGAAGTACACGTTGATTTTTGGTATAAATTTATTTCAATAATATTTGTACTTCTTATATCTTAAATAATTTCAAGACATAACTTTCAGAAAATAAGATGAAAAGTAAATAGTACTATTGAAAAGAATATTTTCAAATAATAACAAACGTTCATTCGTTCGAAATCTATTAAATTTCCGTATGCTTAAATTCCGTGAAAGGAAAAAAAATCCTGTTAAAAGTGTATGAATAACCCGCAAACGAACTATTTTAGAAATCAAGTTTTATATCCAATATACCAATATATATTTGTCCGTGTGGTTTTCTCAAATAAAAAATTGCGACCTTTCTAGGATACCTTTAAAGCTTACTGAAATACAAACAATCTTCCATTGAAACAGACAGCCAATGAGAACGATTAGAAAACTAACAGAGTGACGTCAAAAATGTCCTTCCCTGCCCACCTTCAAAAAGAGCTGGAATCGGCACACCTTCTATTACCATATAGTCTCCACTATCCTTTGGCAAAAACAATGTTTCCTGACGCCAATACAGCTAAATGGAATACAGCCAAACAATGACCATCGCCAACAATTTATGACCACCCTTTATTTTTAATCTAGAGACACAACTTTTACCGCAATTATGCATGTTGTTCCATGGTAAAGATAATTTTATACTAATCTAACTTTTTATCTTCTTGTGAAATAAGGTATTTTCATCGACTCCAAGATTGTAATTGAAAACCATAAATCATAATTACAAACTGATAATATCCATAACACTACCCAGCACAACTTTTTTTATATTTTGGACCTTGTTTATTTCCCGTTAAACTATAATCATTATAATCAATATATATCTTTTTTTAAAAAGTACACATTTTGTTAACAAACATGATTGATTTTCCAATTACCTTTAACTTTAAATTGGAACGATAACTCGTCCATTTGTGACCATTTTCTATTCACGAAGTTATCACCTTAACGAAATTATAATATTAAATAATGGGGACAATATATACTAACATAAAATTGGACTTTTTCTATTTGATATCTTGGAAGTTTTTTTTTATTGATAAATATTTTTAATCTTACAAATACCAGATATTGGCACGCATTTAATGCTGATCAATAATGTGCTATTGACTTACGTTTTTGCGCCCACCGATGTCATAAATATATTTTATAGCTGGAAAATAACAAATAATGAATGACGAATAAAAAAATGCAGAAAAAAGATACGATAAAAAAAATTATTACAAAAACGAACATTAATAAATACAGGAGTAATAATCGCTTAGAAAATTTTATACTTAATAAATCTGTTCACGTTGAAACTATAATATTTATCTATATACGTCAAATGTATTTAGTTTTAAAATACTTAAAATCAATGAATGAGCTTTTTAACCGACTGAACAGCGCGTCAACCGAAACTCCAAAATAAAACCGCCAGAAAATTTAAATTGAAACTGCCAAATCGCGCGCCAAGTCGAGAGGTTATAGATTCGACCTTTATGTATTTTTTTGTAGGTATGTTCGTGCGGGATTTCGGTTCTACTTTAGATATTTGCACAATTTTTTTTTGTTGGATAGGGGCTGTTTCACTTAAGAGCAATTTAAAAAAAAAATCCGGTTATCCGGCATTTAACTATCTGGAATTCCCAATTAACCGGACCGTTTGAAAAAAAATATTTCCCATTTCGAAAATTCTTTTTTTGTTGGATAAAAAAATCCACTTAGGCAAAATCTGCAAAAAATAATCGGTTAACCGGCTGTTATATATCCGGAAATGTCGATTTTCCGGAGTTTTTTTATACAATTGATCCGATTTCATAATATTTTAACTGTTTAATTGAAATTGTACAACAATGACATTTCATTTAACCAGCATTGATAGGGATTGTTTTAAAATATACATTGTTGAGCAGAAGTTGCTACTTAAATTTCTTGGTGAATAATAAGAGGGGGCGCAGCCCCCTACTAAATTAAAAACTAAAAAGGAAAAAATAAAATAATCTTTCTAGAAAAAAGGAAAACCGACTTTAAGGAAAATGCGCTAAAAAGTAAAAAATAATTTTTAATTATACGATTGAGTTGAAAAATTTAATTATTGAATATCAATTTTATACGTAGTACAACTTTTTGAAGTTGGTGCCAATTTACAAAAATCATACCCAAATTTGGCGCCGATTTCAAAAAGTTGTACTAAGTATAAAATTGATATTCTATAATTAAATTTTTCCGACTCATTCATATAATTAAAAAATATTTTTGACTTTTTAGCGCATTTTCCTTAAAATCGGTTTTTCTTTTTTCTAGAAAGATTATTTTATTTTTCCCTTTTTAGTTTTTAATTTATTACATTATAGAACTGTTTATAAATATGTCATTATTGAATGATAAAAATCAAAGCATCTTAAATGTAAAAGTCTTATTTTATTATTGCAATTAAGGAAATAAAAATAAATATTTTTAGGAAATTTAATATTAATAAAATAACAATCTATCGCGATTAATAGAAAAATTCATGTTTACAATTTGGAATAAGTCATTTATAATTTAATCGGTATTTTAAAAATATTATTCATAATTCCTGCTTGAGAATTTGTTTAATGTATAAGAATTGAAACTAGGTTGAAAAAGCAAATTTTAAATTTGTAAAGTGTTATTGCACTTTTAAAACATATATTTCAAATATTCTCTTGACTTTTTACATTTTAAGTATGAAAAGTTACCTCTAGGATAGGAATAATTCAGTTTACCATAATATTGAAAGTGAATATTTTAAACAAAAAAAAAACAGTACCGTATAAAAACATCCTATCTAGAATAAATTTATTTTTTTATATATTTTTGTAAAATATATTTTCAGTAAGGTAATTGGTTTTTTTGTTGGTTTTGAACACCCAATTTCTTTTTCTATAAAATGCATTTTTTGTGTCAACTAAACTTAATTTTAATTAGTTTTGGAACGAAAAAATAAATGTTTTAACGATATCAACTCATCATTTTTTTTTATTTTCAACTAAATTATTTATATAAGTGAAAATAACCACATTGATATTTAATATGAACGTAGTTGTTACTATAAAATAACGTTACACAAATATTATTTTGCTTTAGTTGAAATAAAGATTTTAAGGAAAGTATACAATATATTAATTACCTTTAGATTTTTTAAGCCTTAGTTGTAAAATTGCTTTTGCATACAGATTACTAAAAATTGTTAACATAATCATGTTACTGAATTTCAATACGTACTTCAGATTACGAAAAATATATATCACCGCTCAGAATTCACAATGAATTTTGTTAGCATAAAAAAATTAAAGAATATTCATTATTCAAAAACACACTTTCTCCACCCAATATATGCTCGAAAATAAAAGCAAACTTACAAAACAGAATGCGAATAGTAATTCGCTTTCCGGATGTGTGAAAAAATACTTTACAAATTTCCATTCCACGTAGTTTTTATTATCATAATTTTTTGGATTTTAACGATGACTTATTAAACATGCTATAAAATGCAGGGTGATTAAAAAAGAAAACCTCAACTTTGAAAGGTTGTATCTTCGCAACCGAACAATTTGGAGTGTCATTCTGCATATCATTGTGAAGTAGGTATTTGGAAACTTAAGTTGGCCGGCAAATAATGTCCTTAAAAGCGTCTTTCATTCCATTACAGAAAGTTTGCTATTTGTTGTTTTTTACGTTGAAATGACAACAAAACAGAAAGCGCTTGGTGTCATTGAATTTGCTCAATCGGTTTAAACTGTTCAAGTGTTCAACATAATTTTTTTTTGCATATAAATAATTCGGCCTCTCAATAGGTGAAGTATGGTACGTTGATTTCGTCAATTTAGTAAAAAAGGTGCAAAAATAAGTTAAGTGTACTCATGTTTGGGTACATTCAATTCTTGTCATGGCTCCGAATACATAAGTTTCAATTTATTTTGAAAAATACACACTCAAAAATTAGTACAATGAATAAAAAGAACAATTGCAAGGCTACATAGGCTGCCTTCATAAATAATTCTTAATTAATATCCACAGTTACAACCAATACTTACAAGTCCTCAAGCACCGCAGTCCAGAGCCTTATCCGTTAAACTACCAGGGCGACGTGAATAAGTTATAAACAGAAGAAATGTTAAAAAGGTGTGCCGAAAGAATGGGAAGTAAGATAATTGAGTCGTAATAACTGTTTCCATTGAAGCAATCGACATTAAATAATGTAGAAAGCCATCTTCTGGACAACTATTTTAAGTTTGTCAGGTTTCATTAAGATGTTTTTTAACAGAAGCTGAGAGGATTGGAAATATAAATCACACTGCTCATTTTTGAGAAAGTACTGTTATTTAAATTTGAGTACGTCATCACTCATTTACGATGGAATTGTACTCAAACAAAAACGAATAGGTTCAGGAATTCATTTTTAAATATTTTTTTTACTGTGCACGTACTTAGCTTTTACTACTGGAGCAATCTATAGATATTTGAGCTTTGAATTTAGCCAGGACAGTCGTCAAGATATTGGCGTAGGGTCGGTTATTAAGAAAAATCAATTTCGCTTTAAACTTTTTGAAATGTGTGTTGTCTTTTCGCAGAACCTTTCGACACCACCTCGTGGCTGATGATTCTGCTCATAAGCATCCAAGTGGCAGCCCTAGCAATTTTCTTCTTTGAATGGCTAAGCCCCTCCGGCTACGACATGAAAATGTTACCCCCCAGAGGTACGCCACGTTTATTCCCCCCCCCCCCCAACTATATTTATTATTAAAATAACTTCAGTTTTCCAATATCACTCAACTTTGTTATAAGACATTAACTATTTTGTCAAAAAGCATTTTATAAGATAAAAACTCGTCTTATAGAACATTGCGTTAAGAATATTAAAATACAAATACAACGTTAAAATACGCAATAAAAATCCGTATAATCCGGACATGTTTCGGGAGATACATCACCCTTCATCAGCGGAAAATGTAAAGTCTGTGTGTAATAAAATATAAATAAACCCAGAAATTTAAAGTGTTGCCAAAGAACAATCAACTAAAAAACTATTTCAATTGGTTGGAGTTAACTATTGTGTGCCAACAAGCGGGAAATACTGGGACCGCAAACGTTTCATTGACAATCGAGTCAATATTGCTAAAAAATATGAAACGCCTCCAGGAAGTCAACTAGAGATTTAGTTTTGCAAATTAAATGTGAGTTCTTTGGCAACACTTTAAATTTCTGGGTTTATTTATATTTTATTACACACAGACTTTACATTTTCCGCTGATGAAGGGTGATGTATCGCCTGAAACATGTCCGGATTATACGGATTTTTATTGCGTATTTTAACGTTGTATTTGTATTTTAATAAAAAGTATTTTGTTCTATTTTCATCACTTAGCCTCATCCTTCCCTTTCAACTAACCAGGTGGTTTATCTTTTAAAATACACCACCAATTTAACTCAAATTTTATCTTTAGACGATTTTTGATTGGTCTAATGAAAAACTAACTTAACTCATTCAGTACGGTACGGGGTCAATTGTCCCCTTACCTAACTATCCTCTAGTGTTTAGTATGTGGGAGTTAAATTTTTTTAATGTTTATAGCTGTTTTAGTTTTCAAACTTTACATATATTAATTAACACACAGTCATTCTGAGTTGACTGTGTGTTAATTAAGGTCCAATTATCTCTCAAAATCCACAAAAATGTAGCACGGGGTCAAATTACCCCGTGTTAAGTTAATGAATCTTTAAATAAATCGATTCATGGCCTGCTGACGTGGAACACTGGTTTGCACCTATGGTGTGGGAAAACAGAAGATTTTTTCCAAATTATCATTTTTCCAGGGGCTGGATACGTTTAAACTAAAGGAAAAAGTACGGGGTTGATTGACTCCGTGTTGCACTTGTGGATAAATACGGATTTGATCATGATAATGGCGATGATATTAGAAACGGTATAGATAGGGGACTAAACTTATTTTTCCAATTTTAATTTTTTTATGAACCCAAACAATCCCAACTTAGATATTAGCCCATTATATGTCTTCAGTAGTTAAAGTATACCAAAGACTCGACAGTTTACTGGGGTTCCAAAGATAAACTAGTCACAGGAAAACTGATAAGTGTTTAGAAGCAGAACCATGCAACGCCTGGTGTGCCTGAAAGCATGGGATAAATATTAGCCATTATTATTTTTCAAGTTCGTTAATAAATAACACACATAGTTTACAAATTCACACATATTTTACTATATATTGTATTTTCATTTTCTTTTCTGTATATTCCAAATGAACCAAAAATATCATTCAAAGTCTTAATGAACCCCCTGACATCATTGGATTACCGTGTTTTGCCCGTACAGAGCACCGTTTCTCGCTGTTCCGCACCTATTGGCTGGTGTGGGCCATCCTGTTCGGCGCAGCGGTGAACGTGGACTGCCCGAGGGGTTACACGGCGCGTTTCATGTCCAACGTGTGGGCCATGTTCGCCGTCGTCTTCCTCGCCATCTACACCGCCAACCTCGCCGCTTTCATGATCACGCGCGAGGAGTTCTACGACCTCACGGGCATAGAGGACGAACGGGTGAGGCGTACCCCTATGACTTCTTTACATCTATTTTTAACATCCATAAAAGTGGTATCACAACACAACTTTGTTTTGATTGTTAGTCTGTAATGCTTAACTTTTGACATGACATAGGAGTGCACCGAGGTGACAGGTCGAAGGCCTTATACCTACTCATCGAAGTTATGCCAATGGCAAAGTCGAAGTTGTTCCGTTGGTAGGAACCGCTAAGCGGGTTTCCTAGAAGATATAAAGCTTAGCCGTTAAGCGGCTTAGAAGATATAAAGCCTACTATCAATCCTTTTTCTTATCGTACAGAGTGTCCAAAAATATATATAAAATTTTAAATTTAAAAAAAAATCAAATATATGAAATGTTTTATTCTATTTAATATAGAAAGTATTGTTTTTTACAATGTTCAAATAAAATAATATAAAGCCGCTATATAATATAAAAGAGTTTAAAATAGTTGCTTTTATATCCTCCGTCGAAAGAATAGCAAAGTTTGTCTCCCTGTTTTTTAGGTATTTTTATGGTAGCAACAAAGAACTTCATATAAATATCTTGGATTAAAATTGTCTGCCGACATAAATATTTCACATAAAAATATGTATAAAACAATATCCTTTTTATGAATATCGCTACTATAAAAACATTATTTCGTTATTATCAACGTGAAAACACTAAAAGAACCTCACAGTATCTTATCATAAAACAAAATCATTTTTTCGACTTGAATCAATATCTGTAATTTAATATTAGGGAATAAATTTTTCCATAATTGATTTTCCAATCCAAATTGTTTGTAGCTATACAATCCACGTAAAACGACGCCGCCGTTTCGCTACGGAACCATCCCCCACGGAAATACGGAAGCTGTGTTACGTGTCAACAAGCCCGAGCTCTATCGCTACATGAAGGCATTCAAGAAGAAAACCGTCCTCGAAGGTATCAAGGCAGTCAAGAAATCGTAAGTCGAAACGCCATTTATTTCTCTCAAATGACATAAAAACGAAAACTCATTTAACACATTCGCTGCCATGGGAGTTGTATTCAACTCACGCGTTATTTGTCCAAGAGGTTCCATAAGTTAAATACAACTCACGCGTTGTTTGTCCAAGAGGTTCCATGAATTAAATACAACGCACGCGTTGTTTTTCCAAGAGGTTCCATAAGTTAAATGCAACTCACGTGTTGTTGGTCCAAGAGGTTCCATGAATTAAATACAACTCACGCGTTGTCTGTCCAAGGGGTTCCATAAGTTAAATACAACTCACGCGTTGTTTGTCCAAGAGATTCCATGAATTAAATACAACTCACGCTGTCATATTGTTTGTGGTAGATACCACTTGGCACAAGATCGTACGTTGGGGGTACAAGTTAAAAGGCGTTACGTTAGCGTGTGAGTTGGATGGCCCGAAAATGATAAATTACACAGTCAAATAATAACAATAGCATAACTTTTATTATTTATTAACATAAATACGCCAGATAAGCTTTCGGAACAATAATGGTACACACAAATCAATCCAACACGGAAGCAATGTCCAACTGGAATTCGGGCTGGTTGCAGAGGTTCGATAATTACAATCACTTACGTGAAGACTGCTGGGAACAGCAGAGGACTGTGGACAGACGGAGGCGCACCCGGACAAATGACGGCGCCGAAAGATCTTCAACATTCGGGATACCACAACTCCATAAGAAACGCCGTATTCTTTCTATTCTCAACATACAACCACTAACCATGCACAATTGATACGCTCTACCTCAAATATTATGACAAGACTGGTAGGGTGAAACTCTTCGTACATTATTTTACTACTGAATACGTGACCGCCTGCATAAATAATGGCCACTCTTTCAAAACCACTCAAGCGTTTTATAGCTAACCGGCACCGCCGCCAGGTGCGCAAATCACGTCGCGCGCAATCACCTGGCGCGCAAATCAGGGACAACGTCACACACGCGTTGTTTGACCAAGAGGTTCCGTAGGTCAAATACAACTCACGCGTTGTTTGTCCAAGAGGTTCCGCGGGTCAAATAAAACTCACGCATTATTTGTCCAAGAAGTTCTGTGAGTTAAATACAATTCGTTTCACAGACTACGATATTCGTGCTGTGAATTGCGTACACTTCATATAAACCATGCAATCCTAATGTAGACGGATTCTGTATGGCCTACTAGACAAAAAAAAATTATCTATGTCAGGATTTTTCCTAGAAATGTAACTTTTGCATGCGAGTCAGATATTTAACAGCTGGGCTGTCACCTCCCATATTGGACTTGACGCTCCGTGAGTGACATACAACTCACGCACGAAAGTCATAGAAAAAAAATACAAAATTGCACATATTGATACATTTTGAATTATTTTAAACGAAATTTAAAATTTTAAAAAATGCGGAACCTTGGGCATCATTTTTTTTTTATTGTGGCAGCGAATGTGTTAATTATCTATCAGTATAATTGCTACCATGTTTTTAGCACTAGTAAAATAACAAGTTACGTTGTTTTTAAGTTATATAATTCAAATCAATAACTGCACTTTAGATTTAAAAAATACTAGTACAATTTTCTTTAAAGTGGTATATTGAAGAAATATGACTGAGAAAGAAATAATTAGCATGTATATTTCCAGGGGGAGAGTTTTTCTTTTTTACAGCTTTAATGTAAAATAGAGTTCATTTTACTTTAGGCAAGCACAAAGATAACATTAGCAAAACGTTTCACTACGATGTTCTTTACGGTTGTCATGGATACGGACTTCGTTCTCCATTAAAAAACAGCAAGTATTACGATTAACTAAATACAAAAACTAAACACTATATCGTATCACTTCTTAATCCTCTATTCAGAACAAATATATTATATTTGAATCGCGACCTACTGTATGCGTATTTGATAATAGAACTGCAACAGGATGTTCGGGTTTAGTTAATTAACGCGCACTAGAGTTGGACATTGGGCTATTGGCGACTATTCGGAATCTATCTCGAAGGAAAGACCCGGGAACAATGCCTCGTATTTTTGAACTACGGTCAGATGATGACGAGAAAATACATGAGCTGGCACCCGACTCTACCTCAATAGGCGTCAGGACATTGGACCCCAATCGAATTTATCGTGCACCAGTCCCGTATACACGCCAGTATAACTTGTTGGACGTTATGGACGACTTTCTAGTATTTTTGTAGCGAAGCTCGCAACCCTCCGATTGCAAGATCACTACTTTTTTTCCTTTACTTTGTCAAGTCCACCGCACGGTCTCGAACTAGCAATCCCCTGATTGCCAGCTGAACGCCTTTATCCACTGGGCAACTGGAGACCCCAAGATGTTCCGGGTAGACAGTCAATGACAACGTTAAAATAAAATAATTTTCAATATTTATACACCTATATAATGTGAAAATTGGACAATTCAAGCCCCTATCTTTCCCAAATATAACATATCCCTAAACTGGGGAAAAAACGATCCTTGTAACTATATTTTTCAAACCCCAACGAAAACAAAGTAGTACAAAAAATAACCTTTTACGGCTCTTTTTATATAATTGTTTGATTTATTATCGCAAACAACTTAAAAGAAAACCACCATTATTATATTCTACGAAGTTTTCCCTTAAGTAATAGAAATATCTTTTCCCTTGTAAATCCCCTTCATTTGCATTTAAATGGCGATCGAACAATGGGTCTCCGTCAAGAGACCCTCTGAACGGAAGTCAAGGATCACTCCGGGAGACTGGAATCGAGCGTTTGGTTAGGATAAACTGGATATCAAAAAAGGAGCGGAATTTTCTATTCATGTGGTGAAATACCAAGGATAAAATGTTGATGCGGATTGCGCATTTTTGGATCCTAGATATTATTGATTAACTAGATTAATTTATAGGAACGTTGTCTGGTGAAGTGTGGTTATATTGAAACTCAATGCAAGCTATTTACATGTTGACATCTAAACAATTTACATGGTCCATGGTTAGAATATAGTAATAATTAATAGAGGTAGTAAATAAACACTTCAATGATTATTGCATGATATGCACCCCATCAAAAAAAGTCAGCATGAAACCTTCATCAAAATTTTCAAATTGAAGGCTTTTTGAAGGTTTTATAAAGGATATTGAAACAAAAAACTGCAGTTTATTTGAAGTTTTTAATTTTCCTGCATAGAACCTTTAAAATATCTGCATTTTCCCTTCATGATTAAAAATTGAAGGTTTTTTGCAGGTTTTTATGAAGTTTTTTTTACAGTTTTTACGAAGGACATTGAAACAAAAACCTTTAACTTTATATATCTTCAAAAAAAACTGCAGTTTTCCTGCATAAAACCTTTAATTTCATAATTTTGATGAAGGTTTTATGCTGATTATTTTTGCTAGGACTGCTTGGAGAAGATCAGAGAATAGGCCACGATGACCCAGTTAATACCGAATCGTGAACAGATTCGCAATAGTAGTTAGGTTCTCATCTCCAAGAAACTGTCAACAAAGATTGTTTTAAAAATATATAGGTTGTTAAAGTTACAGTTTTTGATATACCAAATTTTTTTATATTTAGACTTTGTGCTGATCCATTAGTCATGATTTTTACTTAAAATACAGGATAGTCACAAATTATTGGTATACACTCTAAAAAAAATAACTTTAAAATCAGTATCTAAACCTACTCGTTTGTCTTTAGATATAATTGCATCGATAATTGCATCGACGTAAATTTCAGTTTCTGTTCAAATTATCTTAATGAAACCTGACAAACTTAAAATAGTAATTCAGAAGATGAGTTTCCATATTATTTCATGTCGATTGCTTAAATAGAAATTGAGTTATTGCAACTCAATTACTTTACTTTCAATTATTTTGTCACACCTTTTTTAACATTTCTTCTCTTTATAACTTCTTAACGTCGCCCTGGTAGTTTAAAGAAAAGAGCACTGGATTGCGATGCTGAGGATCTGGGTTCTATTCCCGATAAGACTTGGTTGTAATTGCCGATATTTATTTCAAGTGATTTATGAAAGCAGCCTATTTAGGCAACAATCTACTCGTATTCATGTTTGAGTAAATGTCTTTTTCAAAATTGAAACTCGTGTATTCGGAGTCATGATAAGCATTAAATGTAAGCAAAAACGAGCACATTTTACTTATTCTCAAGTATTTATTTTACCAGTGTGTCATACGATGACTATCGCCAAGCAATTTCTGACCATATTTGGTTCGGAAAATAAGGGACGGAGTAGTTTGCATTTAGCGCAAATAAAAAATTAAACAACCATAGAAGGAAAAAAGCTGAGGTGGCAATGTAATGTTAAGTTGTGGACCTACAACATAAGATAGTCTAAAAGCCTCTAAAAGTGAAAATCGTCATAAAAAATCTATAATAATCATTTACCTATCTCTAACGTACATTTTTAAAAAATTCGAATGTTTAAGACAAATGATGTTATTTATCTTAATTGCCAGAAAACAATATATTTAAATATATGACTTTCCGTACAAAGTCAAAAATAAAATTAATAAAAAATGATATTTTTAAACACAAAACAACGTTTGGTTTCAAAATTACAAATTCCGACAGTGCTCTTCAGAATTCAATTTCAAAAATATATTAAAAGCAAAGGAATTCCTTTGAAAACACTTATCGGAAGACGTTTGTAAATGATTTTTAAATTTATCCATAATCGTTGCAAATCTGTCTAAAGCAGTTACGTCAGGAAGCAACTATACAACTCAACTCAACAAATACAAAACATAGTGAAAGAAAAGAACACAATAACACTTCCCCCAGACCACAACAATATTCCAGACACAAAAGAACGAATAGAAAAGACGCGCCAAAATTGATTGTACCGTCTTCGAATTCCAACTAGTAATCTACCAAATTCATCAACCGGAACCGGATTTTTCCGGATGCAAAATCTCTTGCACACAAAACTGAATTATAGTTTCCATATATTACAAAAATCCATTCCAAAATCATTCCAGACACTTTCAACAACTGAAGAAAGAACATAAGTACTGCAAAACTCGAAAATATAGGTAAAAAGGATTCCAGGATGTGGATCAATAAGAGAAGTTCTGACAGGTTTCTCAGCGAATTCGCACCGGAAACTTTTTACCTCTCGTCCCAGTCTTGAAAGGGACGCGGGAAATTTATTCGAAAACTCTTCTTTTATTCTCTGGTCTTTCTCTTCAGATTCCATTGGGACTTCTTCTTCGTGGCCGTTCTTTTCTTCTTACTCCCGACTTAAAGTGATTTGCGGTATTAAGAATCCAAAGGTTTTTCAGAAGTTTGTTTTTGTTGTTGTTGGCAGGATGGTGGTTTTAGGATGATTCAATTCAATTTTTTTTATAGTCATGATATATTGAAAATATTGAGTAGACGTTATTTAAGATTAAAGGTCGAAAGTTTGATTAGGTGTAAAAGTGTTTCTAAGTAAGAAGATTGGTGTTAATAAAGTATAAATACATATTAGTATATTATTATATGTTATTTCGAGCCATAATTTTAATATTATTGTAAATGATAGTATATCTCAAAATGTACACGTGCATTTTTTTTCAAATTTTAGTACAATTATCTTTATACGTAAAATGTGAAATTTTATTTTTAAACAAAATAAATTTTTAACAAATAAACAAATAATATTTTTACAAAGCCTTAGCATTTTAAACATGAACAAAATCAAAATTTTTATATTGAATGAATTTGGGGCTTGGGTCTCCCTTAAACAGTTTTTTAGGTCATTCAGAAAGGCATTCAAAATCAATATTGCGAGACAAGTTAAATGGGATCCAATTTGTCTATAAGTCAGATGTCTGAACTTATGGGCCTGATAATTTTAAAAATTAAAAATGTGTATTCTAAGTTTTTACTTACAGTATCGAAACCTTTAAAATCTTAAAGAAATAATACAGTTTCATATTTGAATGTTTTCACTTTAAAATAATTATCGGTTCAATTTTAAATGCACTTATTATTATTTTTTCCCTTTAATCATCTCAAATACTAAAATGAAGCAAATAACAATGAGATTTATATTCAATTACTTCAACGAATCATTTAAATATGGAAATAAAATAGTTTTAGATTATAGCAATTATTCGAAATAATTATCGTTACAAGTGAAAGATAAGGTCTTAAGTGACACTTGATAAAAAAAACGAACGAAATTTTATGGGGAATGACTTTTATTTTAAAATAATCGCGTCAACTTTAGTTTTTATCGATTTATACAATTCCATTTTTCCGATACTTCACATCAATATAATAAATACAAAATAAAACTTTAAAAAACTTTTTTTACTGTTCAATAACTAATATCGATTGCAGATTTTTTTTAATGATATTTTGAAAATGTGAAATATAAGCACGTTACTGAAATTTAAGTTGCTTAATTTATCATTTGTTTCAATTCCATTTGATATTTTAGCTATTTATATTTTTGCTCAAGAAACTTTCCAGCAAATTAAAAATAAAAGTCATATGCACAATATTACACAAAGAACTTTTACATCCATGTGCCAAAAATAATTTCGATTTCGTTTCAAGAATGAAATCCTTCCAATTCAACTGCTCTAAGATATTTTTGAAACCAATGGATCAATTTCCAATTTCTCTTAAATTTGGCAATTAAGACATTTTTTACGGTTTTTGAATGGCAAACATGCAACTAGCGCAATGATTATCATAGTAGTTTTTCAAACTTTTGATTCAAATATAGTATAATATATCAAAATATAGTAATTCTTCAAACTATTGATTCAAATATAGTATACCACATCAAACTACAGTAGTTTTTCAAACTACTGATTTAATAAATCAATTTAAGCATGGACTGTATTGATATCTAACTTAACTGAAGTTAAAACATATCTTCACTGTAAATGTGAAAGAAATTATTAGCTATTATTATATAGAATTGTTATTTTTATATTGTTTACACACAGACCACTTTTTAGGTTCAGGGGATCCAAAAAACTAACATTAATGTTTTAACTCGAAATTATTCAAATTTTGAGACGGAGTTTGTAAGACTTTCAGCTCATAGTATTTTCCTTTCTATAAATGTTAATAGGCAAATTTATTTTATAAAATAATTACATGAGACAATTCGAAAATATGAAATGGGGTAGTATTTATAGATGTGATCCGCATCAGAAATATGATAACTTGACTTCTGCCATCATCGGAGCTTCAAGTTAATGTCACTAGTGACTACTACTTCTAAACATCAAACATTCCCATAGAGCAGTCGTTTAGAAAAGCTAATTTCTTCGAGCAATTGATTAGGTAAATACCTATCAAATGCAGAACCAACGAAATAAATAGCATACAAAAACATAATTTTGCTTAGTGGCATAAGATAAACTAAGCCAAATAGATGCCAATAAAAAATTTTAATTATGTGACCCGCCCTCGTATATTAAAAACTTAAAAGAATAGAAACTCTAAAAATAACATTCAGAAACTCCTATATTTCAAGGAAATATATTTTTATTTATCTAAACACATATTCAAGTTCCAAAATGAAACAAAATAAACATTTAAATTGTTACGTCGTATTCAACTTATAATTGAATGGACGATATTAAAAAGGAAGAGGTTCCAATTGGATTTTCCAATGGAAGCTTTTCCTTTTTAATCCCATTCATTCAACTGAAGGTATAAGTGAATGAAGGAGGTATGTGAACCCTATTATGTTAAACCCTTTTAAGTAAAAGAGGACTTAACGGGGTTTCTTGTAACAAAAAGTAAGTTTTACATTCGACCTTAAAATTTTAATTTCATATTGCATTGTAGTTAAATATTTCTTTTCATCACACTCATAGAGTAAAAATACAAATAGAGGAATAAAAATGCTGATTTTCGTGTGTCCATCATTGAAACCACGTGATATGTGGAAATGCCAATTCATTCATGCGCCAATATTACTTGGCAGGCCTTGGCGACTTTAAGAACTAAACGAGATCGAAGTATTGTAATATGGTTTTGTGTTTAATTTTGTATTTAAATATAGCTTTTTTTGAACGAGTGGCACAATTTAAGGGAGTTTAACAGATATATTAAGGAGATTTTTCTTACTTTGTAGTTTTGAAATAATTGCATTACGTTTTTATGTAAAAAAAATTGCCATAAGCGAAGTTCTTTCAATTGTTATTTTGTATACTTCAATAAGAAAATATGAACAACAAAACCTGAGAAATATAAAGAGTTTCGCTTCTTCGAGTATTGAACACAAATAAAATATTTTCGTTTCGTTAATGAAGAGGAAATACTTAGCGTATATTATTTGAAAATAAGTAAATACGTACATATATGTTAAAAAGTTGAATACGGACATAACTCCTTATCACCATAAAAGAAGAAAGTGCGCCAAATTTGAAACTGCTGCAGATGTCTGAACGCCAAATGTGGCATCGCTATAACCACGTGATGTGGGTTTTCCTTTCAATGTTGACACCGCGGCCTTATGACAGTCTGGTATTGAAGGCGCTCTCTATTTAATATTACAACTCTCTGATCACACTAGTATCTCAGTTAATAAGGCTTCTACAGTATTGCTGTCGGTGTCGAAAAACAGATCAACACGTACCTTATTCATTCATGACAATAACTTATTTTTTTAATTGTTTCACACCTCCACTATTCACTTACCCCTTCAATTTAAATCGCCAATAAACGAATAAATAACTAGTGTTGTTTTAAGGCGGAAGAATACGAGAGAGCATTGTAGGCAAAACACAATTTATTTTAAATTTAAGTTTAAGCTAGGGATTATTAAAAACAGAACAGTTAGTTGGCAACTAAACAGACCGATCCAAGCCAAGGATAGTGAAGACCATATATATATATATATAAGGTGTGCTCGTGTTTCGCTTTTTGAAAGGGGCAAGGAAATAATTCTTTTGACGTCATTTTAGCTCCGCCTTACTATGGGTTTTTGATCATTCTCATTGGCTGTATGTTTCAAGCATTGCTACTTAGGTTTATGAAGCAAATTTTAACTGTTTTCTTTTAAATAAATTCATGATTAGTTAAAAACAAGAATTCTTGTTAAATTAAGTACTCCTTGACAATAGCGACAATTACTCTTAAAACGACTGTCGAGAGCATTAGACACGCCCACAGACAGTTGAAGGCGTCACTATGACGTCAAAAGAATCCTTTTCCCCGCCCTCCATCAGCAAGACCGAGTACCAGCACACCTCTTATATATAGTCTCCACTATCCTTGGATCCAAGCAATATATATATAGCACCAAAACAGTTACATTATCAACTGTTGCCACAACTGCAGTTCGTGTTTATATGTAGACGCAGGGGAGGAGAGAGGTGAGAAGAAAACAGTCGTAGATTTCCCACAAAAAAATTTCGGGAGATTTTTTTTTAATGTACACTGTTAAAAATGTTTACTCAATTATAAGTAAAATGTACTCATTTTTGATTACGTTTAATGCTTATCATAGTTTCTAATACATAAGTTTTATATTTGAAAAAGACATGTACTCAAAAATGAGTACAAAGAATTAAAATGAATAAAAAGAACAGTAGCTTGTCTACATAGGCTGGCTTCATAAATCACTTTCAATAAATATCGACAATTACAACCAAGACTTACCGGGAATCGAATCCATATCCTCAGGCAGTGCAGTGCCTTATCCGTTGTACCACCAGGATGACGTGGTGAAGTTATAAACAGTAGAAATATTAAAAAGGTGTGCAAAAGAATGTGAAGCAAGATAATTGAGTTGTAATAACTCAGTTTCCATTTAAGCAATCCGACATCAAATAATGTGGAAATGTGGAAAACCATCTTCTGAACAACTATTTTAAGTGTGTCAGGTCGCTTTGTTAATATGGCTTGAACATAAGCTGAAATTAAAAATATTAAATCACACTGCTCATTTTTTAGAAAGTACGGTTACTTAAATTTGAGTACGTCATCGCTCATTTACGGTGCAATTGTACTCAAAGAAAAACGAGCAGGTTTAGGTACTAATTTTAAGAATTTTTTTTACATTGTAATATACCTCCTTCATCCACTTAAATCTTCTACTAAGACCAAAATAATTAAACAAATAAATAACTAAAAATTCACATGAGTATATTAGAGGCGTTTGAAGCAAACCAGTACGAAACATGTTAACTAAATCACACTCAACTAGAGGCCATACCTTGAGAGAGAAAATTCCAATTTAACATGTCACTCCCAATCCAAATCACATTCGTCACTACCGCATGTTTTAAATTTGAAGCTACACCCTGCACCCCACAGAATACAAAGCTTATTTTCTTTAACAACCCAAAGCGCCCTAAATGAAATGTATCTCCCTACGCGAGTATCGCCCTGATTGACTGTGAAGTTTGAATGACAAGGAAAACTCGAACTGACACTCGTAAAGAGAGTTTTTTAGTGAGTCTCTCAAAGGAATTCACGTCTCTTGAAGAGTTTCGAAGAATTTTTTTTTGTGTGTGGGGAGTAGAAGGCAATGGATAGTGGATGGCGTTTCCTTTTACGGTTGTCTGGCTTTAACTTTAGATTTTAAGGAAACTCGCCGCTTAATTTATTTTGTTAAAAATAACTATATTTATGTGCTTTTGTTATATTTTGGGTTAAATTTAGAGACATTCACATCGAAAAGGTTCAAGGTGTATAAAACAAAAACAAAAAAAATACTGTCATGTCTTTTTCAGATTAAAAGCAAAAACATCAATCTTACGACTTTAGAAGCACATACAAAATGTTTAAATATCAAGTTTTCGTACAATCTGTACAGTATAACAGAATTCGCAGTTGAAAGTAAAGGTTGAGGATATTGTATAATCCTACCACGAAAAGGTGCGCCATGGCTCACGTTATTGAATGCACACTTAGATAATATTTGCATATATACTAGCCTTTTATATAGTTTTCCTGTATTACATCAAACTATTTTTCATCCTTTTGTACAACAATCTCTCGCCCCCCCCGACCCGCCCCCTATCATGTTAGCTTTTCCCCCTTACCCCCCCCCCCCCTCTCTCTCTCTTCACCCATGTCGCATCACAGTACATTTTTTCAGTTAAAAAACTTCCATTTCTTTTGTATTTTCCAAATGTCCCATTAAAAAAGTGGTGAAATTTATGAAAAGTGGTTTAGGAAAGAAGTTTCAGCATTTTTCTCCTTTTTTTTATCTACGTCCTGCAACCACTCAGACCTCTGATCCCCTATACCCTATTTCATATCACAGCCACGCCCCCCCCCCCCTTCCTGAAGCGTGAGTGATGCAATATATGAACGGACCCTTACTTTTACACACAAAAATAGTTATACTTTTCGAATCATATGCTTATATTCAAAGATATTTTTTAAAAGCTTCTTTTCTTTTAAAGCATTTTATTGTGGAATACCAAGGCTCAATTTATGGCGGTACGACTCTATAACAAACAAAAATTACCCACCATCTGCACACCATCGATGAAAATAATAGAAACACATGTTATCTCGCACACTACATTTTTTATATGTATCAATTTTCAAATAAAAATAAATATTTAATGGCTACATGTAAAATAAGAGCATTGCATGTATTACATTATCTAAGTGAACCCCTTGCCTATTGGATGTCAGGAGTCAAGCACGACTTGTATAATGGCGCGACTTTAAGAATTTTAGGTTCATAAACTTTCTCTCCCCCTTCATATCATATTTCAATTAGGGAAGTGGTAGCGTCTGGATCGTGCATGGAAATGGGTTATAAGGGCTCACCCGGTTCATCTTAGAGTTTATGACGGCAATCTTTTCCCGCAAATGAGTTTGGAGTGAGAAGGGGGGAGGGAGTATTTATTGCATCATCAGGTTCGTGACAAGAATGTTTGGGGCCTTATATTTTAACTTTCTTGACAATGTCCTAAAACTTCTGTATAAGGTTTAAGAAACTCGAATTGTACTAGGAGGCTCCGCCAATTAATTTTTCACCAATGAATTGAAGGGAATTAAACGCCAAAATGGCTTATATAATGGCAAAATACAAATGCGGACGCAACGGATTTTTTTAAACAAACTTATGTTGCCATTTCGCTTAGGGAAAAAAAGGCGTTTTTCAATCACCGCGTTTGAAAAAAGATTGTTTAAACAGGCATTGTTTTAAATATAATTTTTAAATCTATTTCTCATAATTTCTTTTCCTCCGTTAACTTCGGTTATATTTAGATTTTCATTAGTGGATCGAATATTTTTAACTATTCTTCCTTATGTCATGTTCGAAAGTGGAGTGCAGACACACCAGTAAAGAGATAATAGTTTCTAATTTTAAGTTACAGCTAACTCTTTCTCAAATAAATAGGAAGGAAAATAAAAAAATAAATGGGAAAAATAAAGAGTAAATATATTTTAAAGAAATGACTCCTTTTTCCAAGTTTGCGCGACATAATAAATGAACGGCTCCTTTCTTTTGCATTTTAACGCTTTGCACTCCGCGAACACTTTGCAATTTGTGTTCTTTCTATGGAACAGTTATTCCTCTTTACGTTCTTTTCCACAGATTTTTTTACAATCATAAAGGGAAAAAAATCCTAATCTGTTTTGTATTTGCAAGAGAACAAGTTGCAAAAAAGATTGATGTTCTAAACACAATATCCTGCTGTTCTCGTTTATTTTAATGAACAGGGAAACAAAATAACTGGTCGTTATGTTGGTGCCTGAGAGGCGCCTTACGAGTGCAAAGGGTTAAATTATACTTTTCGAAATATATGCTTATATAATATTCAATGATAAAGTTCTCACTTTTAAATGGATTTTATTGTGGAACATCAAGGCTTCGTTTATTACGTCGCGCATCAAAAAGCCGAACACCCATCTTAAAATATTTGCACATAGAAAATTGTTTTGTTATAAGAATGTCTATTAATTATAGACTTTATTCAATTGAGTATCCCAGATGCAAAAGCATCCATATGCACGTCATTTTTTGAATAAATCGCGAAAAACTGCCAAAACTTAACTATTACCTTTACAAAAAAATATTTTTAAAAATTACAATTTTTCACTAAATTGCATAAGTTTTCAAATTACTGAATAAGTTATAAACTAAATTTAAATTTTCACATAACTTGTTTTGCAACTGAATGAAGGGTTTAACTGGTTTTGTATTTGTTTGTGTACCCATCTTGTTAATGTTCAATAAGCAAAGAACTAACCACGCTTTACAATGTAAGAATTATGTGACAAGTTAACAGCAAAAAAAAATAACTAAAATAAAATGCTTAATTTGCAATATTTTAAAAATATCGAAAAGTTACGCTCATAAAATAAAATAACTAATTTTTTTAAAAATCACGGAAAATTTACTGGACCATGAGTTCATGGAAGAATTTGCATAGTTTAATTAGAACAACACCATTGCTTTAAGTTCAATATTTCGTTAGTCCTAAATAAAAAAATAAGGCTCATCAAAACTACCTTTCGTACTATTATTAATTATATATAAGTGTACTAAATTATCATACAGTTTAATTAGATGCAGTACGAAAGAGTGCAAATACGGCAAGACAACAAAGCTTTCCGCTGCCAAACTTGTTCAAGCAAAGTTTAATGAAATCTGAAGTCATTAGATTTAACTATAACTATTTTACAAAACACACATTGTATACTTTGATAGGTAATTAGCTAAACTATATACAACTTAATTTGCAACGATAATGCGGACTGATAATTACATTTTCCATAACAAGCATGAATATGACAATGTCTTTTCAAGAATACATTAAATGCGTTTTAGGAATAATTTGTTTACCTTGTAGTAATTAATGCATAATGTTTTAGGATTTCATTTAAAAACTTTAAAATACTCAAAAATCTAATTTCGATGTTGTTGAATGTCAAACAAGAGGAAAAAAAATATTATTTAGCTATTTGAAATTATTTAATTTTTGAGTGCTGTAAGATTTCTTTACTATACCACAGGAAAAAACAGTTTAATGTGCTCTAATAATAAAATAATTCGGTAGAAATTGTTTCTAATATCGTATTAAAAAGCTAAAGACTCATTCTACGGTGATTTTAACAAATCATGTATGAATATTGATAATAATGACCAATAAATTAAATGAACCTCCCTTACCGTTGTTTCAAAGGCTTTCTTCTGCGGGAATTTAAATCTTCAATTAGAAAGCCCAAGTAATCCTGTATATTATTTTTTTAAATATATACTATATAATAAAATGATTATTATTTTAATATTTATGAAAACATATTTTAATATTTATGAAAACATATTTTAATATTTATGAAAACATATTTTAATATTTATGAAAACATATTTTAATATTTATGAAAACATATTTTAATATTTATGAAAACATATTTTAATATTTATGAAAACATATTTTAATATTTATGAAAACATATTTTAATATTTATGAAAACATATTTTAATATTTATGAAAACATATTTTAATATTTATGAAAACATATTTTAATATTTATGAAAACATATTTTAATATTTATGAAAACATATTTTAATATTTATGAAAACATATTTTAATATTTATGAAAACATATTTTAATATTTATGAAAACATATTTTAATATTTATGAAAACATATTTTAATATTTATGAAAACATATTTTAATATTTATGAAAACATATTTTAATATTTATGAAAACATATTTTAATATTTATGAAAACATATTTTAATATTTATGAAAACATATTTTAATATTTATGAAAACATATTTTAATATTTATGAAAACATATTTTAATATTTATGAAAACATATTTTAATATTTATGAAAACATATTTTAATATTTATGAAAACATATTTTAATATTTATGAAAACATATTTTAATATTTATGAAAACATATTTTAATATTTATGAAAACATATTTTAATATTTATGAAAACATATTTTAATATTTATGAAAACATATTTTAATATTTATGAAAACATATTTTAATATTTATGAAAACATATTTTAATATTTATGAAAACATATTTTAATATTTATGAAAACATATTTTAATATTTATGAAAACATATTTTAATATTTATGAAAACATATTTTAATATTTATGAAAACATATTTTAATATTTATGAAAACGTATTTTAATATTTATGAAAACGTATTTTAATATTTATGAAAGCATATTTTAATATTTATGAAAGCATATTTTAATATTTATGAAAGCATATTTTAATATTTATGAAAGCATATTTTAATATTTTTGAAAGCATATTTTAATATTTATGAAAGCATATTTTAATATTTATGAAAGCATATTTTAATATTTATGAAAGCATATTTTAATATTTATGAAAGCATATTTTAATATTTATGAAAGCATATTTTAATATTTATGAAAGCATATTTTAATATTTATGAAAGCATATTTTAATATTTATGAAAGCATATTTTAATATTTATGAAAGCATATTTTAATATTTATGAAGGCATATTTTAATATTTATGAAGGCATATTTTAATATTTATGAAAACATATTTTAATATTTATGAAAACATATTTTAATATTTATGAAGGCATATTTTAATATTTATGAAAACATATTTTAATATTTATGAAAACATATTTTAATATTTATGAAAACATATTTTAATATTTATGAAAACATATTTTAATATTTATGAAAACATATTTTAATATTTATGAAAACATATTTTAATATTTATGAAAACATATTTTAATATTTATGAAAACATATTTTAATATTTATGAAAACATATTTTAATATTTATGAAAACATATTTTAATATTTATGAAAACATATTTTAATATTTATGAAAACATATTTTAATATTTATGAAAACATATTTTAAAATTTATGAAAACATATTTTAATATTTATGAAAACATATTTTAATATTTATGAAAACATATTTTAATATTTATGAAAACATATTTTAATATTTATGAAAACATATTTTAATATTTATGAAAACATATTTTAATATTTATGAAAACATATTTTAATATTTATGAAAACATATTTTAATATTTATGAAAACATATTTTAATATTTATGAAAACATATTTTAATATTTATGAAAACATATTTTAATATTTATGAAAACATATTTTAATATTTATGAAAACATATTTTAATATTTATGAAAACATATTTTAATATTTATGAAAACATATTTTAATATTTATGAAAACATATTTTAATATTTATGAAAACATATTTTAATATTTATGAAAACATATTTTAATATTTATGAAAACATATTTTAATATTTATGAAAACATATTTTAATATTAATAAATATTCATTTATAAATTCAAAAAAATTTAATTTATAAAAAAATAGTAATTTTATCCAAGTGAATATAACTTTTCCCGTATTTTTTTTTTTTTTTAATATAACTGAACCCGTAATATAATTTTTCACCCAGTCGTTAAAGACATCACCCTAGGCGTCAAAAGTGGCGACCGGATAAAAAAAAATTACAGTTGTCAAACTGGAATTTTTAGGTGCAAAATACGAGTGACGACCGCTAATTTCGGATCCTCGTCAAAAGATATGCTAGCGTTTAGAGGCGTCAAGTTATTTGACGAACGTAATTTTTCACCCAGTCGCCAAAGGAGTCACTGTAGGCGTCAAAATAGGCGACCGGGTAAAAAAAAATACGGTTGTCAAACTGGAATTTTTACGTGCAAAATACAAGTAACGACAGCTAATTTTTGACAAAGTTTCACTGACGACCAATTCATTTAAAAGCTAAAATAACTTTTGCATGTAAAACCCTTCTGGACGTGTTATTATTTTGCGAGTTTAATTTCATTTATAATTTGCTAACCTGTCCATTGTGATTCCAGGGAATTGGATGCTTTCGTTTACGACGCAACCGTTTTGGAATACCTGGTCGGCCAGGACAACGAGTGTCGTCTGCTAACGGTCGGATCGTGGTACGCCATGACAGGCTACGGATTCGCAATGCCTAAGGAGTCCAAGTATCTGCACGTGTTTAACAAGAAGATGATAGAATACAGAGAGAACGGTAAATAGTTTGTGATCTATCTATTGTTTGGCATATCAGTCGAGGTTGATTCATTCTACTTAAACCACTTAAATAAAACTAATATGCTTAATATTTTGAAATATTGTGTTCTTAGTTACAGTTTTGTGGTATGGTTCTTGCGCTATGGTTTTGTATTTCTCTTTATGCCATACTGTTTGTCCCAGCGTTGTTGGGGAACATATATATATATATATATATATATATATATATATATATATATATATATATATATATATATATATATATATATATATATATATATATATATATATATATATATATATATATATATATATATATATATATATATATATATATATATATATATATATATATATATATATATATATATATATATATATATATATATATATATATATATATGTATATATAAAATTGCTTTCGCCGGGACTCAAACCCGCGAACTATTGTTCCGAAGTCCCAAACTCTACAGACTAAGCTACAAAAGCGGGCTCTAGAATATATTTTGAATATATTTTTTCAAGATGTTTCTTTATGCAATATTCCTAAAATTGTTAAATCATTCAAAATCATTTAAAAACCTAAATGCTATTTTACAAATCCGAGCCTCAGGTGCACATCTCGAGAATGAATAGCACTTATAAATAAGGTACAGATGTAGTATAGGATATTTGGCGCGAGAGGTTTTTTTTTGCGTGTTTTATAGGGGGCGATAAATTTATAGTATGGCAACCCCACCTGATATTGTTGGTATTCTCCGATTCTTGTGGCGACTTTCAATCTGGCAACCCTATGACGTCATCGCGCTGCCCAGAACTATGTTTAACGGCAAATTTTCGTCGCCAAAAAAAAAAACGCGCCAAATGTCCTATACTACATTTGTTTTTTAAATAAATTTTCAGTGTTTTATACGCAGAGGAAGTAGATATTTTGCGATCCACAGATAGACACTTTCTTTTATTATTATAGAAGAGGCGGTAAAAATAACAGTGGTATAAGCCAAAGTCATACTTATACCAGTTTTTCGCCAGTTATCAACAATCCACTGAATGCAACTGGAGGGAAAGTAGTGTAGGATTAAAGTAGTATAATGATTTACACCATTATTGCTCTCAGTGTTTCATATATGAAGAAATGTGGAACATTGTAGTTATTGATATTAAACTTAAACTTTCAAACAATGGCAGTAAATATAAATTAGCATCACAAAAAGTCATTTCAAAATACACTTGCATGTGTCTGATGAATTTAAGCTATTTATCATCGAGTATAGTGTCAGAATGCATCACCTGTAAACACATAACATGGTGTTTCTGTCCTGGTACACCATGTAGATGATTTAAAGAAATTTCATGGCCAAATTAAATTTTTGTAAGCTAAAGCATAGTTAACCCAAATAAAAGTATTTGTATGATGTATAAAAGGCTTTGAAAAATATAGAATAAATGCTCAAAATATCTTATACTTAGTTCTACTAAATAAGATCAAAGTTAACCCATGAAACAATTTTTAATGTCAAATTGCATTTTCGATTGTTCCTAATTTCAGTTTTCATCGGAGAAAAGAAAAGTTTTCAAGAAAGTTGAGCTATCGATAATCAATTTTTATTATTGGAATAAACTTAGCCACAAAACAACGTGAAGTCTTCAAAGATTAAATACACTTGATATGGATTTCTTATAATTATAAGGAATTAAATAATTTACAATTTGTAGGAAGTTATGACTATTTTAAGTCATCATAAATAGAATATGTAACTATAATTCAATAAAACTTTTTGTGTTCGTTTAAGCTAGGGTGTCATATAAGTTTTATTGGGTTATTAAAAATAAATGGGTTATTTTCGCATCAAAAATAATTTCTTGATAAGTTCTTAACCTAGTTTCTTGATTTAAGGAAAGGTTATGAGAGGTTTTAATTTACCAAAAAAATTCTTCTTCGTTAGGAAAAAAATAATTAAAAAAATATGTTTTAAAGATCACAAGTAAGCTCATATTATTTATTTATTTATCAACTCTATTCGAATGAATTGGTCTTTTTAATTGGATGGGGAGAAAGTTACCAAATTAAGTTTTCCAAGCGTTACTTTTACTTTTTATCAAAAAAAAAGTAATCTATTTCATAAAAATATTTTTTTTTCGTCTGTGAAGATATTCTTACTTTTTAGTATCATTTATGGAATATAAATTATGAAGATATGGTTTTCAGAATAAAATTTAAACTTTGGATTTTCACTGTTTCTGCAGGTTTTGTTTTCTACAGATTTCAGATAATAAAGTAAATATTACACATTGAACTTTTATTAAATTTGTTGATAAAAATGAACATTGTGTATTTTTTTTCCTTGCTGTTTACTTAATGTTTTAATGTGCAATATAAGAAATCTCATAAAAAAGATGATTTTATTAAATTGAATTAATTTTCGATTCCATATAAATACAATTTTAAATACATTTTCGAGAACTTTTGGATAGTAGTATAGCTTATATTGCCTCTTTTCATTATATTTCCATTGTTATACAACTATTTTAATTCAAACTTTTGGAGAGTGTCGATTTCGATTCCAGCTTCCAACTAAAGACTCACCGTGTACAGTGAGATGGTGCATGTTGAGGCTCAAATGTCTTCATATTTCTGTGGTGTAAAAGTGGAGTGCCAGCTCACAGTGCAAAACATATTCCGTAAAATTTACGGTTTTTAAAACCGGCTGCAGGGTCTCCAGTTTATAACTATAAAATATATGGATAAACTCCGTATCAAAATGTAAAAAAAACAGTAATAAAGCGTGTTAGTACAGTTTTAAACTGTAAGTTGGTATAGGAAAACGATTTTAAACCGTAACATATACCATAATTTTTCGTAAAAAATCACGGCTTTTTGTACAGCACTGAACTTATGGACACGATTCCTCAGGTGTTGTTGACCTTATCATCTACCATGGTTTAAATTTACAAATCATCGTTCCCAGGTCTTTCCTTCGAGAAAACTCCGAATTATAGCCAATAGCCTACTGTGCAGCTCTAGTGTTATGTTAATTCCGACAAACAACTAACCATGATTGAAAAAAAAGAAGCAGGGTTTCCGAACTTTACCTTCCAGGTAAATCCCAAACCTGACTAATGTAACCCTCTAGTACGATATTTTTTAAATCATCCAATTAAAATCTCGTTATTCTAGATAATGACAATTTGCTATATATGCATTGAAATAATTAATACATTCCTTTAAATTATTAACAATTAATAAGACCCCACAATATAATATACTTTTGTTGTAGCACTAAACAACTATTGTAATGTTGTTTTCGCTATAGAAGAATAGTTTACTTTATATTATACTCTCTCTCTCTCTCTCTCTCTGAAGAATTATTGTCGTGTTTGGTTGTTCCAAAAATTTTGAAAAGCTTACACTATATTTTAACTTTGGAATGATGCTGTAGGGGTCAATAATCAGATAGAATCAAAATATACTAAAAGGGCCTTTATAACGAATTAAAAGCATTGAAATTAAATTGTGCTAAGGGAAGCATTTATAGGAAGGGGTGTGCGATAATGGGAAAAGGACCAATGTGACTTATGACGGTCTGAGAATGGGCATGGCCTCATGGGTGCTGTAAGTAGCACAGGGGATTAGCGACATGGATGACGATGACTTCGTAGGAACACTGTGTTCTGCTAAAGGACAACTGGATATGGGGACTTCATGTGGGTTTTTGTTCTTTATACCAACTGCCGACTTCAACTTATCGGGGAGAGAAACGGAATCAAATGGCCGAATTTTTGCTGGCGGTCAGGTGCAGCTGGAGTCGAAGAGAAAAGGTGCGGAGAAAATGTGAATTTACCAAGAATGGGGAGCTTCTGAAACTCCGAATGAATTAACTAAGTTTTAGAATCAGAAATCAGCTCCGCCACGTCTCACCCTCTCTACCCAATAGAGAACAGGGTTTTAAATCTGTGCAGTTGCTAATTCCCCATACTGTCACAAAATGGTTATAAATGGCGCCAGCCAGTCTTGACCACTGAGCTAGAATATGGTATAACTATAAGCAATCGAGCGGGGACACCCATTGAGATACAATGTATTTTGCAGTACCACGCAAATGCATACAATTCGGAAGAAAGGTTGAAAAAACGTCCGTCTTTGGCTATGACGTCTCACATGACGTCACTGCTGGTTTTTTTTCCGGTTCTTTTAACTTCTTTTTCTTGTAAATAAGTACAGACATACATTAAATATGTAACATTTAATGTATTTTTAAAGCCAGAAATACGTTTTTAAATCTACGCAAACCTATGCGAAAGGACTATTTTTCTATCTTCGATCACAAAGAAGTAAAGTTGTCGGACACGCTGAGTTCTCGCTCCGATACTAATAGTTATATTATACATATAATTATTATATATATTTATTTTAATTATTTTTAATAGATATTGCTTTAAAAAAAACACCCAAAATTTTTATTTGAAAAATATTTCAATATGGAATATTTTTATAAATTTAAAGTTTATGTGCATTTCTAGAAAAACTGGAGATCCATGGACGTCCAAAATCCTTAGAGGGTTTAACAACCCACAAAATACTTCCTTATTCATACTTCTTTTAGAACATTTTATTCAATTTTCAAGGCTCTTTCATTCAAACGGAACGCATCTTTGCGACGTTCTTTTCACAAATAATTCAAGTGTCCCGAAGGCGTTTTAAAACTGTACAGTGGGAGTGTATTTTCCAAAAACCCGAATCGTAAAAAGAACATCTTACGTGGAACGTGGGAAAGAAAGATTTATGTCACGAGTTCGAAAATGGAATGAGTCGTACGAGTGGGTCTCTGAACAGTAATAATGGTCTTTCTCTTGGGCCCATTCTTTTTGCGTGCGTCCACTTTTTTCCAATTTGGTCTTCATCTTGTGGTAAGGGAATTTGTCTGTTGGGAGTATTCTTGTTTCTAAGTTTTTTTCTATTGTTCTATTTGTGGGCTCTTTAAGGAATTAATTATTCCCTCCAATTGGCCCCAATTAATTTGTACAGTGGAACTCCAATTATCCTAATTCCTTTTATCCGGATCAAACAAAGCGGATGAGCTTTGAGAAAAACTAGAAATCAGCAAAATCCACATTTTAAAAGTTTCTTATCGGTGAAAAATATTGTTTGTAATTGTCATTAAATTACATTATATACTAAATCAAAATTAGTATTTTTTTTCATAAGAAACATCCTTGTTTTTCGTGATTTATCCAATTATAAGGATATTTGATTATTCGGACTGGTAAATTTAAAACTAAAAAGAGGAAAAAAATAAAATATTTTTTTAAAAAAAAAGGAAAACTAAGAAAAAAGCGCTAAAAAGTAAAAAAATACAAGTTGAAAAAATTTAAATATTTAATTCTAATTTTATACTTATTACAGTTTTATGAAGTTGGTGCCAATTTATAAAAACCATACCTAAATTTTGGTGCGAATTTCAAAACGTTGTAATAAGTATAAAGTTTGTGTTAAATGTTTTAATTTTTTTCAACATATTCGTAGTAATTTTTTTTAAATTTACTTTTTAGCACTATTTTCTTAGTTGTTTTCCTATTATTCCTTTATATTTTTTAATTTATTTTTTATAGAAATCGTTGTATGTTGTATAATTTTTTTAATGCCAAGTCTGCAGAAGAGTGGTTACAAATTGTAGGGCGATGGTAATTATTTGCCTGTACAGTAGAACAGTTATACGGATCAAGCAAAGCGGATCGCCAATAATTCGGATCCGGATCGCTTTGGAAAAAAATCATCAAAATCCACATTTTAAAAGATAATCAGTGAATTATATTGTGTTCAATAGTCATTAAAATACATTACATACTAAAGGGAAATTCGTTTTTTACTGAGAAATAGCCATTTTATTTCTTAAATTATTCAACTATCCGGATATGTGATTATCCGAATGGTATCTGTTCCCAATTGATCCAGATAATTGGAGTTATTCTGTACTTGATAAAATAAGCAAAAGTTTTTTAAGTAATCTTGATTCAAAGTCTATTCTAAATAAAACTTGACTAACTTAACATGCATAAAAATTATCAAAATTTCAAAATTCTTCAAAACAACTGCAATATAAAAAATTAAGTGTTTTTTATCTGACAATTTTATTTGGGCTGTTATGACATTTAAGACGAATCTCCAAATAATTACCAGATTAGAAGTTCTTCGCTATCCAACCAGACCATCGTGGGCCCAATACATTCTAGGAGCGAGAATAGTTAAATTTAGAATAGTTTAAATTAGTGCGAGAATAGAACTATTAAATTTTACTAATATAATTTCATCTACGTTGTAACTATGAATCGATAAATTTTCCAGATAATTCTACAAATTAACTTAATTATTACTTCAAACTATATTCCTCTCGAATATTTAACAACCCCATCCATTTTCAGTTATTAATGAACCTGACCAGAAAGCGCCTTTGAGAAATGCAGAACTCTTAAGCGAGTTCTACAATCATTTATAACAATTCACTAAACGTCTAGGATTTCAGCGGAGAAAAATCACCTTCGCTCTCCAATCATTTCATTAAGATCTCCATTTCAAAACTCACTCTGCTTCGAAGATTTTCAAAAGACGTCTTTAAATGATTTAGTTTATGTGATAGTTCACATAAAAAGTATGACATTGCACAAGCTAAGAAGAAATTATATTGCTGATAGATTAACCAATAATACTCTGTCTTTCAAGGAAAGAATTTGTAAAAACCGACTATATAGGGCTTAAATTCTATCCCAATTTTACTTTAACAAAATATGTACTAAAATGTATTGTAAATGCACACAAAACACAATGCAAAAAAGTCCTAGCAAGTGATATTAGTTAAATTTTTCCATACCAAAGATACAAATAAATATCCTAACAGATATGAATAAAATTTAATAAATCCACAATACAAAATACTAGAAAGTGATATTAAAATACAAATGCAACGTTAAAACTACGCAATAACAACAAACAAAAATCTCAACATGTTTCGGGAGATACATCTCCCTTTATCAGCAGAAATGAAAAAGACTGTGTGCACAACAAGATGAAAATAAACCTAGAATTGAAAGTGTTGTCAAAGAACAAAAACTATCTTAATTGGTTAGTTAACTATTGTGTACCAACAAGCGATAAATACCGGAACCGAAAATGTTTCTTTGACAATCGAATCAATATTGCTAAAAATATGAAACACCTCCAGGAAGTCAAGTTCGACTGGAGATTTGGATTTGCAAATTAAATGTGGGTTAGGAAAATTAAATATATGATCACGTTCCGCACTGTGTGCACAACAAGATGAAAATAAACCTAGAATTGAAAGTGTTGTCAAAGAACAAAAACTATCTTAATTGGTTAGTTAACTATTGTGTACCAACAAGCGATAAATACCGGAACCGAAAATGTTTCTTTGACAATCGAATCAATATTGCTAAAAATATGAAACACCTCCAGGAAGTCAAGTTCGACTGGAGATTTGGATTTGCAAATTAAATGTGGGTTAGGAAAATTAAATATATGATCACGTTCCGAAGAGTGCCTGGTAATGAAGAATTTATTTCTTTTTTGACAGTATGGGCTTGGTGCTCCTTAATGCGAAATCTTTTATTTGACCGATGTATGACATCCCACATTGCCATGAGATAAATTTCTGCTGGTGAAGGTAGATGTATCTCACGAAACATGTTTATATGTATTTTTATTGCGTATCTTTAACGTTGCATTTGTATTTTAATATTTTTAACACAATGTTCTATAAGGCGAGTTTTTATCTTACTAGTAAGTGACAATAGTTATATTTTTCCGTATAAATTTTTCCAAAACCTATCATATCTAAATAAAATACATATAAACAAAATGTAATCAATCCACAATGTTACAAACAACTTAAAAATAACAAAATAAAATTAGTTCTAAATGATCTCAAAAAACCCTTTTCTCGACGAAATCCCGCCAACGGGGAAATTAGTGATCTCCAACCAATAGAGAATTTTCCACAAATTAAAACAAAACGCCGTTTTCCAACAAAAAATTACGCCACGTCCAATTAAAAACCCCAAATAGGTCGGCTTCTGCGATACTTAAACAAAACGACGTCCTCAATCTAAAACTTCAGAGAGAAGGCGAATCCCAACCGAGTGAAAAAGCTAAATGAGAGTGTTTAAAACCGGAATAATTAAGTTACTCGCCGCCGTACATAATGAACGGGAAAAGGGGGCTCCATCTCGTAACTTCTCAGACATGTTTACCAAGACATCTCATCCAATAAGCTGCACTCAAATTAGCCCGGCAGATAAAACTTTTAACTATTCATGAAGTTTTCCTATTTAGCAGAAGAAGGGGTCTTTGAAATAGGAAATTGCAGCGGCTTTGGTATATTTTAAATTCTCCAACAAAGCCTAGTTTGCTCTATTAATTGAGAACTTATTATTAAAGCTTGTTAGGGGTGGGTTACAATTAAAACAGTGCCTCGTCTTTTAATCTTCTTTAATTAAATATAAATCATTCTTCCTAGTGAATAAAATCACACAAGATTCCTAATTACCCTTACTGAAATCCATTTATTTAGAAGTTTTTTAAATGATTTTGATAGCAAAGGGGCATTCTAAAACTTTGAACCTAACTAATGGGTAGGTTGCGAATGGTGAGGTCGCGGGTTCGATCCCTAGCATAAGCGATGTGGTAATCGGAGAGTTGTAAGAATCGTTCCTTTCGAACAGCAAAAAAATATCCATATGTACAGGGAATAGTCTTGAACAACAATTCGATATATATAAAAATTCCGGAAATAAAAAAAAATCATCGCGATTTCGTAATTTTCGATTTGACGATTATTCGAGTCAAGTCTCGAAGAACAATCGGGATGCCAAAGGTCAACTGCAAAAAAATTATGTGTGTTTATCCAGAAAAGTAAAAGTATCCTCGGGGACAACCTAAGTTGAGCCTAAAGCAATTGAATATTTACACATATCATAGCTTCCGCTTCAGGTTCAACTTAGGTTGTCCCCGAGTATAGAAATGCTTTAACAAAAGTGGAAAAGTGTCTAAATTTTTAATAATATATAAAGGGGAAAACAAAATTTTACTATTCAATCATTTGAAAACAATCCAGTTTCGAAACCTAAGTTTATCGTATACATCTTTGTGTTTACTTAGCGCTACTGTACTTATTCTGAAAATAATATATCGATATATTGGCTGGCAATTTACCGCAATAGAGCAAGCCTAATAAGAGACGCCAACTCGTATGCTGTCCTCTTCATTTGATCATGATTCTAGATTATGAGACATTGTTCCCGAGTCTGTCCTTCGATTTAAATCCCGAACAGTAGCCAATAGTCCATTGTGCAGTCCCTAGTACGATGATTTTTCAACCAACTAACTCAAACTAATGCATTGACTTGTTACAAATTCGGTATTTAGTTCTGTTTGCAGGTTATTTAAGGGAGAATAAAAAAATAATTTTAACAACAGGTAAAATAAGAAAGAATTAAGTTTTTTTTTTTAACTTTTTGAAATTTTGACGATTTCTACACAAAGTTCACTCATCTTGATTCTTAACAAGATCACTTAAATACAAGTCAGTATAAAAAATTTCGAAGAAAATCGTGAGAACTTTTTTTTTAAAGAAATTCTCCTTATTCAAGCAAAAAAAACATTAAAATAATATCAACTTTTTTACAAAACAACCATCAAATCTTTGGATTTAAGTAAAAAGGGATTTGATTTTTTTTTCAATGGAAACGAATATGATTTATGTATTTCTATTTAAGAGAAGAAAAAAATATGTTTTAGTCATTAGGTTTTTATTGAAATCTCGGTCCATCAATTATCCCATAGATGTTTGAAATGGATACAACAGAATAAAAGTAAAGAACATGTTTTTTACGTTTCCTTAAAAAAAATCTTTTTTGAAGAAGCTTTTTATTTTGATTATTCTTTATTTGAGCTTAAGTTTAGGAAAAAGATCAATGGTAACCTCTAATCTCAAAAAAAAGTTTTAACATTGGGGATAATAAGATCCGTTGTAAAAAGAAAGATAAAATATCTTTCCACATACATACAAATAAAATTTAAGAAAATATCTTTCGAAAGCTGTTATGTATTTTTTTTTCTTTCTTTTAACTCAAACAAGTTAGAATGTAAAGATCTTTAGAATTTCAGATTTTGAAAGCTTTATGTTTTAGATAAAAAACTTTTCCCCCTCAAGTTCTTTAATTAATAGAATATTTGTATTTCCTTCATATTTTATTAACAATTAGTTAACAAGTTATACCGTAACTGATACAACTTTGTAGCAATTTTTGAGGTTTTTTGGGTGTCAGAACTTATTTCCTGGCGTATAAGGTTGTAATTGTTTTACCCAACATAACTACATATCTCAGTAACCAGATGTATTAAAACAAATCTAATGTCTTTTGGGAGGAGTTTGGGAATTTTCTTTCATGCCACATTGATCTACCCAGTAAAGGTACAATTTTGTGCCACTATACCTCGAAAACGCACTGTTAACATATATTGGCACATGGATGTGTCAGCTTTCCTATTAACCCTTTGGGTACATTTGACGAGTGAGACTCGTCATCTGCTTACTTGGGCGAAGTTACGGTGGACGAGTCTGACTTGTCATCTGAATTTAAGAAGCAGGCGTTGATGTTTGCGGCACCCCCGCCAGTGGGCATGGATCGCAAACAATTTGTTGTAGGGTCGGTCAAGAATTGGATCAATTGAACCTCACCAAATCCGTCCCATGGGCATAACAATTTTCAAATAATTCAATATTCAAAGGGTTGTTCTACAAGTCTACTTTACTAAAAAATATTTTTTTTTCTCTGAAATGTTCGTCTTTGTACGTACAATTCGTATTTTTGCATTTTTAAGTAGAAATAACAACAACAATTAACGCAAGCCAGTTCGTTTTTGAAATTTTTTTATTTAAAAATATTTGTGAACATGAAACATAAGATAACATAAAACATAAGAATCTCAAATTAATGACCAGAAAATGACTTAGAATGGCCTACCTCTTAAGGTTTGAGATCAACGAGACAGTCTTTTGCCAATCTCTTCCGGTGCCTTCATCGGTCCAATAACTTGATTGTTCTTGTACCAAACGATTTCAGATGAATTTCCTTTATAAGCAGAACGAAGTCGATTACTCAGTCTGTTGCCATGGATTCCGTAGTTTTGCCTGTGTGATTCACGAACTATTATCTTCTTGTTCCTGATATCTTGAAGCATTTTCACCAGCGTTTCAGTGGCGTATATCCAAATTCCTCGTCATATGACCATGGTTCTAAAATAACGAGGTGCATGTATGAATGTGTGTATGAATGTGTGTGTGAATGTGTATGTGTTCCCGGGTCTTTCCTTCGAGATTGACCCCGAATCGTCGCCAATATCCCACTGTGCAGCTCTAGTGCGACGTTAATTAACAAAACCAAACCAAACCAAGCGTATATCTAAAAGGGGCATCCACCCACCTTCTTCCGACTCTTCTTTGGCATATTCTGCAACAAAACAATCAAGAAACCTTTTCATTTTAAGCCAGAAATTAGAACAACAGAAAAAAATGTGGCACGAATTGAAGTTCCGGTTTTCTTATCGTGTAGATACAGCATGGAACCAAACAAACATTTGAAAGTGGGAACTACAGTGATCAATAGATGGTATTATAGTGTTGAAAATATAAACT
Source organism: Troglohyphantes excavatus (assembly GCA_963932185.1). Taxonomy (NCBI): domain Eukaryota; kingdom Metazoa; phylum Arthropoda; class Arachnida; order Araneae; family Linyphiidae; genus Troglohyphantes; species Troglohyphantes excavatus. The sequence continues at coordinate 57,239,680 of OZ010671.1, read as the reverse complement.
TGCGGGATTCCTTGGAAACCTGTGTTCGAGATTGATCCCGAACCGTCGCCAATAGCCCACTGTGCAGCTCTAGTGCGACGTTAATTAACAAAAACAACCAAACCAAACCAAACCTTGAAAACCTGTGAATTACTGACCCAGAGGAGATTCTTCAGACTTGCTCAAATCGACGAAAAACGCAGAAATTGATAACAATACAAATGATAACGAAAATCATCACCGAAACACAACCGAAAATACCCTGTGATTAATTTTAAATATAATTTTACCCCATTCAAAATGTATGGTATTAAAAGTATTGTTTTTGAACAAAAATTTAATTGTTGGATTAATTTTTAGGTTTTCAAACGTTTTAAGGTACCCTGATCCTAAAATAACATTGGTTTCTAAAATTAGTTTGTGTGTCTTTGAAAAAGATAACTCAAGGACTTGTGGAGATATAACTATAAATTATAGTACAATTCGTTTCTTTGTGGCAGAAAAAATAACATTGTAATTTAGTAGCACAGAACTTTCGTATGAAGCGCGGTTTAAATGTGAGAGTTATTTAGTGCCAGTGATCTGATAAATTATCGGAAGAAACATGCCAAAAGTTTATACCATAGACGATTTTGTTATCTAGAAGCATTATGACTATAGCCTCTTTATAGGTCACAGCAATCGGATAGTTGTTTTCATTATAAGGATAATTTTCAACAACTGTCTGAGAGTGAAAAACTCTAGCGTGAAAACGACCCTTTGGGATATTTGTCATTTTTAAATTGTGTTGTGTAATGAGTGTTTGCAGTCACCAGGAATCGAACAGGGGACCTTGCATGATCTACGTCGATACTCTAACGATCGGGTTAAAGTAATTACTCGAGCCCAAGTGGGAGTATCGGGTATATGAAGTAACAACCACACTGTAAAAAATAAGGTACTTGAAATTAGTCCCTGAACATACTCGCTTTTCCTTGAGTATAATTGAATCGTAAATGAGTGATGACGTACTCAAATTTAAGTAATCGTACTTTCTCAAAAATGACCATCGTGATTTAATATTGCTAATCTCAGCTTCTGTTCTGGCCATCTTAACAAAGCGACCTGACAAACTTAAAATAGTTATTCAGAAGTGGTTCTCCATATTATTTGGTGTCCATTCCTTAAATGGAAACTAAGTTATTACAACTCAATTATCGTACTTCCCATTCCCTTGACACATATTTTTAACATTTCTTCTGTTTATTATTTCTTCAAATCGCTCTGGTAGTTTAATGCATAAGGCATTGGCTGCGCTACCTGAGAATCTGGGTTCGATTCGCGGTAAGTCTTGGTTATAACTGTTGATATTTAATTAAAGTGATTTATGATGGCAACCTATGTAGGCAAGCAACTGTTCATTTTTACTCATTGTACTCATATTTTTAGTACATGTCTTTTTCAAAAATAAAAGTTGTGTATTCGGAGCTATGATAAGCATCGAATGTACTCAAAAATGAGTTCCTTTTACTTATTTTTGAGTACCAATTTTTAACAGTGCTCCACAATTGTATTCTGAATGAAACCAAAGGATCTGCTAGATGACTTATATGCTCTGTCTGCCATTGCTCGTGTGCAGGGGACATCGAACGTCTCCAGCGGTTCTGGCTGCAAGGGGTGTGCAAGCCGCAGAACCAGAAGCGCAACGCCAGCAACCCGCTGGACATTAACCAGTTCATGAGTGCCTTCCTGCTGCTGGGGTGCGGGGTGCTGCTCACGCTCCTGCTGCTCGGACTCGAACACCTGTACTTCGCGTACGTGAGGAAGCACCTGGCCAAGAAGGACGACGGGGGATGCTTCACGCTACTAAGTCTGGTGAGTGCCCCTCCTCTACCTTGCGCGCATCTCTTCAGATCTATTCTCTCGACGCTCTCGTGATAGGATTCATCTGTAGCGCTAAGCACATAACTTGTGTACCATCCCAAGAACTCTCTTCTCTACCATCATCAGAACTACTATCTCTATATAGTGACACTGGGTGGAGCCACTAGCTTAAGGCGTTGGGCATTAACATTTCTTTTCCTACTCCGAGAAAACAGAGGGAAGTTCAGAGAGACCCGTAGGACACGGAGCTGGAATGATGTTTATGTCGTTTAGGAAGGACCGGTCACCAGGAGTCCTTTCTGTTTTCTTTTGTATTAATTGTAAATAACATGTAATTTAAATGTTTAGTTCTAAGATCTAAAATTTTAACTTTAATTAAATATTTTTAAATTTAATTTTGAGTCTCTCATTATTGGGACAGAAGTTTTTGTTTGGAGATGCGTGTAGCTTTTTGCAGTCAACCCAGGAGCTCCAATCCTTATTGCAAGGGGAATGCTACACTTGGCTACGCTCGGTTTTGATCCGAGGAACGTCGGCTTGCTACGCCGATACTCTGCCATTCAGGCCAAAGTGATCACACTCGCCTAAGCTGGAGTATCGGGTAAATGAAGTGAATGAAGTGAATGAATACATTCTCAATTCGCCCAAATAGATGTATTGATAAATTCCTCAAAATCAGCGAATTCCGTAGATTTTACAAATCAGCAAATTCTGTAGTGTTTATAAATCAGCAAATTCTGTAGTGTTTATAAATCAGCAAATTCTGTAGTGTTTACAAATCAGCAAATTCTGTAGTGTTTACAAATCTGCAAATTCTGTAGTGTTTACAAATCAGCAAATTCTGTAGTGTTTACAAATCAGCAAATTCTGTAGTGTTTACAAATCAGCAAATTCTGTAGTGTTTACAAATCAGCAAATTCTGTAGTGTTTACAAATCAGCAAATTCTGTAGTGTTTACAAATCAGCAAATTCTGTAGTGTTTACAAATCAGCAAATTCTGTAGTGTTTACAAATCAGCAAATTCTGTAGTGTTTATAAATCAGCAAATTCTGTAGTGTTTACAAATCAGCAAATTCTGTAGTGTTTACAAATCAGCAAATTCTGTAGTGTTTATAAATCAGCAAATTCTGTAGTGTTTACAAATCCGCAAATCCTGTAGTGTTTACAAATTCGGGGGGATTGTACAGGATGCACGCTAAAGTACTTTGTCACCCACTTATCTTTTGAACGCCGACAGCAACAGTATAAGTGGAATCTAACATTGATATAGTCTACGTGCTACTACAGTGGTTCTCAACGTGTGGTACGCGTACCCCTTGGGGTACGTGACGGTCCGGTCGAGGGTACGCAAAAACAATATTAGTAATGACGAAAAAAAAAAACTAAAATAAAAACAAATGTAAGAAGTAAAATCAAAAATAAAAGCCTGTAAGTGTCATCAATTTGAGACGTTTGATTCATTTGCCTGCTAACTCAAGAACCTTACTGGCTAACAAAAACAAACTTTTCTTGCTTATATAGATAAATGAGAAGGGGAAACTCATAAATGAAAAGTTTTATCAAGGGGAGTACGTGGGAGAAAAAAGGTTGTAAATCACTGTTTTATTTGATGAGACAGCCTAAAGCTCTCCCTAGCGAGTCAGGATTTAGCGTGCATGTCTTAAAAACTATACAAGATACATGAAAATAGTCCACAGCAACGTTGTAGAACAGCATCGACTGGGCGTGAAAAGATACCTTGGGCACAAATTATATGAATAGAAGCAAGTTCAACGCTCGTTTATTTGCTTTACACCTCGAGAATTCTCTTAGTAGATTTAGTAGAGAGTAGTAGATTTAACAGAAGATCGAGCACACATAGCCGTCCTTAGCTGCTGCGAGGCCCTGTTCGAAATTAACCATAACCTTATGGGGCAAATTCTTAATCTCCCTCCTCCCTCCTTTAAAAAAAATTTAAAAATCCTAGTTCACTTATATTTTATAGAGGTGTGCGGAATGCATTTTTATACAGATTCTCCGAGAAAAAGCCTCACTACACACATGCTCAATAAACGTATATGATCGAACGTATATGATAAACGTATATAACGAAACATATTGTACGCATAACCGTGGTTGTACGTGGCGTTACGGTTGGGGGGGACGCAAAATACTATTAGTCCTGGTAGAAAACACCTAAACGAAAATAATAAATGTAATAAGTAAAATAAAAACCTTTAAGCGTCGTTAATTTAAGAAGTTCTTAATAGGTAAGAAGAGTTAGGAGAAAAGGGATTACTCATAAATTAAAATTTTATCAAGCGGTACATGAGAATAAAAAAGGTTGATAACAAATATCCCAGATGTATGATTAAAAACACATTAAAAAATATAATAGAATTTAAAAAAGGAATTCATTTTCCCATAAAACATTTTTATAGATTTTTAACTGGGCAGTGGCACGCATCGTACAACCCTAAAGACAGCCCCGAGTACATACATAAGTACTTACTACTTATTTTTATGCTTGTGCAATTTGAGCAAATAAAACAATTTCCTCAAACAAAATCAATTTTCAACTAATACTGATGGTGGATTATTTATAATATATTGTTTATTAGTAAAGTGTGGTTGTGTATGTTGCAGAGCATGGGCAAGTCCTTGAGCTTTCGCGGCGCTGTCTACGAGGCCCAGGACCTGATGAAGCACCACCGGTGTAAGGACCCAGCGTGCGACACGCAGCTGTGGAAGGTCAAGCACGAGCTGGACATGGCCCGCATCAAGATGCGCAAACTCGAGAACTTCATACTCACCTTACAGTACGATCCCCTTCTCCTTTCGACTCATTTTTAGAAATTTTATCTTTTTCTTTACAATGAAATAAAAAATTATAAAACCCAGCAAAATTCACCATAAAACATTAATCAAAAACCTTTATAAAACCTGCAACCAAATTATTTTATAAAACTTATAAATATTTTATAAAACTCTTATTTATGCTATTTTTTTAACTGGAAACATCCCCGTAATTCAAAAGTAGTATAATGTATATTTGATGTCTGTATTGTCAATATTGAAATATTTGGTCTAAATAATTAAGAAATTCAGATAAAAAAAGCCGCACAATTTTTTTCATTCTGAATACTTACTGAACAAGTAGTTAATATATCGAAGTTCGAGTTTGATTTATTTTATTATTTGTACTTTTAAAAATGTATAATTCATTTAAATTAATAAATTTTAAATTTCCTTATTTTTTAACTCTACTCATTGCAAGTTTAATTTAGCATATATAACATGCAACAACATAACTAACTATTTGTATACTAGTTTTAAATAAAAAACCGCTGTATGTTGCATATTTGTTTTAATGTCAAGTATTCAAAGTGGTTAGAAATTGTTGGGGTTGGTCACTGTTTGACTACATTGGGAAAAGAGTATATTTTTGCTTTACTACTTCGCTTATATTTTAAACAAATCGCTTAGAAATTACTTGTATTGAAATTTTTTTCTATGTATTTTTAGTAGCTTCTTATAATATATTATTTATACAAATATAGAAATAAATGTATTAAGCACATATTAATCCATTTATGTTATTTTGATTTTTATAGTTCAATTCCGACAAACATACAAACTTAGAATATTCAGGGTGGTCATAAATTGTTGATCGGTGGTCATTGTTTGGCTGTATCACATTTAGATGTATTGGCATAATAAAATATTTTTACCCAACTACTTCACTTATATTTAAACAAGTCGCTTATCTTTACTATCAACAAACGAAGTAGTTAAATTATAACAAAAAGAATGGTTTATTATGTGTAATTAAACATTCAGACAATGACTATCGCCCAACTATCTGTAACCACCCTATAATTTTTATTTATCATCATACTTTAATTTATTTCAAATATTAGAAGAAAAAAATTAGCGTTTTATTTTCAAACATGATTATCAACAGTATTTACATGAGTTTGAATTTATCTTTGATATTGCCAAAGATTGTTTCATATCTCATTAAACTTCTTATTTTTTTTTATTATAAGAAATTTAAATTGAATTGACAATAATTTTTTATTATACAATCTGAATTTTCACGGTTTGGAAAAGCAATTTAAAATCCATTAGTTGCATGAAGAACCTCTAATGTATTTTTTAAAAAAAATCTTGAATAGAAATAAGCGTCGAATCTTCCAACTCTCGTAACTGTCATTTTTCACTACATAGAAGATAACTAAATGAAAATGCCTGTAATATTTATCCATATATCATTTCATGGACCGTTTAGGGGTATTCTAATTTGCTTTTGAAGAATAACTCAAACGAAAATAAAAATTATAGCATTTTTTCTCGATTAATGATGGGTAAAATTCTGTCATTCTCGAGTGTTATTGAAAATCTTTATTTTTATTAAAATCTAAGTTGAGCCTATGCAAATATTTGTCGTTTTAGATAGTAAATTTGAGAAGCAAATCGCATTTTTTTTTATTTAAAAAAATGGACGAGTCCAAATATAAAATCCTATAGCAGGGTTATTTCAAAAGAACATTTAAAATTTGTAAATTCGCTTGGCTATCATGTTCAGTGGAATAGCATTAATGGCATTACTGTCCCGAACTACTTGGCTAAATGTTAGATCTATCTATTGACAAGGTTGTTGATCCATTTCGCTTGTTAAAATGACTAGACATTTTCTAGTAAAATTTCAAAATTAACAACATGCCAGTAAATATACGGGGGTTGATAAATATATGTGGTGCACGGGGAAAAAATTTACAACTTTGACACCCAATAAAACCAAAAAGAAATAAGATAGCAAATTTATGTTGCTTGTACATGTGAGAGCAAAACATGAAGTTTGATTTGTACGCAATTTAAAAGAAAACTTCTTATAAATAAAACTTTATGTGTTGCTGTTATCTGTACAGGCAACGAAAAATACCTGTCTTACATCCTTTAGGGTTGGTTCTTCGTTGAATGGTCCGTCAATGGTTTAGAACAAAACTGCACGCAAATAAAGTTTCATATGTTGCTCTTGCATGTACAAGCAACATAACATAATTTAGCTATCTTATTTCTTTTGGGTTTTATAGCGTGTCGAAGTCGTAAATATCCTTCTTCAAAGGGTGTTTGCAGTCAAAATTATATTGTACTTGTTCATTTCAACTCAGAGAATTAAAATAAAACATACCTTGTGTTGGCCATTTCACTTGCAAGAACTTGATATTTTTAACAAACCTCTTATATTGTACCGATATCTGCTAGTTTTCGTAGATCTTTTATGGATTTTCAGAGATCTTTTAGAAATCTGCTGGGAGGAATAAATCATTATATGGGCGGACGGTCTGTCAAATAATACAAGTTCCAAAAATTCAGAATTAAACTAACACTATTTTTCATTACGTGACAGCTATATCCAGGGCAGCTTTAGGCACAAGCGGCCGCTTGGGGCGCTGGACTAAAAAGGGCGTCAAATTATTTAAATGTAAATTACTAGAATAACTTTGTTCTCTATATTTATATATTTAATTAAAATATATATTAATAAATGTCATAGCTGTTGTATAGTTTATATCATATTTCTTTAGCAGGGAAATGTATATATTAAACAAGTGTCTACAAATTTATAGCATTTAAGGACTATGACAAACGCAATACAATCTTTTAGCTGGATAATTTAAAAGCTTCAAAAATAAATAAATGACTAGTTCACATAATTTTTTGCAAAATTATACTTTGTGCAAAAGGAAAAGGGCGCCATAATTATGCTTGCTTGTACTAAAAAAATTATGATACCGTCCTGACAATATCTATCGTTTTCCAAGTTGTGATGGGTGTTGTTCAATAAGTTGCATAATAATAAGTTTAATGTCATTCATGGGTGAAAGCTGTCCTTCAGAGGCATAACCCTCCGTTACTTTTTTGGAACCGGGTTCCACTAATTTTTAAAGTATTCTTGTGTGTAATTTATTAGGGGGGGGGGGAGAATTACCGAATTTTATTGAAGTTTATTTTTTTAATAGTTAAAATAACTTTTTTTTTAATATTTCCCCCCCAGTATTCTTAAATTTTTCGTCCATTATCCATTATTTGTTTAAATTCGAATTCATTCTCAGTTTTATTTATGTTTATTCATATTAACTATTGCATTACACCGCTATGATTAAATTATCTTGTAACTAGTCCCCTCACTTTTCATATTCGCAGGCAGTCAGTGATGTCATTCTACTTAACATTAGAGCCAAGGCATGTGGCAAACTTTAAAAGTTCTTATCTCAGAACTCTATTTCAGACTAACACTACTTAACTTCATCTAATTATTTGGCTAATGAAGGCCCAGTGATGTGAAAGACATACACTTTAATATTTTGATCCTTTAATATTTCTTTAAAATACATCTTTACTAATCTATCTTTTCCTTCTAGAAACGCGAGTGCTACATCAGCTATCAACCAAACCAAAGACCTCACCAAAAACCACGTCATCTCAAACGAGCCAATCAAGAACCCATTAGCTATTATGTCACGTGAGGACACCATCCAATCGTACACGGAGATCGCCGAGATCGAGACCGTCTTATGATTCGTTTTAAAGTACACCCGATTCTTTGTTCCCGAAAGATGAACCATTAACTTTTGTCCCGTTCCGTTTCTCACTTGTTATGGCATGCATGTACATATTATAACTATATATGGATATAAAAATAAATATATGTTATTTAATCTCAAGTTAATGGGAGTGTTACTTTTTGTAAAATATATCATCACAATCCTGCATTAATCATCGACGAAAACTTTAAATTACACATCGGTAATTTAGATTTAGTCTTTCATACATAGGCGGATCCAGAAACATATTTTTAGTCGCTGCAGAAGTACATAAAAAAGGTTTTTTAAAACGTTTAAATGAGTTTTTTCATTTCTTGCATAATTTTGCCATGTCAGAAGGGTTGATTGTCAAATACGTTTTCATTTTTTTAGGTCTTTTTAAAGTATTTGAAGTGTATACTATTCTTTTCAGGAAGAAAAAAAATTGAGCATTGAATGGTTAATAAAGAATAATTTCAAATATCGATTTAACGCTGCATATGTCCACCACCATTCAAGTTTTTGTAACTAGTATCCAGCTCATCTGTCCCCTTCTACTCTTTTTAACGGACTGAAAAGCGCTCCAACCAAAGCGCGACAAAAGAAGAAAGGTTATCAATACGCCTGTTAAGTATTTTTTTTTGTTTTATTTTATTTTTTTATGTATGTTCGCTCCGGATTTCTGCTTTAATTCAGATAATTTGAAAATTCTTTTTTTCAAAAAATAGGGGATGTCTAACTTGGGCACCTTTTGAAGAAATATCCGGTTACCCGGAATTTAAATATCCGGAATTCTCAATTTACCGGATCGTTTAAAAAAAATATTGTCCTATTTCGAAAATTATTTTTTGTTAAATAAAGAAAAATCCACTTTTGCAACAAAAAAAAATCTGGTATCCGACTGTTATATATCCGAAAATATCGGTTAACATGACTTTTTTAAAACGTTTTAAAAATATTTTCATTTTTGAATAAAGATCGTACAAAAATGACATTTCGTTCATTGGAAACGATTTAACGCGTGTGGAACCGCGGGTATGTGTGTTTCTGGCTGTGACACGCAAAACACTACTGGACCTGCCACTGCACGAAAATGTCTGAAGAATTAAAAATAAATACCATTCAACTCTAATTGCGCACCTGAAAGCCAGAATTTTATCATTTTAGTTAGTAATTTTTTAATTAATATTTATAGTTTCTGTTTACCTAATATTAATCGTAGCGCTGTAGGGACAGAGAACGTGCCATTTTAGTTTAGTCGATACAATGTGGGACTTCTAAACAATAGGTCGCTAGTTCAAGTCCCCGGACTCCCCAGCATAAAACCTTCATAATTTTTTTGAAATTGAATGTTTTATGCGGGAAAACTGCAGTTTTTTTGAAGATCAATAAAATTAAAGGTTTTTGTTATAATATCCTTCATAAAAACCTGCAAAAACAAAACTTCAATTTTTAACCATGAATGGAAAATGCAGATATTTTAAAGGTTTTATGCAGGAAAATTATAAAAACTTCAAAAAAACTGCAGTTTTTTGTTTCAGTATCCTTTATAAAACCTTCAATTTGACAATTTTTATGAAGGTTTCATGCTGACTTTTTTTGCTGGGTGGAGCAACTTAATTTCTTTTTAATATATGTCTTAACAGATTCCCCAGAAGGACGGGGCCAATCATATATATAGTAGACTGATCTAATACTGTTATACAAACCACAACAAATACTGGTCCCTATGCTAATGACAGGATAATATAGTATTCGAGGAAAATGCACTATGCACTAAATGATTATATTTTCAAACATGTTTTTTTTTAATTTGTAAAAAACCAGTAAGCTTTGAGGTAAGTTCACATTTCTTTAGTAAAATATTTAAATAGCCATTTAATCAGCAGAACAATAGAACTAGAACTGAAAGTATGGACGCTGTACCGCATTTTTCCCAATTTCATTTGCCTTTCCAATAAACTAAAAAAATAACGTCTTCATGGCTTGATAAAAAAAAACTTTTTACGAAAATCCTTGTTTAATCACAGTTGCAACCAGTTTCTACTTTACTGAATCTTCTATTTAACTTTTTTCCAATTACAAAATTAATTAAATTTTTAGATTTTTGTCCTTTTTTTGTTGCTTTCATTTCTGGTCCCTCTTCTAGTTTTTACTGCCGAATATTACCATTTTCTAGATTTTTACACATTTCTTAACATTTTTTTAATCTTGATCTCTTCGAAATAATACTCTTCGGTATAATTATTTTTAAGACCACCACACACCTTTGTTTTCGAATACTTATTTAGTATTTGCGGATTAGCATTTTTTCCATTAATAACTACAAACATGACAACAGCAATTTATTTTCTTGTCTATACAGCAAAAGATATTTAATTTAAAAAAATTCCCCAAAAAATATTCTTCGTACTTAATTGTAAGTCTTATTTTGTAATAACTAATTGTTTTTTATTAATTTTATTATGAATAAAATAAACTTAAGTATGACTAAATCTAAATATATGGTGGATCCTTAACAATACTTACAGGTTTTAAATATAATAATCTCAACAGCTTGAAATAAATAGAAATAAGTATGTTTTACAATGTGATCACAATTTTATGTGATCACATTTAGTAATCGTTTATTAAATGTGATCACATAAAATATTGAAATATGCCACTTCATTGTACTATCTTATAAAATCGATAATGCTGCAAGAATGATCCATAAAAAAGGAGGTACTTTCTTTGTGCAATATTAGGTTTAAATGTTTTGTATATTAAAATAAACAATTAAAATATAGATGATTAAAATAAACAATTGAAATATAGATAATTAAAATATAGAAGATAATTCACCCATGATTAAAATGTAGATGATATTCACAAATGATAAAAAATATAGATAATATTCCCTGCCCATTAGGTAATTTTTCCATCATGTAAATTCATAAAGAAATCAAGTGAGGCTGTATCGGAGCACGGCAAGAAAGGTTTTAAAGGAAACGTAAGTTTAACAGACTATATAAATAAGGATTAGCCAACAACAAAAAATCCGCCAACATTAAGAAGTTAAGATGAGCTTTTATCATCTTGCTTCCCCCCCCCCCCTTAATTTGTTCAAAATTTCACACATATCCAAATCTAATTTTCCATCGAATTACGCAAAATTTATGCCAATTGCGAAATTCACCACAGAGTTATAGTGTCGGAATAGATTACCCTAAAACACGTTGTTACTATATACTGATGTAACACGTTGTTACTATATACTGATACCCCTATGTAGCTGATTTTAAAGATGTCATCAAATGTTATTTGATTTTTCAAACTGTCATTTCAATCATATGTAAATATTTATTTAATATCTTAAATATTACTATAACACAGAACACTATAATATATTTTTGAAAAAGGGTATGCAAATAATTACAACACAAATTTCAAATAAAAATGATCCCTCGAAAAATATTAAGAAATATGTCGAGTAATTGTGTAACAATATATTGTAATAATACATTTAATGATTTTAAAAATGTTAATGATTGTAATAGTACATTTAATTATTGTAATAATACATTTAATGAAACAATATATTTAATTATACAATGCATTTAATGATTTTACATTATCAGCTTTTAAGGTAGTTAAATCACGTAAACTATACATACATTTAGTTAACTTAAAATGACACAAAAAAATAATTTTAACAATACGTATCAAACTTTTTACATCCAATTTTGCTATGCAATAAAGATATAAATATTGTAATAATACATAATACATTTAATTATACAATATATTTCATAAGTGTAATAATATATTGATTGATTTTACATTTTCTGGTTTTTAAATAGTTAAATAACGTGAACTATATATTTAATTTAACTGAAAACTCTTAAAATTACACACAAAAATCATTTTAGCACTGGGTAATTTATTTATTTTTACATCCATTTTTTTATGTAATGAAAATGAATAAATACAGGTATAATGTTCATCTTTAAATTATTTCATTTATAAAAACTTTAATTAGTGCCTAGTCAAGTTCAGAAACATTTTTTTAATAGTAATTATCCAATATGATTATGAAAGGGAAAACGCAGAACATCCATACACGTTAGTTTTCTAATGGTAAACGTAAAACATACACATATTTTGTTTGTATTACATTAAAACCAACTTTTCAACAGGATTGGCAAATGTCATACCCTATACACATCGGTTCCTCTTACAAATAAAATATTTTTATAGTGTCGCATTTTATTTCTCAGAAACTACAATAACAACCGTTCAACTGTCATTCCGATCCCCTTCCAGAAATCCGTCCCATTTTTCATTTTCTACCACAATGATCATCGCAATACGAGTCCGGGAGAACATTTCACGAAATGACTAGTACCAAAACAACTTGAGCGCGGTATTTTCTAAGAAGATGTCAATTCATTTTGTTAGACATTGCTTTTCTCCCTTTTTAATATATTTTATTTATTTGCAATGCTGTTCGCGGTTCTGTCTTGGATAGAGAGTATCAAAATATCCACTGATGTGCAAAACTTAAGGTCGATACGCGTCGATACGATCTTATGCCTGAGAGAGTCGGAATTATCAGAATAAACGGGATTAATGTTAACGCCTCTTGCAAATATATAGCGAGAAATGTTATAAAAATTTATCTTTGCAACTTTGACTCGCAATAAAACATAAAAGAAATAAGGCAGATAAGTTGTGTGGCTCGTACATGTAATAGGGACGCATGAAGTTTTATTTGTACGCAGTTTTTTTTCCAAAACCACTAACGAATCAGTCAACGGACTATTCTAAAACCCTTAACGCACTAGAAAACCATTAACGTACTGAACATTTTCCTGAGGATGAGTGTAGGAAAATAATCTTTACAACTTTGACAGGCAATAAAACCTAAAATAAGGTATATAAGTTGTGTTGCGTGTACGTGTAATAGTAGACGCATAAAATTTTATTTGTACGCAGTTGTTTTCCAAAACCACTAACAAATCAGTCAATGGACCATTCTAAAACCATTAACGCACCAATAAACCATTAACGTACTGAGCATTTTCCTGAGGATGAGTGTAAGAAAATTATCTTTTCAACGTTGACACGCAATAAAACCTAAAAGAAATAAGGTATTTAATTTATGTTGCTTGTACATGTAATAGCGACGCATGAAGTTTTATTTGTACGCAGTTTTTTTTCCAAAACCACTAACGAATCAGTCAACGGACTATTCTAAAACCCTTAACGCACTAGAAAACCATTAACGTATTGAGCATTTTCCTGAGGATGAGTGTAGGAAAATAATCTTTACAACTTTGACAGGCAATAAAACCTAAAAGAAATAAGGTAGATAAGTTGTGTTTCGTGTACGTGTTATAGTAGACGCATGATTTATTTGTACGCAGTTTTTTTTTCCAAAACCATAACGAATCATTCAACGGACCATTCTAAAACTATTTACGCACCAATAAACCATTAACGTATTGAGCCTTTTCCTGAGGATTAGTGTAGGAAAATTATCTTTTCAACGTTGACACGCAATAAAACCTAAAAGAAATAAGGTATTTAATTTATGTTGCTTGTACATGTAATAGCGACGCATGAAGTTTTATTTGTACGCAGTTTTTTTTCCAAAACCACTAACGAATCAGTCAACGGACTATTCTAAAACCCTTAACGCACTAGAAAACCATTAACGTATTGAGCATTTTCCTGAGGTTGAGTGTAGGAAAATAATCTTTACAACTTTGACAGGCAATAAAACCTAAAAGAAATAAGGTAGATAAATTGTGTTTCGTGTACGTGTAATAGTAGACGCATGATTTATTTGTACGCATTTTTTTTTTCCAAAACCATAACGAATCATTCAACGGACCATTCTAAAACTATTTACGCACCAATAAACCATTAACGTATTGAGCCTTTTCCTGAGGATTAGTGTAGGAAAATTATCTTTACAACGTTGACACGCAATAAAACCTAAAAGAAATAAGGTAGATAAGTTGTGTTTCGTGTACGTGTAATAGTAGACGCATGAAATTTTATTTGTACGCAGTTTTTTTTTTTTCCAAAACCACTAACGAAACATTCAACGGACCATTCTAAAACCATTAACGTACTGATCCTTCTTCTAAGGATGAGTGTAGGAAAATTATCTTTACAACGTTGACACGCAATAAAACCTAAAGAAAATAATTCAAATATAAATATTGACGACCAACAACAGACTCAAGGCCCAACAAGGTTGGTACAGCTAATATCTCTTAACTATCCCTGAATGCATATCTAACTTCTTTTTAAAATCCATTATTCCTGTACAATTAACAATATTCACTGGCAAGTTGTTCTATTTGTGTATTAACCGTATTATAGAAAATAGTTTTTTCTCCCTTCCCGATTAAAATGTGATTTGTTTAATTTAAACCCATGACCTCTCGTTCTATCACTCATATTAAAATCTAAACCCTCCACATCCCTTTATTTAATAAATTTGAGCAGTTGAATCAAATCTCCTCTAACCCTTTTCTCTTCCATAGTATACATATTCAAATTTCTTAATCTTTCTTCATCTATCTATCTGGGTAAGTTCGTTTTTCACACATATAACCGCAACTTATAAAGTTTTATTTATAAGCAAAAAAAATGAAGGGGGTAGTTTTTTTTTACTACGTACAAATAAAACTTCTATGTGTTTCTTTTAGGTTTTATTACGTGTCAAAGTTGTAAAGATGATTCTTTAACACCTTGTATACCATTCCAAGATCACAGCAACTGAATATTTTTTTCTGCAATGAGAAACACTTCAAACAACAAACCCTAAAGGACGTATTGGATTTTGTTCCTGTAGATCCACAATGAAGAATATATGACACATAAAAATCATAACATATATACCTTATGTATTACCAAACAAATAAAGAGAAAAGGACGCTCACAAAATGGAGTGAGAACCTGTGTGGCCTGGTTAGAAGAATGGCAAGTTTTTAATCAGAGTTTTAAGAGTTCGATCATCGCTATTCGTCCGAGAAACACAGTGCGGAGGTGATGGTGTACGCCAAAAGAGAAATATTAAAAAGGGATTAATAAATATATATTTTTTTTAATTAATTAATTTTATTACAGAACCCGTAATCACGAATCCATAAATAAATTACTTTGAACTAATAATGTAACAGTCGAATTGATAACTTTTCTCCTTTGACGCACTTTCTAAAATTGGTTGACCCGATTTTAAGTCGGTTAAAAACCAGTAAGTTTCGTAAGAAAATGCACTCAATTATAAAATAAAATATTATATTCTTACAGACTGAACCTAAACAGCAACTATTATTTTCTAGTTATTTTATATAAAATTATATGCCAATCAATGAGTTAAGAAATTAAATAATGATAATGAACATGGTAGACATAACAAATGTTTCACTGTTTAGAGGCATCTGTAGAAGAAGAAAATCAATCCAATTTCAAAATTATTATACAAGCAATTACGGAACTTTACAGTAAAAAAATGTATATCTGGGGAATATAATATTATCACAAACAACCTACACAGATATCTTAGTCCGTCCAAAAACTGCAATCCCTTAAGGTAAGTTTTTTTATACGTTATTGTCGGTATTCTTCAAAGTCTTCAATCAGTTTTAACGGAAATTATTTAAAAATTTTAAAAAAAAACTCGTTAACTTTCTAAAAAAAATATTGTAATATGCAAAGGCAGAGAAAATATTGCATAACATGCAGAAAAATTAATGGTCTAGTTTATCTTTGGCTGTAGGCGCTGTATACTTTTCCTAGAGTTGCTTAAAGTATAGAGCTATTTTCTTGCTTATACATCAGGCTGGAAATAATGATAAGGGTATGAAACTAAAAAAAAATTTAAAACATAGATTTTTGTTAACAAATTTTTTTTAACTCAATATTTAAAATACAGAAAAAATATGTTCATCTTATTATCAGAACATTTTAAACTATATGAAAACAAGTTTGCATTTCAACGAAATAAACGTTATCTGGTTTTTTATGATAATTTCTTAATATGCAAATAATAAATTAACAATTTCTTAATATATAATTTAAGAGAACTGCTGGTTACATATTTATATAAAAAATTATTTTCGCTTGATATGTTGAAAAAGTAATAAATTTAAGTTTCTTTTTTTTTTAAATGCTCGAATAATAAAAGCAATCGAAAAATGTTTTGTTTAGAAACCATACACCTTTTATACAAAATTAGAAATTAAACATTTATATTTTTCCGAAACATGTTTCTATTTATATTTTATATATCTTTGAAGTATATACAACGTATACAGCTATCTATCCAAGATATCCTATCCATTTCTTGCGATGACTGCCGTATGTTTTTCAACAAAAATATTTTACTTTTTCCATTTAAGTTATTGGAAACACTTCGAACCATTTCTCGTTGTAATAATTCTCTTTTTCTCTTTTCATTCTCCTACCTCCTTCCCCCCCCCCCCCCCCCCCCCCACACACACGTTTGTTTTCTTCTTTCTCTTGAAACCATCTCTGGGGAAAACCGCTCTCATTTCTCGTCCCTTTCCCTCCTAAGTTGACGAGAGAGTTCCGCAAAAAGTGTTTTTTAAACTATGCCTTTAAAAACAAAATGCCTAACGTCTGTCTAAAAAATCCCTTTCACACAATGATCACCGTTCTTTTTTAGATTATCCGTATTTTGAAAGGGCAAAGTATCTTTCTTACCTCATTTTTTTTAAAAGGAGGGGGGGGGAGGAGGACATTGAAGGCAGTTGTCATTTACTATGGCAACAAAACAATTTAAATTCATTTAGCTTCAAAACAGAATAAAAAAAAATATATAGTAATAAACAGAAAAAAATTTCACCAAACGATAAAAAAATATTCATTTTAAAATTACTTTTTTTTTTTGTCTCTTTATTTCAACGATCTCAATATCGATTCTGAGTAAGAAAAGGTATAAGAAAACAGTTGCAGCTTTCACACCTTAGCATGAATATCACATGAATCGGGAAAAAAACTCAGCGTTTCATCTACTTGTAGTGCATTGCTAGGAGATTTAAAGCGTAAGAGGGGATAGTGGAGTCCGCTATTTCTTTTGTGGAAAACATATGAAAAAGTACTACTGTTTTTATAATAATTCGTTATAAAAATAAAATAATCTTTTTTTTAAATAAAGTAAACCGACTTTAAGAAAAATGTGCTAAAAAGTAACTTTTAATTTTACGAACGAATTGAAGAAATTGAATTATTTAATATCAATTATACTTATTACATCTTTTTGAAGTTGGTGGCAATTTTCAAAAAAAATACCTAAATTTTGGCGCCGATTTAAATAAAAAATTGTAATAAGTATAAAATTGATATCAAATAATTCAATTTTTTCAACTAGTTTGTAAAATTAAAAATTACACTTTTTAAAATAGGTACTTAAAAATAAGTAAAATGTACTAATTTCTGATTGCATTCAATTCTTATCATAACTCCTTTTTGAAAAAAAATTTACTCAAAAATGAATAAGAAGATCAATTGCTTGCCTACATATGCTGCCTTCATAAATCACTTTCAATAAATATCGACAATTAAAACCAGGACTTACTGGGAATAGAACCCACGTATGCAGCACCGCTGTCCATAGTCTTAACCGTTAAAAGCTATCAATGCGATGCAAAGAAGTCATAAACAGAAGTAATGTTAAAAAGGTGTACCAAAGAGAATGGAAAGTGAGATAATTTAATTGTAATAAATCTGTTTTAATTTAAGCAATCGACGTCAAATAGTGGGGAAAAACATCTTCTGAACAACTATTTTAAGTGTGTCAGGTCGCTTTGTTTAGATGGCTTGAACAGAAGATGAAATTACCAATATTATATCACATTGATCATTTTTGCAAAAGTACGATTGCTTAAATGGGAGTACATCATCGCTCATTTACGATGCAATTGTACTTAAAATAAAACAATTACGTTCATGTACTCATTTTTAAGCACTATTTTTTTTACAGTGTATGTTTTACTTTTCAGCGTATTTTTCTTAAAAAGATTATATTGTTTAACAAAATGTTTCATCACAGCACGCGACTTATTGTAGAAAACTGTCGAGTTCTTTCACATTTTAAATTGAGGTATTTCCAGACGGCGGAGAGTTGGCGAGGAAACGGAAAACAGGTGTTGGACGCAAATGGCACTACTTTTAGCATGAGCACAAATGGCACTACTTTTAGCATGAGCACAAATGGCACTACTTTTAGCATGAGCACAAATGGCACTACTTTTAGCATGAGCGCAAATGGCACTACTTTTAGCATGAGCACAAATGGCACTACTTTTAGCATGAGCACAAATGGCACTACTTTTAGCATGAGCACAAATGGCTTTACTTTTAGCATGAGCACAAATGGCACTACTTTTAGCATGAGCACAAATGGCACTACTTTTAGCATGAGCGCAAATGGCACTACTTTTAGCATAAGCGCAAATGGCACTACTTTTAGCATGAGCGCAAATGGCACTACTTTTAGCATGAGCGCAAATGGCACTACTTTTAGCATGAGCGCAAATGGCACTACTTTTAGCATAAGCGCAAATGGCACTACTTTTAGCATGAGCACAAATGGCACTACTTTTAGCATGAGCACAAATGGCACTACTTTTAGCATGAGCACAAATGGCACTACTTTTAGCATGAGCACACATGGCACTACTTTTAGCATGAGCACAAATGGCACTACTTTTAGCATGAGCACAAATGGCACTACTTTTAGCATGAGCACAAATGGCACTACTTTTAGCATAAGCGCAAATGGCACTACTTTTAGCATGAGCACAAATGGCACTACTTTTAGCATGAGCACAAATGGCACTACTTTTAGCATGAGCGCAAATGGCACTACTTTTAGCATGAGCGCAAATGGCACTACTTTTAGCATGAGCGCAAATGGCACTACTTTTAGCATGAGCACAAATGGCACTACTTTTAGCATGAGCACAAATGGCACTACTTTTAGCATGAGCACAAATGGCACTACTTTTAGCATGAGCACAAATGGCACTACTTTTAGCATGAGCACAAATGGCACTACTTTTAGCATGAGCGCAAATGGCACTACTTTTAGCATGAGCGCAAATGGCACTACTTTTAGCATGAGCGCAAATGGCACTACTTTTAGCATGAGCGCAAATGGCACTACTTTTAGCATGAGCGCAAATGGCACTACTTTTAGCATGAGCGCAAATGGCACTACTTTTAGCATGAGCGCAAATGGCACTACTTTTAGCATGAGCGCAAATGGCACTACTTTTAGCATGAGCGCAAATGGCACTACTTTTAGCATGAGCACAAATGGCACTACTTTTAGCATGAGCGCAAATGGCACTACTTTTAGCATGAGCGCAAATGGCACTACTTTTAGCATGAGCGCAAATGGCACTACTTTTAGCATGAGCGCAAATGGCACTACTTTTAGCATGAGCGCAAATGGCACTACTTTTAGCATGAGCACAAATGGCACTACTTTTAGCATGAGCGCAAATGGCACTACTTTTAGCATGAGCACAAATGGCACTACTTTTAGCATGAGCACAAATGGCACTACTTTTAGCATGAGCACAAATGGCACTACTTTTAGCATGAGCACAAATGGCACTACTTTTAGCATGAGCACAAATGGCACTACTTTTAGCATGAGCGCAAATGGCACTACTTTTAGCATGAGCGCAAATGGCACTACTTTTAGCATGAGCGCAAATGGCACTACTTTTAGCATGAGCGCAAATGGCACTACTTTTAGCATGAGCGCAAATGGCACTACTTTTAGCATGAGCGCAAATGGCACTACTTTTAGCATGAGCGCAAATGGCACTACTTTTAGCATGAGCGCAAATGGCACTACTTTTAGCATGAGCGCAAATGGCACTACTTTTAGCATGAGCGCAAATGGCACTACTTTTAGCATGAGCGCAAATGGCACTACTTTTAGCATGAGCGCAAATGGCACTACTTTTAGCATGAGCGCAAATGGCACTACTTTTAGCATGAGCGCAAATGGCACTACTTTTAGCATGAGCGCAAATGGCACTACTTTTAGCATGAGCGCAAATGGCACTACTTTTAGCATGAGCGCAAATGGCACTACTTTTAGCATGAGCGCAAATGGCACTACTTTTAGCATGAGCGCAAATGGCACTACTTTTAGCATGAGCGCAAATGGCACTACTTTTAGCATGAGCGCAAATGGCACTACTTTTAGCATGAGCGCAAATGGCACTACTTTTAGCATGAGCGCAAATGGCACTACTTTTAGCATGAGCGCAAATGGCACTACTTTTAGCATGAGCGCAAATGGCACTACTTTTAGCATGAGCGCAAATGGCACTACTTTTAGCATGAGCGCAAATGGCACTACTTTTAGCATGAGCGCAAATGGCACTACTTTTAGCATGAGCGCAAATGGCACTACTTTTAGCATGAGCGCAAATGGCACTACTTTTAGCATGAGCGCAAATGGCACTACTTTTAGCATGAGCGCAAATGGCACTACTTTTAGCATGAGCGCAAATGGCACTACTTTTAGCATGAGCGCAAATGGCACTACTTTTAGCATGAGCGCAAATGGCACTACTTTTAGCATGAGCGCAAATGGCACTACTTTTAGCATGAGCGCAAATGGCACTACTTTTAGCATGAGCACAAATGGCACTACTTTTAGCATGAGCACAAATGGCACTACTTTTAGCATGAGCACAAATGGCACTACTTTTAGCATGAGCGCAAATGGCACTACTTTTAGCATGAGCGCAAATGGCACTACTTTTAGCATGAGCACAAATGGCACTACTTTTAGCATGAGCACAAATGGCACTACTTTTAGCATGAGCGCAAATGGCACTACTTTTAGCATGAGCACAAATGGCACTACTTTTAGCATGAGCACAAATGGCACTACTTTTAGCATGAGCACAAATGGCACTACTTTTAGCATGAGCACAAATGGCACTACTTTTAGCATGAGCACAAATGGCACTACTTTTAGCATGAGCGCAAATGGCACTACTTTTAGCATGAGCGCAAATGGCACTACTTTTAGCATAAGCGCAAATGGCACTACTTTTAGCATGAGCACAAATGGCACTACTTTTAGCATGAGCACAAATGGCACTACTTTTAGCATGAGCACAAATGGCACTACTTTTAGCATGAGCACAAATGGCACTACTTTTAGCATGAGCACAAATGGCACTACTTTTAGCATGAGCACAAATGGCACTACTTTTAGCATGAGCGCAAATGGCACTACTTTTAGCATGAGCGCAAATGGCACTACTTTTAGCATGAGCACAAATGGCACTACTTTTAGCATGAGCACAAATGGCACTACTTTTAGCATGAGCGCAAATGGCACTACTTTTAGCATGAGCACAAATGGCACTACTTTTAGCATGAGCACAAATGGCACTACTTTTAGCATGAGCACAAATGGCACTACTTTTAGCATGAGCACAAATGGCACTACTTTTAGCATGAGCACAAATGGCACTACTTTTAGCATGAGCGCAAATGGCACTACTTTTAGCATGAGCGCAAATGGCACTACTTTTAGCATAAGCGCAAATGGCACTACTTTTAGCATGAGCACAAATGGCACTACTTTTAGCATGAGCACAAATGGCACTACTTTTAGCATGAGCACAAATGGCACTACTTTTAGCATGAGCACAAATGGCACTACTTTTAGCATGAGCACAAATGGCACTACTTTTAGCATGAGCACAAATGGCACTACTTTTAGCATAAGCGCAAATGGCACTACTTTTAGCATGAGCACAAATGGCACTACTTTTAGCATGAGCACAAATGGCACTACTTTTAGCATGAGCGCAAATGGCACTACTTTTAGCATGAGCACAAATGGCACTACTTTTAGCATGAGCACAAATGGCACTACTTTTAGCATGAGCACAAATGGCACTACTTTTAGCATGAGCACAAATGGCACTACTTTTAGCATAAGCGCAAATGGCACTACTTTTAGCATGAGCGCAAATGGCACTACTTTTAGCATGAGCGCAAATGGCACTACTTTTAGCATGAGCGCAAATGGCACTACTTTTAGCATGAGCGCAAATGGCACTACTTTTAGCATGAGCGCAAATGGCACTACTTTTAGCATGAGCGCAAATGGCACTACTTTTAGCATGAGCACAAATGGCACTACTTTTAGCATGAGCACAAATGGCACTACTTTTAGCATGAGCACAAATGGCACTACTTTTAGCATAAGCGCAAATGGCACTACTTTTAGCATGAGCGCAAATGGCACTACTTTTAGCATAAGCACAAATGGCACTACTTTTAGCATGAGCATAAATGGCACTACTTTTAGCATGAGCGCAAATGACACGTCACCACTACTTTGTGACTCTAGAATTTTACAGCTATCGGTCCAACCGAAGCACCTAGACTAGACATCTGGTTATCAATCGCCAAAAGATATAATTGATCATTAGATAGCAGTTGGAAATATCGATTTGACGGAATCCTCAAATATTCAAAATCATTCGAATGTTGCGACTGTTAAAATCTTTTTTTCGATATGTGCGGGGATTGTTTTTTTTTAGATTTTAAGAAGTATGCCTGTCCAATTACTGTAGATTCAGAAAGCTCATCTCTTTTGCTTTAACTTTATTCTTCCAAATTCGGTTTTCAGTTAAGATTATTGAATTGAGTTTGTCTGTAAAACAATTTCGATTTTTTTTTTTTAATTTATTATTCTAATTACGAAGGAATCCTAACTTAAAATAGTTTTGTTCGGTACATCTGAATTGTACTCCTTTCCTGAAAATCACGTAGTAAATCACGTAGTAAATACTTAACACGCAAGAAGGAGCAGGATGAGAAGGCGCGCGTACACAGTATTCATAAACCAATTCTTACGGTACAGTCGAGACTGTACATATCGATTGTTTTTAAATTTGGCCTCTGTTTAACGGATATTACTTCTTATGACTGAGTTTTATAATAATTCAATTTAAAGAATGTTCGATTAGGAATAACTAGTTACAAGCAATTATTTAAATCAAATCTGAACACTGTTTAGACAATAATCGTTCTCTTTTGCAAAATATTTTTTTTATAACAATGTATTCAAATATTATATTTAATAATCGAAATTAAGACAAACATGTTTCATTGTTACAATTTGGATCATTTCGACGCCATTTTCAAAACAAAGTCATCTCTTACTAAAGCTCGTTCCGTTTTTCTGACATCGGTACCTGTTTTTAGAAGCAACACATCAATATTACCTGAGGTATGTGTATTATAAGTTGAAATATATTAATATTATAAATTGAATATTTGTGGAAGAGACAATATATTAAAAATATTTAATTTCTTCTCTGGTAGTATCCGCATGTTTCTTTTTCTAACCTAGAATATTATATCAACTGTTTTGTAAAACATTTATCAGCGGTTCAGGATTTTTAAAATTTCAAATTACTTAAATTTTAAACTAGATCATTTTAATATCATAAGGTTTAAATTTTCCTTATAAATAAAATTGCGTGTATTTTATTTTTTATTTCTAATTTGTTAAATCACACCTATTAACTATTTCCATTTAATAGTCACATGGTTGGCTGTATATAATTTTTTCTTCTTTTTAAATACAATTATCGTACTATGTGAGAAAATAAATAGCAGGATCAAATTTTAGATACAATGACAAGTTTAATTTCTTGCGTTTGCGGAGAAGTCACTGTGTTAGCAACTAATTCTCATGTTTTCAAACACCCTTTGTACAATAAAATTTGTCAAGTTGAATATTTCACACCCAAAATAAACTAAATCAAGAAGTAGAATTATTTAAGATTTTCAGATAAAATTTCTGTCCAGGAACCAGAGTAGTTAAACATTTAACCAATCGAAGATTTTTAATCAAGTTCTGTATTAGTGGCAGAAATGTAATTTCAAAAAGCTGCGATTCACGGTTTGTTGTCACACGAATTTCAAACATGGATCCTCTGTTTTAAAGGATTCAAATTAACACACGATAAGAATATCAATGATTTCAGATTATAACAATACAAATATGGTTATGCTTTAGTTAAAGGAATTCAGTACAGTACCCTGAAATCGTCAAAAATTCATTTTTGAGATTTTTTTTTAAATCTTTTAATTGAAATCTTTATTAGAATTTTTTATTTAATTAGTTTATATTAATATTAATCTTCCTATTAATGTACAATGTAATTTTTATTTCTTGTCGTACTAGAAGTATGTAAAAATAATTTTAAAAAAAACAGGTTAGCAAGTGTAAGCGGTAAGATTCTAATTATACCAAAATATGAAATTTTGAACTTCGATGTACCTTTTCTACAAAACTATTGTGTATAAGCACATAATTTTTTTGAAAATTGAGGCATATAACCCACAGATTAATTCGTATAACATTTTGTATGAAGCTTACCATAATTATTTTTTATCCTGCAAAAAACTATATAATTTTTTTTTAGAAAATTTTTTTGGTAGTTGGCAAAAATTTTATTAAAAATATTTAATCTATTTTTTTTTTAAATTATAACTTCAGATTATTTTACAAGAGTTACTAAGTGCTTATAATGCTTTCAAACATATAATTTGCGTACTTTCAAAGAAAAGGTACATCGGAAAATGGAATATTAACGTTGCCTTTTAAATGTGTAGGAAATTAGATAATTTTTTTAAAAAATAATAAACTTTTTCTTCTAAATTTTAACTTCAATATATTATACAAGAGTTATTTCCAAAATGTAGAAAATTAAAAAAAAATGTAAGGTTAACAGTTTTCAAAAAAAAAAAGTACATCTAAATATGGCATGTAAACATTGGGTAACCCATGGAGCACCGAGTTCCCTTAAACTATATAGCGAAAATATATTTCGAATTGAGTAGTAAATTATGCATTTAAGACTTTTTTTTGATCGAATCTTTAAAAACCGAATCAACACCAAATTTAAATAATCATAATTATAAAATTTCTTGTAGCTTTTGTTATATTAAAATTAATATTATTCTATTTAAAAATACATTGTTATAATAATGTTTTTTCCAAAAATAATAAATTACATTATTATCGCTTATGTCTTTTACAATAATGTTTTTAAATAATCATTTGTAACAATACATTTTTATTAGAATAAACTAAGTATTGAACATTTGTTCATTTCACCGCCATTTTGAAGATTTCATAGACGCCATATGAAAGCTGAAATTACAATTTTATCAACTATCGTCCACTGTGAGGAAATGTCGAATTTCCGATTTATTTTTATAGGACGGTAAGAGCATAACATTGTACTTAAAAAAAATATTTTATTGAAACCACCTCCTCCAAATATTTTTTTTATTATGTTAAATATTTTTCTTGATTTGCTTTAGGAATTTGGCAATTACGTTTAGTCGCTATCTGATAAAAATAATATTCCACTACTTTTTTTTTGTACAGATGTTCTTAATTAATTTTATTTCGATTTAAATATGTAACAACATTTTTATAATATATATATATTTTGTAAATTGATTTAAGTATGCTTCTGGAAATAAGCGATGATTTCCTACATCGGAAAGTTGCGAGTTCGACTAATGTCTTCTTATCGAAAATTAGTAAACATTGGTGCACTTTAAATCTGTCGTTATGGAAATGTAGTCACGTTGGTCGTGGTGTTTAACATTGGTGCACTTTAAATCTGTCGTGATGGAAATGTAGTTCCGTTGATCATGGTGTTTAAGTTCGAAGGAACGTGTGCTAGCTCGGATGTTGTCGTAGTCACTGATCATGATACAATTTCAAGAAGCAGTATTTCTAAGACGGGTACAAATGTCCGAGATAGATAATGGAATCATTACTTACAGTTTATTGTGCAAATCTAGTTCCACTGCGATTCAACCAACGGAAACAATTTCGCGTGATCTTCGTCTAAATCAGCGGTTTTTTTTTAATACTTTGTTTCTTTGTAATAGTTACAAATTTTAAACAAAAGATACAAAGCCCAAATGGATCTGGCCACGAAGGTTGAATGAACATGTAAAATGGTGTTCCCACATGCATTCATAATTTTCGAATTCATAACAAATTGGGAATTCGCATAACAAATTGTTATTCAATTCCACTAGAATATTTAAAATATTGTGGTCTTCAATAGACGATGTAATCGCCTGCTTTATGCATAAATAATTTAACGAAAAGAAAGCGTTGACAATGGTTTAACTCATCTGAATCACGAAAATTAAAAAAACTATTATCTAATTTTTGCAGGGACCTAAAGTAGGCCGAAAGGACGAGGGGGCGCCTCTTCGGAGCGTACAACGGTGGGCAACTCTTGAGCGAAAGCCGAGGGTTGAGACCGAAAGGACGAGGGAGCGCCTCTTCGTAGCGTGCAGCGGTGGGCAACTCTTGAGCGAAAGCCAAGGGTTGAAGTAGGCCGAAAGGACGAGGGAGCGCTCTTCGGAGCGTGCAACGGTGGGCAACTCTTGAGCGAAAGCCAAGGGTTGAGGTAGGCCGAAAGGACGAGGGAGCGCCTCTTCGGAGCATGCAACGGTGGGCAACTCTTGAGCGAAAGCCGAGGGTTGAAGTAGACCGAAAGGACGAGGGAGCGCCTCTTCGTAGCGTGCAGCGGTGGGCAACTCTTGAGCGAAAGCCAAGGGTTGAAGTAGGCCGAAAGGACGAGGGGGAGCCTCTTCGTAGCGTGAAGCGGTGGGCAACTCTTGAGCGAAAGCCAAGGGTTGAAGTAGGCCGAAAGGACGAGGGAGCGCCTCTTCGTAGCGTGCAGCGGTGGGCAACTCTTGAGCGAAAGCCAAGGGTTGAAGTAGGCCGAAAGGACGAGGGAGCGCCTCTTCGGAGCGTGCAACGGTGGGCAACTCTTGAGCGAAAGCCAAGGGTTGAAGTAGGCCGAAAGGACGAGGGAGCGCCTCTTCGGAGCATGCAACGGTGGGCAACTCTTGAGCGAAAGCCGAGGGTTGAAGTAGACCGAAAGGACGAGGGAGCGCCTCTTCGTAGCGTGCAGCGGTGGGCAACTCTTGAGCGAAAGCCAAGGGTTGAAGTAGGCCGAAAGGACGAGGGAGCACCTCTTCGGAGCGTGCAACGGTGGGCAACTCTTGAGCGAAAGCCAAGGGTTGAGGTAGGCCGAAAGGACGAGGGAGCGCCTCTTCGGAGCGTGCAACGGTGGGCAACTCTTGAGCGAAAGCCAAGGGTTGAAGTAGGCCGAAAGGACGAGGGAGCGCCTCTTCGGAGCATGCAACGGTGGGCAACTCTTGAGCGAAAGCCAAGGGTTGAAGTAGGCCGAAAGGACGAGGGAGCGCCTCTTCGGAGCGTGCAACGGTGGCAACTCTTGAGCGAAAGCCAAGGGTTGAAGTAGGCCGAAAGGACGAGGGAGCACTTCTTCGGGGCGTGCAAAAGTGGGCAACTCTTGAGCGAAAGCCAAGAATTGAAGTAGGCCGAAAGGACGAGGGAGCGTCTCTTCAGAGCGTGCAACGGTGGGCAACTCTTGAGCGAAAGCCAAGGGTTGAGGCAACACCACCGTAACTGACTCAAGACCTGAGCGCGCTTCGGATGAGTCATCGCAAGCAGACCGGTATCGAAGAAGAAGCGAATGGCACTTAGCGAAATAATTTTCGGACGTTTTTCAAAGTTCGAGCATATTTTACTTTCTTGCACATTTCGCGTAGTGTATAACGGTGAAAGGTCAATGTCTATTTTTAGAATTCAGTACCTATTTAATAAACCAAAATTATTTATTTCATTTGTTTTATCAATGTTCATGAACTGAGTAACAATGCAAATCAATTTAATTCTTGAGTGAATGGACTGTTTATTAGCTCATAAACATGTCCTCTTTTTGGTCAAAATAATATAAAAAAAAGATATTTTTTATTACATAAGTTCACTAATTTAAGTAAATAAAAAACAATTTTTATTTCTCAGTTCAAACTTTTGTTATGAACTTTATATTCGCTTGCTAGTTCAAAATGAACCTTCAAAAGACATGTGCAAGTAAAGAATACTTTTTTAAAATAAATTTATACATTTTATAGAAGTTTACTTGGTATAATATCAATAAAATTATCTGAGATAAGTGTCTGAATGGGCTGTTTACTTAAAATATAATAAACAAGTCTCTTTTTGGTAGAATGAATAAACTGGATTTTTTTGCATTAATTTCTTATTTATTTAAATAATTTTACGAACATTTTATTGCTCAATTCAAACTTTTATTGTGAACTTTACATTCGCCTGCTTTTAATTAAAAATGAGCTTTCAAAAACATGTGCAAATGAAAAATACTTTATAAATTTATACATTTTATAAAAGTTTACTTGGTACAATATCAATTAAAATTATCTGAAGGGGCTTTTTACTTAAATTATAATAAACAAGTCACTTTTTGGTAGAATTGAATAAATTGTATCTTTTATATACATTTTTTATTTATTTAAATAATTTTACTTGAGTTTTATTACTCAATTCAAACTTTTATTGTGAACTTTACATTTGCTTGCTTTTAGTTACCTTCAAAACACATGTGCAAATACATTTTTTTTTATAAATTTATACATTTTATAAAAGTTTTCTTGGTACAATATAAATCATATGAAATAAGTGGCTGAATGGGCTGTTTACTTAAATTATAAACAAGTCACTTTTTGGGAGAATTGAATGAACTGGATGATCTTGCCCTAATTTTTAATTATATTTTATTAATTAATTAATAAAAAATTAAAGATATCAAAATAATTTGTTAACCTTTCACACTTTTTAAAGAAATCAATAAAATTGATCGTTATGGCTTGGCACTGAGGTCAAAATGACGTATTTGTCGTGAAGTCAATCAACTGCTTAAAAATGACCACATTAAGACTGAAAACATAAAAAATATGCAATTAATCAATATAAAAAAAGAAAACATATGCAATTAATCACGAATATGGCAAAAAAGGTGCATGTGAGTGTACTGATTCTAATATTTGATAAGGCGGGTCGGTTCCTGTAGTTAAGTGCTATAACAGGCCAACCCGAGACAAGAGCAAAATAAATTCTAACTCAAGCCTTTTTCTGTATGTGTAAAGTTGGTAGAGAGCCATATGAAATGCAAATAAAAGAAAAATACTTTTACAAGATCTAATAAGATGACACATTGAACAGCAAGTAAAAAATGTACAGGTAGACAGTTCGTCTTCCATGCGGAAATATGCAGGTGGATACACGATGGGGAACAGATAAATTGCACAGGATGACACGTTGAACAGCAAGTAAATAATGTACAGGTGGACAGTTCGGCTTCCATGAGGAAATATGCAGGTAGATACACGATGAGGAACAGATAAATTGTAAAGGATGGCACGTTGAACAGCAAGTAAATAATGTACAGGTGGACAGTTCGGCTTCCATGAGGAAATATGCAGGTGGATACACGATGGGGAACAGATAAATTGTAAAGGATGACACGTTGAACAGCAAGTAAATAATGTACAGGTGGACAGTTCGTCTTCAATGAGGAAATATGCAGGTAGATACACGATGAGGAACAGATAAATTGTAAAGGATGGCACGTTGAAGAGCAAGTAAATAATGTACAGGTGGACAGTTCGTCTTCCATGAGGAAATATGCAGGTAGATACACGATGAGGAACAGATAAATTGTAAAGGATGGCACGTTGAACAGCAAGTAAATAATGTACAGGTGGACAGTTCGGCTTCCATGAGGAAATATGCAGGTAGATACACGATGAGGAACAGATAAATTGTAAAGGATGGCACGTTGAACAGCAAGTAAATAATGTACAGGTGGACAGTTCGGCTTCCATGAGGAAATATGCAGGTAGATACACGATGAGGAACAGATAAATTGTAAAGGATGGCACGTTGAAGAGCAAGTAAATAATGTACAGGTGGACAGTTCGTCTTCCATGCGGAAATATGCAGGTGGATACACGATGGGGAACAGATAAATTGTACAGGATGACACGTTGAACAGCAAGTAAATAATGTACAGGTGGACAGTTCGTCTTCAATGAGGAAATATGCAGGTAGATACACGATGAGGAACAGATAAATTGTAAAGGATGGATTTGGGTACATTTCCAGCTGCCTATAAATAAAATAACTATTTACTTTTTTAGAGTTTCCAGTTTACGCTTTTTAGAAGCAGTTTTACTAGTTTTTCTAATATCATTCTTAACGTTACAATAATTTTTCAAAAGGATATTTGTTGTCACCCATGCAATTTTTCTGACTATATATTCAGCTATATGTCCCGCAGCACACACATCAACATCATTAAAAATTTCAAAATTTGTATTCTTGCGCATAATTAGTTCTGTCATATAAATCCTTTGTTGGGACATCTTTAAAAATTTATTTTCATTTTCAGTTGATAGAAGTTTTTGAGCAACTATATAGCCCAAGCTAACAATCCTAATTAAATCGGCATTTGGGAATTGCAAACCACCTCTGTTGATGCTTTCCGTATATCTGTAGCAATCCTCAACAGCTAGCTCTTTGTCTGTAACAAGCTGCTCATGGCAAGATTCACATTTTAAGTTCTTAGAAATTGTATAAACACAATAGCCTGCCATATAAACCAAAATAGGCAGACTGGCATCGATTTCTTCGAAATCAGAATCAACGATAGATACTTGTATAGCTTCATCATTGCATGTTGAGGTTGAAGCTTGTGATGCCATTTCAACATCAAACTGATCAATAGGAATTTTTCCATAAGTTGAAGATTTTAATGTCAGCGGCAAGTAATCTTGAAGTCGCAGCTTTGACTCTGATTCAAAAATCTGACGAACAGACACATTGTATTGTGATCCAGCTAGCATTCTATATTTTCCAAATCTTT
The DNA here is from genome assembly GCA_963932185.1 of Troglohyphantes excavatus. Classification (NCBI taxonomy): domain Eukaryota; kingdom Metazoa; phylum Arthropoda; class Arachnida; order Araneae; family Linyphiidae; genus Troglohyphantes; species Troglohyphantes excavatus. The sequence goes on along the minus strand of OZ010671.1, from coordinate 57,208,392 downwards.
CCTCAAGTGCATCGGTCTGCAATTTTCCCGTCAAAAAGTACTTCATTTTCAGTGTTTCGAAACAATACGTCGACATATCTAACAATGCACAACATGTGTTGGTCAATGCTGTGTGTGTTTCATTGGTTAAAACACCTGTGGAACACTTGGATTGCTTCCAAATGTCTAACCAAGAAATAAATTTTCTCAAAAATATAAGTCTTGCATCATTTTCAGCTATTGTTAAGGGGTGCATATATATATTATTCAAACGACGTCCCTTATCTGGAGTCTTCACATTTACAATCCACCACCATTGCAGAATAGTCTCAATATAAGAAGCAGTAGATTTAAAATGGTCTAAAGCATGCTTATTACCCAACTCTAACAGTGCTTTTATGACAAATTCATTAAAAACCTGCAATGCTAATTTGACATTTTGTCGCTCTAAGTTGGATGGATTTAAGGCTTTATATGTTAAATCATAACCAAATTTAACTATGGCAACATGCTCCAACTCATGCAATTTTCGCAAAGTCGAAAATGATGCTGTGTCTAATGTATTTACAACAGCGACCGTGTCCACATGCTCAAACTTCGGGAAAAACATACATTTTTCAGGATTACCCTGGTTTAGCCAGTTGTTCCTGACACATTTTAAAATGTGTACAGCATCCACAACAAAATAGAGCGGCCTCTCTGGATCAACAGGATGTGGATATTTGATACACAAAGATGGTGGGCTTGAAAATAAGGACATTGCTCTTCTATTTATCGAATTGTTGTCGCTTACTACGGCTAAAACGGTAAATCCAATTTTCTCTAGCCCGATGATAATTTTTTTCAGCAATGTATGCAGAATTTCGCCAGTTATTGTGAACACAGGTAAAATATGAACAACATCTTTATAGGTGGACATCATGCTCCTGATCATAAATGCATGTGCACTTGTGGCAGCTTGCGCATTGTCAAATGCAGTGCCTACTACATTTCCGCCTTTGTAGTCAATGTATGGTTTGAGGTGAATTTCATCCATCATTACAATTACGGTTTTGTCATCTTCTTTCAATAGCTTGCTCTTTTCCTCCGTGTATTTCAAAAAACCTGAATCAAATTGTTCCAAAGATGGATTTGTCAACATATTTGAAGAAATTCTCCTCAGAGTTGTAGGATGAGGAACAATAATATTTCTAGAATTCCTCAAGAACTTATATGCATGAGGAGAAATTGAATGAAGCAACGCTGAAAATATCATCAACTCGGGTGAATATCTGCGTTGTGCTATTTTCTTTTGAAGCAACTGCACTTGCTCCTTGATAAATGTTATAGTAAAAGATGAATCCAACCTATCGAGGATGTTTTCTAGCAGTGGAAGCAAGTTTTGTGTGATATGGTTGGTTGTATTTGTCTGCAGGTTTTCTAAAATCGAAGACAATTCTTTTAAACAGTTTATACTGTTTGGAAAGTTGATGTTGTTCCATGTGCTCAGTTGCTCAGTTTCCAAAAAGACTTTCAGCTCCAGAGTTTCGAGAACAACAACCGAGACATCAATCACAGGCGCATCACAATTGTGAAGGTGAGCAAAGATGATTTTGTGGGGTTGTTCTATTACAGTCCAATTATCAGGGACTTGAAAGTTTTTCAAGCAGTCTTGAAACTCATGATAAGATGAGAATTTGGTCTTTTGGTCATCAGTCTCTTTGGCTTCTTTACTAAGTTTAATTGCTTGCTGCAATTGCTCATTCTCCGTCCGAATTTTCTTTTCGTCTGGTGATTCTCTGTCTAGTTCTGCTACTGACAAATACGTTGGACATCCAGGAAACAAAGAAGGCACTGCATCCTTCTTCAAACGAGGATAACGTAGAGATGCAGTAATTTTCTTGCCAGTCTTGCTGTCATAAATCCAGGTCTCTTTTTCAATATCGTCTACTTTGAAGTGTACTTCACAAACCTTTAAAAAATTAAATTAAAACTTGTTACTAATAAGAAAATATAATAGAAATAAAATACATATTTAGGACTTTTAATGATGCAGTTTTCAAAATTGTGATGCCCTTGTCGACTATTTCTTGGTATTCTTTTAACAAAAAAAAATTAATGGGCCAATTTTCCAGATCAAATATTTGTTTATATTCACCTTCGGATGAAATATTTGAGTTTAATGAACATGGAACCTTTTTTTAAATGAAACTGGGCAATAAATTTAACCCGCACGTCAGCTTCAATGAATTTTCAATATAGAGGTTGTTGCAATTCTATCTCATTTACAATAAATTGTTCTGTATATCAATGGAGACTGTTCTTTAATGACCAGGGCCTATTCTAAACATGCAATTAAGAATTATAGAATTGAAGTTTTTATTTTGCTCTAAATTTGATAGACCCGAAGAAAGATTTTCGAAAAAATATGTTTATAAAAAGCTTAAACTCACTTCTGTTTATTGAATCTATACCGATACCAAATATAAACCATACATTTCTGTACCAATAAGAGCATTATTAAATATTACCTTATCTCCCAAACTTATTGCTGCAAAAAATAAATAATTCCAATATTTTATGTGGAATGATTCCTAGATTAGTAATGCATGAAAATAATGACGAACTTTTCACACTATATTGAAGTAAATATGCATGAAATAGATTCAAATTTCAAGAACCATTTTTAATTCTTTGTTATTTATAAGTAATTACAAAAATACAACTTACCCTAGAAGACTTGGAAGGTGTGAAATCCTTTCTAGGTATAGCTCTTATCCACTTTTTTCGCGTCTCGACATTATCAGGAAATTTAAAAATACTCACACGTTCTAAAACGCTGTCATAATTCCCTTTGCAATTGGGAACGCAGCACCGAGAAGGCATTTTATGTAACTGACGTTCCTAAAACTGCAAAATAATTCAAATATATCTTATATATAAAGCTGAAATCTCCAAAATCTGTCCGGATGTGTGTTTGTTGGTTTGTCAGTATATTATAGGCTCCGTAACTAAAAAACGCAGAGTTTTGAATTTCACAGAATAGTTAGTTCAAAAAATAAGAATTTTAACGCGACTATTTTCAAGTCTCTACGATGTTCCATTCGAATGTTATGACATTTTTTAGCGCACGTCATCAAAGTTTCACGAAGTGGCAACAGTAAAATCAGTTAAAATCAACGGAGAAAAGCGAAAATTAATATAACAAAATTATAAACCAATTAGAATGCCGATATTTACACGGAATACTCCGTAACTACAAAACGTAGCTTTATAAAATTTGCAAAGTACTTTACATGAAAAATTATAAATTTTTTGTGATAATTTTTAAGTTTGTACGATGTTCCATTCGTATGTTATAACTATTTTAATGTATTCCATTGACTTAACATGGATGAACATATCGTATGCAATTAAAAATGAATTTTTTCGTTATTGTCACTATAAAAATGACGTCATAGGTTTTGTTTGATTTAATAATTATTGAAAAACATCTGCAGATTGGGCTGTTTGTTACAATACGGATTCATTCAAAAATTAACACAATCAGAAGTTTATTTCAAGGAAATGGTTTAAAATTGTTTTAAAATGTTATATTTGTATTATATCTTTTGTTTGTTTGTATTCAGGTTAATTGTAACTATATTTAATTATCTTAGATCGAACTTTTAAAACAATTCTTCCAAAATGTGAGTAATCTGTGTATGAACGTCCATTTTTTTTTAATTTGAAAAATATTTAATGCAAGTATATTTTTTTTAATTGTTCGAAGCTTAGTTTCACTGTGAATTTTCAACTCTATATGGCTTTTTAATGTTATTAAAGAATAAAATTCCACAAATACCAAATGATATTGAGAAAATAAATATTTTATTTAATGTGCCAATGAATATTTCCTTTTTAAACATTAAATGGCGATCATTAAGAATTAAATGTTCTGAATTGTTGTTCTGAATGAATGTTCTGAATGACTGAAAGTACACGGTGAGTTTATAATATGCTGCATCGTTTGCTAAACTATCGCCAAGTTATAACAGTTTATTCTTTGAATGAAGTGTGTCTTGGCTTTAATTTGCTATGGAAACTTACTAAATATTTATATAACAGGTATTTTTCGATGCGAATGCAATAACAATAGAATCGCAAAAAAAAAAATTATGAAAAATGGTTTAACAAAATAAGTAAATACGAATTTTTTAATACATTCATACGGAAATAAAAAAAATATTCTTAAAATTAAAATTGGTGGTTATTCTTCTGTAATAATAGCATTCATGGGAAATCTTTAAAACATGGGCATTTGGACAGAGTAAAAGAAGGGGGGGGGGGGTTAAAAATCGGCACGTAAAAATTGTCTGACTTTCGTCTACACGATAGTATATTACTTATACCCATCAGCTGATTTCACTTGGAGTTAAGGATTTTACAAATGTCGTTTTTTATTATGGGATTTCATGCAACTATGTACCGAAACTACCTATACCGAAAGGAAATTCCTATTAATTTCTAAAAGTATTTTTGGGCAGGAATGTTTAATTTTTAAAACCCCATACCTCTTGAGGGATAAACTAGGATTTATAGGAATATTTATTGGTGTATTAGCAACCAAGTAGTATAGATATATTTTTACTTTTTTAACTTCTAATTTATTACAAATAAAAATATTTAAAATTATAAAAAACAGCTTTAACATTTTTAAGGAGGAATTCTAAAATGGTATATGCGATTATCCCAGGGAGGAGAGGAAATGTATATATTTTCAGTTATTTGTCGTTATTTTATTTACCTCCGTGCGAAGAACGGGTACTTTTGCTAGTATATATATAAAATGAACTTCTCGCGATTCGAAAACAACCTTGTTTACATTTGTAACGAACAGATTCAGCGGCGAATCGAATGGCGCTGGGTCTTCATCTGATGACTCATAGCTTTCTGATCGGCATCGTGCGCAGGCCTTGAGTCAGTTACGGTGGTGTTGGTTGAGGTAGGCCGAAAGGACGAGGGAGCGCCTCTTCGGAGCGAGCAACGGTGGGCAACTCTTGAGCGAAAGCCAAGGGTTGAACTAGGCCGATAGCGCGAACATACATAAAAAAAACATAACTTTTGAATTGATAACCTCTCTCATTGGCGCGCGATTTGGCGGTTTGAATTTGAAGCAACTGGTGGTTTTAGTTTAGAGTTTGGGTTGGCGCGCTATTTAGTCGGTTAAAAAATTGAGCTATAAATTTGTTTCCTTTGCGTCAAATTGGTGCTATCTTAGCTTTACAAATTTACTTTTTTTGCGAAAAAAAACATGCAATTTATTTAAATTACCAGTATATTAGAGGGGCCGGATTGGCCAGTGGATAAAGGCGTCAGCTGAGAGTCGAAGGGTTCCCGGTTCGATCCTGTGCGACTTACTTGACTAAGAAAAGTAAAAAAGTAGTAATCTTGTGATCGGAGGGTTGCCAGCTTCGCTAAAAAATACTAGGAATGTCGTCCAGAACTTCCACAAAAATTATCGGCGTGTATACGGGATCGGTGCACGACAAATCTGATCGTGTTCCAAAGTCCCGACGTCTATTGAAGTCGTTAGGTGCCAGTTCAGGTATTTCCTTGTCATCTGACCATGGTTCAAAAATACGAGGCATCGTTCCCCTGTCTTTCCTTCGAAATTATCCCCGAACCGTCGCCAATAGCCCACTGTGCAGCTCTAGTGTGACGTTAATTAGCCAAACCAAACTACCATTATATTATAATCGTTAATGTAACAAAGTTATACATTTTTCAATTAATATACTTTATTGTATTTGGTTTATATAGCAAATTTATATAGTTTTCATTATTTAAAAAATACATAACAATCTAATTGATAACCATTTCCTTAGCGCGTTTGTCTCTATTGGTTGGCGTGCTGAAGTTAGTTAAAAATAATTAAATAAATTAAATAAAATAACTTCGATCTTTCTAATGTGTACTTATTTACTGAATCATGGTAATAATTGTACCAAAACCTACCACTATTTAAAAAACATTGTAAAGTAGATCAATTTTTAAATGTTGTAAAGTGTATCAATACGACAGTCCGCATCTTGAACAATCTTGAAATAATACTTACGTTATAGTTGGTTTTAAGAGCAAAACAACAAATGTTTCCCTTCAAGCGATTTTTTTAACTGTTTTATAAACTGAAATAGTTTCTAAGATGTATCAATAGACAAAAATAAAAGGTTTAAAGAAATTAAAAAATAAAATTATGGGATTTTCTATATGAAAAAACGCCCCATTTCAAAAATAACAATTATATAAAAAAAAATTAAGTTCATAAATATTCTAATTTTTGATGGTTGGGAAAACAAGAAGAAAAAAATATTCATATTCAGAAATGCTCTCAGTATCTTTTTGGACAGTAATGCAATAAAGCCTAAAATATGCGATGATAACACATTTTCACATCAAGCAAAGCGTAAAATTAAATTACTCTCGACTGTTGAATCAATACTATGACCTTTTAAAATAGAATAGAAGAAAATTATAAAGACAAAGATCCAAAGACAAACACTGGAATTATTATTTTTGTTTTTTTTTCGCTGTCCGTTATTGAAGCCAATTTCTGCCGGCGAAATGTAAAACTGTCTACTTCAATTAAATTAAACAATCCTTTCATAGCAAATGTACGTGCTTCAAATACGATAAGTGATATCGAAATCCTATACTTTAAGGCAATGTTTGTGCTAACGCTTTGGTATCTATCAATATATAATAATAATATGGGTGGCTTGGCTGCCAAATGGCCGGGGAACGATGCCCCGCATTTTTGTAGCATGGTCAGATAACGAGGCCAACACCTGAGCTGGCACCCGACACAACCTCAATAGGTGTCAGGAGATTGGACCCCGATTAGATTTATCGTGCACCAGTCCCGTATACACACCAATATATTTGTTGGATATTTTTAGGCGACTTCCTAGCAATAGCGGATCTAGGGTCATCCAAAGGGGGGGGGGGGGAGATCCCCTCCTTTATTGTGGGGGGGGGGGTATATATACAAATTTCGCCTTTCGACATGTAAATTAATAACCGTACGGTGTGTAAATTCTACCTAAAAATCTTATTTTGATATCTTGATGAGGTAAATGCAGCCAATGTAAAAAAGCAACGTTGCGGTGTTTTATTCTGGTATAATGTACTTTTTTTGTATAAGAATTGATTTTATCTAGTCGCCTTCTGAAAATAAATAATTAAATTTTGGCCCACCACGCTGCTCTTAAACAGCTAGTACACCCTTGGAGCAGTCGTTTGGAACATTCCATCCGAACAGTTGCTTTTGTGATCTCAACTTCCTTTCGGATAGTCGTTTTGGGAACATCGTATCATAATAAATTTTTTCATTAGAATGCATAAATGCTTCATATATTTTTTTTAAAAATTAAAAGTGCTTTACATTGCAACTAATGAAAAAAATCTCATATATTATAATTTTAAATACACTGATAAACAATGTATTTTACTTGATATTTGCATCACAATAACTTACATGTTTGCCAACGTTGGCTTAGTAATATACTTGGCTACAACACATTGGGAAGAAAAAGAAGATAACGTTTGTAGCGGAATTTACCTATGAATTTAGAAAAACAAATTGCACCTGAAATTACATACACCGATTTATTGAGAATATTGTGAGGGGCTACTTCATTTACCCGAAACTCCTCCTTGATCCCAAGTAACCACTTTAGCCTGTCTGGTGACTGGCAGAGTACCCGCGTAACAAACAGAATGCCCCCGGTTCGATTCCGAGTGACGGTCAAAAAGTGCATAGCGCTACAAAGGGTACTTCCGGACTGCAGATCAACGCTACCTTCAAACAAACACTTGTGACACCACATCGAATCGACCTCCCCAACTTCAAATACTAACACGTGATAACATTTCATTCATTGGCATCTCAATCATTCGTTCCTCCGTTAAATACAAATCGCCTTTTGTCTTTTAAAACATAAAATTAAATGTTACAAAAATTATAGTTTTAAGTCTAATTTGGCTCTTAATGGGTCATTTATGTATTGCTGCGTTTATTAAAGTTTATTGCGTTACATTAAAGGAACTATTGACAATTGTCTGAAATTCAAGTCTACAAAAGGTCAACTAAACGCGAGTACAGATTCAAGCTGGAGTACTACGACAGATGCAAAGTCCTATAGCGGATATTTACTAAAGATTGGCAAATCACTAATCGGTTGGAAAAGTGGTAAACAAAAGCTTGTAGCATTATCTACAATGGAAGCTGAATTGATTGCCGCTTGTGATTGTGTGTGTGGTGTCAAGTGGATTCAATCTTAGCTAGAAGAATTGGATGAAAACGAGATTGTCAATAAACCAACTGATATAAAAACGGACAGTAAAAGTCTCATTGATTGGATAAATAATCCAAAAATAAATTGTCGCAACCGACAAATAAATCGCAAATACTACTTTATAAGGGAAGATCAAGAAAACAGAGACATCACCATGACATATATGAACACTAAAGATCTATATGCTGACGCAATGACTAAACACCTAGGAAGCGAAATTTTGAAGAAACACATGAACAGTGTCGGACTTGTGATTTATTTAGATTTGTTTGATTATTGTGATTTATTAGGTTCTTTTAGAAATGCTTAAAAATATAGGAGGGAATTGTTGGATATTTATAGCATTCCTTCAAAAATAAGAAGAAGCATATGTACAACTCAACTCTCGGATTTGTTTAGTTTCCGTTCTGTATTCACTTCACTTCACTTCACTTCACTTGGTCCGGGGTTTCGGAACCAATGGCTTAATGTTTTTATATTGTTTTAATTCATTTAATTAATTGCAGAATACTTTAGTTGAAAATAACCCCCTTCCCCACTTTTCACAACCATGCATAAACGGGCATTCTTTAATGTTTGTTAAGTACTACTGCTAGAGTATCGGCGCTGGTTCTAAATAATAATGGACTGTATGGTTTTTCTTTAACAAAACAATTTATTATAGAGAGATTATTCAAAAGAGATTATGAAAGCAACCGGTCATTCTGAGCCGGGAAACGTTGAGACGGTGAGTTTGGTCATCCTAGACCCATGCTAAAACGTCCTAATCATAGGAGCGCAGTCTTCCGAAATGAGGGATTTGCCGAAATGTCTTGAGGAGAAAGAGCGCCAAGTGCGCCAACGCGCGGGAGAAAAGATGCCAATTCCCGATCGTCTCTCGTCCCCGGCTGTCGCAGTACATAACAATATTTATTACTCAAACTCAATCAAAGTTTCTCTTCAATTGTTACGAAAGGTATTCCTATCCGTTCTACCTTGTAAATATAATATAATGTAAATTAATTGTTTAACTGTAATACGACTGGCTTGCTTTCCGCTCTGCCTGTAATTTATTGTAAATAAATGCAATTCATTGTTTATATATATCAAAAAAGAAAAAAGAAAAAAAAAAAGAAAAAAAAAAGGGGGGAATTTTTTTTTAAAAAAAAAATACAACTTGACTAGCATGTTCTTACAGTCATGCAATTCGCTTATGTCTCGCAACTTCGGAACTGGCTGATGTCCGGCCCCCTCCTTTCCGCTTGACTTCCTCCCCCCCCCCCCCCCTGCAGTGGCGTCCCGTGGTCAAAAATGTTAGTGCAGCCGAAATCATGTGACCCCCCCCCCCCCCCCATATTTTCCACAAACCGTACATAAACGGAAATTTCTTTATTATTTACTACTCACATCAAAGTTTCCTTTCAATTTTTACAAAATGATAACATGCGACAAAAATAGAAAACACTTACTTATTTTTTGAAAATTAAAGCAATCCTACTTTCTTTTAAACATGCGACTCGGTCAATTTTAATATTAACTTAAATAACGAAACAACAGGAGGACCATAATGGTCCTGAAACAACAGACACAGTAAATTTATCACGAAAACCATTTCCGTTTGGAGAGATTCTCGTAAGTTCACGTTTCACCCACCCATCTCCGCGTTTCACGCAACAGCCAATCAGCATATCGAAACTGAAGTGCAGCTAAAACAAGAAAACTTATTTCGGCTGTACCTTCTCACAAATCCAGTGCATTAGCATGGGGGGAATCTCCGTACTACGTAGAGGTTGCCATGGCAACGATGCAGCCGATTTCGAATTTCGCTTTTGGGCTGCAGTTGTGATTGAATGGAGTTTTTTCCCCTCCTGAATTGTGAATTATGGTAACAGGCTTTCTTTTATTTATCGGAGATTTTGTTTACTACCGTAGAAATTTCATTTTCAATTATAATCTTCATTTAAGAAAATTAGTAAAATATCTGATTTTAGTTTTAAAATACACTAATAAATTTAGGTGCAGCCCGGCTGTACTTGCTGTAGTGGACGAGCCGCCACTGCCCCCCTGTCTTCATTATGATAATTTTTATTTATGTAGCCGTGTGCTCATGTTATGAAATATTTTATATGCTATACCGGAGGCGAAGGCCACTACGTGGCCATGTCCTTCGACAACACTTATAGACTACTACTGTTACGAAAGGTAACTTGCGAAAAAAATAGAAAACACTTACTTTTTTTTTGAAAGTTAAATAAATCCTTGCTTTTGACTTGAAATCAACTTGCGAATCGGTCAATTTTAATATTAATGTAAGTAACGAAACAACAACGCACGTGTAAAGTTATCACGAAAACTACTTACGTTTGGAAAGATTCTTGAAAATTCTCGGTTCCCTCTAGCCCACCCCGCCGAATCACGCACGAACCAATCATTTCCAAGTACAGCTGATTTGAAAAAATCCTTTTTGGCTGCGTTTGTGTCGTCACATCCACCATTTTAGCGTGTAGTCTACGTAAATTTGCCATGGCAACGATGCAGCCGATTTCTTACTTCGCTTTTTGGCTGCAGTTTTGATTGGGTATATATAAAGGATTACTTTTCTTTACTCTTGAAATAGGGCGGTAGTTGAGCCGGAATTACAATGCATCAATCCAGAAATTGCTTGCTTTGAAGTAAGGTATTTTCCCTGAAAAGACCCATTCATCCCCTACGTGCTTTAAGAAAGGATTGTAAAATACTCCTGTCAAAAAAATAACGCCCCTAAATGTGATCCTCTTCGTTCCCTCACAATGCCGGTGATATTTTTTCCCCTTCTCATAAATAAGTTTTCTGAGAGGTTGTATGTCTCTGTCGGTTGTATGGTTATGTGTCCAATGTCATCTTGATAGTGGGATAAAACGCGTAGCCCCCGCCCCCCTCCTCCCACTCCCAAAGAGAGCCATAAAACTTGGCCCTCCCCTCAACTCCCTGAAAACTCTAAATGTTAGCTCATAACCATTATTTTATAATACAAATTTTTAAAGAAAAAACATTTTTTCTTGATTTTTTTTTAAAATCCCCTATGTAAACCCGCCACTGCTTCTTAGTATTTTAGTAGCGAACCTGGCAACCCTCTGATAGCAAGATCACCACATTTTTACTTTTCTTTGCCAAGTCCATCAGTCGAGCTCGAACTCGCAATCGTCTAATTACTAATGGAACACCTTTACTATGCCCCCCCCCCACCCCCTTGGAAAAAAAATCCAAAAAACGCTCAAAAGGGTGTAAAGTGGTAACACACGCTTAGTATTCTTTCCAGCCATCCGTATAGCTCAGTGCCAAAACCAAATATAGCTCAGTGGCCCAACTGAACATTTTTGCTTCTAACCGTAACGTATTAAAATGGCTTGTTGTTGTTTTCTGTTGTTATTCTTAATGTTCTTAACTGATTTATATTAGTTCTTATTATTTTCTTTTGTGATTAAAAGATTATTTGTGAAGAAAAAAATTATGTTGCACTTAATCTTTTCGAATTAAATATTTTATAAAAATTCAAATCCTACAACTTTATTATGTTCTCATCAAACGAAAACCGTAAGTATCGTTTTTCCTGTTTATTGTCAATAAAACCCTTTTACAATACAATAAAATAAGTATCAGAATGCATCTTCAAGGTTACTTCAATTAAGTATTTACAAAAATTCTAAGCTAATAAATTACATAAGGACACTCTTATCACTCACTCTGAAACCTGTAACTATGTGTAATATGTTCAACTGCGTGTTCAGCTTTGCGTTAAAGATAGCGGTGTGTTAAAAAATGTGGGAACTCGCTTTTTCATGACTGGCATTGACCTGATATACAAACATTTGATTTTTCCGTGAATTTTATTTTATTGACTGACTGATTTCAACTAATTAATAGTCTTGTAGGTTTTCCATAAAAATAAAATTCAAAATTTTGTTTGTTTATCCAATCATATGTCTGTTTATATATTCGCTGTAATTTTGAAATTAATATTAAAACATACAATTTAATTTTAATTACGTATTTTTGTTTTCAATATTCTGTAAGCAATGTCTTATTTCATAAGTTTTTATCTTATGGTAGTTATGTCAGAAGTCTAAAACATTTTAAGGTTAAAATATATTGACCGGTCGGAACTAATGTTCTATCACGGGGCACCGAATTTTCAACAAAATTAAGTCGCCAATTCTGTGACGCGTTTGTTAATCCCGCCAAACGAGACAGTAACCCTCGATTATGCAGTCGTAGTACAATGGAACGATGCTATATATTATATTTATAAATGTTATAATTTACTGATTTAATATCGGAATGTTATCTTTTCGTAATTTCTGATATTTTAATGACAAATTAATGTAATAAGAGTAAACTATCGCCGTTTTAAATATATAAACAAACTTTAGAACATGAAATAATTTTTATCGTTGCCAGTTCACTTTGATAAGAGTAATACTTTTATTTACATTTGTATTAAATAGCCCAATGTGCAGTTCTAGATCATGTTTATTATCCAAACCAAACATTTTGCTTTAAAATGGATGGTCGGTGATTGCCTTGTTGGTTGCTTTCGCGATTGATTGGTTAGCGCACACTAGAACTGCACTTTGGGCTATTGTAAACGGTTCGCATATATCTTGAAACAAGGACCCGGGAAATCTGTCTCGTATTTTTGAACCATGGTTAGGACGGATGTTGCTATTTCTAATGGAAAGTTAATGTTCGAGATCTATATAGAAGGAAAGACCCGGGAATACTGCCTCGTAATTTAGCACCCTGGTCAAATGATATTTTACAGATCGACGCATATCGGAAATATACAAATAACTGACATTAAGTTAATGCGTTTAAAAGCAAATGTTGCGATTAGAACTCGCGATCAGTTGATCCGCTGTTGGTTAGTCGTTTCAAGTCGTGTGGACATCACGAATGCCATACACTGTTTTAAGCGCACGCACGTACCGTGGCACTAACGTCACATATTCCTAACGTCGATTTATGTTTCCGGGTATTTGTGGTCTTCGGCCTCCGCGATCATGGTGCTTACAGGCAATCCTTCGGGCAGTCGTTTGGGGCATTTCGACGGCACTCTTAAGCGCACACGCGTATCGCGCGCTAATGTCACAGACTCCTTACGTCGATTTTGGGGCCTTCGGCCTCCGACTACTCAGGATCACATCCATGACCCCCTTCGGGCAGTCGATCATGGTGCTTACAGCAATCCTTCGGGCAGTCGTTTGGGGCATTTCGACGGCACTCTTAAGCGCACACGCGAACCGCGCGCTTAAAGTCACAGACTCCTTACGTCGATTTTGTGGTCTCCGGCCTTCGGCCTCTGACTACTCAGGATCACATCCATGACCCCCTCCGGGCAGTCGATCATGGTGCTTACAGGCAATCCTTCGGGCAGTCGTTTGGGGCATTTCGACGGCACTCTTAAGCTCACACGCGTACCGCGCGCTTAAAGTCACAGACTCCTTACGTCGATTTTTTGGTCTCCGGCCTTCGGCCTCCGACTACTCAGGATCACATCCATGACCCCCTCCGGGCAGTCAATCATAGTGCTTACAGGCAATCCTTCGGGCAGTCGTTTGGGGCATTTCGACGGCACTCAAACAACTGCCCTTCGGGCAGTCGTTTGAGGCATCACACCTCAATATAAAGCATAATATTCTAAAATAAAACTATAGTTATACATAGAATATAAAATGAAAAAATTAGACATATAAATGAAAATTTCAAACAGATACATTACCGTATTTAGTTGAAACAATTCGCCAGTAACTAAAAAGAGGCTACTTTAGACCAAACGGAAATTTTCAAAAAGAGTCATCAGGATTAAAAAAGTCATGAAATTTGTAAAAAAAAAGCCATGCAAAATATATAAAAAAAAGAGCTCGTATAGCAACAAAGCTCACAGACGATACGAAACAAATTCGCAGACGATAAAATTATCCCAGTAATTCTCAAATCAATCAAAGTGGAGCAAAAGTTTAGAGAGTGGGGTGAAACCACAGGTCCGTCATTTTAAAATAATTCCACATTTTCCCGGGATAGATCCAACTGTGCAGCTCTAGTGCGACGTTAATTAACAAAACCAAACCAATCGGGATAGATCCGGAACCATTTCCAATAGCCCATTGCGCAGCCCTAATGCGACGCTTATACAATAAACCATTCGTTACATAATAACATTGGATCGTCTTTAATACCCCATTGTGTGGCTCAAATATTGCCTTAACTAAACCAAAACAAAGTTACTTAAACAATTAATAAATGTCAATTACTTTTCAAATGTGTCCGTGCAATAGCCCATTGTACAACGTTGTAATAGTCTACTGTGCATTCCATCCAACCAATCGCGTTTAATCATCGAACTTTTCATCGCAGCCACCGTGGCCCGATTTTAAACCGAAGAAACTGGCATCATACATCAACCTATCGCCGTTGCCCATCGTTGGCCGTTAATAGTCATATTGGCGACTTCTATGCATTTCTAAATTTCAATTTTTCGGTGCCACGTGATAATACATTTGTACCGACCGGTCATCCATTTTTTTCCGCAAAGTCTGGTTACCCTTTTTGACAAAAATCTTTGATTTCAAACAATCATGAAAAGATTTGAAGGCAGTCAATAAATTTAAACCTTCAAGGGAAAAAATTAGGTCGCCCTTTTTGGTGTGGTTAACTTCATTTGCAGGAATGGTTTGCTCTTTAGATTTAACATTTAAAGTGTGCCATGGAAGAATTTGTCGAGAAGAAGTGGGTGTAGATATGAACAAGAGTTAATTTGTGTTTTGGGAGGAAATGCAGTATGGAACAGATAGCTTACAAACTTCTAAAATTGTAACAAAATTTGTTTGTTCAATTTTATGTTGTACTTTATTATGCTATAAATAATAAAGGAGAATCTGATTGCAAATATCTTACTAATCCATGAAATGTGTGATCAAATCTTATTTGTATATTTCAATAGTGCTAATTTTTGTAATAGGAATGCTTCATTTTTGATAATTTTTTTGGCAGCAAATGGAGATGTTTTTACTTTAACTTGGTGAAATTTGGCAAGGGGAACATTAATGTGAAAGTGCCCAAAATGTACTTGCTGTAAAAGAAAGAAACTTTTGTGCATTGGATTTACTATTACCATAATTAACCAAAAATAACTTATTCGTATTTTATAAAAGAAGTTTGTTGTTCTTTCTACATAGTCAGTCTGCTGTTGTATTTTATGTATTAACAGTTTGTGTTTTAGGAGAGAAAAAACATTGAAATTCTTTAACTTGAAGCTTCAACTGGTAAATTATAGTTTTTGTTTTGTTTTTTAAAGTGACCACTGAAATAAATTTTAACAGGTTTTCATTATTTTTTTAATAACTTTACCTAACTAACCTCTATTAATGATATTAAATAAAATTATATTAACAGTATTTTATACTATTGAATTATAAATAATGCTTATTGTCATAGTATTGAAAAATTAACTTTAAAATAAAAGTAAGGATAATAATGTGCATATTCTACTTTTTAGTTTTATATTCTACATAAATTATTGATTTATGCTGTACATTTGAGCTATAATTTAAAATATGAAATTTGTTTTTATTCTAACCTTCACCTGTTACTTTTTTATAACAAAAAAAATATGCCTAATTAATCATTTTGTATGTTAAGCAATCTTATTTACATTTTTAATAGCCTCTTGTATTGAACCCAAGGACACATGTATGGTCATGTACTACAATTGTGACGCAGACCCACTACAATTTAATCTAAAGGTAAAGCAACACAAGAAAAAGCCACCTTGTCATGGAAGACACAAATGGTAAAAAGCTCTGTGTGAATCGGTTCACTACTTGACCTTGGTTCCATAATGCAAGCCGTTTATGAATCCTCGGAACTAGTAAACCAGAATGATCTCTCCTTATGCTGTTGATTACTTCCTGAAACTATCATTTTACTCACCATCATCTAGCTTTTTCATTAGTTAATTTCAGTTATAAAGTTTATTTCTCTAGTAACTAAATAAATATAATGTGCAATATCATCGATTTCAACATTAAATTGTGTCAGTAAATTAATTTTACCGCATTTCCTTATGAGTATCTTCTCAATTAAATACAAAATTTATTTTTTAGGTCCCCAGGCAATCACGCAATCCAATGTTGTCCCATTCCCAAGCAAAAATGTTTCGTTTTTCTCAGCGTTTCACTCGGATTCTTCTCCAGTGGCATCCAGCCCTGATCAACTTGAACAATTCTCCCATCGCCTGTATGTCTGTTCTGTGTGCCAGAAAACTTTCAACCAAAAGGCCAACCTCAATGTTCATTTTAGAATTCATACTGGGGAACGGCCTTTTAAGTGTCTAGTATGTCAGAAAGGTTTTTCTACTAAGCAAAACATGATGAAACATCAATTGACTCATGACTGGAAAACTTAATGGTTTTCTCACCTTATAATTTTTGTGCATTTAAATTTTTTTTATTGTTTTTTCATTTTAGTCAAAAATTTTTAATATAGCTACTTTAAAGTTGTCCTTCTTCCTAGAGATTTTTTACATTGCCTCTCTGGCGTTTTCTTAGAAATCTACGGAAATTAGTGACCTTAAAATGGCTTTTCTAAATAAAAAGAGTACAATCGTAGTTCTGAGTCAGTGTAATTTATTTGCAGTAATCTATCGAATGTAAATTATTTTAAAATGTCTTGTGCACTCAATGTCTTAAGCTAGAAACACTTATCTATTCGCACATCAGGATTTTTACCTCTTCTTTAATATTTAGTTTTGTTTATGTGTTTTTTGAATTTTAATGTTGGTCTAAATTACCGAGTGTTTGGCGCAGCTTGGCCATGTTTGGCCCTTGCACCATTAAACCCCATACAACCAACTATTCGCACATCATGAAAGATTTTCTTCTTTTTGAAACACATTGAATTTAACATGCAAAATAAATATACAATTGATAACTTTTTACTTTTGATTACATTGTATATGCAATGTTTGACATAATTTCAGTGTCTGTTTTTTTTTATGTTTTCTCATGTTTTTATGTCCCCTGAGTAAAAATATGTGTTTTTAAAATTAATCTGTTTATGTACACAATATTTCAATGGTAGATTGCACTACATTAATCAAATTCTATTTAAAAGTTATTGAAACATAGGACAGCAAGTTTATTATCTAAAGTCTAAAATTCTGATTTTTTTTTTTTTTAAATGGTTGTGGACTTGTGTTTTGCTCTTCTAGAAAGTTATATAATGTAACACAGATTTTTTTTTCCCTCGGCTTAAACAGAACTATTCAAAAACTTGTACAAGCTACTAATATTTTTTACATCAAGACTTCATTACTTAAAAAAAGTACTTTTACTGCATTACATCATTGTGTTTTTATTGTGAAATTATGTAATGTATATATATTTCTTTTATGCTGATGGATGACTAAGTTGTAATGGAGATCAACAAGAACCCAACACTTTTTTCTAGATTTTCCGTAATATGCTTATAAGCCCTCATATTTTCTCAATTTAATTAAAATTAAAGATTTTGTTTTTTAATTGCCTTTCAACATTGTTGTCGATTTTCTTTTGTTTTCAAGGTTTGTCTCTTGAATACCAAAGATTGTTTATATAGATAGCATTTTATTAGTATCTTCAATGGCCAAAAGGCTAGCAATTAGATAATCGCATATTCGAAGCGGCATGAGGACTCTGCAAAAGTTAAGGTGTAGTGATCTCGGGATCGCGGAGTTGACAGATTCGCTATTAAATTAAAAACTTTGTATGAAATTATCCTCAGTTTCTCCCAGCATGTATACAAGACTGGTGTCTATTAAATCTGATCAAGGTTCTGTTGGATATCAATTCTGGTGTTATCTCCTAATCTGATTCTTGTTCTAAAATACATAGTATTATGTGCTTCTGTTGTCTCTTCAGTGTTTATGTTGTATGTACCTTAGTATATGGCACATAAAAATGGATCATAGGGATAAAAAGCAGCGAATCGAGGCAAACATATCTCTTCACATCAATAACAATGAAATACAGTAAAAACCGCTTATAGAGATTTTCAAGGGACCGTCTTAATTTGATCAGTAAATCCAGAAATCATTATATCTGAATCGCGAAAATAAGAAAGTATAATACTCATACATACATGATTGTTGAATATAGATATATTTTAGGTACTTTATAAAGATTTTGACTACATATGCTAATTAGATAGTTACATAAACTGTGCAGAGATTTATCATAAGTGAGGCATTAAAAAGTGGCCAGTCTCATCGGCATTATACACATAATTGTCGTCAAAGTCTTTTTGCAATAAAGGCCAAACAATCTTTAGCCAGTTTTCGGATACACCCGGCGAAACACTTGCTGCTTCACTGCTGATTTTTCTGAATACAATGTTGTTTCGCTTTCAGAAGCTTGTAATACAAGAAGCTGAAAATTTGGAAATTTTGCTTGGTAAATAGTTTACCAAAATAATCAGCTTTTTCTTGGAATATAGGTCCATTGATTGAGATGTTTCAACTGTCTTGCACTTTAAACCACTCCCTCAAAGCCTCTTCAATGTCTTTGTGCAGGCTTGTTTTTATCTTCTTGTTGTTAGTTATGTCCTTATAAAATACATTTTTAAATTATCAATCGATTTCCATATTGTTGAAAGGGTTGATTGACTAAGTCCCGACAAATGTCAGTGTTTGATGCTCCGCCTTCCAATCATTTAGACTTTTTCTAACAGAGAATGTGTGACGTTGCTTAGAAGTAGACATCATTATTACAATTTTAAAAAACTGAATGACAATTGAGCTGATGTATGAAGTGAAGAGCTGGAAGCTATCTGATTGGTGGATACTAGCACATGACCACAGCAGAAATAATTTTGGAACTCATTCGCATGTTTGACTCGTGTTTAGTGAGAAAACGGCCCCCCTCCCTCTTCATTGTTATAAGCGATTGTTATCAACATGAGACAGGGGAAACCCAGTCGTTACATGCGGATTAACGTTATAACTGACATCTTAACATCCCCAAAAATTAACTTGGACTGCTATAGAAATCCAAACTTTCCTTACATTTTCCATTGTTATATGCTGCCTATCATTATACCTGGCATTGTTATAAAAAGATTTTGCTGTGTATGTATTCCACTAATAATCTTATTTTTTAAGAATGCAAGCAAAGTTCTCTGGTCATTATCATTATTTACTTGAAGTCCAAAAGGAGATCTTTAAGTGACTATTATAATGTGATTTACCAATGTAGGTTGAAAAATTTATCCATTTAGTGGTTTGTGTGTGATTCACAAAGATAAACATATGGATAGACATGTATTCTTAAAACATTTTACCTTTGGTCATAAACAATATCTGTTATTTAGAATTTCCGAACAAATATTCCATGTACAGGCAAACCCTGTGTTGTTTTATGTGTGTAGATATATTTAAAAAGTTTCACTTTTAACCGTTATGCCAAAAATGTTAAAATAGTGCTTGCCTTTTTTTCTTTTTTTAATATGTTTTTGATTTATTTAAAACATTATAAAATTTAGTGTATTCACAATTTTAATTTTTAACAAATTAACTTGAATTGATTAAAATATTGCTGATTTTTTTTGTGCGTGTGTCATATGTTATGTATTGAATTTACATTTTTTTTTTTTTAGCTTTACAATGTATATTAAAAGTGCAGTTAATATGTATGTTATGCAAAATGTGAACTAATATTTTATACCATCTGAATTTTTTTTTCTGTTACTTCTTGATGCTGTAAGCTGTTTTTATATGCAGAAACTTTTATGTAAATGTTTAAAAAGATTCTTTTTAGCTGATATAAATTTTTAACTTTTCGAAAATAAATTGTACCATTTTTGTAGTTTTTAGTTCACATGTTACTTTTTTTTAGTTTAATAAATAAAGTATTTGTAATAAGATGCTCTCCATATAAACTTATTCTTTTTATGCAACATATTTCCAATTTAAATCTTTTATTCTTACATTTTCTTGCAATCATTGTTTTCACACTACTTCTTGAAGATAATTTTCTTAACCTACAGATTTAAATATTCCTTGCAACGCATTTTAATACTGAATCATTTATATATATTTATAAGCAATCTGTTTTTAAGTATTTAAACTTTAATCCTTGCATTGTCATTCTTTTGTGTTAACATGTTATCTTGCCAACAGTTTGTATTCATAATGCCTTAAAAGTTACTTCACTTTACCCATTTAAATATTCCTTTACAGTACATTGTAATACAAATATAATAGTATACATTTATTTTCCATAGGTTTCCTGTGCTTGAAGAAGTCTCAAGCGCATCAGTTTGAACCTCAAAGAAAGCTTCATACCTGCTCTCTGTGCCGTTTCTCATGCTTTATGCTGTTAGAGATGGTGAAGCACACGAAATCTCACGAATGGCCCATCCAGTTTTCATGTACCACTTGTCATAAAATCTTTTCAACAACGACTCTGTTGAATCGACATAAGAGAATCCACACAGGTGAACGACCGTATGAGTGCATCATATGCCATAAAAACTTCAACCAAAAGACACATCTACAATACCATATGGCAACTCATGTTTAAAGAACCTTGACTGATTGGATGGTTCGTTTTTTAATGATTTTTCTTGATCTGTGTATATAAATTTGTAGTATAGTGGTTGTTAAAGTTATGATTTATTTTGCAGAGATGGTTAATTAAAAATATATTTACATTTTACACTTGTTTGCAGAATTTTTTCAATGAAATTCCTGTTTGTACTTTTTTTCTGTTTAGTAAAATTTTGCTATATTTGATCCATTTTTTTTATTTAAAAATTTTAGACTTGAATTTTTTTATAATGGTTAGAACTCCAAAAAGCAATTGAAGTGTGTGAAACAATGTACCAATTTTAATTCAAACACTTAATCTAGCTTTACTAAGAAAATTATCCTACACAATTGTTAATCACCTATTTAACTTAATGTTTTGTAAAAAATATATTATATATGTTAATATGAAATGCACAACACTTTTTAAAATACCTATTCAATGTGTATGTAATCAATGTAATTTTTTGTACTGTTACCAGTGTAGTTAGTTCAATTGACTTATACTGTTTCTGCTTCATAATATGATTTGCATTTAATTGTTAATGGTTCTATTAAAGTATATTAAATTACAAATATAAATTTGAAAATTATGTATATATATAATTTAAATCCTATTTCACCAAACAAATTAGATGGTGACCAAAGATTCCAAATATATTTTGCATTAACAATGTTCGTTGCATTGGATTTAAATTATATTACTGTTATAAAGAAAAGTTGTAAATATTTCTAACATTTCAAAAATATCCACAATTTCTTAGCTTCAACTGGCATTTGTTTTATTCTTTAGAATATCACTGGTTGTATATCTATATGTTGTAATTCTACAAAACTACGTTGGAAAATTAATAAATTATATTGAAGCCCCCTCTCTAGCATTGTTGAAGTAAAATATAATTAGAAATATTGATAATTATTTTCTAAATATAGAAATGAAAAAAAATATGTACTCTCTGTAAATTATCAATATTGAAAAGTAATATATGCTATAGGTACACTTAATTAGTAGAACCTAATTTAAAAAAACTATATAGTACTTAATAATAATCTATATCTTAATTTGTTAGTAATTTTAATTAGTATTTTTACATTTCTTTAAATGCGATTTGGATGTGCTTTGTCATAGTCCTCTTGCTGGCATAGAAATCATTTTATATTTTTCTTAAAAGAATATATACTAATTAATATAAATTAATAACATTTTTTTTATAGTGGAAATCCGGGTATAAAGACTGCAGTACTAAATAAATTAACATATTAGAATTTATATGATTTTCTTATTAATTTTTTCCTCCCATATTATTAAATATTTGAAATATTATCACTTAATGTTAACAATTGTGACCTTTCTCAATTGTATATCGTATATCAGTTGTAACATATTTATAACTTTAAACTTAAATAAGTTGGGTTTTATAAATATTATTGATCATTTATCATATAATTAAATTTTATTAGGTTGCTGAATTTATTTAAATAATTTTGTTATGGTAACCATTAGATTATCTATATCGGCATAGATTGTTCAAGATTATTTAGTTAATTTTGTTATATGTATTTCCTAGTCTGGCTCTATAAAGTTAAACATAACATTGTGTACAGCAAGTTGGTTCATCTTAAGATATTTTTAATATTGCTTAAAATCTAAATTTATCTTCGTACATAATAACATATATTATGGGCTTGGCATAGAAAAAAGTATTTCAAAACTGTGTGTTTTAAAGTATTAGTTTTTCTTCCAACAGAGTTATTGAAGACTGTTTTTGTCTAAATATCTAACAGTGTTTTATTTCAATATTGAGCTAATTATGTTGCTTTTACTAGTATAATAAACATTTAAAACAGTTTTAACTCTTATATGAAGTCAATAGTATTTCTAAAAATACAAATTTACAATTATTTTTAAAAAATAATTCTATGAAATTTTTACTATTTTCCCCTTAATTCTTATAGCTGTGGTTCTCAACCATTTTTTCTCTTGCATATCCCTTGATAAAACTTTTCATTTATGAGTTCCCCTTCTCTTATTGTCCTTTGCACCCACCCCTCTATGTGAAAAAAAATATTCTTTGTTGGGCAATAATGTTCTTAGGCTAACTGGCAAATTAATCAACTACTCAAATTGATAACTTGTAGGCTTTTATTTTAGATTTTACTTATTATTATACAGGGTGGCAACATAACCGGGAAATCAGGGAATTATCATGGATTTTTTTTTAATTCTGGGAGTGTCAGGGAAATTTTCAAATTGGATCATTAAAACTGCAATAATCGTCTGTTATGCCCTCTATTCTGAGTAATTTAGTTGTCATTTTTTCCTTTTAGTTCTGAAAAATATTTTAAAAAGAAATAATGGTTATGTGCATTTTCAGTTTTATTTTTGTAAAAACGTGATCCACTACTGGAGAGAGAAGCAAAAGCAATGTTCGTTAGACTTTGGATTGTAAGCAACATGTGAGGGGCTAAAGAATATGCAATTTTTTTAAGATCGGACTAGGAAATATAAAGCATTTAAAATTATTTACAAATGAAATAAGTTGAAAAAAATTTCATTTTTTGCAGTTTCTGCTTCCAGAGAACATATTTAATTACTATTATACCTGTCACAATTGTATAATTTGTGTTGTATCCATAAAAAATTTTAATTGACTATAAGTATTGCTTATAATTTTTCATTTATAATGCAATATATTTATTCTATTATTTCATTTCTTTAGAGTTTAGCGTATTTTGTTTCTATACAAAACATGTATTGCAACACTTATTAATGTAATTGTAAAATCAGGGAAATTTTTGTGACACCATCATGGAAATATCCCAGAACTTTATTTCCAGAATTTTGTTGCCACCCTGTTATAGTTTTCTGCCATTACTGTTATTATTTTCACATACCCCTAAACCGGACAGTCACATACCCTAAGGGATATGCATACCACAAGTTGAGAACCGATGCCTAACACATGAAAGTTAGTTAAAGTAATTCTCAGTGATTCTCCAAGCCCTTAATATTTATTTAGCATTACTTAAAAATCTGAATTTATCTTTAAACATAACATATATAACTTAAATAATTTCATCTTTGGCAGGTATGGGTTCCGTGCCAAATATGAATACATCCGAAGCTGAAACGCGGAAAGGACATTTTGTCTGCTCCATTTGCCCCTTTTCCGTGTCAAGTGGTCATTTTATGAAAAAGCACGAACTTGCTCACACTTGGAGGCAGCGATTCCATTGTGAAACTTGTTACACAATCTGCCCCACACCTGCCACGTACAATAGACACATGCGGATTCACACAGGGGAAAGCCCGTTTGCCTGCTTTGTTTGCAATAAAACTTTTACGCGAAAAGACAACCTGCGGACCCACATGGCGAAACACTTCAGAAATAAAAAATTATATTAGAGTAGATTCTTCCTTTGTGAAGATTGATGTTGTATTTTATCTGATACAGAACCAAAATAAATATTCCAAAATGTGTGCTCGGCTGTGTTAATAGTGTGTTACTGAGTAAAAATATTAAAAGTTTTTACCATGCTATATACTTTCAACATTTAATCTTCAATTCAATTAATAGACTACGGTATTTAAAACATGTATCATTCTATGAATTTGTTTGATGGTTAATTTTTTTTTTTTACAAATAAAAACTATTATTGATTATTTTGCAGATTTTAAATTTAATTTTTTTAAAAATAAAACTATTTGGAGTTTTTATATTAGAAATATACAAAAAATATTAATATTTATTAAGTTTTGTTAACTGCAATAGTTTAAATCTTAATTCGTCAAAATCAAATAAAAAACTTTATAGTATTTTAACACAACTCGCATTTAGTTGATTATTAGTATACATGAACAGTAACCAACTGTATGTACTATTTATTCCCTCCAAAAATTGGTTCATAGTTAAATTTTTAATGTGTTACAAATTATATCTTAATTATGCAATTAATCATTAAAAGCTAAACCTTAATTTGGAAATATGATATTCTGTTGAATTTCGAAAATTCTAATGTCCTTGGTGTCAATTGCTATATTTATCTTTTTTATTGTTTAAGCTTATTTTTGCCTAATACTTATGAGGGCTTTTATACAACCTTATATGCATGATGTATAAGATGCTGTGATTAAATATTGGCTATTTGACCCCATAAATCTTTTTTTTTAATTCAAGGCTTCTTGTTGTTTTATTGATTGCAATTACAAATTCCTATTTAAATTAACTGAATGTATTAAAAATGTCAATATTGATCAGTTATTTAGTAAACTTTTTTTTTATCTTTCTTTACATTTCTCAAATATAGTTTTTTCATTTTTAGGAATAATTTTTCTCCATGTACCCATCCTTTTTATTCTAGCACATCAATTGAATACTTCTCACATATTTTCAATTGCCATACAGGTGTCTTTATAAACTTTCATTAAAATTGTGCTAGTGGAATGAAACTACACAGTACGATTCAAAATTGTGCGGGTTCAAACTGTTTTTTGTGGTCTTGCAAGTGCATCATAGATTTCTTTTTCTTGTAAAAAAAACTATCCTAAACAATACTAATCTAATTAATAATGTAACATTGTAAATATTTTATTTATATTAGTTTTGATAATTAAGATTATTTGTGTGCTGTGTGGTCTATTCTTCTGTATACCACAACGATTTGTTTGTTAATACTCTGGCATCTCTTTTGATGAGATGTGTGGATATTCAAATATGTTCTAATATAACTACTTTCATTCTCTTTCTGAAAATTAAGTGTAACTTTTGCCTAATATGAGCAAATATAAATAAATAATTTTTTTTTTCCATTTGGCAGGTTTAATGAAAATAAAGACTTCTAATTCAAATATGTATACATATCGGAAGCAGCATTATTTCTGCTCCATGTGTCCCTTTACTATACCAAGTGAACATTTTATGAAAAAACATGTACATGCTCATGCATGGAATAAACAATACACATGTGAAATTTGCCACAGAATCTGTCAAACCCCTGCTAAATATGAAAGACATATGATTACTCATACAGGGGAACAGCCATTCGTTTGTTCAGTTTGTCAAAAAGCATTTAACCAAAAATGCAATTTAAGATCACATTCCGCGATTCACTTAGGAAAGGAAACTTACTGATAAATATGGCAAAACTTATGATTCTGTATTTGTATTGAAAAGTTTTAATTTTATTGGTTGGCTTCTATGTTTTATTTCGTTAAATTAAAGTTATTTTAATTTGACTTTTAATGTGTTTTTATTGCAAAACAAGAATGAGTTTAGGAATATATTAGCACGATTTTTAAGTTTGAAATGATTGTATGTGAAATAGACCCCTTTTAAAAATAAAATGCTAAGCACGAATAGATATTATCTAAAATAAATATATCGAAATTTTCAGTTCTTCTAAAGTTAATGACACTGTAAATATAAAAAATCTATATACTCAATTTTATAGTTGATATATTTTATTAACTCCAGCATTAAGTTAAGTGCTTATATAAAAATTATTGATTTTTGGCACAAATATTCATCTCTTTCTATTCTTTATTTAAAAAAAAGTTGTTGTTTTTAAATATTTTGTTTTATCTTTATAAATAAATACTTTTATGCTAATAATGATTGTTTATATGATAATTATCTACTAAAAATAATGTTAAAAAAAAAATATATAAACACTAAATTTATTGCTTGACTTTATAGTTCACCATTAAATTTAGTGTTTATATTCTCCAACTATTTTGCATAAAAATTATTGATTTCTGACAGTAAATATCATTTATTTTATTTGGGAGAGAAATTACTCCTAATTGATGGTTTTAACATTGTAAATATTTTATATTAGTTTTGATAATTAAAATGAGTTGTATATTAGTATATGCTGTGTGGTTATTCTTCTGTACACCTCATTAATTTGTCGTGTAATGCTCTGTGGTGAGTTATTACTTTAAATAGATAATAACTCCCCTCAGTGGAGACTGAGGGAGTGTATCGACTTTTTTATTTTATTTGTAAAAATTGAGTTACTTTTGCCTAAAATGAACAAATGTAAATAAATATTTTTTCCTTTGGCAGGTTTAAAGGAAGCAGGGACTTCTAATTCAAATATGTATACATATCAGAAGCCGCATTATTTCTGTACCAAGTGTCCTTTTTCCATACTAAGTGAACATTTTATTAAAAAACATGTTCACGCTCACTCTTGGAAGAAACAGTTCACATGTGAAGTTTGCCACTTAATCTGTCAAACTCCTACAAAATATAAAAGACATATGATTATTCATACGGGGGAGCGGCCATTTGTTTGTTCAGTTTGCTCGAAATCTTTTAAACAAAAATGCAATTTGCTCTCGCATTTTTCAATTCACCTCAAAAAGAAGACTTAATACTTTGTACACTCAAACCTGTATTTGTGCGGTGGATAGGGACCGCATAAAAAAATTGCACAAAACTTCACGAGTAGCTATAAAAAATAGTTCTTGCAACACAATTAAATTATTTTTTTTATGCAGTGGATAGGGAAGCATAAAAAAAATAGCACAAAACTTCACGAGTAGCTATAAAAAATAGTTCTCGCAACACGATTAAAAAATATTTTTTTTATGTGGTGGATAGAGACCGCAAAAAAAAAATGGCACAAAACTTCACGAGTAGCTATAAAAAATAGTTCTTGCAGCACAATTAAAATAATTTTTTTATGCGGTGGATAGGGACCGCATAAAAAAGTCTCACATAGAAAATAACTCAAAACCTTACTAAATAACTAGGAATTGCTTTTTTAAACGAAATCAAGACACAAGGCTTGACAGCTACTTGTAATTTCGCCAAACCTTTTGGAATCTGATTTAGAAATTACACATGCGAACATTTTTAAATATTTTATTTACATATGTACTTATTTTACACATACAAAACTTTTCAAAACGTATAACCATTATCCTTCGTGGTCTGACAATACGCGAACTTGGTTCAAAATCGCTTTCGTCACTTGAAGGTACTACCTCGCACTTTCGTTTAGAGTTTACTTTTTGTCAGTTACCATGTAGTCGGTGATCAGTTTTTGCGACGACTGTTGTTTCACTAGACGCTTGTATATGTCTTGGTAGCCAGATAATCAATTATGTTCCAATTTTATTGAAATTTTCATATACCGCACAAAATAAGACTGCATAAAAACAGGTTTGAGGGTATAGTGAAATTTAATGAAGCATTGTTTACATCGAAAGTTTTCATTTTGTTCTTTTCTAAGGCGCATTCTACACAAACTGGAAAAGCATGCTTCTCGGTGATTCGTACCACGTGGTATGAATTCTCAAATCACCGAAAAGCTCCCGCACATTTTTTTTGTTCGTGTAGAATGCACCTAAGGAATTTTTCTAGTATGTCTAGTGTTTATTTTGTGTAGTTGATGAACTTTTAAAAACTTATTATTTTCTTTTCTAATTGTGCATTGATTGACTAATCTTGCATACTATTATGCATAGGTATAATATTAAATGCAAAATATACTCTCTTTTGTGTGTTTGTGCTTCAATAATTTAAAAAGTCTGATTTTCAACAACAAAAATTATTTGTACACTTATAAGTAATTATTGTAAATTATTCGAATTATGCAGGTAAGTTTAAGAATATGTTTACACAATTTCGAAATTAGAAAGAATTGTTTATATGAAACTGAATCGTTTTAAAAATGGATGTTGGGCACTAATGGGCTCAATATGATCTAAAATAAATGTTTTGAAAATTTCAGTTCTACTTTTATTTACGAAGCTAATATCACACTGTAAACATAAAAAATATTTATTTATAAAGTACAGCATTAAATTTAGTGCTTATATGCTCTAAGTTTTTTGTAGGAAAATTATTGATTTCTGACACTAAATATTAATATTTTGAGAGTATTCATATTTTTCTATTCTTCGTTTAAAGAAAAGTATTTTAGACTATATATTAGAACATTCGTTTTAAAAAGTCCTTGATTTGGAGATCATTTGCAAACAATATATATCACATACATGTATTATAACATAATTTATTTTGCATGGTCATGTGTTTATTTATAACTGTTTATTAGATAGTTACCGCACACTTTCAAAGTCAAAGAAAGATAAAATTGCAATAACATTAAAATTTCTTTACTTTTTTAAATTTTGTTGTTGTTTTTTCACGTTCTTAAAATATTGCTCATTTTTGTTGGAGGTGAAAAATGATGTCATAGGCGAAAGTTTTCCGTCCTAAGGCCGATTTCTTTCTTTTTTACTTTTGTCTGAGATGGGGAAGGGAAAAATACAAAATTATTGCTATATGGGTCTCGCAATATGTCTAAGCCAATAAAATGTCAAATGACACTGAACTATACAAAGCATTCTCTTATTATATGTTAGACAATGATGTCACTCAATTAAGAATTTATATATTTCCCTATTATCTGATCAACTTGTAATCATGATTGCAATACAAAGAGCCGTAGTAGATGCATTTTTAAGTGAAAGAAACTTATCGCCGTCTTCCGAAAATCCTTTGATATGAGATTTCAAGTATTTAACTAAAGATAAACCAGTTTTCAATTTTATGGAAATGTATGTTTAAAAAAAAATATATATTGTACTATAATTTTAAGAACTTTCAAATAAGTATGGTAATATGGCATATTTTCATGCTGGAACTTTAACAATTAGCCAAAATTTTTACGCAACAGTACAGTAATTGTTCGTAACGGGAAACTGATAATTTTTTTTATCATTCTAGAATGTAAGCTTTAAATGCTATTGCCGCCTTTTCCCGATTTAAAAATATTGTGTATTTCTGAATATAACTGAAATGTTGAATTACTGTCCTGCGATTTTTACCAACGTTCCCCCATGGTTGATGTATCATAATTTAACAATTGCATATGATTTTTTTTATTGATGAGTATGTCTGTAATAAAAGTTAATATACTTTGAACCGTTTTACAGCATTATATAATATAAAAACCTTCCTGGCGGGTGAACGTTTCGCATGCTCCATTTGCCCTTTCTTAACTACGAACGAACGCTCTATGGAAGCACACAAAAACGCTCATTCTTGGAGACGCCAACTCGCATGCGAATACTGCCACAAGATCTTCGCCTTCCCAGCCAAATACAATCAGCACTTGAGAATTCACACTGGAGAGCGTCCTTTTGTGTGTGCCGTCTGCAAAAGAGCGTTCAGTCTGAAAGAAAATCTACGTGCTCATCTTTCAATACACTACAGGAATTAAAGCTTTGAATTCTCTGGCTCTAATAAATGACAGTTGTTGAATGTACATGCCTTTTATTTAAAGATCTTTTAAAATTCAATTTTAATGTTTATTCATGTTACTTGCAAAACCTCTTTAATTACGTATGATAAGCTATAAAAAGTGTTCTGAACAAATTTGAGTTATCGGATATATGTTGAATAATTATTGTTGGCAAATATTATATTTTTATTTATGTATTAAGTATGTTTAATAATATTAGCATTTTAAATATCTTCTTAAATATGAACCCATCCACACCACTAGTACAATATTTAAGGAATTTATTATATTATATTCATCAAAACATTTTACTTTTGCCAAAATATTTTGCCTACCTAATCAAAATCTATCACTGCATATACCATATTTTTAAAAAAAATAATCTTCTTAAATAATAATTCATATAAAATACTAGAAGCATAAGAAAATATCAAAGTTGATGAATTCATATCCATTTATACCTAAAAACCATATGTTGACTTAAAACACACACACAATCTGAGGTATATTTCTTTAATTGAAATGCTGCAATATTCCAATATACTGAAATTCCTACACAGAAGTTAGTCTATTAAGTATAGGAATCATCAGTTAACTTCCACTTACTGTATTAGATAACATTCTTTGTTTTCTGATAAAATAAGTAATTTTTTTTTTAAATGCTTATAGCAAGCTCTTAGTTTATACTTAAAAAAAATTCAAAATGGTAATAAAAATAAGTTATTTCATATATTACTGCAATATTTATTATAATGTCCAGAATATTTTTATAATTTTACTGAATAAAGAAATGGTAATACCTAAATTGTTTGAAAAAAATGACCTTTTTGTTTAAAAATTTTCATTTGTAGGTGTGCCAATGATATATACACTAGAGGCATTACTGAGAAATGGGCAATATTCCTGTTCCACTTGCCCATTTTCGACACACAATGAGTTATATGGAAATGCATAACAAAATATCACTTTTTGGAAAAATCAATACATGTGAGAGCATTGTTACAAGATCTTTGCCTTCCCAGCTAAATGCAATCGACACATAATAATTCACACTGGGGAGCATCCTTTTGTTTGTACTATTTGCAAAAAATCCTTCA
Source organism: Troglohyphantes excavatus (assembly GCA_963932185.1). NCBI lineage: Eukaryota > Metazoa > Arthropoda > Arachnida > Araneae > Linyphiidae > Troglohyphantes > Troglohyphantes excavatus. The sequence continues at coordinate 57,177,166 of OZ010671.1, read as the reverse complement.
ATCTAAAAGGAAATTTTCGTGTTCATCTTGAAACCAACTTTAGAGTTCTGCTTTAATGACCTGGAATGTTATGTCTGTGTGCTCTATAATATTTGTCTATTTTGTTTGTTTTTTTACTAGACAGCATTGTTTATTATATATTTGTAATGCTAAGTACATTTTATTGTTTGCCATATTTGTTAAAGTTATCTTTATCTTACTGTCATTTTTATTGACCACTTAACAGTTTTTTTTTTACATTGGTTTAAAAAAATGAGAACCTTTTTGGTGGACTAATTTAGATTACTACCACTTTTACCAAACTATACATAAAATCCAAATGGCACAACATACAGCCATTAGGAATGCTCCTTCATACCGGGAGCAGGAGCATACAACACAACTCTCGATTCAGCGTTTGTTTTAGGACAGCATTTTTAAATCAATGTTGATTTCTCAATATTTGTTGTTCTGATTGGGGGATTGAGTACCTGGTCAATTCAACGTTTTCAATCATGAATAATTGCCTTGAATATTATCGGAAGTCTGATTTAAGCTGCTATGCATGCTTCAGGCGAGGTTTATTTTATGGCTAATGCCCTCTTTAATAAAATAACTTCTTATGGATGCTGAATTACAAGTGCTATCGTTTGTGTAACTCAAGTTGGCTTGCACTGCAAATTGAAATGAAAAGTTTCCACTTTTATTTTTGAATTTTTCTGTATCCGAGAGCAAAGGCAGGATTAGTAGCAATCCTTGAGGTTGGTGGATCGTTAACGGAGCCGGTGGCAGTGCTCCCTAGTATATTGACATTTTTTTTATATGTGTACATTCAAAACTGCTAAGTGGTTAATATTATAAATATGTTATATATTTTAAATATCTCTAATATCTAGCACATTGATACATGTTTCCACTTCCATCACTTGCTTGAATGTAAATAATGTGCTCATACAATAAATACAATATTTAAATAATTTTGTGTATAGGTTTCATATTTATACTTTTTTTAAAACAAAAAGGTTATATTTCTTTCTAACTGAATATTTATATATTTTTTAATTTTTAGTTTATTATGTTAAATATGACATATTCATTTAACACAATTAACCTAAGTGTTACAACAATAGTGTTTTAAAAAGAATGTTAAAAAACAAAACAATATTGACTGAAAATTTTAAGAAGTTTAACTAATGTGCAGTATCTTTTTGTTTAGTTAATGTAAATCTTAATTTTTGTATCCTTGATAGATATGTCTTAATATGAACCAAAATGCCTTTAAAAGAAACTAATTTCTCATTTTTTCCAGTGTTATTTCCTACTGTAAAATTATAATTTTTTTCCTTTGGTAGGTTTTACAACTCTGCATTCCCCGGAAGTTGTTCGAGGAAGAGATATAATCTGCCCCTTTTGTCCTTTCTCTACGTCTTTTGGGCACTGCATGGAAAAGCACAAAGAAGCACATACATGGAAACTCCAATATGCATGCGAATATTGCCATAAAATCTTTGGAAACCTGACCAAATTTCATCGACACATGAGAATCCACACAGGAGAGCGACCTTTCGTTTGTTCGGTTTGCAAAAGAACATTTAACCAAAAAGAAAATCTCCGTTCTCATTTCGCAATCCACTGCAGAAATTAGATAATTGAACTAAAACTTCTTTAATAAGGCTAGTGAATCTAAATGTCAGTGAACATTAAAATCATACAATCATTTTACATTAAAATTAAACAAAGTGTTAGTTTGCACGATAAATTTTCATCAATATTCAATAAAACCTATACCATTCTAAAGACCATGACAATAGCTTTAACATCATGTAAGTTTTATTTGATTAAAAAAAATACTTAATGAATTATTGCATTTAAAGTAGTTAACATTGTACCTGTGCTATCTATGAAAAGAAGCAGGGGAAAAAGCCTTTAATTTGACGGTACTGGTGACGTGATTTTGACTATCCCTCAATTGAAAAAGAGGTGTTGATAATATCTGTTACTGGACTGTTATCGAATCTCCCTGAGACTTAATATTTCTGTTAAACATTAATATTTAAATTGTCCTGACTCCTGTTGAGGTTGTGTGAAGACAAAAAAAAGCTTCACTTCAATTGTGCACTTATGTGTTTGTATAAAAAAAAATCTAGACTTTGGAAATATATACAAGATTTACTTATTCTCTGCGTTTTGGCATTTGTAGAAAAGTTGGGTATTTTACTGGATTCCTTGCAGACCTTGATTACCTACTAAAATGCAACATAAACCTTTCTATTACCCTCAGTAAAAAATTGTGAGTGAAGAAATGGTTAATATTAATAACAGCAGCAATCTTCTAATTTAACTATGTAGTTTACTTTAAAATTACTTCATCGGCCTAACTCAAAGGAAGAGTAGTACTTTTACTTTTTATTTATGGTGCATGATGTAAATTTCTAAAAGGTGTTAAAAGCTACAAAGAAAGTGTTTTTCTTTTGAGCTCCTTTCTAAAAATTTTACGCAAAGATTTTACTTACTTTAATCATAATAAAAAATACATTATTATACATGGTTTTTAAAAAAAAATATTAGAACCATTTTCAAATAAAACCTCTATTAAAATGACAGCTCTATATTTTAATGTTTATTTTTTTATACTAACCTGTTCCTTAAACACCAACAATTTGGTTATAGAAAATTCATTTGTTTGTGAGATATTGTGTTTACACCGACACATTTGGGTCAATTTTTATAAGCCATTTTTTGTTTAATCGGGTGGTTTCAAAACTGGTAGAAACGTTGAAAGACCGACATTGACTTTGTGATTGTAAAACAATACCTTGTATTTGATTTAATTGTATATAGAATATATTTTAACCGAGTAACAGTGTTACACGTCCTGCAGTATTGGTGAATTAATGTTTATTTTTAAATATGAGATATCTATTTCACATATTAGATTTATGTATGGTGTATATTGATATAACTATATACAAATATGTTCATATTTCAATCCTAATATATTTGCTCTAAACTTGTTATCGAGGTAGTTTCACTTTCAAATATTGTTTAAATATGAAAATGTTAAGTATTATGTTTAAAGGATTTGTGTGAAATTTATATATTTCACAATATATTTTGATATTATATTTAAACTTTTTTTTTTAGTAACAAGTTTACACAATTTGAAATTTTGTTATTTTTCTTTTCTAATACATTTGTAACAATTATTGTGGTGCTAAAACTTTTACTGTATATTAAATACAACAATTAACATTTAGTAATAATTCAATAAAATATTGTTTCCTGCATTATAAGAACCTTGTTAATATTTTATAGCATTTGTTTTAAATATTCATAATATATTTTGATATTCATAATATATTTTGATATATTTAAACTTTTTTTTTAGTAACAAGTTTACACAATTTGAATTTTTTTTTTTTTCTAATACATTTGTAACAATCATTGTGGTGCTAAAACTTTTACTGTATATTAAATACAACAATTAACATTTAGTAATAATACAATAAAATATTGTTTCCTGAAGAACCTTGTTAATATTTTATAGCATTTGTTTTAAATATTCGCTATTCTATTATCTACCCAATATGATCAATCTTTTCGGTATCTGCTTGATGAATTCTTTAAATTATATTTTTCATCAAATTAAATAAATTTAATTACCAATGTAGTATTTTCATAATTTTTACAAAATACATCGACTAACACAATGTACAATAACAACAGTAAAAAAATATTTTTCATTTTTGTATTATTTTTAGAAGTGATTTTTTTATGGTCTAGCAAAATGTATTCACCGTCATAATAATTTAAAATTATTTTTCATTCTTTAAGCGATTCAGGTTGTGATGTAAGCAAAATATTTTTTCTTTGATAGGTTTTGCAACATTATTCACTCCTCAGCTATTCTATTATCTACCCAATATGATCAATCTTTTCGGTATCTGCTTGATGAATTCTTTAAATTATATTTTTTATCAAATTAAATAAATTTAATTACCAATGTAGTATTTTCATAATTTTTACAAAATACATCTAACACAATGTACAATAACAACAGTAAAAAAATATTTTTCATTTTTGTATTATTTTTAGAAGTGATTTTTTTATGGTCTAGCAAAATGTATTCACCGTCATAATAATTTAAAATTATTTTTCATTCTTTAAGCGATTCAGGTTGTGATGTAAGCAAAATATTTTTTCTTTGATAGGTTTTGCAACATTATTCACTCCTCAGCTATTCTATTATCTACCCAATATGATCAATCTTTTCGGTATCTGCTTGATGAATTCTTTAAATTATATTTTTTATCAAATTAAATAAATTTAATTACCAATGTAGTATTTTCATAATTTTTACAAAATACATCAAATACACAATGTACAATAACAACTGTAAAAATATATTTTTAATTTTTGTATTATTTTTAGAAGTGATTTTTTTTATGGTCTAGCAAAATGTATTCACCGTCATAATAATTTAAAATTATTTTTCATTCTTTAAGCGATTCAGGTTGTGATGTAAGCAAAATATTTTTTCTTTGATAGGTTTTACAACATTATTCACTCCTCAGTTTCTACTGGAAAATAATGATTACATCTGCTCCATGTGCCCATTTTCAACATCAGACGAACGTTGCATGAAAAGGCATAAAGAGGCTCATTTTCGGAAGCAAAAATACCAGTGCAACATTTGCCACAAAATCTTTACCTACCCGACTTTTCTCAATAGACACATGAGGATTCATACTGGGGAGCGACCCTTTATATGTTCGATTTGCAGAAAAACATTCACTCAAAAAACACATCTGCAGTGCCACATGTTGGTTCACTCAAAAGGTTGATTCATTTATTAAAAAAATAAAAATTGAGTTGTATAGTTGCAAAAGTGTTTTTTTTAACATACATTTTTTTGTGTTGACATTTTTTAATTCAATACATCCTTTAAAAATGTATTTATATAGAACTTTAATATGTAACAACTTTTAAAGAAACAGATTACTCTGTTTATGTTTGTAACAATATGGATTTGAGATCAACACAATTTCTTTGATATGTCTATTTATGCAGCTTAATCTATGTAATTTAGAAGTGTTGTCTTAATTAGTTTCTAAATTTTTATTATTTATGCTTGTTACTTTGTACTATCACAATCGTATGCTTGTTGAGTGGATATTGGAACTATTACTCATTCTTTAAGGTGGTATGGATCATACTCAAGTTATATGTGCTATATCACAAACAATGCTTAATAAAGTACTATTAATGCTATTTATTATGTATATTTATTTATACAATATATATTGTAAGTTTTACATTTTCTTTGTAACTAAATGCAAGTAGTGTACCTTTATGATCAATTATATTTTATTTTGTTACATAGTACCCATTATAACTTGTACTGGTTTTCCAACTAGTTACATATATGATAGGATTTTTGTTGTATGAATATTTTACAGATGAGGAATTTAATTGAATTAATATAGCTTTAAAACTAAGAACTATTGAAAACAGTATTTTTAAGTGACCTATTTTTAAAAAATGTACCATGTTATTGTACTTGAAACGAATATGTGTAGAAATATTATTTATAATGTGTTTTTAGTGTTATAATAAGTCCGATATATCCATTCAAGTGTTTTATTAATAATATATTATTTAATATTTTTGACTGTTGGATCCATTTGAATAAAATGTTTACTTAGGTATTTTATTGAAAAATATAAAGTTCGTTTCCACAAAAAAATATAATTTAAAAAATTAAATTTGTAGATATAAACAGGTGCACAATTATTTTTTTAATTCTTATCCTACCCAATACATATGCAATTGGGATATTTGTAACAATCCAAAAACATGCATTATTATAAAAAATACACTAATAAACATTTTTTTCTATTCATTGATTATTTATTATGTGCATGAAATGTCTAATGTAAGTTATTAATTATGATTATTTTATTTCTTGTTGTTACTTTTAACCTAGCTAAGACATATAACATGTTTCCAAGAATGTATACAATTTCAGTTTTCAATAAAATCAATTTATGACACAGTATACTACTCACTGACAAATGTTATGTTGTAGAAAACTCAAAATTGTCATTTTATTTTGTGAATGAAAATATGAATGTTTTCCCATAGAAAATAAAAATTTAGTTTTACTTTGATCAAAAAGACCATTAATTCATCCGAAAACAATATTCAGAATTCAAAGCAATTGTATGAAAGTATTTTTATAGTATTTCCACTTGCATGATCACTTTGCGTTTGAACGATAAATAATAAATGTAAAATAAAAACATTTCTTTTAATAGGACTTGCAACATTACACCCAGTTGAAACAGATTACATCTGCTCTATGTGTCCATTTTTGAGCTCTGAAGAGTCATGTATGAGAAAACACATGGATTCCCATTCTTGGAAGCTTCAAACCCTTGCAAGCGATGCCATAAAATCTTTGCCTTTCCAGCTTATCTCAGCAGACACGTGAGAATCCATACTGGGGAAAGGCCTTTTGTTTGTTCTGTTTGTAGCAAAGCATTCAATCAGAAAGCAAACCTTCAAGCACATTTCATAGTACATTTAAGAAAAAGCAATTTTGAATGCTCCCTTTGTAACGCGAAATTCTTTGCGGAGCATATGTTCATAACACATAAGTTAAGTCATAAATGAATGCACATCATTTTCATCTGCACATGGATATTTTGAATTCTTATTGATTTGGACTATAATATTCCTATTAAAATTCAATTACCTATAAAATTTATTTTTTGTCTGGAAAACCAAAATCTTAAATTCTGATCTGGTCTTCTATAATTGGCTGATTTGATGTAATTTTAAGCAATTGACTTGTTTTTGTTCATGTATGATTTAAATTTGGGAAATATTTTTCTAGATTTATATATTTTTTAAAACATTCTGTTAAATCCTAAAAAAGAAAAGTTGAAATATTTGTCTAAAAAAAAAATATTTTTGTAAAGCAATCTTTATAAATATAATTAGCGGATATTTTATTATTTTAAAACATTTAAGAACTACTTACTTATTCTTAATCTTGTTAATATGCTTATTTTCTGTTTGATCAAAAGCAGTTTAAATGTTAACTGAAAGTTTGTGATGTCAATGTATCATAAATTAAGTCGATCACTTAAAATCTTTTTCAAAATGAACATAATCTTTTATATGTTTTCCTTTATAAAGTCGTATGTTGTTTTAAGGTGTAATCTATCAATGGTTGACACAGTACAGTTTAATAACTTTGTATTGTAAAAATTTATGTGTGTACTATAGTGCCTTTTTTTCAATTAACTTTCCGAATGGCTTTATTTTTATAGATTTTTTGTTTATGTTTATTTTACTATTAATAATCCTTTAAAAAAAACAAAGGTTTTTGAACTTTAGTTTTGAAATATAAGGATATACCCTATAATTCAATATTTTTAAACCTCTGTAAGATGTATGTAGATTTATGCAGCCTTTCTGAATAATGCTTCACATGGTTACCTTTTGTCTAGGGATGAACCAGATAGTGGTATAGACGGATATCCGCTGCACTTTACAAACTGAATTTTGATATATATCCAGCAGGGTTTTTTTTTTTACAAAAAGTTTTCTATTAACAGTTCTTTAATAAACCATTCATGTTCATAATGATTTTGAAACGACCAGAGCTGTACTGTACAGTCCACTTGAAAATGTAATTTTGAAATATTTCCGAATTGCTGATTTAAATTGTACTATATTTAAATGCTAAAACTGTCTCTTACTAAACTAGAAAATAAAACATTTTCTAATATATAACAAACATAGATGTAGCTATGCACCCTACACACCACCACACATGTGGATTGCTCAAACTCGAAAATACTCCAAGATAGCTAGTGGCTGGTTCTTCCTATTATCTATTCTCTGTGACCCACCGTGTCTGAAAAGCACCCATCGGGTTTTAACGAGAAAGTTATTGCTTCACTCCTTACACACCTGAATAGCCAGAGAAAAATTCCAATTGAGAATCTGCAGTCTTCCAAATTTATTGGTAGTATTTTCCGGAAAATACTTAAAGCGAGAACAAAAAATAATTGATTGGCCCCAAAAAAAACTGCAGTGGTTTAGGATAGTTACTCGATATCCGTTTCATCCCTACTGTTGACTGGATACACTAATTTGCATATTCCATGTCATCTGTTATGCCCTTTCACATATCTGACTTCGTCACAGTTAATAGTTACTTCGTCTTTTAACCTTATCAATTTTGTTTTCCTCACTTATCCATTAATTTTTTACAGTAGTGTATAGTAATACATTTGGATAAATTAACCTTTGGTGATGAAACAATACCATTTGGGGATTTCTACTTTTGCATATATACAGAATAATTAATGTAATTTAGAAGTGTATACTTGAGGACAACCTAAGTTGAGCCTAAAGCTATTGAATATTTATACATATCATAGCTTCCGCTTCAGGTTCAACTTAGGTTGTCCCCGAGTATAGTCTTTATTTGTTTCAATATTTTTATTATTTTTACTTGTAAGTTTATTATTTTTACTTGTAAGTTTATTATTTTTACTTGTAAGTTTATTATTTTTACTTGCATATAAACTAAGTTTATATGTGCTACATTTCTGTTGATATTAAGAAAAGTTTATCTCAACACTTGTATTTTATATGTTATTTTATTACTAGACCATCCCTAATTTGTTCTAACTTGTCATTGTAATCATATAAGTTTAATAAATATATATATAATTCATAATTTTTTTTTTCTGTGTTACTAAACTAAGTAACTTCCCTTTAGGGAAATATATGCTTTTGTTAGTTTCTAACTTATAATGGTTCTCTAAACTATCTATGAATATAAGTTTTTTTTTATTCCTGATAAATAAATATTTTACAGAAAAAACAAAATGAATTAATATATCTATAAAACTAAGAACTGTCAATAACATAAATTTGGCAATCATGTCTTAATGTTGTACTAATGAATAGTATTTCAAACAAATATGCATAAAGGTATGATGTATATTATGTTTTCTGTGTTCTATATGCTTTAAAATCTATATTTTACATATTACTACTTTACTAGTATTATTTGCCCGAACTATCTGTACAGATAACAAGATTTTTTTTTAATGTCTGATCCTTAATTAACTATTAAAACTGTTTCTTTAAATTACCTAGTTTAAAAAAAAATGTAGTATATTTGTAATACTTCAAAAAAGCATATTTTTATATAGAAGTATGCTTTATTATGTGTTTTCTGGGTTATAAATAATTTTGGTGTTTCCGATCAAATGCTTCATGATTTATATATCACTAGTTAAGTTTTAAAGAAACAATATTATTTTCCTTATTGGACACAAATGAATTTAAATAAAAAATTTGCTTCATAAAATTATTAAACATTTTCATGTGTAAAACTGGTTCATATATATATCTTGTATTAAAAGTCTTTTATTATATTTTCAAATGTATGAGTACTTTTTTTTTCAGATATAGTTCTGTGAATGAAAAATAAATCATTATTCCTTTCAATAGGTCTTGTAAATTTGAGCACATATCCAATTTATGTGGAAATGAACCATAACAACTGCGCAATGTGTCCATTTTCGACCTCAGATCAACATTGTATGAAAAAGCACATGGATTCTCATTCTTGGAAGATTCAGAATCCGTCCATCTTGGAGCAACCTTTTGCATGCTCTGTTTGTGACGTCTTTTAATCGGAAATCACACCTAAAAGATCATTTTGCAATGCATGTGAAATAAAAAACTAATTTTTTTTAGTATTCAGTTTGTTATGAGAATTTCTTTGTAAAGGATATGTTGACAAAACATATTTTAAAATGTCTGATGAACAGGTTATTGATTATCTATTAGAATGGTATTTTTAATAGACCTAGTTTTTAAAAATGTTGTATGTTTATTGTACATCAATAAACTAATTTATATGTACAAGTATGCTATATTTCTATATGTTTTTTGGTTTTAATTGTTTTGTATTCAAAGTAAAGTTTTTAAAAACTATATGTTATTTTCCTGATTAACACAATTAAATTTGAATCAAATTTTAACTTAGGTGCTTAACAATTACAGCTTTAAATCATAAAAGTTTTATAGTTTGTCTTCATATATTATAGTTTTATCTTGTATTAAAAGTCTTTATTATATTTTCAAATGTATTATTACTCTATTTCAGATATAGTACTATAAATATAAAATAAATCATTATTTCTTTCAATAGGTATTGTAACTATGATCACATGTCCAATTGATGGGGAAATGAACCATAACAACTGCTCCATATGTCCATTTTCAACCTCTGATCAAAATTGTATGAAAAAGCACATGGATTCCCATTCTTGGAAGGTTCAGCACCCTTGCAAGCTTTGCCACAAAATCTTTTCCTACCCAGTATACCTGGAACGGCACATGAGAATACACACTGGGGAGCGACCTTTTGCTTGCTCTGTTTGTGACAAGACTTACAATCGGAAATCAAGCCTAAAAAATCATCTGATGACTCATATGACAAATCTCTTATGAGTAATTCCCATCTGTTTGTTATGGGAATTTCTTTGTGAAGGATATGTGTTGATAAAACACATTTATTATATGCTACATAGTAGTTGGTATATTATATGCTTCATAAATAGTTAATAAAACTATTTTGCGGTAACTTGATATTTCTGATAAACAGAATTCTATTTAAACTGTATTTTTAAATGACCTAGTTTTAAAAATGTAGTATGTTTGTAGTACTTCAAAAATAAAATTTATATATACAAGTATGTTATGTTATATGTTTGCTTGGTTATAAATAATTTTAATGTTTCATGTTTTGTATATCACAGTAAAGTTTAAAAAACAATATTTTATTTTCCTGATTAAACACAATTAAAAATTTAAATGAAATTTTAACTTATGTGCTTACAATTACAGCTTTGCTTCGCAAAAAAATTTCTTGTTTTCTTTATAGATTACAGTATATCATTTATTTTCCAATGTATGATTACTTTTTACAGATATTTTGTGAACGTAAAATAAATAATTCCTTCTTTTGATAGGTTTTGCAAGTTTGAGCACATATCCCATTGATATGGAAATGAGCCATTACAGCTGCTCCATATGCCCCTTTTCAACCACTGATCAACCTTGTATGAAAAAACATATGGATTCTCATTCTTGGAAGGTTCAGTACCCATGCAAGCATTGCCACAAAATCTTTGCCTTCCCGATATTCCTGAATCGACACATGATAATTCACACTGGAGAGCGGCCTTTTGCTTGCTCTGTTTGTCATAAGACCTTCAATCGGAAAGGAAATCTAAAAACGCATTTCATAATACATATGAGAAAAAAGGATTTTGAATGCTCCGTTTGTAATGAGAAATTCTTTGCAGAGCATATGCTCATTAAACATATGTCAAGTCATAAATGACTTTATATGCTTTCCATCTAAACATCAATATTTTAATGTTTTGGAATTGGACTATGTTATCCCTATTAGAATTCAATTATTTTTTTATCTAGCAAATTGAAATCTTGGGTTATAACTTGAAGTATTTTATAATTGACTGATTTGATGCGATTTAAACAACTGGCTCGTTTTTCCACATTCAGAATTTAGATTTAAGTATCGAAAATATTTTCTAGATTTATATATATATGATCTTAAAGCACAAAGAAGAAAAGTTGAAAATTTTGTCTAAGAAACCTTTTTTGTTGAGCAATCATTGTGAATATATTTATCAGATATCTTACTATTTTAAAGCATTTAAAAAATTCTTGCTTGTTTTTAATGTTATTAGATACATGCATTTTCAATGTGATCAATAGCAGTTTGAAAAGTTAACAGGAAGCTTGTGATGTCAATCTGTTACGAATTAATTCAATCAATTAAAAGCTTTTTTTCTTAAAGCAAAAAAATATTCCTTTATATATTTTGAGAAGGTATTTTATTTTCAATTTGTAATCTATCAATTTATGATATAGTGCAATTTTATAACTTCATATTGATATGTATGTATTACTAGTGCCTAATTTTTAATGAACTTTTATGAGTGACTTAAATTTTATTATTATGTTAATAATGCTTGGAAAAGGCAAGCATGGGATTCGAGAACTCTGTCCCAACGATTTTCAATTTTTTAAACCTCTGTCAAACACATGGAGGTCAGTGCAGCCATTTCGGATAATGCCTCTCCACACCATCAACCTTTTAACTGGTTATCTAATTTGAATTTTTCATGTTAGTATGCTCGAATTTGAATGTTCTATGCTATTTGTTATGCCTTTTCACATGTCCCAAACTTTGTCACAGTTAAATCGGCATAAACTACCATTTCTGTCGTCTTTTAACCTAATAACTATAGTTTTGGTTTCCTCACTTATTCTATAATTTTGTACGCTATTGTATAATTATAGATCTTGTATAAATTTGTCTTAATTGAAAACAAGTCCATTTACAGATTTCTACTTTTACAGCCATAGAGCACAATTGAGTCAACCAGTTGTTACCGTAAGTTTTGCGAAGTGGATAAGAGATGTCTTAAAACTCGTCAACTCAATTTATGTAATTTAGAAGTGTAGTCTATATTTGTTTCAATGTTTTTACAATATTGAATCAATTTCTTGGTGAATTGCAAGACATTTAAACTATTGATTGAACTTAAAGATGATTGTGGAACAAAAACTAAGTTTATATATGCTACATTTCTGTTAATGTTGAGAAAAGTTTATTTCTACATTTGTATTTTATATGTTATTTTGTATTTAGTCATTCAAAAAATTAATATTTTTATTTGACATTGTAATTATATAAATTTAATAAATACTGTCTAAAGCTATTTATTCATATCAAAAGTTTGACTTTTCTCTTTGTGTTACTAAACTAAGTAGCATCCCTTTACGTAAATCTAGACTGTACTTAATTACTAAGCATCCTTTTTCTGGTTCTCTAAAAATATCTGTGAATATGATGATATTTTTTTATTAATTTCTGATACACAGATATTTTATATAAAAAAACCCTAAAGGAATCAATATGTATATCTATAAAACTGAGAATTATTAAAAACGTTATTTTTAAATGTTATACTAAGGGATGGTACTTCAAACCAATGTGCATGGGTGGATGCTTATGTTTATAATATTTTTTTCTGAAAATTCTTTTAAAAAAAAAAAATTCTGTTGAAATTTATTATATTTAGTGCATACCCAGTGTAACTTGTATTGGTTTTCCAAAGTACCTACAAATATATTTTTTTAATAACAGATTGTTATCATTTATAAACTATTAAAACTGTATCTTTGAATGACCTAGTTTTAAAAAATTTGGTATGTTTATAAAACTTTTTTTTTAAAAATTATATATAAATATGCTTTATTATATGTTTTCTATTATGAACAATTTTGATGTTTCCGATCAAATGTTTCATGTTTTGTATATCACTATATTTAAGTTTTTAAAGACAATATTTTATTTTCCTGTTTGGACACAAATGAATTTGAATAACATTTTTACTTAGGTGCTTACAGTTGCAGCTTTGCTTCACAAAAAGATTAAATTTTTTTCTTGTGTATTAAAATAGCATGCATATCTTGTATTAAAAGTCATATTATTATATTTTAAAATGTAGGATTACTTTTTTGAGATATAATACTGTAAATATAAAATAAATCATTTCTTTCGATAAGTCTTGTAACTTTAAGCATGTGGAAATAAACCATAGCAACTGATCCTTGTGTCCATTTTCAATCTTTATTCAACAATGTATAAACAAGTACATGGATTTCCATTCTTGGAAGGTTCAGCACCCTTGCAAATTTTGCCACAAAATCTTTTCCTTCCCGGTATACCTGGAACTTCACACAAGAATTAACATCTATACTTTTTGGTCTTAAACTATCCAATCGAATACCTATTTCACAAAATTTATTTCGGACATTGTAACTAAATTTAAAAAGTTACTAACAACATTAAAGTGTTGTAACTAAGAACCTACGTGGATTCAACCACTATTGCAATATTTTATTTTTTTATCAACAATTATATAAATTGTTTTATTTCTTTTTTCTGTTACAATTAAAAGGTATTGATTAACTCATTAGTATGAGTTTAAATACAATTTTAAATATATAGATATTATTTAAGTTATGTATTTTGACTTCTTGTTTCCCAATTTGTTGAAATTTTAATGATAACACACTATGATTTCCATTTTTATATCATTATATTAATATTATAAATGTATTTTATCTTCTGAGCAGCTGATTTAGTATTTACCAACAAGATATCTACATATTTCTAACTGAAACAAAACACTTCGTATTAAAAAAATCGAATTTCAAAATTTTTTTAGGTATTTTTCCGATTATAAATAACTATGATTTTTACTTTTCAAAAAACATATAAAAGGATTTTTTCCTCAAGTAAAATATTGTTACTGTACATTTTCTCATTCTTTTGAAATGGTTTATTTTGCAATGAATTTTTTAAATATAACATTCGATAATTATTAAAAAATCTTTCTTATAAGGTCGAAACTTTATATATTTTTGCTTGTTTGAAATTAGATACTTGCTTTGTTTATCCATAGGATTTTCTATATTTTTATTGTGTTTTATTTCTAATTTAAATTTTTTTTCCCACAGGCTTTACATCCTTCCAACCAATGGAATATCAAATGATACACGGAAAAGAGCATTATACCTGTTCCATTTGCCCGTTCTCAACATCAAGTGAACCTGTTATGGAAAAGCACAAAGATGCCCATTTTTGGAAAATGCAGTACTCGTGCGAGACATGTCATAAAATATTTTCCACTGGGACGCTTCTCAAACGGCACATGAGGATTCACACTGGCGAGCGACCCTTTGTCTGCTCTGTTTGTCGAAAGTCGTTCAATCAAAAAGAAAATCTGCGCTCTCATTTTATAATACATCTTAGAAATTGAATTCTTAAAAATGTATTATTTCTGCAAATAAATTTAAGTCGTGTGAGAAATCAGGGTGGCAACATAACCTGGAAATCAGGGAATGATCATAAAAAATTTTAATTCTTAAAAAGTCGGTGAATTTTTTCAAAATTTCACAAAAAATCAGAGAATTTTTCATGTTTGGATCATTAAAAAGGCAATTATCATCTGTTACGCCCTCAATTATGGGTAATTTAGTTATCAATATCTCCTTTTAGAAGGGGTTGAAAATGGGGTACATTTTAGGGTTCTGAAAATGAATTTTTTAAAAAAGCATGGTTATGCGCATTTTTATATTTTCAGTTTTATTTTTGTAAAAACGTGAACCACTGCTAGAGGGAAAAGCAAATTGTATTGGACCCTGAATTGTAAGCGACATGTGAAGGGTTAATGAATATGTGATTTATTGGAGATTAGAATAGGAAATTTGAAGTAATAAATCATTTAAAATTATCTACAAAAGAAATAATTTGAAAAAACTTGCTTTTTTTGCATTATCTGCTTCCAGAGAACATGTTTAATTACTATTATGCCTGTTGCAATTGCATAATTTGTGTTTATCTATAAATTATTATTTTAACTGTCAGTAAGCATTGCTTATAATATTTCATTTATAATGCAATATATTTATAGTATTATTATAGCGTGGAAACTTTGTTTCTATACAATTCATGTATTGCAATATTCTTAATGAAATTGTAAAATCAGGGAAATTTTTGTGACACCATCATGGAAATCGGGGAACTTCTTCTGCAGAATGTTGTTGCCACCCTGGCAATGTTTAAATTTTCAAGTTGTTATAATGTTATAGATTATTAAAATTAACTTTTATTTTATGTATTAACTCTGAGTGGGCTGAAAATCGGCAAAGTTGTTTTCTTGCAAAATAGTTTATTTCATATTTAAAATGCATGTATATTATATATATGTAATTTTTATTATTTTGCTAGATATTGTGTCCAAGAAACATCCCAACGCTTTGAATTTGAAGAAAAAAAAATCATCGAATATTTTTATGAATTTAAAGTTTATGTGTATTGCCAGAAAAACTGGAAATCCTTGGATGACTTAAGTCTTTCACATCTGTCAGAAGGTTAATTATAATCTCAGGAATAATTAATATTAGAATTTATTTTTTTAAACTCTTCAAAATTGTAACTGCTTATTTTTAAAGGTAGTCTTGTTTTATATAATTTGTTCACTTTACATGAAATTTTTAAGACTAATATTGAATATACTTTAAAATTTAATCAAGTTTATTTTCATACTGAATAATTTGTAAATATTCTTAAGCAGAATTGAATGTAAAATTCCATTTTATACTTTATGAGGTACTTGTGCAACTAAGCCCTAACTTAACTGGGCTTCTGCACCCACTTCTAACAGTGTTTTTCCTTTAGCAGAATCGCATTACATCACTGAGCAAAATATTTTCTACAAGAAAATGTTCAACAAAGACTACAACACTTCAGTTTTAAGTTTGTGTGCAATGACTGCTTGATTTCCTTTGATTGTGTTTAATAGAATTTATACTTTTTCTATACAAGTGCATATGTTTGTAAAATATTGGATAAATAATTTTAAACTTTAGAATATCTTATCGTTCATTTTTAATAATATAGAATGTTACTTTCTACAAAGTTTAATTTTTATTTGTGTTGCTTTGTCATTAAATAATGACATGTAAATACATCGAATTTCTTCTAAAGCGTAGATTAAAGTACCAATTGTTTTCTTCCATATTTTAATTTTTTTAATACCTGCCTATTCATGTAATGATTTTGTTTAAAAATATATATTTAAACACTTGCATGGTTTTTGTTCTAATTGCCCACCATAATATGTTTGTTTCTTTCAATATTAGTGTTTAATACTTGTTTATACTATTGTTTGTATATGTACACTTGGTAAAGTGTATGCTTAAATATTTTGAATTTTTTTTATATAAATTGATTAAGTTGAATTTCCTAATGTATGGTTAATTTGTAATGTGAGTTTAAAGGAAATGTGCTTATATCAATGTATGTATTTTTATAAAGTCATTTTAAAATGCTGAATTAGTTTTATTCTTAGTTTATTTAATGTAAGCATATAAATAAATTGTTTGTTTTTTTATGTTAATGTTTTGTTTCATTTAAAATATAATTTTCTTTATGAAGAAGAAAATAAGTAGATTTCCGTCAGTTTGTATTTTGAGACCGTAATTTTATTATATATTTTACAGATTATATAGTTTACATTTTTATGTGTAGAATAACAGGAGAATATAATTTTAAAACTCTTGACAAAGTTTTAATACAGTATTTAAAGTATTTTTCTTCTTGACATTTCTGTTTTAACACATTAACCTGCCTTCTGTGTGAAATTTTAATATTTTTTTTACACTGATAAAAAGAACATTGTCTTTTGACAGGCTTCATGGAACGATACGAGAACGTTCTACCCCTACATCATAGAGAGATTGCCTGCCCCTTTTGCCCATTTACTACGTACAATCCACCCTTGATGGAAAAGCATAAATTGGCTCATTCCTGGAGACTTCAATACACATGTGAAACTTGCCATAAAATCTTCCCCAAACCAGCTAATCTCAAGAGGCACATCAGAATTCACACTGGAGAGAAACCCTTTGCCTGCTCTGTTTGCCATAAAGCTTTTAATCAGAATTCAACGCTTCAAGCTCATTCCCTGACCCATCTCAGTAAAGCAACTTGAATTCTTTGGTTAAGTAAAATCTGAATTATTCAGCCACCAAGTAAGAACAATTGGTTCAAAAAAATAATATTCTTTTTTTTTGACATTATGAAATTTTTTTATGACATATTTAGATGTAGAAATGTTGTTTTAAGACCAATATTTTAAGTGTTTTTATAAAAAAAATATTAATGTATACTAACAAAAGTAAACTGTTTGTTCAGTGAACCAACTACCTCCAGAACTTTTAAGGCTACTGTTATTAATTTAAGGCACAGGTATTTGCTTTAACACGTTCGCTGCCGCGTCAGCATGGCGCTACCTCCCATGCCGGCGACGCTCTGGGACGACGATCGAGTATGATATGTAAACTGCTTGATTATTAGTTCGGATTTGGAGGTTGAATGATGAGGTTTTTGAGGCACGTTAGGGAAGCATTATTTTTATATTTTTAGTGCTTATTTCTTTTAAACTGTGACTTTATCAATATCGTTATGTAATGTGTGAATAATTTCGCAGAAAAATGATAAGTAGCGCTAGAGCGTCAGTGGCATACAGATGATAAGTTGAATGTGAGGTGCCACTGACGCTCTAGAACATCCGAAATTTTTTTACACTAAACACGAAAATAAAAGGTTTTTCCTTTTTTCTGGTTTTACTATTAAAATATAAGGAACGTTTTAAATCATTAAAACACTTTTTTTAAATTCGGCTTCTGAGGATGGATATATAAATTTTGGTGGCAGCGAATGTGTTAATAGAGTAGCAAAAGTTGACTGCAAAACCGAATTATGATAATATAGCACACCTGTGTGAATTCATATTAATTTATGAATACAGAGTTTTGAACTTAATTTAAATCCTACTTGTTTATGCACAAATATTTACCCATTTAAAATTGTATACTCATTATCACTTAATGAAATGCAATGGGTATGTATCATGAAGGCAAAGCTATCCCATTTTAAAAACTAAGATAATGATACAAAAATTGACCTGGAAAGAAATGACTAAACTACAGACTCCTTTAAGTCTAATAAAAAGTATATGTAAAGTTTGTCATTAATTAAGTTTATAAAAAAATGTGTATACATTTGGACTCTCTGGATATTGTTATTACATCACTAGGTTTTGTAGTTTCAAACTAAAAATTACTGATTTCATGTTTATAAGTTTGTTTTTTATGTTTTATTGAATGGGTAATAAAGAGTATTAGACCTGTGAAATGCAATGTGTTCATTTTTGGTTTAACATACAACATAATAAATATTATATTTTAAAAAATGATTTATGATTTTTAACAATTAAAATAACTTGAATTATATAAAATAACATTATAGTAACAAAATATGATCTATCTTTAATACAATGAAAATATGTTTTACAATTGTTTCAACACATATAAATGTAGTTTGTTTACTTATAAAACCAGAGTATCATGTTTAAAATTTAAATGAACTGCTATTTTAAATTTGAATGCATTTTATATTGAATTAGTTGGATCTTCAATTCCCACATTGTTTTCATCAACTACTTTTTTATGAGTTGCTTGATGACTTTATAGGGAAATATTCTTCACATTTGCTTATGTTAAATATTTAATTTTACTTCATTTATTCATAAATATACTTTTATTCTCAACAATATACAGTTCAGTTATACAATATATAGTTATATTTAAATACAATTGTTCAAATATAAATTTTCTTGGCTATATTTTTCTAGATGATTTTTGAACTTTAAAATGTTTGTAAATTTCCTTTTCAATGTGTTTCACTATTTATGCTAATACGTTTTTTTAAAGAAACATTTTGGGCTAACTCCGGTTATATGAAAAATATTGTTCAAATCAATTTATTATAAACACATAAATTTAGAAATATTTGCATTGCTATATTTTTTTGTTAAAAAAAATGTGTTTTCCATATGTTTTTTATTAAGATTTGATAAGAATAAAATTTAATTATCAAGATTAAAGCAACTAATTAGTTTTTTTAAATAATAAGTATGGTTAAATTGTATGTTTTCTTCATAGGGAACAATTTACCCTTAAATAACATCCATCTTTTATAAGAAATATAAAAAAAAAAGTTCCTATTAGTCATTGCAATTTTCGAAAATCTTACTTTTATGACCATTGGTCAATCAGTCACTGATAATTTTTATTTTTTAAAAAACATACTCTAACTTGCATAAAGTTATAAACCACTTGCCAGCTATTTTTATGAAATGTTAATTTTCCCTTTCATATGTTGTTCTGTGATTGTCCATTTTTTACGTTATATCGCTAATGCACTTGATTGACCTCATTGTATTAATGCAGCTATCCTTACTTTACAAATCATAAAACTTTTCCACTAGTATTATGACTAAATTTTTGACCATGCTTAATGTTCTAATTATTCTCTTTTATTTCTAGAGCTTCAATCAAACCTACAAACTAGCGTAATTGTTCAATTTGACCAACAAAATAAAAGCGATATATTCCGATGTCCTCATTGTACTTATTCATCGTGCTTCAAATACGCTGTGAAGCGACACTTGCTTGCTATTCATAACAAAGAATGTAGATATTCCTGTTCTGTCTGCAATAAAAGCTTTAGTGTTCTTGACTACCTTCGAAGCCACATGAAAAGTCATTCAAACGTAAAACCTTTCAAGTGTTTAATCTGTTTTAAAACTTTTACTCGTAAACAACAAATGCAACGTCACCAAGTCACTCATGTATAATGTTTTTTAAATATTTATGTGTCGGTTTTATATTTTTTTTCCTTTTTGCTCTGTTCACAAATGGGAAAATTTTACTTTATATTTTATATTATTATGTTTGCCACTCTATCTAATTGTTAAAATGTGAAATACCTTAAACAGCAATTTGATGATTCAATTTACATGTGCCTCACTGTATTTTTGTTATAAATGTATTCATACAATTACATTTATTTTTAATCTATTAATTTCATTCTTAAATAAAATGACAATGTTGTTTTAAATATTTTTTAATGAAATATCTCCCTAAAAGAATTTAAACATCACCATAAAGTATACCAGTCTATTGAAAAATTATGTGACATAAACATTCTTTCAATATTGTGCTCCTTTCCATTAAATTTTTTCGTCATTTAAGAATTGTAAAATTTAAACAATGTTTATGAAAAATAACAAATTATGTTCTTTATTTGAAACTGATTTATTGATTTCTTCTTGGAAAGTGCACATTTCTTTTATAATATCATTTATTTAAATGGGTTACAAAAATAACTTCATGACACTATAAACTTTGATAAACAGGGTTCTCAAGCACCTGGAATTGTCAAAAAAAAAATGAAAATTACCTAAAAAGTCAGGGAAAATTAACTATTTATCAACTTTTCTGGATACTGTCAGTAAAAATTCAATAAATTTCAGATGAAGGTGCTTTACCAAATTCATATCGAACAATTTTTTCTTTTCATTACAAAAATATAAGTTTGTAAAAATGATGATTACTCAGGGTTTTTTAATACTTTGATAGGTTATTATTACACTTCCTTTTTACTGTTCTCAACATTTATCTTTAAAAAAAAATCGTATTTTTTCTCCTGGAATTTTTTTTAACCTTCTGGAAAAATCATGGAATCTTAATTTTGAGTGGCAAGCCTTGTAAAATACCCTCTTTTGTATTTAAGATAATTTTAAGGCAAGACTTTTATTCTGAATGCATAAGATTTATTTGGAATGTATTTCTCTTCAATAAATATACTTAGTATGACTAAAAAAAGTGACTCATCAAGTAAGTCTTTTTAAAACTGATTTCACTCAACTTTAGTGTTACGCAGTCTCATGTTAAAGTTGGTAAAACTTGCCCTATCTTGGGTACATCTAAATTCGCTTTTGACAGTGTTCTTTCATTCTGATGGAAGAAAGAAAAATGTTATGAATCTATGTTTTAATGTAAGAGAAATATTAAAATATATACAATGTATGAAATATAAATCTAAAAAATACATGCAAAAAAGGAGTGATTAGTTATTTAAAAATATATATAATAAAAACTTATTGAGTTGATTGTTTTGATATAGGATATTTAAAAAGTTATCTAAAAGTGTACACTAAATTTGTTTATTTCATTGTTTTATATGTGTTGACATTTCTTCGATAAGTATTTGTAAACTATATATGACATGGTCGATATATATTATGCAATGAATAATTTATAATAATTCATGTAATGCCAAACTGTTTCAGAATCCAATTACAAGATATTTTACATCCATACTTTAACAGGAATTCTAACCCATAGCATGGCAATCCAGTACCTGATGAGTGACAGAATAATAAATAAACATAAATTTATTTAAAAAATACACTAGTATTTACTTTTAAAGTCAATCTGGTAATTAAAATTTTAGACTTAACACCTCTAACCTTGTTGCCAGTTTCAAAATGTGTTTCATTATCATGAAATATTAAAACTATTTTATTTTTGACAGGTTACGAAAGAAGAGTAGTAATTGAAGGAGGGGAAAAGAGAACCATGTATTTCTGTATGACTTGTGCTTATGTGACAAGATACCGTGGTCACATGATCAAACACAATCGAGTACACACCAAGGAGAAACCATTTAATTGTGACATCTGTGGAAAATGCTTCTATTCAAGAGATAACCTTAGATCTCATATGATAACTCACATTCAAAACTAAATCATTGCTTGTCATTAGCAGGTTATAACAGTTATTATCTTTTTAATTGAGGCATTTTATTTTTATATCGGTCGAATCCACTTGGATTGGAATAAGGTAAAACTTAAGTATACAAGGGCATTACACCAAAGCATTTTTTTTTATTGCCAACTTTGATGACAAAAGTCTGGGATTGCAATTTATAAATCCAAATTATGCTTATGGTGTAAAATAAAATATTTGCACCATTTACTAATGACAATTATTTAAAATTTAATTATCACTGTAAGAAAAAATATTTGGAAAATTCCCTTAAAAATACATGTGCTTTTTAACTGAAAATATTCAATACTTAAGTTGCAATTCTTTACCAAATGGAATTGAAATCGCCCTTGGCGATATTGGTTGCATGCCTTTCTATAATTAAGTTATAAGTAGAATAAAAAAACTGTTTTTACTTTGTGTTTGTATTGGACTCTACATTGAAGCTCACTTGTCAATTGTAAAATTAGTGTCCTTTTTAAAATTTTAGATCATAACTAATGGATATTTTAAACTGGCCGATTGGAATAAAAACGTGTTGATCCTTAACGTGTTTTAAATATTCACTTTTAAATTGTAATTTTTTCGATAGAGTTAAGATTTTTTACCCTCTAAAGAAATTCCTTCTTTTTGTACCTATAAAATTGTGTTTATTTTTGTTAAAAATTTATGTTTTTCTCCCAAAAAGTTTAATTTTTGAATTAAAAAGAATCAATATTTTCAATTCCACCTATCACTGTCACAATTCCAGTATTTATTTAAAAGCTCTTTTTATGTAATTATTTAATTGTATTAAATGTTCCTTTATTTAATATATATGGTATAATTTTAGTAATTTCTCCAGGTTAAGCTTGTTTTCATTAAACTTAACCTTAAGTTTAACATCAGCCTCTAACATTATGTACGTTGCTTGGGGGTTTTTCAATTAACAATAAAAAAAATATAAAATGAACTAAATTGAAATACATATTTACAGAAATTATTGTTTAATATAAAATAACTTAATTTATTTTTACTGTAGTAATTTATTTCAAAGACTTTCTTGTTACAAATATTAAGTGTGCAGTGATAATAAACACTACTCAGTTGTTTGATAAATCATGTTGCAGCTACTCAACTGCATTCACCTATATAATGTTTCTGAAATCTATGTCCATGAGAAGAGACATCAAAAAGATTTACTAAGATATACATCAGAGAGTAAAAGGTTTATATTTATGAACTCATCTGTTTCAAAATTAGAATACCATTACATAGAATGTTTTATTTATTTTATATGCTGCTCTTGACAAAAAAAAAAAGTTTTCTTTTACCTATACATCCGACTGTCATTAAGATTACATTTAAATTTGCTTGATATCATTTAATAAACACATGCTTGTTACCTAATTTGCATAATAACAGACCTGCCGACCTGGAAAAGATTTTATGCAGGAGATTGCTTCGGGAGGGGGGGAGTATGGAATTTTATTGAAGAAAAATTAATTTATAACATTACATTTTAGTCAGATATTAGTAAGTACAGGCCATTTCTCCCACATAATGCAAGATAGTTGGCAGTTCTGATAATGGTAATTTGGAAGTCATGTGTATCATTCTCTAAATGTATACATTTTCATGTGATCAATGGTTCTTGCACCAATTTTTAAAAAAATATTATATTTGCATTTATAACTAAAAAATTGTATTGGTGATTTAAAAAACTTAAATCTTTTAGATTCGCTACCGATTATCTCAAAAGATTGTCTCAATATAAAAATATTTAAGCTTTTTTTTTTTTTTTCAGGTTATGAAAGAAGACTTGTGATGGATATTAACCATGTAAAGAAAACAGTGTATTTCTGCAGAACTTGTTCTTATCATACGCAGCACAGTGGGCACATGGTTAAGCATGTTCGAATACACACCAAGGAGAGACCATTTGTTTGTGACATGTGTGGCAAAAGTTTTTATTCAAAAGAAAATCTAAAAACTCATACAATAACTCATTTTTAAGACTAAGCACTTCTCATACGTAGTTTATGAGAAGCAGTAGTAATAACCAAATTATTTCATGTTTAAAATAAACTATATTTTTTACAACATGTAAAACTATACAAAAGACTAAATGGCACTCATGGTTGTGCTATTTATTCCATACTACTTGAACTTATTTTTCATCTTAAAAAGAAATAAGTTCTTATAATGATGTTTATTCACTATTAGTATTATACAGTATCTATGTAATCCAAACATTTAAAGAAATACTTCGAATAAATATATGTTTAAAAAGCTTATATTTCCAGTGTTTTGTTAAAACCTTTAGTATTTCATTATTCATAGACATCTTCCCATAAGTTATTTAACTGTGTTATTTTAATATTTATATGGCAATTGTAATTTTTTTTTTTAATATTTCTTTTACTAGCATACAAAAAAAATTGTATGAAACTAAAGTTATTAAATTTGCTGATATTAAAAAACTTAAACTTGCTTTTACATAAAAGATTTTGGTATGCATTACAGGTGCATACTCTTATTTAATTGTATCAGTCTAACACCTATGCCTTTAAATCAATCCCATTTCCAGATATTTAGTCAAGTTTTATATAAAAAGTTATGACCTTTTTTAAATGTTATGTTAAGTCAGTAGAATTATTAGTTTGATATAATATCTGGGCTTTTTTTGTTAATTTTTAGGGAATTATCAATTTAGCTATGGTGTACATGGATTTGTTTAATTAATTTATTACCTCAAAAACTGCAGTTGAATGACTTATTGTAGTGTTTAATAATATAATACTATATATGTTATAATAATGAATATTTTTAAAAATATGATTTTGATTAAAAGTTTTTTTTAAATATTTGTATTTTTTATTGGTTGTGGTTTTAGGGTTTGTTTATTCGTATTCAGATTTTATTCATTTTAGTAAATGTACTTTTAAATGTTGAAAACACTACATATAAATTAAATATATTTATTTTTAATTTATTAAAGTTCCGAAATATGCCCTCACATTTTGCTTATGTAGTGTTACGTTATTTAAATCAACCATCTTCTGCAGTGATTGCGTTTTTCCTCCAAAACACTGAATTGGCTGGTTAATTCAATCCAGTGTACCATACGGAAAACGGGTGGGCATGTTCCCTATTTTTAAGTTTAAATATCATTTCTAAATTAATGCTGTCTTTTATAGGTTTTGAAAGAAGAACCGCCTCACTGGGTGATTTCCCAAATGGTGGGAGGAGAAGATACTTTTGCTTATATTGTCCCTACTCTGCCAAGCGAAAATTTCACATAAACAAGCATATGAGAAAATATCACTTACATAGACACTGATAGAGATTTATTTGTACTGAAAGTGATATAGGCTTTTTTGTTATGAAAAACTTTATAGTATATATGGACAGTGGACACACATAAAATGTCCTTGAATGGACCTTCAAATATATGACATTGGGATATTTAATGAAATTAACACTGGGTAACGATAATACAATGCCATATTCATTCAAACACTCTTTATGGAATGATGGATCATTTAGCAAAATACCTTTTTTTAGAAATACCATTTAATAGATTAAATAGCTCATTTTTTAATAAAAATGTTAGATATATGTTAATATTACTGAACATGTACAGGCAATCGAAGTGTTTTATTATTTATAGGCAGTACAATTTTTTTCACTAAGTGGTGAAAAAGTTTAATGGACTACAAAATTGTTTTTCCTGCCCCTATGTCAAATTTGATCTGTGGCAATTCTTAAGTATATTTAGGAAGGAAACTGCTTAATTTCAACTTATTTCTTATATTATTGTTATATTTTTTTATTACAGTATTTGATTTGAAAACTTAATGTTTGATTAAGTACATTTGTTGCTTGTATTAAAATTTGACTTAAAAGTTTCAGTGTCCTTTAGTATGTTTCTAACCATGCTAAATCATTATAGTTCTAAGGCATCATTATTAATTGGAAAACTCAAATTGTATCTGCTCACTTAAAAGATTTTAGTGGGACCAAAAATATCCTTTCGCTCCACGCTAACAGCTTTGGTAAATAATCAACAATTTTGGCAGTTTGTTGCGGTTATACGAATTTGACAAAAATAATTGCTCCCTGATATTCCCCAATGTAATTTTATTGTGTGATTTGTTTACTTAAGATTTGTTTGTAGTACTTTTGAATGCATGAATACTTTGAGACCTTTATTAACTTTTTATATTTTCGTCTGAAATTATAAGTAAAAGAAAGAAAGTTTATTGTAACTGGGAATAACTCAATTTTTTATTTGTAAAAGTAGCCACAAATTCTTGCTTTCATGTTCTTTATAATGCGAAAAATTCATTTATAGTGTGTAACAAAGATTGACAGAATAAAGTCTCCTCACCGTCTTAAGTTATATTACATATTCTAAATTTTGTCTTACATTTTTTTTAATTTTACTGCCTTGATAAAACTATTTATATTGCCCCTGATATATTTTGCATAAGAATTTAAATTTATTTGATAAGTTTTTAATATATTAAAAAACATTGACTTGCCATTAAAAATTTCTTTTTTTTAGATTATTCGCGGTTTTGAAACACTTGTTCTGTACCATAAGAATGTAAAATGTTACCTTGAGTATAAATAAACTTATTCATATTTGCTATATAGGAAAAAATTTCTTCCATACTTTTCAGTTGATTTATCCTTGCAGAATGTGTTAAAAGTTTTTTTAGAATGTTCAATATTGCATAATGCCTAAACCATTATTTATTGTGTTATTATATAATGAATTTTATTTATTTTTTAATTGACAGTGATATTAGAATTTATGGGTTTTTTTTGGGGGGGGGGGGGTTCATAGTTGTGTTAAATATTATTAATATATACTGTTAAATGCTTTATAACATAACATATATATATAATCTTTGTGTCAATTTTTTCCTTAATTTTTTTATATAAACAAGATTTATAAGCTCCTTTATTAAAAATAGTATATATATAAATTGTATGGGTTTTTTTTGTACTAAATATATAATATATATATAAATTGTATATTTTTTTTTTTTTTTTGTACTTTCATAAATTTTAATTACAAAAAATATTTTGAAATTGTCCTTCTAAAATATTGCTGTAATTTATAGGTTACGAGAAGAAGACCATTCCATCCAATTATCATCATAAAGGTGTAATGACAAAGTACTTTTGCCTATCTTGTCCCTACTCTACAGTGCAGAAATGCCACATAGACAAGCATGTGCGAATCCACACCAAGGAACGCCCTTATATTTGTACTGAATGCAACAAAGGGTTTTATGCCATGGAGAATCTTAGAGCACATATAGTCACACATAGAATGCCTGTTAAATGGCTCTAAAACATATAACTTTGTTAAAATCTATAAAGAATACTTTATATCTGTTTTTTTTATTTAATTATTTTTCTTCTTTATGTTTTTTGTAAAGAGAGCTTTACAAAAAAATTCTTATAGAAATGATGATAAAGGAAATTAGTTGTTTTTAACTGGACCGAAAAGCTCGCTAACTAAAACTTTCAAATAAAACCGCCAAAAGGAAAGAAGTTATAAATTCGACTATTATGTATTTTTAGAGGTATATTTAGCTTATAAATCATTAAATGGTTTAGTTTTTTAGTATGTTTATTACCGTGTGGTTTTGATGTGATAAAAAAAAATTCTTCATAATATCTTGTTTAACACCATATCCAAAAATGTGTTATCTAAAAAAGAATTTGATTTATAGACATTTTAAATCAGTTTTCGACTTTGTTATATGTTTCTTTCATTATCATTGCAATTTTTACTTTAAAATATTTATATTTTTTTTTAATTTATAGCAGAACTAGGTACCTTATGTTCTTCCATTTTAAATTTGATTTCATTAAACAATTTTTACATTAAAACTTCCCAAAAAGCTGATTGTCACCAATGTAAATTTTATTGTGTTATAAAAATAATAGTAGCACTGGAAAATGTAAAAAGATGTGTTTATTGTGTGATATATTTACATAATATTTATTTAATGTAGATTTGAACATATATTAATATAGTGAAACATTTAGAACCTATATTGATAATTTCTTCTGAAATAAAACATTTGGCATAAAAAATACTCTCATACAGAGATTTATTTACTAAACTCTTTGTTTGTAAAACCAACCTCAAGTTAATTTAATTGAAAGCATACACAATACAAATAATTGGAAATCTAATAAATTAAACAAAATAATTCTTTATAATGTGTAGTAAGATAATAATATGTAATATATGTGTAATATGTAATAGGATTTAAAATATGTAATTACCTGGATAAAGAATCTTTGCCTTCTTTAGCTATATTACATGTTCTAAAATTTGTCTTAAAAATTTTAACTAATTCTACTCTTTTGATAAAAAAAATGTACTGCCCCTGAATAATTTGCTTAAAAATTTAAAGTTATATGATAATAAATAGTAATACTTTTAAAGATATGATATTCACACTTGTTGTTCTTCGAAATTTCTTTTCTTACATTATATGTATCTTTGAAATTGTGCAACATGAAAATGTAAATGTTACCTCGAATATAAATAAACTTATTGGCATATACTATATATGAGAATAGTCCTTACATTCTTTCTAGCTAGTTTATTATTGTATAATTCCTTTAAATTAAACTGACTTGTGTTGTTACAGGTTATGAAAGAAAACTTGTGATGGATATTAACCAAGCGAAGAAAACAATGTATTTCTGCTTAACTTGTTCATACCATACAGCGAAAAGGGGTCACATGGTTAAGCATGTTCGTATTCACACCAGGGAAAAACCATTTGTTTGTAACGTTTGTTGTAAAAGTTTCTATTCAAAAGAAAATCTAAAAACTCACAAGATAACTCATTTTCAAATCTAAGCATTATTTCCCATTTGTGGGTTATAATATAAAAGAGTAGTGATAACCATTCATATTATTTCATGTTTTAAGTTAACTGTTTTTATTACATTAAGAAACTATACTGAATATTTAAAAAGAAATTCAATGTCTTTCTTTTATGTTGTATAAATTCCAGACTAATTTTTATGTTTAAAAATGTTGTTATAATTATGTGTATTCTATATTAATGTTTTGCATTCTTTAAATCTATGTTTTCTAAACATTTAAAGGAAATATATTTCAACAGAAATAAATTTCCCACCTTGTCTTAAAAAATTTAGAGCATCGAACAATCATATTGTGCATAAATTAACTTCACATAAATAAAACTAAATTAAGAAATTGGCAGGTAGTAAAAGATTTAAATGTGTTGATAGTATATAAAGAATGTTATTTTTAAATACTATTGCATATTCGTCTATAAGTATCATACATAAACTTTTTTTTTATTGATCATGTATTTCCAAAACTTTAAGGAATTATCTATGAAATTTTAACTTTAGTATATGTTTGTCTTTGTTTACTCACTGTTTTTCAATTACATTTTTATCTTTTGTTTGTTACGCTGTAGCAAAATTTCACTGGTGTATATTATTGTAGTATTTGTGTAATATTACATGTAAAAGTTGTTATATAATGTGTTAACTTAATAAATTATATAATAATTATAATGTGTCATGAAAATAAAAAGTTAGTTGATATTATGTACTTCTTATATATTTACTCTTTAATTAGTTGTGATATCAGCATTCATTTCTCCAGATTTATTGTTTTGCCCATTATTGGCAATACACACTTATATGTAGTGGGTTACGAAATATAAACTTCAAATGTAAATATTTTTCATTCCCGAATAAAACAAAAACAAATATTTTTGCTTTATTAAATTGAATATATATAAATTTAATATTATGTTTTACTTCTAAATTTAGAAATTATCATTTTAATTTAATTATGTTTTTGCAGGTTATGAAAAAAGAATTGTCCCATCCAATTATCATCGTAATGGTGTAATGACAAAGCACTTTTGCTTACTTTGTCCCTACTCTACAGTGCAGAAAAGTCACATAGACAAGCATGTGCGAGTCCACACCAAGGAGCGTCCTTTTATTTGTACTAAATGCAACAAAGGGTTTCATGCCATGGAAAACCTCAGAGCACATATGACCACGCATATAGCATTCTTTGATAGACATTCAAATATAATATGACATACTTTAAACTATCTGAAAACTTTGTATGCCACGCCACATATGGCCTGACACAGAAAGTCTTAAAATGGCATTCAAATGCATGACAATCATAAAAATATCTAAAAAATACTTTATTTCTGATATTTTTAAAAATTATTTTTATACTATGTTATTATGTCTAAATTTTTGCTGTTATTTGTGCAGAAAGCCTTTACATAAATTCAGCTGAATTGTGTTAAACTTAATTTGTTTTGTAGTGTTATATAAGGTAGTGGTTTTTTAGTATTTTCCTCTAAATATATATCTTTTAATGATGTATATTTTCTATTAAAATTGTGCAGTATCTGTGTAGTTCAAAAAATTCTAGAAATACAAATAAACTACCTTTTCTGTCTTGTTAAAAGTTTTTTTTATTTGTCATTCAATATTGCATGATTGTATAAATCATTATGTAATGATTTTTTTTAATTGCCTGTGATATTATCTTTCATGTTTTCTGATTTATAGTTTATATCAACATCCTCAAAATGTTTTATAATGTAAAGAGTTATGAAAATAACTTTCATAGGAAAATCTCTTTTAAATTCCTGAAACTAACATATTCTCTAAGATACTTTATTATAGACAATATAAATTTAACATTATGCTTTTCTTTTAAATTTCATAAATGTTGACATTTTTATTTTAAATTATGTTTTATAGGTTACAAAAAAAGAACCGTCCCATCCAATTACCATGTTAAAGGTGTGATGACAAAGTACTTTTGTACATATTGTAGTCACTCTACAGTGAAAAAATGCCACATAGACAAGCACGTGCGAATCCACACCAAGGAACGCCCTTATATTTGTACTGAATGCAATAAAGGGTTTTATGCCATGGAAAACCTCAAAGCACATATGATCACCCATATGACATCCTTTAATAGGCATTCAAATATAATATGATGTATTTGAGGAATACTTGATTTCTGCTTATTATTACGTTATTTTATTAGCTCTTTAATTTATTATTTATGTAAAAAGCTTCATAATTTTTTCTTGACTTTCCATCATTTAATTAAATTATAATGTCTTTAAAAAAACTATTATTCTCACCTATCGGATATTTCGCTTGAAAATTTAAATTTGTGTGATAGCAATCAGTATTGTTTTTATGTTTATTATTTATTGACTGTTGCAGTTAAATACTATTCTGAAATCTTGTTAAGATTGTGTATTGCTTTGGAATGTGTGTCTAGTGAAGAATGTAAATGCCTTCTGGATTGGAAGTTTCCTTGAATATTAATAAAACTGATTTGAATTAAAAATAGACGAAAGAAATATTAGATGTTCTGTCGGGATTGCTTTTGTTTATCTAATTTTTTTTATAATAATTTAAAATGTTAAATTATTTAATATTTAACTTATATAACAAAATGAATGTTAATTTTCTTTTAAATAAAAATTAATTTAAATATTCTTTTAATTTCACAGCTACACATTTACTTATTATTTGATTGTATCGTGTATACAACTTTAAATAGCGAAATATTGTATTGTAAAATTAAAAGTATGAAATTAGAAATATATATGTGTTATTAAATAAATGTTTTATTGTTAAATTCACATCTACTTTATGGTTACAATATAAGAATTTTTTTTGAACTATTTTTAACATATAAACAGTTTTGTACTTTATATTCAAAACTTGCATAACTAAACTATTTAAAGGTTGAATTATATTTATTAAATTGCTGGTTTTTTTTATATATGACTTATGTATGTTTTTTCCTCTTTATTAATTGTAGTATTCTATACATTACAATTTAGGGTCTCTTTCTCTCTGAATGTTTTAATTTTTTTACTAATTATTGACAGCTTTTTTTTATTTAAGCAGGATATAAAAGAATAGTAACAACTATAATAGACCAAGGAAGACAAACATGTGAGAATTCACAACAAAGAACGACCATTCAAGTGTCCACAGTGTGGCAAATGTTTCTACTCAAAAGAAAACCTTAAAACTCACATGAAAGTCCATTGGCGATACTAATAATTTATTATAAAGAAACTGTGTAAATTCTGTGTGTATTTTCTTTGATATAAATGTTTATATTATAAATTTATGTTACTATTTGCAAACAATCCCCATACTTTTTCAGTCATTTTCTATTTTAGAACTTGTCTGATTGTATTTTATGGGGTAAAAAAGTTTATTACTGTTTCACTGTACTGCTTGAGAGCTTATAGATATTATTTCTACTTTGTAATCCATTGATTTCTTGTAGATTCCTTATAGTAACATAATTTATTATTATTTTTCAATTATAATTAATATCATTCAGAGTACCCATGCAAGAATTCTCGTATGAACAATGCCTTTTTTTAAAATGCCTTGTTCGTGCCTTTCAAAAGGTCACGTCGGAACTTTTGGCCACTAAAATACATTAATTCCCCGAAGCTAATACGTATATCATCTATATACGTTTTTAAACGCAATGAAATAAAATCTTTACATGTCTACCGAAAAACCGCTCCCTGGATAAAAGTCGATAAATGTTAATGTGCGTTTTTTGTTATTTTTATGATCTTCATAGTTAATTTGCAATTTTTAGAATTCCAAAAGTCAATAATTTAAAGAAATAGCGTCTTTTCATTAATGTAATTAAAACTATAATTTATTTTGCCCAGTGTATAGAGAATTTCATTGCCAAGACAGTGCCAAAACTTGGAATCCATAAAAATATCCTCTCGGAAAGGACAATTATCTACGGTATAACGTCACATACAAACGTTTACAAATTTATAATGCACGATGTTCAAATTAATATATTTTCAAGTACATAAAGAACTTTCCAAAGCAACAGCAGAAGGTAAGCTGTTGACAAGATATGCTTTTACCTGTAAAATTCTATTTAAAACTTTTTTGCATTTTTTCTGTCAACGTTCTGAAAATACGATTTTTCACTGCTCTGGGAAATTCTCTCTTTTTATACTTCACATGTTAAGATCCGTTGTGTGTGAGACCCGCAAAAGGGATCTTTACTACTAAAATAATATATATGATAACTAGGAAATTTCTCTTTATTTTACTTTAATAGTACAACATTGTATGTCAAAATGTGATCACTTGAAGTGTTGCTTTTATAATTGTATATATAGAAAGTAGTTTTTGAAGAAAAAAATCAATTTTGAAAATGGTAGTAGAAGTTTTATTTATTCTGTTTACTTACTTCTGAAGGCACTTCACTTGTATATTTTGATTATAAGTTTTGTGAAATTTAATTCTCATGTGTTTTATGTACTATAAACTTCAGAAAACTGTTGTTGATTTTTGTTTTTAAAATGTATTTAAATTTTGTACTTTTGATTTTGAAATTTATTTAAATTTTGTACTTTTGATCTTGAAATATTGTTCTTAAAAATTCTAACTTAATAGTATCATTACAAAATTACTCTTAACTGTTTAAGTTGTCGTGTCTAATACCATTGTCATCTTTATTTCTAACATTTTCAGTAGTGCACTATTCCGTAAAAGTTATAAAAATGCTTTACTTGACACAATTGATATGTATGCAATTATACTTTGAATTATATTATTTTAAATTATGTCTTTTGAATTTATTTTGTCAATATTCTTTTTTCAAATAACAAAAGAGTCAAATTTATATTTCAAATTGTTGATAAGTGACTTTTTATCCACAGTGGTGCAGTTTTCCTACAGCAAGAACATGCATCAACGTAAAACAAAAGGATTAAATTGTTAATGATATTTATTTTTCTTTTTTGTTGTAGGTTTTCAAAATGTTCCCAATACTGCAGCAAGAGATGCATACGTCTTTCAAGCAAAATTCAGCTGTACCTCTTGCCCTTATGCCACAACCGTGAAAAGCCATTTCGACAAGCACATTCAAGGACATTTAAGACGATATTCATTTTCTTGCAAGACCTGCTATAAACTGTTCCAATCCAGGAGAGACTTGGACGTTCATGAACGAACCCATACTGGAGAGCGTCCATATACCTGTACGGTTTGTCACAAATGCTTTAATCATAAAGGTAACTATAAAACACATGTCATGGGCCATTACAGAACTCTTGAGCAACCACAGGTGGATGTTCCATAGGAAGTCTTATTCTTGTAAGTAAGTTCTTGGGTGAAATCTTTGGTTTGTCAATATTCAGGGTTCCCACGGGTGCTTAAAAGTCCTTAAGAACTCCTTATTTTTGGTTTTCATTTTTAAGAGCCCTTTAAAGTCTTTATTTTTGATCAAGAGTCCTTAAAAACTCCTTATTTTCCTTCACGACAATGTTGGAATTTTTGAGCTAAACTATTTTGAAAAAACTATTTCTGACAAAAAGAAAGATATCAACTAATTTTTCTGCAGAAACTGCCAATAACAAATTTAAATCTTGTTAAATATAATCATTTGCAAATCCAATGTGTTTGTGTTATTATCTGTTAAAACTTGTTAAATTAAAATTTATATCTTTTACATAGATGCAGCTTTAAACCCTCTGATAGCAAAGTCCTAATTTTTGTAAAAATTATTTCTTAAGCTCATTTTATATAATGATGTATGTTGACATACCTTCAAACATTGCATTGGACGTCTTTTGTAAGTTAATATGAACACAGACTACTTCAATTTGTCTTTAAAAAATTTCCACCTAAGGAAGAATCGCGATAACAAAGGGTCCTTAAAAACTTTTTTTAGGTCCTTAGAAAGTGCTTAAAAAGTCCTTATTTTTTATTTTTAAAAAATAGTGGGAACCCTGATATTTCAATGCTGAAATGTTTACATTACTTAAGTTTCACTGTCGATTGAAGTTTGTTTAAATTGTATGTATAAAGTTACCTTACCTCAAACAAGATTTAGTGGTATTGTAAATTTTGTTTATTTTATTACAAACCTTTGTAATGCAAGGACATATCTGGTATTAGTTGTACAGTAAACTTGTTATAGCAACTCCTTGGGAAACCAACACAAAATGTTTGTCATAAGGGAAGATTGTTGTAGCTGATTTTAATATGATTAAAAAATTATTCTATGATAAATCGATTGCTACTTTCAGTAGTGATCATTATTATGACGGAAGGATATTTTTAAAATCATTTAGGGAATTTTGCCTATAGTGAACAGAATTTTGTGCATTTTGTATAACACTTTTCTTATGTTTAATTTTAATATTAGTTACATTTATTACTGCATACAATAATTAACAACTATATTGTTGTAAGGTAAACAGTCATGCAAAAAATAATTTGCAGTTTGTTTGTGAATGTTAAAATTACCTTCTATCTTTCTTTTTTAGTGTATGTGTTATTGTTTGTATCATTACTATATTAACATTTAAACTGAAATTATCTAAGTCAATTACATTTTGTAAAGCTATACCAAATGTAGTGTAAAACTATCTTTTTGACTCGCAATATGATGTATGCTTTTTCTTTTGTAGAATTTTTTCATTTAATTAATAATAAAATACTCTTTCACTTAATTAATTTTTTCAACAGTGCTTTTTTTTATTCAATCAAGCAATGACATTTAAATTCTTTCTTGATATTTAACACTGTTTGGTTAGCCCTAGCTCTGAACAATTTATTTTGTAATGGTGCTTGTGTCTCATATGCTGCTAATTTTCCACTTAAATTTATTTATTTTTAATAAGAAAGCTCAAGTTGTAATTGTAAAAATATGTATATTTTGATAAAATATCAAATCTTTAGGGGACAGTTAGTTTTTTAATCTAGAAAGTTCGCATACCCTTTCACATTGTATCCATATTCAAAAGATAATAAATAGTACTAAGACCATAAAAAATGCACCTCTATACTTAGTTAAAATATGTGTAAAAAGCCATTCACTTTGAAGCAAAGTCTTGTTTCACTTGTTAAAAATCCATAATAAATATTTCAATGCTCTATCAATTTATATATGAATAAATTGTGTAAATTTGAATAAAATCCATTAATTTTTGCTGGATTTGCATAATATTTTTTTCATAAAATACGATTTTAAACAGTTTTGAATGGTTTTATCTTAAAATTTTCTTTAGATATTTTCATAATATTTTGCAATATTGGTAAATATTGTACTAAATTAAAATCGGCACTTGGCTTTATCATCAACAATTCTTTTACTTATCATCAATATTTGCTTAGACAATTAGTAAGACCTTATGACATTCAAAGTTATATGATTGTGTAACTTTATTATAATTAATGACCAAGAAGGTTTTTACCAATAAGCAACTGCCATTTAGCTTTTATCAATGCACTGATTTAATTTCATAATGAAAGTAACTTTTCATAGCTTGATTAAAAACAAAGTTTTTATCTTTTCAGTTACCATGCTGTAAATACAGTCACACAATGCTGTTAAAACCTGTATGAATAAGTCTGAATGAAAATAAAACTTTTTATTGAAATTAACCCACCAATGATCAAGCAATATTTGATATTGTAATATTTTTTTACTGTGTTGAGTTAAAATAATTTTTTTAATCTTTATTATGAATTGTAAGAGTTAGATTGTAAAGTGTACCAAACCAATATACTTTTTTAAATGAATATAATTGTTTTATTGCAACTGAATTATATTTACGAGTTTAAAAATGACTGTGTTGTTGAAAGAATGGAAAGGCCAGAATGTGGTAAAAACATTTATGCCTGATGATGAGTTTAAAAAAATGTATATTTGCATATTTAGTTTCAATAACAAAGTTGTATTATAAAAATTATAATTTTACATTTAAGTATAAGCGCACATTATACTTCAGTGTCAAATTTAGGACATATCTGAAATAATGACTGCATATGCACCGACTTATATGAAGTTAATGTATAAAATATTTCTGCACAGTTATAATGCAAATGTTGTAGGCAAATATAAGCTTCTACTTGCCTTAATATCTAAATATTTTTATTTAATTTCGATTTAAAACGCTTTTTTTCTTCTAAACTAATATGTCTCTTGGTTGCAATTTATTTAATATTGTCATCAAAATGTTCATTAAATATAACAACTGTGAAATATTTATGAATTAAAAATATTTTTAATTGAATGGCCTCTTTGACTTCTTTCCAGGTTTTCAGGGCATTATCAGAAAAATTGCACCTTCACTTCAACCCACCAAAAAGCTATCTCAATGTTCTTTTTGCCCCTACACATCTTCATGCGACTTCATCCTCGAGAAGCACCTTCAGACCCACTCTCCCAAGTACAGGTTATCTTGCACAATTTGCTTCAAAAGATTCCAGAACAAGAGTAACCTGAGGGACCATGACAGGATTCACACCGGAGAGCGCCCCTACAGTTGCCAAGTTTGCCAGAAGAGCTTTTCTCAGAAAGCCAATCTTACAAGTCACATGCGGACTCACATCGAGGGACTCACCTTTTCCTGAAGTGTTGAAGAAATTCACTCTTATAACAAAAGTTGAGAGGGATTTCAAAAACTTTAAATGGTTCCAGTTTGTTAAATGAAAACTTTGTGTGGTATTGTGCTCTACATATAACGATTTGTAAAAAGAAGATTCAATTTTGATA
The DNA here is from genome assembly GCA_963932185.1 of Troglohyphantes excavatus. Taxonomy (NCBI): domain Eukaryota; kingdom Metazoa; phylum Arthropoda; class Arachnida; order Araneae; family Linyphiidae; genus Troglohyphantes; species Troglohyphantes excavatus. The sequence goes on along the minus strand of OZ010671.1, from coordinate 57,139,182 downwards.
GGTGTCATATGTCTTTGTCCACTACAAAGCTGGGTTTTGTAAACCTTTTAGTGTTTATACTGAATTTTTAGTTTTTTTTATTAAACTTAAAAATCGCATTTAGCTTTTAATTTATTTATTTTTTTAATTTTCCGATTTTCTCAGCAAAAACAGTTTGAACAAAGCCATGTTTTTTTTACATTATTTAAATTAGTTTGACTATTTATTGTTTATATCAAAATTCCCTTTTTGGTTTGAAGATACTAAATTCCTTTAATGTATCAAATTTTTAACCTACAAAAACTGGTGAAATATGGTTCCGGTTGTTTTCATAGTTACTGAAAATACTTCATGTTAATTTAGAAAAAATGCACATTCTTTGTGAAGGGATTATTAAAACAGAACACTGGAGATTGTAATAACAGGGTTCGTACAGTTCTTAGAAACTCCTTATTTTCATTTCATGTCCTTAAAGTAGTATTAAAAAACTACTAAATTTTGTTCAAATGGTCCTTAGAAACTTTTAAGTTACAGAAAGCTTTTTAAAAATCGTTGAAAATCATTAAATAATTTTAGTAAACCTCTATTAAAAATCTTTTATCTTAATGTACACACAAGTTTGTATCTGAATAAACAGCTGAATACACCAAATTGCTTTTAGCTTGTTGAACCTATTTTCCTCTTTAATTTTAATTGTTTTAATATATTTTTTTTACTAAAAAGCTTATTTCCGACTTTAGAGATAACTTTTCATTACAAATGTATACAAGTAGTTTATATTAAAAAATGAGGTCTTTATAAATTGGGTTTAAGGCCCTTAAAAAATGCTTATATTTATTTTTGGAAAATGCATACAAACCCTGAATCATTTATTATTATTATTTTATATTAATTTTTTATCATTTTATAAGTTGTATATATCAGTTTATACTTTCATTGTTGAACTATGTATGTGGAAGGTTGCAGTAAGAAAATTTAACAAACCCCTTGTGTATTTATTCAGTTTTGTGTATTTTGCACTTGTATTTTATATACTATTTTTTTAAAGTTCCTTCTTGTAATGATGAGTATTTTTTTATTGCAAAATTTTGGCAATTAAATTGAAAATTGATAATCCTTATGTTCTTTTAAAGCAAAAAATTAGAAATTCACTCTTACATTCTTTGTGAATTTTTAGTAACAATTGTAGTAAAATATTTTAATAAAAATAAACTTTACAACTAAATAGTGGTTAATTTTTATGATAGTTTGTCTTGTATCAAATAACTTTTAGGCAATTTTAAAGATTTTGCAATCACAATAGGTAAGATCATTTTCCTTAAAATAGTCAACCTAAAAAGTTAGTTTCAAACTATCTTAATAGTAGTCAAAGATTCTAAAAGATTTCAATCGCAAACTATTCAATTTAACTGTATTATTGAAAATTTCATGAAATTATAAAAAGCTGTTAATTAGGAATTTAATATGTTTTTATTAATTCATTTCTATTAAAATAATCAAAAACTTAATTGTAAATAAAAACTTTAAAAAAAAAACATAACTAAAATATATATTTTTTAAATCTAGTTAATAAAAAAAGTGTATGCATAATTTTTAAGGTATGACATTTTAAAATTTCCTTTTGAAAAATGCTTTTGAATTTCCTCGAATTTTAACATAATCAATTCATTTTTATCAACAGGTCATCATAGCATATGGGAAACCATCTCAGCAGCTGTTCAACCTTTACAAGACATTTCATTTTCTTCTGCGCTTGCAACATCAGCAGTAAATTATCCGCAATCCACTTCTTCAAGGCTTCCATTCTGCAACACTTGTAATAAAAGCTTTGCTTCAAGTTCACAGTTCTGCCGTCATTTTCAAAAACTGTATGGCGAACCGGTATACAAATGCTCTGTGTGCCAAAAGACTTTCAATCGCAAAGATAACCTTAAAGTGCACTTTAGAATCCACAGTGGGGAACGACCCTACCAGTGCAATGTTTGTGGAAAGGGTTTTTATACGAAGCAGAACATGGAAACGCACATGTTACGACAGCATTTGGAAATGTATAAGAAAAAATGATGCAATGTTTTGGCTTGGTTTCATCTGTATGTAATGTTGTTTGTGTTCACTGGGAATGAATTTTATGAGCATTGATTGTGAAAAATAATCTGTTTTGAAGTGAACATTTTTGTTAGATAACATTGCACATTGGTGTTTAAAATCATGGAAAGGAGAAATATAACTAATGTTTAACACTTCTGTAAGTTTATATTGTAACTCAAAGTCTTAAGGCATTGGAATTCAGTTATAATTTTATTTTTAAGAAGTATAACATGAGTAACTTCCGCTAGCAGATAAAATTGCTAAAATCTTATATATTTTGCTAACTTTATTGTAATTGATGATCAATTTAAGCACTAAGGCCTAAGATTATTTATAAATATTTTATTTAAAAGATAGTGATTTGATTTTTTTTAACTCATTTTGATGTAGAATATAAAAAAAAATCCTAAAATTCTTTTTTGAAACTTTAGAAGTGTTTAATTCTATCATACACATGCCTCAGAGAATTTTTCTAAACTGTATTATTATATTTTTATGTTCTAGAATTGTTCTTTGTTTTAGAAGTAAGAGTTGATGTTAAAAATTATGCTTTTATAAGCAGTGCAAACTTGCTAAATAACTTAATATTATTGAATGAGTTCTATCATAAAAACTTCTTAAATATTTTTTCTAGATTATTATTTTCCTTTTCTTAATGACTTTTACTTTGACTATCTATATTTTAGTTTCTAAACTCACATTTGTTTCATTATAAATATAAAACTAAAGCTGACAAAGGATTTATTATGTGAATATATTTTGTAAGGATATTTATATTTTGTGTGGATTTATAATTGATTGTCAACTAAAAATAAACTTGTCTGAATTTAATAGAAATTTACATTTTATTTCCACACTTTTGAATAACAAACTTTTTTAAAAGCATTTATTTATATATTTTTTCTGAATTTAAAAGGCAACTTGTGCAAAATGGTGTTTAAAATGAGTTAAATCTCATTTGAAGCACACAAAATATTTACCTAATTTAATTAAATGATTTAACTTTAGACTTAAGTTTATAAATTTCATTCATTCTTATAAATTTACTAATTTAAAAGTTTGCATTGTGCTCCCAAAATACATTTTTTCTTTTTTAATGTTACCTGTCAAAAGTGTAATTTTTTATTGATAATTTTATTTCAAAAATTCATCCATTTTACCAACTAAATATTTTCAATATTTTTCCAGGATATTTGACATTTACAGAGACATGGACCCTAAAGAATGTTCAAGGTCAATCATTCTATAAATGCAATTTCTGTGCATACTCTACAATCTTGAAAGGAAACGTCGAAAAGCATGTGAGAATTCATACCAAAGAAAGGCCATTTGCATGTAATGAGTGCAATAAAAGCTTTTACTCGTCATCCAACCTTTACGCCCATATGAAAACTCACACGAAAGAGCGTCCCTTTAGATGTACATTTTGCACCAAGACCTTTACTCGAAATCACCAACTGAAAATCCATGTTTTCAATAGACATCAACATGTCATTTAAAATATTACAAGCTTTATTTGATGTTTTTCTTAGATAAAATATCTAATGAAAATTCGATATTTAAAATAAAAATCTGTGACCGTGTTCTTTCCTTATTCATACCAAGACCATTTGTATGTAATTAGTGTAATGATCAAAATAAATTAGCAATTTTGGTAATGTAAAACAATTTGACTTTGTTTGAATATCTGTTTTCACTAAGTAATTTGTTGTTGTTTTGCTTTGTATGGATAATGTTTTGTTTATATATGTATATAGTATGATAGTCTACTTTATACCATTTAAAAGTTAAGTAATAAGATTTTTTCCTTGGTTGTAGCTGGTCAAAAAGGAGATTAGTTGGATGGGGATTGCTCCCCAAAATTATTTACAATATACTAGTACAGTAAATTAATTTATTAATAAAATTTATCTAAATTTTGATTTAAAATAAATAATTGTATTCCTAAATGTGCCTTGTATAAAGAAAAATGATTCTTTGGAAATGTATTTTAATTTCATTTACTTCATTATATAATATAAAAATAAAGTAAATGTTTTATTACTATTTCATTACTTTGATTATTGGGCTTATTTTTAAACATTTTATTTTTTCAAAATATACAATTTAAATGTTAAATTTAAAATACGTATACTGTAACTAGTTTCCATTTTATTTATTTTATATTTTCTTAAGTATTAGAAGTGTTACTTGTAGATTAGATGTAGATTATAGATGCATTAAATTTTATGATTAAATAGGGCCTTATTTCTCATAAAATTAAGAAATATATATATATTTTATTTTTATACATTTTATTTACACATTTTACATGTTATTTACGAATGCTATATGAAACTGCTTAACATTGGCAGTTTCATATTGCATTGTGCAATGTTTCTATAATCACTTATCAAGTTAATCAGGTGAAAAAATTAAATCCAAAGTTTCCAATGTGTATGAGAACAAATCAACTCGTATAGTTTAATAACTAATAATAGCGCTCTTATTTGAAATAAATATTTTAACGTTTAAAAGAGAATTATTACAATTATATTCATTATATGTTGATTTCAAGTTTCCTGTGTGTTGATGTATTGTTTAAGAGTTAATAAACATAGCCTAACTTTAGAAATTAGGTTTTTCTTAACTGTATAAATGCCAAAAACATTTTTTACTGGTGATATCATTATATATATTACATACATTTTAACACTCAATTATTGTCCGTGTAAGATACAATGTGACTTTTTTTTTTCTAAGCTGAAATGTTGATGTTACCTATTTTTTTTAATCTGAAACAAAAAAAAATCAAACTAGTTCACTTGAGTAATTTTTATAAGTTTTGTTAGTTTCAGTTTCATAATTTCGTTTAGTGTAACTCCTAGTTATATTTATTACCTTTTCACAAAATATAAGTATAAAAAGTGGTGAAATTATGTCATGTCTCTCACAGATACAACCCTGAAAACGTTTTAGTATCGCTATGCAGTAATTGAGTGTTAAAAAAGAATTGTAGTCACATATTTATCTACTCTAAACTATTTTACTCATAATGAAAATATATATATATAGCATTATGGTTACAGTTTATTTAAAGATGCACTTTTTGTTTTTGACATACAAATTTTCTTTCTGTATTAAGAAAAGTACTTATTTTTTTACTTTGTTAATATGTTCATATTTAATTCAGTTGTCTAGTTTCTTTAATAAATGTTTTTTACTTTTTTTCTAGGAAATATGTCATTTACAGATACTTGGATAGTAGAGAATTCACAAGGTAGATCCATATTTAGATGCACATTCTGTTCATACTTCACAAACTGCAAGGCCAGCGTTGAGAAGCATGTACGCATCCACACTAAAGAAAGGCCGTTCATGTGTACTGCGTGCAATAAGAGTTTTTACTCGTCATCCAACCTTTACTCTCATATGAAGACTCATAGCAAAGAACGGCCGTTTAAATGTACATTTTGCGACAAGACATTCACTCGAAATCACCGACTGAAACTCCATTTATTCAGCGCCCATCAACAAGCCATCTGAAAGTAATATTTTGTAGCTTACATTTAAGCTGTATTTAAAGCTTTGATATTCAAATAACAGAAGGGTTGATATGATTTTTTTGGATTATGCTGCTAACGTTGCTATACTTAATTAATTATTGCTTACAAATTGCTTTTTGAGACTTGTTTACTTCAAGCCTTTTTAATACTTTATTATATAAATTTCAGTACAATATTAAGAAAATTTGATTTTCTAATTGTATTTAGATAATGTTTTCTTTGAATTGTCTAAAACTTGCATTATTATATTTAGAATTTGCATGAAATGTAAAAATGTAGCTGCATATTCACAAATGAAAAATGTATTTATGATGTGTACATTAATTATGAGTTTGTTTATATCCACATATAGTTTTTTATATCTTCAAATTTAGTTGTTTGATCACTGCCTGCTAAATTTATATATTATAAAATATAATCTTTTTATTTTTTTAAAAAAAGGACTTTAAGAAAAATGCGCTTAAAAGTAAAAAAATTGCTTAAAATTACTAATATGACTTTAATGTACTATGTTTGCAATATCTGTCGCTTTCCTATCCGATATTTTGTATATTGCCATTTATAATTAATCGGATATGATAATCGGATCATGTATGTTTTGTACGCATATGGAGTAATCAGGACTTGAATATACTATGTTTGTAATATTTATACTATTAAAGGAATGCTTGAGATGTTTTACTTTTCTACCAGACACTTCATTTATTGCTGTTTATGCTGAATCAGATATGATAAATTGTGGAATTTGTTGACAACATTGTAGACAATATTTTTTATTCATGCATATGAATTATATATAAACTAATGAATTTTCTGTTTCATAGATAACAAAAGCTGGAAAAGAAGTGTATTTAACCAGCAATTCAAGAAGGGAAAGATTCATTATTGTTCATTTTGCTCATATTCATCTAAAAACTCTGGACATATGCAAAAACATATAAGAATACATACACAAGAGCGCCCTTTTATATGCAGTGTTTGTCACAAAAGTTTCTACTCAAAAGAAAACCTTCAAACTCATATGATAGTCCACATTAGACAGCAATTTTAAATTGGATTTATGTAGTAAAATTTAGCCGATAATTGTCATTTTATTATTGTATTTATGATTTGCTTTTAATTAGTTTAATAAAATTTAGTAATTAACACAAACGTATCTTCATTTGTGTGAACCATTTTGTGAAAACTTAATTTTTTATTACTTTAATTTTATATCAATAATTTGAACTATCTTTATTTTAAATGTAATTTGGAACTAAGGCTGAATGTGGAAGATTGCAATTGAACTGAAGTTAGATATCCCACTTGCCAAACCTAAACCAAAATTATTATGCAACTAAGGAACTTGCAATTGTCAAACTAAAATTTCAAAATCTTTCACATTTCTTCAAAAAGTATTAAACTTTTTAAAAACTTAAACGAGTTTTTACTTTGTATCCTTCTATAAATAGATGACGTCAGTTCCTTTCTTCATAGATGTATAAATTAATACAATTTTGATACTTTCTCATTCTCAAATATTTTACATGACCATTGGAATGTATCATTTATACCAAAATATTTTTGTTAGTCTGAGAATTTTCAAACTTATTTGGAATTCCCTCTCCCAACACTGCGACTCAACAGCTAGCTTTAACTGTACACTGATCACAAAATTTTGTATTAAAAAAGAAATTTTATATACAATCAATATATTACATTTGGTAGCACGGATACATTTTAAAAGCGTTCAATACTAAGTTTTTCCTTTTTTAAGATGAAAACGGAGAGTCAAATTCGATCGTGTCCCAGCGCAAAGGATCTCATTTTTGTCGTTTGGAAGCAGTGGCGGCTTGTCTGCTGTGAAGTTGCAGCACTCTATAACAAATGTAAATCTTTTCATTACTTTGCAATTTTTACAAATTTTGAGCGAAAAATTGTTCAAAGTATATATTTCTTAATTATCTGTATCAATTGATACCAGACCCATACGGATAATTCCCGAAAAAAGGTTATTTCTTAGTAATAAAACGAATTTTGCTTTGGTATGTTATGTATGGTATGTTTTACATTCACCGGGCGCGTTAAAAAACTTACAAAATGTGGTGGTAACTTTTGTGATTCCTCAAAATGCGTGAAGTAAGAAAAACTTCTAATTTGTTATTTTTACAAATCCAAAATGGTAGATTTAAAAATTGGCATTGCACTTCGGTGGTTTAAACAAAGATATTTTTTTTCTCCCATTCGGCTAATAGTTGAAGTTGGGAAGGGATTGTCCAACAATGAAATTTTGTTTTCCCGGCGTTTATTAAACTGAATAATCGCAACCCAGCGACAGAGTGGAGTGTCTATTTAGATGGCGACCTTGTCGTGTTAAAGTGATTCAAAATTACTAGGCAACATTAGCGGAATTTTTCTACTGTTCGTCAGTAATGTTTAGCAATTTAAAAATTTCAGGTTAATCAAAACCATCAACCATGACTCGCGGATGAATACTATACGGAAGAGAAGGTTGATAAAACATTCTATCTTGGCTTTTGCACCGTTCGCCGTGAAAAAGAAATACATTTTTCTACTTTTGCTCAAAAAGATGTAAAGTGGTTGCCACGCTTAGTATTCTCTCCAGCGATCACTATAGCTCAGTGGTGGGCCGACTCTGCGTTAAAAACCAGTAAGCAGCAATGATTTTGGAGTGTTATTTTGATTTGTAAAAGATTGTTAAAAGTTACTTATAAATTATTTATCTTACCATAAAGTTAAATTCTTAGAGTTTTGAAAGTACGTAATCTTCATGTTTCTCTTTTTCAGTGTAAAAACCGCTAAACCAAATGATTATTTTATGAAAGCTTTAAGTCTGTGCTTTAGTCTTTTACTTGTATCATAACTTTGCATTCAGTTTTAATACCAGGTTTTATGGAATGTTATAGTATTATTATAAAAAAATGCAAGAGTTCTTCAAGTTTGAAATAATGAAGATTATGTATACACATACAAGTTTTAAACTTAAAAAATAAGACTTTAAAACTACAAATATTCGGATTAAATGTTTTGGAAAGGCACATAACTTAATTGTTAATTAAAAAAAATTACATTAAATCAAAATTTTGTAGTTTGAAATATTAAAAACTTATTTATTGCATTCTAAAACAAATATTTTTATGATTTTTCTAAATTTCCAATAATTATAGTATGTTTTAAAAACGCATAAAATATTTACTGAAAATATTTTGTGTTGCAATCAGAACAATATTTGAATAAAAATAGATAAAAAAAACTGTGATTAGTAAATTTCATTTTTCTTTCTAACACCTTAATTTGTAATTTTAACTCAATCCTAATTTTAACATAAAAATGTATGATAAAATATATTTCAAATTTAATATTGCATAAAAATTAATTTAGTGTTTTGCATTTACTTGCAAATCTATCAAAATTAAAAGAAATAAAGTTTTTCAAAGTTAAAAGTTTACTTTCATGTTAAACATTGGTAAACCATTAATCTTTTCCAATTTTTTTTCCTAATATTTCAGTTTTTCTTGGATATGCTCTTTGCAAAGTCCATAGCCAGAAGAATGAGTACACTTTCAAGATTCGACCTTATTGTCCTTGGAGGGGGTTCTGGGGGAATCGCATGTGCAAGAAAAGCTGCAGAATTGGGTGCTAAAGTTGCTCTTATTGAAAGTAGCTCTATGGGTGGGACATGTGTAAGTGTGCATATTAAAAAAAATATTTAACTTTATTAAAATAGTAATAATGCTATGTAAATGTTTGAAAAAGTGTCCACATACAGTTCTGTGATTTCTTTCAGTCATTTTTAAATTACTATCGACTGCAATAAATGCCAAAAGTAAATATTTTTACTCTCTTTGCTTGTCTTTTGGAATGTAAACTATTTTAACTCAATATTTCAACCAAGTGTTAAAAATTTATTTGATTTTGCTTATCAATGCTCTGTTTTTGTGATTGCTTCAATGAAATAGAGATTTTTTAAAACACTACTATTTCTTTTTTATATGTCGCAAGATCTTTTTATTTTAAATTGTATAAGCTAAGATGCTAAATACAAAAGGGAAAAAAATATGATTTCAATGGTTTTTAAATTGGCTAAAATTAGATAGCTAAAAATTGCTGTACATCCAGTGTGACAGTAATGATAATATTTCTTGTAACAAAATATACAATAATGAGCTCTTAATTCAAATATGTCCCTTGTAGTTAGTTCCTATTCGTGTTTGTTGTTGAGAAATTGTTTGAAAATTTTTAATTATCGAAATTATAGTTATTTTTTTTTCAATGACATCAGAAATCGTAATGAGCGTAGCTATGCGATCGGCCCAAAGGCTCTTACATATCCATCGAAGATGGCCAAAAATGACGGTTGGTTATGGTGATGCATAAATACTGCCTGACAGTGATAGAAAATTGAGAAAGGGTTTACCCGAGGGGCAATAGAGTTTTTACTGACCCGTGGGGTGCAGTAAAAATGAAGAAAAATGTAGGGCTCAAAGAGATGAGCGTGAGGCGCGTTATCAGCTTGATAACGTGAAAGAGAAGTTTTTATTAGGCTATAGGATAGTAGAAGTGGGATGGCACCCAATTAATCGTATTTTATTTTTCAATTTTTTTTTTAGTTAAGTGTAATAAGCAAAGGTTTTCTGTTTCCTATAGTTTTCACTAGTTGCTGTAGTTCCCCGGAGGCACAACCCAGCATCCTCGCTCTCTGAGAACGGTTCATTTACTTCAATGAAATTCCTCTCTATGGCAAATATAAATCTCCAGCCTAGCCATTTTTCTAGTGAACTTAAGTGCTTGCAGATTAAGAATTTGGAGCTGATGGCAATTTAAATGACTACAAAGTTTCAAGCTATGTTAAAGGTTTCATAGACATTTATACAAAAATAAGCATATCCACCAACCAGTTACTACTAGTCGATTTTGTGTACCTCAAATATTTTATTTTACGTCTCAGAAATTCATGTTTTTCATATATATAGGTAAATCATGGATGCATTCCTAAAAAAATGGCCTTCAACTGTGCTTCCCATGTAGAAATCTTAAAGCATATGCCTGATTATGGATTTTCAGTAGAATTACAGAATATAAACTTTGGGTAATTGTGATATTTTAGTATAATTTACTTGTACATTTTATCCAGTTATACTATAAAATGTTGTTAGCATCTTTTTTTAAATGTACATAATTTTTTGATTGAACTGGCATGCAAACATGCAAATCATAAAGACTTGTAACCAAAAAGGATTTTTTATTTTGAACTAAGAATTGTCATTTTTAGTTGTTTAAAGTACTATTTGCCAATTAAGGTAAGTATTTTTTTTTATTAAATATCTTATTTCAATTTTCTAGTATTTGAAAATAGTTATAGTTTCAAAAAAATGTTGAAAGTACTTGTATTTCATTTGTATTATATAAAAAATAGATATATTACTTTTTTAATTGAAATTTTTTTGTAACAGTCATGTTTTTCAAGAATTTGTGAATTTTGTATGCTTTCCTTAAGATGTTGTTATAGTTATATCATGTAAAAAATTATGCTCAAAAACTTTAAATATAATAACTGTCATTAAAATGGTTTAAAAAAACATATCAAAATAGCTTAGTTTTATAAACATCTTGCAGTGAACCTATCCTTTTATGTAGATTTAGGCCTAAAGTATGATTTCACAATTATTTAGGATAAGCCAGTTCATTACCCCAGCTAACTTTCTAAAAATTTCGAAGCTCATTTATGAACTTCAAAGAAAAATTCAATAAATTTATTTCTGGCTGTCCATGATCTATTCTGGACTATATATGTATATTTTTGGATCAATTGAAAATCAATGTTCTAATGATTAAAATATATGATAAATTTTAGTTGTGTAATGTGCATACTATTTAAAAATATTTTAGCAATTAAAAAAAGAAAACTTAAAAATAGTCAATAGTGTCTCTTGTTTGGCTGAATAAACAAAATCATTTATTTTCATACTAGCTTTATCATATTGCTTTAACTTTTAGTCATTCAATATGTGTAGGTTTAAAAATTAAAGCATGATATCCATGTTTAGATCAACTTTTTTTTCCTAATTAGTGTAGTTCCTGGAATGAATGTGTTTCAAAAAGAAAGTTTTTTTTTTTTAAATAAATGCACATTACCTAAAATAATTTAAGGAATAAAATATCTGTTAATTTACTTAAGAAAGCAATTTTGCATATCAGTATTATAACTAATTGATAGAAAAAATAGTTTTTAAAAATTAATTAAAGTACTTGTTTACAGAAAATTTGCAAGCAAAAGAGATGAATACATTAAGAGACTCAATGGAATCTATATTTCTAACCTTGATAAAGTATGTTTCTTATTGAGTATATTGTCAAACTCTTATTAGCAATTTACTTTCATTGTAATAATTTAACTATTTAAATAGTTTAATTGAATTTTTAAATCTATCATAGAGTGGTGTAGAAATAATCAATGGAGAAGGGAAGTTCACTTCAAGCAATGCAGTGAATGTGGGTGGAAAGGAATATTCTGCTGATCACATTGTTATAGCAACTGGAGGTTATCCAACAATACCAAACATTCCCGGTACATTTTACTTTAAAAATATTTTCTCATACTTGCTATCAGTTCATAATGCTCTCTATGAAATTGTCATCAAGAAAGCATTGCCAACAAAATGTTTTACTTTTTAAAAGTATAAAAAATAATATTCTAAGATTGCTGACCACACTGCATAGAAGATGTAGCTCTAATGCAGTGGGTCAGAGTTTGAATACATTTCAACACATTCGGAAAATTTATTTAAAACTTTTTCAATAAATTCCATACATTTAATAAAAATTCATTCAGCTTTTATTAAGTTGATATTGAAAACAATATAAACATACAGACAGACATTTAAAACTTATTCCTTATAGTTATATTACATTACAGTAATTTAAAAATTACCTATTTTCTTTTTAAATAATAGATGTCCTACTCATATCTAATTATATTGGTTTCTAGTGAAATGATAGATAATTTTTTCAATTAGTATTTAGTATTGAATTACATAAAACAATAATTTACTTTTATAAGTAACTTTCTACTATCTAAGTACCTGTTTCTTTTATTTCTGTAGATATCAGACATATACAGATTATGTCGATTATAAAAGTTAAAAGCCATAAAAAATTATGAAATTCACCATTCGCTGAAATCATGTTTTGTGTACTCACACTGAATTAATGTTAGCTCTAATGAAGATAATATGCTAACCAGTGTTCACTCTAGAAATAAAAAGGTGCAGGGCGCTGTTAGCAGAAAAAGGGCACCCCATTTTTGGAAAAGCACTTCTTGTTTTTAAAAGGGCACTTTAAAAAAAAAATTGGGGTGGGCGTGGCCACCCGCTGACAACAAACCCGTGACCAAACCAAAAACAAATCCGATTTATTGGGCTATTGGTGACGGCTCAGGGTTTATCTCGAAGGAAAGAACAGTACAAAATTGATGTCACTTTGTGGAAATACTACTTGAAATCCATAATTTGACATTTTAAAATTAATGTTTTTGCTAAAACCCAAATCGGTAAGTAGCCCGAATAGGCCCCTTACAAAAGTGATGAAAAGGCTATTAAAATTCAAAATTTGGTAATAAAATGTCTAATCTTGTAATATCGCCCCAAACCATCTTACAGGCAACAAATAGGATTGGTGCAATGCCCCGTGCTCAAAATTACCGCGGAATCATCGCGATTTCGTAACACGCTTAGTTAAAAATAAGTTTGTTTTCTACTGTCATAATTCACTTAATTCCAATTTACACACAAACAAATGTAATCGATGCCTTTTTTAAAGACAGCTAGGAAATCAAGGATGCTTGTGCTTGATTAAAAAGGACAATAGGGACGGAATTTTTTTTGAAGGAGGGCAGCATTTTTGAAAAAGGGGCATGAGGGCGCTATCGAGATTAAAAAAGGGCGGGCAGGGCGGCCCGCCCTTCAAAAAACGCCTAGAGTGAACACTGTGCTAACCCTCAGATATATTACATATTTCCTGTTAATATTTATGCATATTACCTGTAACCAGAAGGACCTTTTTTTAAAGGAGCTGAATTAGGATGTACAAGCGATGGATTTCTGGAACTAACACATCTTCCGAAGTATGGAAATAATTATAGATAAAGTTTTAATATGGAATCACTTCTATAGATTTAATAATATTATATGTTGGATTTTTAAATTTATAAAGTAATAGAATTTTTATGTTACATTTTTGTAATCAATTAAGAACATTATCTTATATTTTAAAGTGTTGTGTAATTTGTTTGTACACATAAACACTAAGTAGCATCTGTGTATAAACTTTCAGACTTCTAGTTTTCAGTAAAAGACTATGTTTTGGGATCTCCAGATTTGTTTCATTATTACTAATTTAAATATGTCTTTAAAATGTGCCTAAACTATCAATAGGATACAAATTATAAACAAATAATATTGAAACATTTTTTTTAAATGTGCATTATCTACAAGATTTATGTATGTTTATTTTTTAAATATTGAGTCATATAAAAACATTATTTGCAGATCCATTTTAATTTCGGGGGCTGGATATATTGCAGTCGAACTTTGTGGTATTGCTAAATCCTTTGGATCTGATGTTTACCTTGCAATTAGAAAAGAAAAGGTAAAGAGTATTTTCTTAAAATACTAGTATAATAAATAAGTACTGTAAAAGTGAGAGTATTGTATAATTACTTATTGTATTAGATATAAATATTTAAAACAATAGTTTTAAATGTTTATGTCTAATTATGTTTTATTTTGCTTAAGGAAGTTATTTCTGAATCAATTAAAATATGCTGTGTTTATTTAAAAGATAATTTTATAATGGTTTTTGTAATAAAAAAATACATATAAATGTGATAATGGAATATTGACATGCAATACATTTCAGGTACTTCGTACTTTTGATGATCTTATCAGTAATACAATCACTGAAGAAATAGAAAACTCAGGTGTTAATATTCTGAAAAATTCTGACGTAAGCATTTATCATTTAACTAATACCTACTAAGAACAGTTTTCATATTTTTTTTATGTAAAATATTGTTTTTAAATTTGATTGTGTGCTTTTTAAATATATTACACTTTTATGTGAAACTGGATAACGGCTTTGTTTTGGATGTATGTATTTTCACCATAATGTTAAATTATGATAGAAGATGTCCCAATAGATTAGGAAATACTGCTTCCTGTTCCTCATTTCGAAACATCTAACCCACAAGTTAAAAAAGGTGCAATTGTTAAACATAAAAACAATGTGCTGAGCTTGCAATTTGTCTTTCACAAGATGCAGAAGTATCTACTGATACTATGGTAGATACTAGAAGTATGTACCATATGTGTATAAGAACAGTACCATTTATATATATACTACTAAAATTTAGACATCTACAGATCAGTGGGAGGGGTTTTAACCCCCTTCATAGTATTACTAGGGTTTAAAATACTAAACTTAGTACTAATATGCTACTAAACAAGACAAAAAAACATGTACAAAGAAACATATTTAGTACTATAAGATCTAGTACAAATATTTGCCATAGTTCTATGTTTATTTAGCCATATCTGTAAGTTGAACATTTTACAAGAGGATCTTTACTACAACAATGTGTGCAAAAGGTAATAGCTCTGTTGTGTATAGCAAGATTTGCGTACGAATCTTGTATGATATATTTCATATGGCACATTCATATTTTGTTTTCTAGATATTTTAACACACTTTATTTTCAAATAAAGATAAATGTTAGAGAACGCTATTTCTTAATATTTATGATTTATTTTATAGTGATCAGTTAAGATATTTTAAACAAGACTTTAAATAATTTTTTTATTGATAAAAAGTTTTTATGAATAAAGTAATTAAGCATCTTTATACATTTTTGTAGCTTTCATCACGTTTTAGGTTTTTTTCTAACATATTTTTTTTTCATTTAGATAATCTCAGTTGAAAAAGAAAATAATATGTTAAAAATATCATTCAAGAATGAGAAATGCCCAGTATATGTTGAATATCTAGTATGGGCTATAGGTAGAAATCCAAGTGCAAATTTAAACCTGGAGAAAACAGTAAGTTTTGCAATGCCAAATAGACATCATTTGATTTTTTCATGTTTGCTTATTATTTAATTATAATTCTCTTATTATTTTATAATAAATATACAATTATTTTATTTTATTGCATGTTTAAACTATGCAGTTGCTACATCAAGACTATTGTCATACCAATTATTTAGTTAATTTTATGCAAAAGATGCTCGTGCATTTTTTAATGAACTTCATATTTGCAAATCAAATTAAACAGAAAGGTCGGAAGGTACTTTAACAACATTTCGTTTTTTTTTTTTTAAATTTAAAATAAAAGGAATATTTCATTTTTAACCGTGAAGGTGATTATTTCCTTTGCTATTGTTTAGTGTGGTACTTTATTCTTATATTTAGTGCTTATTGTAGCTGTTATTTTCATTTTTCTTATTTGTAATTGCCTTAAAAGTTTTTGTAATTATAAAACATTTTCCTATAAAAATTTCAACTTATTCCACTTACCTTCCAATCAAGATTTTTTTTTTAATTGCTTTTCATGATACTGATGCATGTAATTTTTCATCTTTACCGATCGTCATTTACCTAAAATGTCAATGGCTCTTTTTGCTCCATAATTTCTCTACCATTTATTCATAATAGTGACATTTATCTAAGTACAAGAACACTTCTCAGACTGTGCCATTTCAGAAAAATTATCAACCTTGGCCTGAAAGCTAATGATAATATTCTTTACAAGTTTCTTAAATTACAGCTTTCACTCATGACAGAAATTATTAATATTTTTGTTTGTAGTTAAGAATACTTAGATTTCACCCTATATACCAACTAAGCATGCTTTTTGCATGTTCCTTATTTAATTGGATGTAATCTATAAACCGCAAAAGTAGGAAATATTCATAATGATGTGGACACAACAGTTGCTTTTATAAGAAAATAAAATTCAATAATATTCTAAAGCTCTTTCTTTAATCATTAATAGTATTTGCTAATATCTGAACAAATGTAGTTGTTTAATTGTTCTTATTACTATCAAGTATGTAAACTATTATATTTATTGCTATTAGTTAAAGTATTGTCTTTCATTTAAACAAATAGAAAGTTTCTCTTGACGAAACAGGCCACATTGTTGTTGATGAGTTTCAAAACACTGCTGATTCAGGAATTTATGCTATAGGAGATGTTTGTGGGAAGTTTCGTTTAACTCCAGGTATATTATTCAACATTTCTTAATAAGGATGTGCATAATATTCAGTTTGCTTTCTACTATACTGCCTGTTTGACAGCCAAACTGAATATTCATCGGGATACTTTAATATAATAAAGAAGAATAAACATTCTAAAAGAATACCTATAATATTTTTTTAAACCTTCATTGATTGTCCTTAAATTCACTTGTTCAGTTTGCATTATATTCTATTTCCGCCAGTTGCATTCAATAACTAATAGGGGAAAGGATTGTTGAAACGACTGGTGGAAGTGTGGTGTAGATCTGCCTTTGACTATTACCTTCACCGCCTCAATTGAAAAATAAACCTGAGCCTGAATAGGTTAAAAAGCAACTTAATATAAACTGATATTTAGTAATACATCAGATATTAGTAAACTGATCTTTAGTGACTTAAGTTTTATGCAAAATAAATTATTAAACTATGCAGCGTTCTTAACCATCAGAATTTAACAATTAGTAAAACATTAAATATCAGTTTACTTATTCACTTTTAGGGTATTTAGAATAATATGAATAATTATAATTAATGTTTACATTGGTGTAAAATATAATCACATAAATATATATAATACTAGTCAAGCTTATCTTTGAATTGCCATTAAAGCAGAAATATTATTAAAATTCTATCGAACATAAAATACTTAAATATTTGGCATTAATATTGTGTACCTCTACCATTAATACCTAAGTATTATTCATATTGTGATATGCTTTTTCGTTTTAATGTGTAGTTGCTATCAAAGCTGGTAGAAAACTAGCCGACCGACTATTTGGAAATGACTTGAGTGCTCGTTTAGAGTACGAAAACATCCCATCTGTGGTGTTTAGCCACCCTCCAGCAGCTACTATAGGATTGACTGAAGGTATGTCTTTGAATTTTAGGATAACTTTTATTGATTTAATTGATAATGTTCATATTCAGTGTCATATTGATTTAATTTAATCATGGCTGGCTGAAGTTTTTAAAAAAAATTATTCTTTAGTTTTGTTAAGGATATTTTAATTTATATGTATTTTAAAAGTAATTAGTATACTTTATTATTTTTTAAGCGCACTGTTGCTGAAATTTACGTTTTTCAAGTAACATTAAAATGAATCCACTAGAAGGCTGTATATTGTTAAAAAAAATATGAGTATTTATGAGAACTTGCAAAGTATGAGTATTCATTAGAACTCTAAGATCAACCTTGCTGGGCCTAGAGCCTATAGTTGGTCTAAACTATTTGTATATTGGAAAGTAGAGAATATCAACTTTTAAGATTTACAAGCACACATATATTTTATTTATTTCGTTTGAAGGTTACAATGTATTATAACTTACTAAAAATCTCATTCAACATGTTGTATTGGGACAAAATTATAAAAATACTGAATAGTAATTAGTTATACTAAATATTATGTAGTTAAATTAGTTTCAAATAAAATTATACTTTATTTCACTGTGCCCAAATTTTTTTTAATGAGGAATATGCTTTGAGGGATAATTCTTTCCAACTGATTTTAGAATTTTTTAACTTGACAAAAATTATTTATTTTTGTCTTTAAATTTGTATATTGATATCTACTACTATGTAGACATAATTAAAATTTTGGTAAATACATTTTTTTTTCATTTGGTATTTATAATGTAAAAATGTAGGTTTTCTTTTTAACTAGCTGAAGCTGTTGAGGCATTTGGAAAGGACAACATCAAAACATACACAAGTACTTGCACACCTCTATACTATGCAATAACAGAGGAAAAAGTCAAGTGTTCCATGAAAATAATTTGTTCAGGAGAGCATGAAAAGGTAATAAATTTGTAGATATTTAACTGCTCATTAACTAACTCAAAAATTAGGTTAAATGCACATAACAAAAAGTTAGGGTACTATTGTATTTACAGAAAAACAAATTCTTAACAATTTTTAACTTTTATCAGAAGGAATTCACAATCTTTTATTGGGGGGGGGGGGGGGATTATCGAGTAACTATTTAAAGTATGTTTGCTTTCGAGAGTTTTCTATTTTTATCGTAATTTTTGCTTTCTTTCATTCTTTAATCAAATCATAAATTTTTTATAAACTTTTACAATTTGTTTTGCTGACTTGTAGATTAATTATTATATGTAAGGTTGATTTAGTCTTTCAACTTTACAATTAATGGATAAACTATTTTAACAGGGAATTTATGATACTTAGAAACTTCTAACTATTGTTTGATATTTCAGTGTCTTATTTTTAGTTCTAGGGTCTTTAAGTCCAATTGAATATGTTTTAACTGTTAGGTCCTTAGAATTCCAGTCTTTTATAAAATTAATAATAAAACAGCCATTGGAAACGTTGAATGTTTTTTTTTAAATGCCTCTTTTCATTCAAAATGTTTTTTTTTAAATTTTAAAGAAGGAAAACTTCAAATCCCTTAATATATTTTTTAAATCTTCATTTAAGGTCAATTTTAGAAGTTTAGTTAAAAATTTAAATAAATATTAATAAAAGACTTTCCATGGAAACATGCCAAAAAATGTAAGTCATGATTTTAATTAGAAATTGTTGAATTTACATAATTAATTGTTTATTTTTATTTAGACAAATATTGGGATATTTGTATTGCTGAATATGAAACAAATTTAATATGTCCCTAGTTTTTGAATTGATACTCCCTGATATTAGCATTATATGTTGTATTTATTTCAATAAATATGGTTGGTTGACGTTGACTATACTATAGCCACATAATGGGCTATTGGCAATGGATGTATAATTAAATTACCATGGTATTAATCTAAATATCGCTACAAGAGAAAATTTTCATTGTGTTCTTTTTATTAGTAGTATTTATCTTATTAAAATTGACAACCATTCTTTTATGGGAAAAGTATGGACTTAACTTTTTATGAAATATTGACACACATATAATTTTTTTTCTTCTAATTATTCTACCATTCAGAAATCTAGAAAGCCATTTTTTAATTTCATTGTCAGGCTATTATGACATGGGCAATGATGGTTGTAATTTTTACTAAGTTACCTTCCCGTCAAGATAATGCTGACATTGGAAGTTGATACTGTTGTTTGCTCGTTATTAAAGTATTACTAAGTATTTTTAATTAATTTGTCCATTTTAATGTGAAATATTACGGACAACAGTTAGCACGTGCATAAAACTGATTTTTAGTGTGCTTCTAAAACTAAAAGCTTCCTTTTGGAAATCTTGTAGGTTGTGGGTCTTCACATGGTTGGTCCACAAGTTGATGAAATCCTTCAAGGATTCGCAGTGGCAATTAAAATGGGGGCAACAAAAAAGCAATTTGACGAGTGTGTTGCAATACATCCAACTCTTTCAGAAGAACTGGTTCTATTACGTTGATTCGTTTTTATAGTTTATGATCCACAAACGTAAATTGAATTATATTTTCATATGTAATATGTAAGTTTATGTGATATACAATGCTTCTTAATATAAATAAAATTGTAGATAATTTATATATTTTTAGATTTGATTTTTATACGTATATATTTTAAAATATGAATATTGGAAATTATTCTATTTTATGATACTAGTATTTGATAAATATCCAATAACTTTTTGGGGGAAATATATATTAAATTTCGGTAAAACATTTATAGTGTCTGCCTTAATTATGTTTCTTACAGATAAAATGTTTAACTGAAACACTCATTTTTAATAACTGCCACATTTAATTGACCTTTTCATATATACAGGCAGTCCTGTCGTACCGGGGGGAGCATGACCTTCATCTAGAAACCTTAAAAGTTAGGAATTTCGATTTTAAAAATCTCCGAGTTGGGAAAATTAATGTCCTTAGTAAATAAAAGCGAGGGAAGATTAGAAATTGGCCAGCTTGTAAGATTAGACTTAAATTAGACCTCAGAACGGACACTACATTGGAACATGTGTGCAACAAATCAAAGCTTTCGAGAGAACTGTTTTAATATTACCTAATCTATAAAAAAGGTTAAAAATTTGAGAAAAAAATCAGTTGGATGGAACCTATACTCTAAAATCCAGCTTTAGGTACTCCAATTTTTTACTGATATTGTGTAACACTAACACAATAATATCCACATTTATATACTAGAGACTTTGAAACTGTGATAAGAGAAATCTTATCTAATCTGTACTCAATTGTAATCGGCTTTTTTAAAAGGGAAGAGTATAAAACTTTAAACTCAGTTAATGATATCTTTCTAGATTTCAAGAAAGACATGACTGGTTAATTTTGAATTTCTTGAAATTGATTTTTCTTCAATTTTTATGGATGGAGTATTAAAATGAACACATTTCAACTATCAAAGGTTTTTTTTTCATTATGTTGCACTAGAACAAAAAAATTATTGAGATTTACACAACTATCTAGATTTAATATAAATCCATATGCACTGCAAAAATTCAATTAATTTTTTAAGTTAATAGTCAGATTTTTAAGGCATAACATATTGCAATATAGTATAAAATAGGAATATATTTTCGTGTGTAATGTTTTATCCTGGACAATAGGGTGAAGTATCCCTTGAGTCATTTTTATAACTGAATAAATATGTTTACATACTAAATTTAAATAAATAGATTTATTAATATTTGTGCTCCAGAGATATTTTAATATAACTTTATTCAATATAAATATTAAGAGAAGTTGGTAAGTATTTCTGCGTCTATAGAAATACTGGCACAGTTTGGCTCTTGTGTCATTAAACTGAAACCAAGCAACTGTAGAAATACTGTTTTGCAAATAGAGAACTAACCTTTATACAAAATGTTGAAGACATTAATCAATTTAATTTTTTAGACAATATGATTTTGATGCTCAAATTAATTTTTTATATACAATTTGGCAATGTAGATCATGTTTAAAAATGGATTCTTCTAACTTAGTCAATTAAAAAACATATAATTTTATTAATTTATTTTTTTAAAATTGGGGGGAATTACTGGTCAAAAGTGTTTTTTTTTTTCTCTTTTCAGTATAGAAAAACTCCCAAGTTCGATAAGTATATATACTGATTTAATTTATGAATTTCACAAAATAACCTATTTTATTGCAATATATAATTTAACTAAAAATACAGAAAAAAAAAAATTCAATTCATTTACATTTCCCGTTTTCCACGTAAATTTGTCACTTTTTTTTAGCGCGAAGCCCTAAGCCGCTGTTTGCATTACAGGACCCCATTGAAATTTCTGCAACTATTTTTATAGCAACATTTTATACACACGCGCGATTTAACGATTACTATACACATCGTCCACATACTTGTAAAATCTTTTATTTAAAAAAAAAAAGTTTTACTCTTATATTTTAGATTAGATTATAAGTGCACACAATCAACTCCTTATAACGCTTTTCTTTGGGAGAAATAACTGCTTTACTAGATGAAAATAGGTCCAACGAGTGTTGCTTCGCTACATTACATTACAATCGCACCATATTTCTCGGCTGCTGCCCCATCCTTCTTGTGAAAATAAAAATACAATTTTATTTCCTGTTTCTGAGTTTGCTTTAACAGAACGGAACCGGCGTTCGCCAGTCATGCGAACTTTGACGTCATCTTCTCACCGCGGAAGGACGGCAGATATTCCTTAGAGGGAAAAAATATCATTTCGTATAAGTGAATTGCTGGTAAATAAATATAAAATAAGATCGATCGGAAATTTCAGAGTTTCCGTTTTCCACGCGAATTTGGCACTCTGTTTATTGCGAAGTCCCTAGCCGCTCTTGCAATTTTTATACCTTCCTTGCTGTAAATTTCTATTTTGTATTTCATTTGCAAAATTATACCTAATATACTCTTAAATGTCTGCATTTTTTTTCTAAGAAGTTTTGTATGGCACGCAATTATTACAACCCTCCTCTTTCAAGGATGCGTGATGTAATAGATTATCGGCTTTACTTAACATTAACAGTTCGATCTGTGCATGATAGTCAAAAACAAGTGCGCAAATGTTTTTAACTACGGCTCATTTTGACCAAAGATCAAAATAAACCACTAATTAAGAAGACGCTTAACTAAATTTCCTTTTATCACCAAGTACAAAAATAGTATTAGTTAGATGCCTTTCAGTTGACTCAAAGTCAAACTCGAGCAAACACGATAAATTGCTTTATTTTACACTATCCACAACAAAATAAAAAGTAGATTAACTCCAGCTTTAGGCATGCATTTAGGTCAGCCATCGCCAGTGAAGACTATTTTATCTCGGAAAAATGAAGTAACTTTGTGTACTTTCGTCACCCTGTGTACTCATTCGCTTTCAACCACCCTAAAACTGATAAATAAGCGCTCGTAATTGTTGTAAAGTGTCCTCGGTTGATAATAAACTTTCAAGGCGTTTTTATTTTCATTCATTTTGATTTCCAACCGTTGGATTTTGATCCGACACCAGAAAGATAAAAAAAGAAAATGAGTTAAAGCAGTTGTGTACACACAATGGGATAGCCGAGTTGCTCTTATCTTGCCTACTGTGATACCTCTACCAATGTTATCTTTTTCTTTACCTTTCAACAACAAACAAAAAAAAAATTAATTTCGTTTTTTTTTCTCTGGATTTCTAATAGTAAAGCGTTCATTAATGTTTAGCTTGAAAACTTTCGTTGAAGGTTGTGTACCTAATATTCTAGTATAATGTACGAGTTTTTACTGTTTGAGATTGAAATTCCTTTTAAAATGCACAGCAATTATTTTCTTTTAGGATTTTTTAGTGCCTAACACAACCATTAAGTTGAAATTTAGAAAATAGGACGTTTTAATTTCAATAAGAACAGAAAGTTTTAAGATAGGACGGAAGAGAAGTTGCCCAAGATGTATCGCCAGAATTGGGCCTGGTCAACACCTCAGAGGAAAACTTGCTTGTATATATCCTTCAGTGCGAAGTTGAGCGCTTGCGCCGGAAAGCCACTGATTTCGTTAGCTAAATTTTCTCTATAGAAACTCGAGTAACCTTGGAATTCTAACAAAGGCATTCAAGATATCCTAGTGTAAATGCCAAAACTGACGATTTTAGTCTAAGTTATCGGCAATGTAGGAAATACAAGTATTCATTTGAATGTCGAGTTTTGCCCAAGGCATTCTACAGAATATGCTTGAATTTCACACATTGGCAGGATTAACGAAATATTGAACATGCAACTCACTTGTCTCCTTTCTAATTCGATTACAACTAAAACCATACTATACTCGGGGACAACTTAAGTTGAGCCTAAATCAATTAAATATTTATACATATAGCTTCAACTTAAGTTATCCCCGAGTACAGTTTATATTACATTTCCATACACTACTTTGACAAGTTGGAGTAAAAATTTAAAATAAGTTTATATTTATAAAAGTTTTTTTTTTTATCATACTGATGCTTGCATGTTTTATTTGTATTTGAACTTATTTATTAAAGGTATACAAGACTTCTTTGGTTATCCCCGCTTGTACTTTCGTATTTAATAAATTATATTTGTTATGCTTAACATTGATTGTTCTTTTATACTCATCTTTCAATTATTAGGAAAGCTGTTATTAGTTGAAAAGAACGATTTTTTTTATGTTGAAGTTTATATAAAACGGTATATAATTATACATATATTTGGTATATATGTACCAACACTACTTTAAGTTAAACCAGAAATTACAAAGGATTTAAAAAGGGAATTTAATCGTTTTTTTCAAAATCCACTCAAGTGGTTGCTTATGGACTATACTTACTGTTTTTATTAGTACAAACAGTATATGCTCCTGCATTATTTTTAAAAATCGTGGCAAAGTTATAACGTACCAATTGAAACCCAAAATCTTACTTCTGAATTTGTGGATATAACCGATTTTACATTTGGGCTAATCTTTTACTCCAAGCACTATAATTACAATGTAATATTTGGATGCGAAATAACACATGCAAAATTACTATTTTAAGATTCAAATCGACAGGACATTGTGTTCTACATTAGCTCTAATACACAAGTTATTTATAAATCTTGACCCGGAAAGAATGAATTATTTTTTATGGTACACAATGGTTGGTATCCACATTGTAAGAACATTTTGAACGAGTTAGCAGACATACGAGAAAAAGAAAAAAAATAACTACAATTATATTCGCATAGTGGCAGACTTGCTAATTTGCACAAAAATCACATGCTTGAAGCATATGCATACATATTTAAATACAACAGCATTTTATTAAATGAAACAAAACAAGATTAGAAAGTAAGAAAATACTTTATTTTCTGTATGAAAAATTGGTCAACATGCAGGAATGCTTGTGATGGAATAGTGACGTATAAGTTAGATATTAAAAATATTAAATACTTAATTTTCCCCTAGCAAACCACATTTTTAAAAGATAAAGGCTTTGATTTCATCA
Organism: Troglohyphantes excavatus; assembly: GCA_963932185.1. Lineage (NCBI taxonomy): Eukaryota > Metazoa > Arthropoda > Arachnida > Araneae > Linyphiidae > Troglohyphantes > Troglohyphantes excavatus. The sequence goes on along the minus strand of OZ010671.1, from coordinate 57,113,923 downwards.
TACAAAACAAGCACAAAAGCTCCTCCGGTTCCCCTGAGAACGTTAGAGAAGGCTCCCTTGAAGAAAGCCTTGCCACCCTCCTGCTTGGCGATCTTGGACCAGCAATCGATGGTGCCCTTGTACATCAAGTCAGCCTTGGCACGGCCACTCTGCATCATCATACGCCTTCGGACGGTATCGAAAGGATACGAGATAATACCAGCCACAGTGGTGACGGTCTGAGCGATGGCCCATGAGATTACGAGGGGAGTGTTCTTGGGATCTGGCAGCATGCCCTTGGCAGTGTCGAAGAATCCGAAATAGGCAGCCCTGTAGATGATGATACCCTGCACGGATACGTTGAAGCCTCTGTACAGACCGGCCAGGCCATCGGACTTGAAGATCTTGGCCAAGCAGTTGCCCAAACCATTGAATTCTCGCTCTGCACCGGCCTTGCCGATGTCAGCTGCCAGCCGGGTTCGGGCGAAATCCAGAGGGTAGACGAAGCAGAGTGAAGTTGCACCTGCGGCTCCACCAGAGGCGAGGTTGCCCAAGAAGTATCGGCCGAACTGAGTCTTCTTGTCGACGCCACCGAGGAAGATCTGCTTGTACTTGTCCTTGAAGGCGAAGTTGAGAGCTTGGGTGGGGAAATATCTTATCACATTAGCCAAGTTGCCTCTCCAGTAGCTGAGGAAGCCTTGTTCTTTCGGAATCCTAACAAAGGCATCGATCATACCTAATAAAGAACATAAACTATAGAAATACTGAAAAATACTATATGCTGCATCTTGAAATACATTAGAACAGTGGTCCCAAAAGGTAGTACGGAACCTCCCCGGTCGATGTTGGGGTGTAAGCGGGATCACAAAGAAAAAAATGGTTGAAATGCTCCGACTTAACAGTGAAAACATCAAGATTGCAGCCAAACTTTTAACGAGCTTATAAAGCAAAAAGAAAAGATTTGCCAAAGAGCTGGCTTATAGTGTTAATTTATTGAATGCAAAAATATAAAACTACACAATATCAGACATCGGTTGTTTGGTGTTTTATGACACAAGAGCCAGTTATGGCTATGCTGCGACAATTGTAATCAGACATTGGAAGATCATATCAATTCATCATTGGACTAAAAATGGCGCAAACTGACGTCATGGGTAGTTTATATGCACAGCTTCACCGATTAGAGTACCCCATTTACAACGTGTGTTTGCAATACAAGTTTCCAAATTCTTGGCTCAACCTCACCCAAACTAGTACTTTAGACATTTCTAGTGTATTTAGTCATTTTTCAGGGTGAATAGAAGTATTGTTTATATTTACCTAATGTACCTATTTTTAAACAGCAAGTTCACATAAATGCATCAATAAATAAATAGTCAGTTAACTTGTTCTTCAGGGGAAAAATTCGAGCTATTGTGACTCATTGGGCATTTTTTATTTTTGTTAACTTTATAACAATTTTATAACTTAGTGGGAATCTAAAAAGGCTGTTTAAAGGCTGTAAACGAGATAGTAAAAAATGCTGACTACGAGGGATATAGTACAGGCCAAAATAAACCAAATCTTTTGATAAAACTGGTTTTCCACATTTTTTAATATTGCAATTTTTTCGTTCAGTATATAAATTTTAGACCAAATGTACTGCCAGACAATTGTAATATCCAATTACCCAGTCTATGGACTGGATATCCATTATAAATTCATAACTCTTAATATAAATAGACAAATTAATTTATCTTTTAGAAACTTTATTTAAATATAGTATATTACTCGAGCTTGATCAGATTTGTTTTATTTTCACAAGTTTTCAACAGTCTAACATGTTTCAAAACATCATTTCAAGCCACAAGAAACAAATTGTCACTTGAAATATCAAATGACTTATTGTCTTTGCATTTCCATTTAACATTTACAACAAAAAATACATTTGATTTTAACCTTTAAAGTATTTTCTTTACAAGACTAATTTTTAAAAAATACTAAATTAACTTTATGGCTTAAGACTGATTTCCAGTAAATATGCTTAAGCCCATCACTTATGAATATTGATTTTGATCAGTGAAGCTTGTTTTCATTATATTCAAAAGTTGAACGTGGGTAAACATCAAGACATAGAGTAAATTTAGATAAAATTAAATTAGCTTAGATATTTGCATACAAATCAGCTACTGGAAGATATGCATTTATCTAAGGCATTTGCCCAAAACAGATATTAAACATTTTACTTCAAGCAATATCATTTTAGCCTTGATCAGCTATTTGTATTTTCATTGTATATCAACAGTCTAACATGTTTAAACATCATTTCAAGGCAAATTATCACCATCTTAATTTTCTTTACTAGCATATGTTCATTATAAACAAGCACTTTTTATAATATATATTTAGTTTTGAAACTTTCAGTTCTTAATAAAAGGATTTACCATTTCAACAAAAACTTATAAAGTGTAGGCAAGTCAATATAACATCCTTACTTTGTTTAGAAAAGAATTTCCTATACAATACTGTTAATATACAACATTTCATTAAGCCCATTTCACTCGTGTGGTAGCCGCAAAATAATCCAGAAAACTGTTTTGTACCTAGTATAACTTTAGCTATAATTACACGGAGTAAAGAAGAAGGTGGAGGTGCGATCAAGTCAAAAACCGGTTTGCAATGTGAAGTAAGCAATCGCTTAAAAAGTAGGAACTGGCGAAGTATTTAGCGCTATTCCAAAGCACTACTTTGTACCAGTACTTGGCGATAATTTATTTTATAATTTAATTTACCTATGAAGTGGAAATAATCGCATCTATTATTGATTTTGAACTTTTATTACATCCTACAACTGCACAAATAGTCATTTTTGAAGTTTTAGCATGAGTTTTTTAATTAGAAAATGCATCCCTTGTAGAAAAATAACTGCAAACTAGGTTTGTTTGTGCCTAGTTTGGGGTTGCTAACTTACCTCATAAAATTTCGCCAATTCATCTCCACCTTTTTCCTTACTTAGTGTATAATTATACTTTTTGAACTAGCTTTTCAGTTTAAGCATTGATCTTGATCAGTCACGGTTGTTTTCATTATATTCAATAGTTGAACATGGTTAAACATCATCTCAAGATTGGACTTAAAATACAACAAGTTATAAAATTAATAGTTTATTAGAAACCATCTTGCTTGTAATATACAATCAACACAGCTGCAAGATATGGTCTTTACTTTAAGAAAAAGCCTTACAGTTATGAAAACGTTGGAATGTCAAACATTCACTAATTTGCAAAACATACAAAGCATTTTCCATTTTAATAAGTGATATACAACTTCGCCTTGATCAGCAAAATTTTGTTTTCATTGAGTATCAAAAGTCTAACATGTTAAAACATCATATCAAGGGAAATTGTCACTAGAAACAAACCAAACTAGGAAATAGCTGCTAGTGCTAAATTTTAAAAGAAATATTATACATAATTTAAAGCATTTTAGAAGTGTAAAATATCCAACCAAAAATATACAAAGACAACACTAGGACACTCCACCAATTCCCGGAAGGTTGCCACGCAATCCTTATAGGTTTGCTTCGCAAACCACTTTTTGCTTTGCTCTGTAAAAGGTAGTACACTATAAAAATGTGTCCTAGTAACAATACTTTAATTATACTACTAAAAACTTTAAAAATTAAAACTAAATTTAAATGAATCTTACTTTCAATATATTTTTTCACCATGTAAATCAATATAAAATCATTTAAACTAATTTCTTTTTAGCTACAAATGAAAACAATGGCAAGCCTACAATTTATTATTTTCCACACCTTTCCTGCGTTTTAGTTCAATTTCTAACATTATTGGTAGTTTGTTTTGGCCAGAATTGATGTTATACTTACCATAATCTTGTCTACCAGAAGTGTGTAACTTACCGAGTTAATGCACAATAAACATGAAGTTCATAGAAATATAGTTTTCAAAATTTCCAACAGATGGAGACACCTCAATTTTCCGCTCATTTAAAGTTTGGAAAAGCGTTTTTTAAAACTTATTTAATATAATAAGGCTTATATTCTTTCTATTTTCAGCCGACATCAAAATAATTATTTACCAATGAATTGAAAGGGTTAATCATTAAAATGGCTTACATAATGGCAAAATAAAAATGCACAGGCACAACAGAATGTTGTAAACTGTTGCCATTCCACGTAGAGAAAAACAGCGTTTTTTAATCACAGCGCAAGAGAATTATATATAAAGATTTTTAAATCTTGCTACCTAGCCCATTAGTATAATAGTATTTCATTTTTTAAATTGTTATAATATTTGAAGTACTTGCAGAATCGTTTTTTTATGACAATCAATTATTTTCCCATTCTTGCTTTAACAATTTTCCCTGAAAATACCAAATGCTTTTAATCTAGTTTATATATACGTAACCTGGAACAATGTTCATAATTTTAAATTCGCACCATGGTCAGATGACGAGCTAACAGCCAGTGCCACTGAATGCACCTTTATAGGCAATTCCATTATATATTTAACATACATTAGCTCCCTATGCTTTGAATTATTTTAAGGTGGGTAAAGAAAACAATCTATTACTAGATTTCTACACACAGGCCAAGATTCGAACAAACTCATTCTAGGTTGTGTTAGCAGTCCAGATCACCTAACCAATATTTAAAAATACAAGGCAGTGTCTACAAATCTATCCCTCCAGACAGACCATGAACCTCTGACGATAACCCATTGAGCAGCTCTACCCCATCCACAGTATGTCGTAAATTCAACTACCCTGCTCTAGGCAGCTGCCCGGTTAATTCCTAGTGTACAGTGCCCCCGCCAAATATGACTTGGAGACAATTGGTAGGCGATAAATTTTATAATTTGGGAACCTGATTTTAAGACGTTTCTTCCACGTTTCCAAGGAGGCACCGTACAAGAATTTACCCAGCTGCTTTATTACTTATCCCACACCAACTCATCTAGAAAGTTTTATTGGATTATTTAATGCTCAACCATTTCAAAATTATGGATACCCAGTTATTTTCTCGGAATAAACCTGGAATCGTTGGTATTTTCAGATTCTCGTGGAGACTTTCAATCCGGCGATCATATGCTATGTTTAACAGCAATTTTTCGTCACAAAAAAACCCTGTGAAAAATTTCCTATACTACATCCGTTCCGGTCTCTCAAGTGATCCGACAAAAGATTTTAAATTTCTAAGCAGTGTTCCTAGATCTTTCCTTCTAGATCTGGATGCCCAGAGGGAAAAACAATTTGAAATTAACTCATTTTTTTCAGTGAGATAGAAACGACACCTACTTACACAAATTAAGCACAACAAGAAAATATTTTATACAATATTCGGCACTACATATCGCTTTACAGGTTTTTAATTCTCTTAAAGAATAAAAGCCGAGAAGTTCCGACAGAAACATTTTTAGCAATTTATTTTATTTAGGACTATGAATTTAGAAATTTTTAAGAATTAGTGTTATTAAAATTGCTGGAGTGGGCGAATATTTGAAACAGATGTAGTATAGGACATTTGGCGAGTTTTTGTTTTTGGCGACAAGAAATTGCCGTTAAACAGCGGGGTAGAAGTTTACTGTACGGTCACCCTTGGCGACTTTTTAAAAAGCTCGCCAAAAGTCGCCATTTTGGCGACTTTTTACACGGCGTTATCTAAAGAACGAAAATTAAATAATGGCGGCCAACATTCTGTTTTGGGTATAGGGTTACTGCAATTCCTTATCGGATCGGAGGGGTTGCCATTTAAAAAATTATCGCCAAATGTAGAAAAATCGCGCCAAGGGTGACCGTACAGTAAACCTGAGCCAACAGCGCTATGACGCCATAGGGTTGCCAGATTGAAAATCGCCACAAGAATCGGAATATACCAACTATGTCAAGTGGGGTTGCCATACTATAAATTTATCGCCCCTATAAAACACGCCAAATAAAACATCCCGCGTTAAATGTCCTATACTACATCTTTAATTAGACAGTTAATTGTTCTACTATACTAGAAACATCGGCATTTTGGTACGATTTCTACGATCTTTAAAAGAAAAATTTCGTTTTAAGTACACATTTTATTTACAATCCAAAAAGTTTTCGATTGCATTTAGAAAGTAAGCTAAGCAGTCAATCTACGATAATATTCTGGAATTGACGTTGTCCTAGGAAAGCGTCGTTTTGTCCATCGCTGAAACACTACTTCAAAAAATCTTACATGTAAATGTTAGATTTGTATACCTTTACATTTGTGTAAATGCAGAACGAAACGAACAAAGTTATTCATTAACAACTTGAAATTATTTGACGTATTAAGTAACAAATAGATTTACATATTTTGCCCAATTCCTTCAGGATCGCCAATAACGTTCCATTAAAAAAAAGCAAGGTACAGATGTAGTATAGGACATTTGGCGTGCAAGGTTTTTTTTGGCGTGTTTTATAGGGGCGATAAATTTATAGTATGGCAACCCCACCTGATATAGTTGGTATGTTCCGATTCTTTTGGCGACTTTCAATTTGGCAACCCTATGACGTCATAGTGCTGTTTAACGGCAATTTTTCGTCGCCAAAAACAAAAACGCGCCAAATGTCCTATACTACATCTGTTCCAAAAGCAATTGGAACACAAGACCGGATTTATTTACTTCGAGATGTTGCCACCTCTCAACTTAATGATTTTTTAGGATTTCGCTCACGGCATATTTCACCATTATAACTTGGGAGTTTAATTCCCTTTCACTACTAAGATAACAAAAAAACATAAATTAACCAAAGTCAAACACGGATTAATTCAAGCGATCATTAACTTTATTTAACAGGTGTAACGTGGCCGGCGTATGAAGGTCATATCCACATGGTTCTACGGTTGGGTGGAAAAGGGGTGATAAACACCAATCGACCACGTGTCAGCTTGAACCTAAAACTTGTTAACTAACAATTTATTTGAATTCTTTAATATCATCGTGCAATTTAGAAGTATAGAGCCTTTAATAGGCAACGTGACATAATCCGATACGATTGTCAAGATAAAATTTGCAGTCTAACTTCCTATTGCTAAGCCTAACGAAATGGAAATGCATTTGAAAGAGATTAATGCAGAAATAAACTTTTAAGATATAACCGAGAGTATATATATGAAATAAAGAAAAATGCCGGTTCATATTATGCAAAGGAATTCAATATGGCGGAAAGGGGTAGAATACATACCTTTGTACTGCTTATCGGCAGTGATTTGTCTAGATGCATGCTGAACTTGTAGTAATAATTTAACACGTTCTATAGGAGCTACTGCGGTTTTTGAAATAGCCGCTGCAACACCACCAGCAATAAAGTCTTTACCAAAAGAAATGGGATCGAATCCAGACATAGCTGTTCAGTAGTGTAGCACCGCTTGTAGCAAGTGAAAGCAGGAAAGAAAGCGTGCTGTTAATGCTGCCAGTTTTATGGATTAAAACACTATTGCGCCAAAGTATGGCAACCCTTAATCTGTGTGCAAACTCATTTGCGTATGCGCAAGAGGATTATAAAATATAAATATTAACTATTTAATAGTTAAAAATTTCAAAATTAATATCTAAAGAATATAAATATAACAATCGAATAAAAAATTAATAAAAGTTTAATTTTTGTACCCTGCTCAGTTTTAAGATAAATTATTGCGCCAATATTTAAAATAGTTTAAGTGATAAAATAATGACAATATAATGTTTTTATTAAATTCATCTGTATATATGTTTCAAATGAAAACATATATATAAAAAATACCAAGTGCAGAATGATTTGTTGCTCTTGAAAGTATATAAATATTTTTAATATAAAATCGAAATTTTGCCAACTAAAGATTTTTGCCAAATGTAGTTTCGCTACCTAAACTTTAATGCTGCCAGACCAAATTTCTAAATATGCTTCAGTTTCATCGATACTTTGGGTTAAATTCACTGTCCCAAGCAAATATTGGGAGGGGAAAGAATAAGTTAAACTTTTTTTTTTTCTAGAAAGGAAAGTCCATATTTTTATTTTAAACTACCAAAAAAAATAATATACTTAATTTACATGTACAAGAACTGTAGTATGGGCTATTGGCAAGAGATCTATGTGCTGAAAAGAAAAAAAAGCCTAGGAACACTTCCTCATAATTTTACAAAGAGAACAACACTTAAGTCTGCACTCCACTCTCCTAGAGTTGCATATTAAAATGAGGAAATTTGAGCCATGACAAATTTAATGCACACGCACCAGCTTCATCCTAGATCAGTAGAGCGGACTGGTGTTATTCAACCGAATATTTTCCCTTTAGGAGGAGTTGGTGTACATTAAATATACTATGGCATGAATATTCTTCATATGAGGCGTTGTGCAAAAGTTTGAGGAGTGGGGTGCCAGCTCAAGTATTTTCGTCATCTGATCATTCTTCAATGATACGGGGTAGTATTTCCGGATCATTCTTTCGGAACCTCGAATCAACACCCGTTGTGTAGCTATCTAAATGTGACGTTAGTTAAATCCAAAATCCTGTATACCATGATGAATCTGTCATCATGGTTTAAAAACACTAGGCAGTATTCCGGAGATAGCCTCTGAATCATTGGCGAATCCAGGGTTGGAGCACGGGGAAACCGTCCCCCTTCCCCCTCCCATATAAATCAATCAATGAACATATAATCACTCGTTTTTCCAGTACCTCTAGTAAAAATTTAATTTCAGTTTTCTTTTAAACTATAGAATTCTACTATTTCGTTTTTGATAAAATGCATAAACGAGATCCCGTGGTCATGGAAGGACAGAAATTGTATACACATAGGCCTACATTCTACACCAATGTGATTAATTATATTTGTAAAGACCTAATATAATTAAAGCTCCTAATTTAATGATATTTCGAGAGTTGCAAACCCTATTAGCAGACTCAACATAAATATGAACATGAATGGTGATTTTTGTAATGCCCATTACAAAATGAAAAAAATTTGGTTAAAAAGCGGAGGGAAAAGGGCCAGAAACGTGTTATCATAAGCATAAAAGGGAAAAAATATTTTTGATAAAATAAAGGGAAAATTGACCATATTCTGAAAAAAAAAAGAACTAAATGTTCTACTTAAATTCTGAATAAGATCCTAAGCATATTTCTTTTCATATAATTTATGAAAAAGATGTTCATTCTAATTTTAAATAATAACAAAAATATTTTTTTCTTAAGTAATTTATCAAATTAATTAGTATTTATTTATAGTGTATCAGTAAATATTCTAGGTAATAAACAAGTTGAGCAGCCCCCCCCCCCCCCCCATCATATTTAAATTGCTACGCTCAAGATGAAATACAATTTATAGTTTCAAATAAATATATATACGTTACCATGAAAGCTCGAATTCAGTCAATACCTGAATTTCCTAGTTGGAACTAGTTTTATAATAGCCCCTTTGTTAATATGAGTATTAGCTAGGTAATACTAATAATTACTAACTGATAGATGTAGGGAAAACTAGAATTTACAGAATATTATGTTCTCATTTTTTACTGGTTAAAACTAGTTTTGACTAATGAGTTAGTTAAAACTTTACCAAAAGGTGTTCATGGAAAAAGAAAGGAACACTCTGCAACTCCAAATGTCACGACAGCTTGCCTTGCAAAAACAAATAAAAAAAGTGACTTTATAAATATTTTTTTTAATAAAATAAACTTTTTATTTGCTTTTTGTCGTTTTCTACAGCTTTGTTTTCTAATAAGGAAGATATTTCCTAATACTTGTAGTTTTAGTCGATAATTATATTTCTGTAAAGGTAACAAAGTTTTAATTTTCCGACTGCTGTTGAACACCCTTTTGTTTCCAAATACGGAATAAATATGTTTGATAAATAATTACCTGTTGTAGTTGATTTCATGAAATTTCAGTTAGTATTAGTTGTAACTAGCCACAGCTAGTTTTAACTACAAAATTTTTAGTCAAAACTAGAATTATCTAACACAAATTGTTAATTTTAGTATTGATAGTTAATACTGGTATTAACGAATGGGCTATGATAAAACTAGTTCTAACTAGGAAATTCAGGTATTGACTGATCTCGGTATTCGTTAACATTATATATCCTGCTTAGTCAGGACAAGTTTAAACTAATTGCAATTTTTATTTTGTCAAGTTACATGGTTCAACAATGCAAAAGGTGTATTGTAAGCATAAAAGTACTACGATTCAATAATTTTGAGAATTTTTTATGTACAATTTCCACCTTGTACAAAATAATACATATACCAAATTTATAAATATAAAATAAAAGTAATGAGATAGTTAAGTATGGTTTTATATGATTTAATAAACAATAAACTGTACAGGTGAATTCAGTATAAAAATACAACATTTAAATAACACTTATTTATAATCTTTCTCAAGACTAAAAAAGCAAATTTTCATGAAAAATTTATAAAACTTTTATATTCCAAAATGACAATGAGCACACTAAAATAATAATAATTTTTCACAGCTGCACTTCAAATAGAAATAGCATTTTTAAAGATGCTAATATAAGGTTCGTACTCGTATTAAAAAAAAAAACCATTGTTAATTAAAAATGTTTCTAAAGAGGCAAACATAAACATACTAAAATCAAAATTTTAATATACGTTTTTTTGAAACACCTTCAAAAATAAATTACTATAATAAAAAAGAACAAATTTAGAATGTTTATAAAAAGAAATCTTTAAAGTAGCCATGACTGAAAAAGAATATATAAATATACAATGGTGACAGTGTGCTTTTATTCTATAAAAGTAAATATGTGTGATGTTATTAAAACTTAATGCCAAACAAATGTCAATTAAAATACTTTATTTGTTAACATATGTACAATGTTGAGGGAATTTTTGGTGCAGCAGGGAAGATCTTGGTAAAACTTGAAGTTATCAATTAACCCTAGAGACAAAAAAAAAATGAAGGACACTTAAGTAATTTATAAGCGCATTTTAGAAATATGTAACATAAACAATTAGTAAAGGGAAGTGAGGCATTTTAAAAGTGTACGAACCTTACAAAAAAATAAAATTTTTAAACTGGAAGAATTTTATTAAATAATATGTTTTGTAATAAAAAAAAAATCTCTGATGCATAACAAAAGATTTCAAGAAGTTTAGTAGACGGAATACATATAAATGAAATAACAGTTATAATACTTTACAATGAATAATGAGGATTGTGTCGTACAATATTTTGTCAAAAGATTCACTTCAAATGATAGCCTATAATAAAATTCTTTAGAATATTTACACCATTGATCTGTTTGGATCTCCTGCTATTTTATCAACTATCTGAAAGAGAAAATAACACAAAATGAAGTATTATATTTGCATAAGACAGACATTACAGCACTTTGTGTGAATCACACATAGAATACACATATATGGGTCATTTTCAAATTCCGGTGTCATTTACCGTCCTAATAAAAAATATTTTCCCTATATTTTGTATTTATCTTTTCAACTTTTTTTATACAGATGTCGTAAAACAGTTGTTATTGAAGAAATCCAAAATTGGATTAAAATATTTAAATAAAATTATGTATTTAAACAAATGTGGCGCAGGAACAAAAAAAATGGCTGTCCCAAACAGAAAGTTAGAACAGTTTTGGTTTAGATATTCCAAGTAAATAATTCTTTTTCTATGAAATGTCATGTCTGTTACCGTTTTTGGTAACAGACATGACAATTTGTTGTATTTTTAAAATAAAAATTAATAACAGATATTTTAAAAGAAGAACTGCATGAAAAACGTTAATATATATTTAATAATATTCAGTTTAATGTTTTTTTAAAAAAATATTGTTCAAAAAATTAAATGAATTTTTTTATTCTTAATTTCTTGTTTGTCACTGGATTTTGAAAATGACCCATACATGTTACTGAGTAAGCGCAAAAATCGGTGTATTGGCAAACTCGCTAGTGACTCTGCAGATATACTAGGCGAATACATGGAAGTGAAGAAAATTTGATTTTGCATATGTACTAATCAGTGGCGGATTTAACGGGCGGCAAATAGACAGTTGCCGCCTGGGCCCCATTGTCTTTGGTCCATTTGGGGCCCCCTCGACTCCAAAAATTAGAAAAGGGAGGAAGAGAAATAATTGTTTACGACCGCATAATTTCGTTAATCTTAAAATACTTCATTATAAGTTGCCAGTTTATTCTAAAACAAAACCATTTCCCATGTTTTCTATAACGGTTTTAAATTTATTGCTTTTGTTGGACCGCGAAAACACCTGCTCTTTGATTATTATCTAAATTTCTCAAAAAACGAGCGAGCGATTTGTTTTCTTTTTGTACGAATCACCCCAGGACGCAGACCAGTCGGCGCTCTTTTTATTTTTATTCTATAAAATTTTATTATATAAAATGTTGTATTACGTAATCTATAGGCGCGCCGAAAGTCTGAGCCATATTTGGCCTGGTTTTATTACTCTTTGTCATTTCCGGTCGACCCCCCCCCCCCCCCCCTCCCAATAATCTGAAATCCTTAAAAGTTGGGAATTTTGAGTTTTAAAAAAATCTCTGATTTGGGAAAATTTCCCTCCCCCAAATCCCTGATTTAGGAAAATAGAGGGGGGGGGGGGGGGGGGGGTTGTGGAATCCCACAGACAACTTCTTATTTCAGAGTAAGGTAAATTTAGGAAGCAATTTTTTTAATACTAATAACAAATGTAGGAGGTTTTTTACATCAGCTTATTTTACTGTTTTGCAAGTAAGTAAATATTTCTATATTCTAAAAATCAATTACAAATCATAACATCTTTTCTAAGGAAATGGGCTTTTGTAATTATGTTAATCAATTGGCAGTGACTCTAATTAATATGTTTGTTTTTACTATACACCATTAAGTCAATAACACTAAGAATGTTTGTGTAAGAAACAAGTAGAACCTCATTTTAATCTTGAATAATATATAAATTACATATAATAAATGCAATTTCAATGTAACGAATTAGTGAAAATACTAGGAAAATACGGTTTACATTAAATCTAAATTTCAAATAATTTTATTGCATCAATTGAATAATTATATATTCAACAATTTATTATTGATTTCATTTGCTAATATTTAAATTGATAATTTATATTTATTCAAAACATTATCCAATTAAACTTTTCTAGTACTCAATAAACTCTGACTCATGCAGAATCGTATATATTTTTTTATATTACTAACTTTTTATGTCCTTAAAGCAGAAATAATTTAAGTTTGAAAACTATTTATAAAATTTATCAATTTAAGTAACTGAAATAAACATAATTTCAGATATTTATATGGATATCTACAACACTTCGTTAAAAATGTAAAAAGTAGATATAAGATTAATGTAAAAAAACATATTTAAAAATATTACTTTTGGTAATTTTATTTTCGGTATTTCTCAGAATGTGGTAAGTTTTCTATTAAGAAAATTAAAACTTGACAATGAGGCATAAAATACGGCATAAAGCCATATTTACAAATTTTTATTGTAAAATATTTTGTTTGTTTTGTTAAATTGGACGAATCAAGTTTATTTAGTTACAAATATCGGAAAGTTCTTTTTGCGAGACAGTAACACAGCACAGTTGATGAAGGGTGGCAGAACAGTTGCGCTGTTCTCAAAATGTGAAATAATTGCGTCTAGCAAAGTATATATATGTTTTTAATATTGTAGAAAAAGATTTTTTAGGCAGAAACATTCAAATTGTGTTTTGTCACATTAAGTGCGCCTATAGAATGTGAGGAGTTCGTGGGAAAAACCGCAAGTTACTTTTCGACCACGGGCCGCCACTGGTGAATCCTCATCCCCTCCCCCCCCCCCCTATTTTCCCAAAACCACACATGAACGGAACATTGACTGATCTACAGATTCCAAACTCTGCTAGATAAATTCAAAGGATAAAACGTATTTTGGACAAAGAAAATTGTTAAGTTCTATAGCAAATTCGGAAGCAAGTTCAAAAGATTCAATAATCCCATTTTTAGAGAAAAATAACACGTTTTTTGAATGTTTGCTCCTAAATTATTTATTAGAAAACGGGACCCCTTCAAACATTTTTGCCGCCTGGGCCTTTTGTCTTAAATCCGCCACTGGTACTAATAAATCTGCGAATACACTGGGAGTGCAAATAAGATCGTTGCTTGAACAGCAAGGTTTTTGTAAGCTCATCAAGTTTATAACTTTAAAAATTTTTAAGGAAATCATGCGTGCTTAAGAATAGACCACTCTAGTGTTAACATAGTTTTAAAAAAGGGCAGGGGGGGGGGATTTGTCAAAAAGGGCACTTTTTGTTATGTAAAAGGGCACTTTCCTTACCTTTAACTGGATTTTTTTCAAGAGGGCCAGAATTTTCTCTTTTTTAAAGTGTATAATTTAGAGTTTTTTTTAGAAATGTTTAAAATTTCACAAAAAATAAAATAATTTTTTTTAAAAAAATGCACCATAAACTCATTACATAAAAAAATTTCTAATAGTAGTTTTGTTTTTAATTTCAAAAAAGAAAATTCTGAAATTTCAAAATTTTCTTTTTAAAAAGTTTTTATTATCTCAAATTTCATAAAGGGGAGGAGAGAGATAAGTTTCAAATAAAAAAAATTAACAAAATATATTAGCAGTAAAACAAATTAGAACGTTAATACAAACTAAACAAAAATAAACAAGCTTCTTCCAAAAAATCAATTTTTATAACTCCAAAAGACAAGTCCTAAACTTCAATTTCGTAAATTAAATTATATTTTCGAAAAATTTACTGCCATTTTGTTATGTAGTGCAAATCAAATCATGATGAAATATAAAGTGGTGAAGTATAAACATTTATTCATCAGATGCAAAAGGATTGTAAGTCTTTCAAAAGCGATCGCAGCAGATCGCGTTTAGTGAATTTCTACAATTTTAAGGTTTTTTATGAATAAAAAAATTCTTAAAAGAGTACCATCTGGAAATTGCATTCGTCAGAGGCAACCGAAATTAAGAGTTATAGCCATCTTAAATTTCGTGTGAAATCCTCGTTTGACGAAGATCGCAAATATTTTTGCGGAAAAATAGGTTTTTTTTAATTACAGGGCACAAAGAAGCTACTGAAAAAAAGGCAGGGCACATTTTTCACTTCTAAAAAGGGCAGGGCGCATCGGCTCTTACCAGTGGCGTAGCCAGGATTGTCCGAAGGGGGGGGTCCATAATTTTTTTTTGGTCCGACCAAAACCAAATATATTTTTTTTATTAATAACTTATTTGATTTTTTTTAACTAATAATTTTAATTAAATTTAATTAATAATTTGAATAAAATTTAGTTAATAATTTGAATAAAAGTTAATTAATCATTTTAAATTAGCAATTTTAATAAATAATTTTAAATTAGCAATTTTAATTAATAATTTTAAATTAGCAATTTTAATTAATAATTTTAAATTAGCAATTTTAATTGATAATATTAAATTAGTAATTTTAATTAATCATAATAATTTTTAAGTAGTAATTTGGGAACACATGTAGTATAGGACATTTGGCGCGTTTTTGTTTTTGGCGACGAAAAATTGCCGTTCAACAGCGCTATGACGTCATAGGGTTGCCAGATTGAAAGTCGTCCCAAAAATCGGAAGATCCCAACAATCTCAGGTGGGGATGCTATACTATAAATTTATCGCCCCTATAAAACACGCCAAAAATAACCTCGCGCGCCCAGTGTCCTATAGTACATCTGTACCGTAATTTTAAATTAGTAAATTTAAATTATGATATTTTTTAATTTAAGCAGTAGTTTTAAATTAAAATTATAATTAATAATTTTAATTGATTAAATATTATTTATAAATTATAATTAAGAAGTAAATTAAAAGCTTAAAACACGTAGGCAGTGCCGTCACACAAAAATATTTGGGGGGGGGGGGGGGGGGGGGGGTTGAGACAAGAAATTTCCCAACTTAACGATTCGAAATTCCCAACTTAACGGCGTAGGGTACGGATACCAGCTCGGGTGTTATTCTCGTTATCTGACCATGATTAAAAAATACGAGGCATTATTCCCAGGTCTTTTCTTAGAGATAGACCCGAACCAACGTTGTGGCACGCAACATTTGTTGCACGCATGTTCCAGTGCAGTGTCCGTTCTAAGTGCGATGTTAATTAACCAAACTTAACGATTGGAAATTTTGAACACAACAGTGCTAAAAATTCCTAGTTCCAACTTATCAACTTTTTATAGGATAATTTTATTGTGGAAGTCATAAGGGGGGGGGGGGGAGGGATAACAAATACAGCCATGTTCTGAAAATGTAACATGATCTGTAAATAGTGGGAGTGAAAGGGACTCGGCAGTTGTGTCAACCCAACAGCCATTGCTAATCTTAACATAAATAAAATAATATTCAAAAATAAAAAGTATCTACATATCAATATGACCATATTTATCAAGTAGTAATTAAATTATATTTTTTTTTATTAATAACCATTTTAATTCTGAATTTAATCAATGCAGGAAAACAGGAATTTAAATTATTATAAATAAATTCAATAAACTTAGAAGTATTCAAAGAGAGAATCCTCCAAAGTTAATGTTAAAACGAAACACATATCATATAAAATTAGGTAAAGAAAATAGGTACTGAAAGATTTTTCGTAGCAATCGTATCGAAGTCCGAGATTTTTTTTTATCCGAGGGGTGATTTAAATAAAAGAACCCATCGAAAGTTCTGGAAGTTTCTATTTGAAACTGGTAAAAACTAAAAAAAAAAAAATTATAGAAAAACACACAGGAAACGCACAGCGTCAACATTACACAATTTTGTGATTGGTTAATCACAAAACAAAACAAAATAACAAAAAAAATCCTAGACACGAGACTATAAATTTATGGGACTGACGCGCCAGTCCCATATATTCGAAGCGCCATGGCGCTTTGAATATTAGCTGAAAGAAATTTTACATTGTGGAAGGCAAAACCAATAGGGTTATATGAAACAAAAGTGATTTTCGAATAAAAAGGAGAAGATTTTGATTTAGACAATTGCACCTAACACAATTAAAAGAGAAGTTATTTTAATAAAAAGAACACTGTGTGGCGTTTGCGTAAAGTGCAACGCCATATATTTTAAAATTCTTTAAATGATAATCTAAACGTTAAAACATATAATATAACTTTGACAATAACGAACAACAGAATGAGCAGATGCGACCATTTTTTAGTCGCCTGCTGGAAATCTGAAAACATTGCTCCTTAATTTAAACAATTTATTATATATTTAAAATGTGGGATTTTTTTTTTTAAAGAAACGATACCACGGTTAAAATTTGTTTTCGCTTGACGCAATAAAAAATACAATGAAATTTATAAAACAGTTCCGCCACTGGCGTTGTCTCGGCTACAGACTACATTTGTCAACTCCATCCAGAGCCTTAGCGTCATATCGGTCGAAAGTGTGCAGTGAACTCTGAAACCAAATACACGAATTTAAGTTTAATTTTACAAGTTGGACAATTTCTAATTTTCCCTTAATAACCTTGGTGTTTTTGCTTTCATTTGTTAAAAATATTAATTTTCTTCCTTCAGACATAAATTTTCCCAACTCGGGTATTTTTAAACCTTGAAATTCCCAACTTTTAGGGTTTCCAAATTATTGGGGGGGTAGGGGGGGGGGGGTCGGACTCCCCCCGGCGCGACGTGCCTGCACGTAGGAGATGAATGGGTCAGGGAAAATACCTTACTTCAAAGCAAGCAATTTCTGGATTGATTCACTGTGAATTCCGGCTCAACTGCCGCCCCATTTCAAGTGTTAAGAAAAGTATCCTTTTACATGTACAAACAAGCAAGACAATCATACAGCCAATCATACATAAGATACAATCATACATAAGAAGTGTATTTTTTTTTGCATTTGTTATTTTTCAAAAAAAAAAAAAAAAAAAAAAAAAACTGGCTATGGGGGGGGTTCTAACCCAAAGTAACCCAATGCTGGCTACGCCACTGGCTCTTACAAAAAAAAAGGGCAGGGCGCAGCGCCCTTTGAAAAACGCATAACAGGAACACTAGACCACTCACTGGACCTCTATATCTATATTACATGATTAAATTTAAAAAAAAAATTGTATGATATTTTTGGTGGTGAGATGCCAAAACTAACTACTTGGAAGGGTATGAGAAACCCCAAACGACTACTCTAATGAGGAATCGGTTGTTTTTTAAACGTACCATAATCAATACTCAAGAAATTCAAATGTTCAAACCTAAAAAATAATTAACACTAAAAAGTTCTTCACTTTTCACCAATAAATTCTTTTCAAATCACTTTCAAAAATGTAAACATCCCAATTTTTTTTTTTTTTTTTTTTTAAATGACATCACTAATAAAATTAAATCACAAAATTTTTCAATGATACACCACTTTCATTCTTTACCGGTATTATGCGACACTCAACAACATAATAACACTTTATCACTGCACAGCTGTTGTAAATAAAAAAATAAAACTTATTTCTTTCCACCTCTGAAAAAATATTAAAACGGTTATTCGATTTCCTAAAATAAAAATAAAAAAAACTTTCGCAACCTCAAATAAAAAAATAACAAATAAGACGAAAAGCATATTTCGCAATTCTGCATAACTTTTTCGAAGCACAAAAAAAATAAAGATTCACTTTTTGAGGGTTCACTTTCAAGGGTTGCTTCACAGAAAAAAAAGATGGTTAACGCCAAGGTCGCTTACTCCTTGTTTAACGCATTGGTATTCTCCAGTTGGCTTCTGTATTTGGGCCATATCGTCGCCAAGGTGGTTGTGTTCGTTGATCCTGATCTGTGATTGGACCGCAGCTCTCAACCATGGATCGGTGATCGCCAAAACGTGACTTCTGTCGCCAACTCCACTCGCTTCCAAATTGTTGGATGGTAGGTTTGCTTCTCTTAAAGCCGTTCCTATGATTTGGGCTTGCTCGCCAATTGCAGACTTGGCATGTTGTATTCCGTCGCCAACCTCGTTCGTTTGCATCAGTTGGTTATATTTAGTTGGAAATTGAGGATCAACTTGCGAGCTAATTCGCCAATTGTGGTTGTAGCTTTTGCTCTTCGGGAATTTGTATTTTGATTGACTCTTCCGATTCCGTTTTGTTTTTCGGAAATGTTCAAATTGGTTTTGAGAGAACATCTTTGAGTTTTCTTTTTTCGAAGCGATTCTCAAACCTACTTCGCTTATTTTCTTTGGTGCACAGTCTTTTTCAGGCTGACGCGCCATCTGTGTTTGCAAGTTTTGCGATGATATCACACGTATCAATCCACATCTAAGTGCGTTCGTACTATTGACTTTATTTTCACTGTCGTCTTTATTTTCCCTGCACTCGAACGATTTATGCTCAATATTTCCGCAAGCAAAGCATATTATTCCTAATTTTCTATTCACCTGTCGATTTTGCTGGGTAGGCTCCCGCTCCTTCGCGTAAGCTCCTCCCGTCTGCGCGCTGACGCCGTCTCGGTTTCGAAGGCTTCTACTTGTCTCCTCGTGCGCTCTGTTTTCGTATGGCTTTGCGCTTCTTCTAAAGTTTCGTGCAGCTTGAAAATCATCTAATTTATCCGTTAGAGTTGCTACTTCTTTGATTTTTTGTAGTTCATCTATGAAATGCTCCTGCATCTCCCTCGGTAATTTTCTTTTGATTTGGTCGACTAACATGAGTTCTTTGAGCGCTTCGAATGTGTTTATTTCCATTCCGTTTAGCCACTCGGTTAGGTAGTTCTTTAGAACGTACGAAAAATCTCTCCATGTTTGACTTGGTTCTTTTCTGGCATAACTAAAATTTAGTCGAAACTGTTCCACTGTCAGACGAAACTGCCTAAGTAAGATGGTCTTGATCTGTTCGTAGTCGCTCGTCACATTTTCGGGTTCTCTCGTAATGACATTTGCGATCTCCAGTGGTAGTAGACCAATCAGGTGATTTACCCATGTATTTTTGTCCACTCCCAGTCGAATTATCTGTCTCTCGAATAAAGCCAGGTGCATGCTAATGTCGCCTCCTTCAAAGGGCTTTATCACGTTACGACTGGAGACACTTGTTTGTTCTGTTGTCGACGAGTCTGTTCGACGGTTTTCTGCTTCTATTCTTAATTTCGCTATTTCGAAGTCTTGTATTTTTTTCTTTTCTAGAGCTTCTCTCTCATTAGTTTCTTTTTCTTCTCTTTCCGCTACTATGGCGTATAACAGGTTTTTGGTAATTTCTTCATCATATCCTGTGTGCCCAGTTATGATTTTGCACATTTGTATAACCTTTGGGTTTTCTGGTGGAGTCAGATCCAGTTCGTCTAAAAGCACCATCAAATCTACCTTACGCGTCTTTGCCAGGTACGACATCTTGAGGGCAAAAGTTAGTCACTTTTGTACACTCCACTATTGCTTTCGCACGTCGCTGATCCGCTCTTCACTGACGACGATGTTTTCGGATTCTGCTGTGCTGCGAATCGGATTTCGCTTCCTTATTCGACGACGACCGCAGTTGTCTCGTGGTGCGTTAGGCTTAGCCTCCGGTTCCTTCCGTTTTCCGATTCTGCCGCAACACTAATCCTCTGTTGCTCAGTGATTCACACACGGCCTCGAGCCCCCATGTGGAGTTAGAGATGGGTGATGGTGAACGAAATAAGGGGCAGTACAAGATTATTACGCCACAACGCTTTTATTCCATGCTCCCGTGGATAGAAATCCACCTTCCTTCATCAACACTTCTCTAGCTCTCTCTCTCTTACAACTGATCAGTGTTGCCAGCGACACCCAGGTGGCGCTGGAACACATTACAAAGTAACTCCCTCTAGTGGTGTGTATACGCACTAGGGCATTCCGACATATATACATTGAAATTTCAGAAGCATTCAAATATGTAGTTTTTATATATGTTCACACTATAATTCGATACAAGTTCAGAAAGGATATAAAAATACGTAGTTAAAGTTCATGAGAAAATATTTATAAAACCCCAAAAAGTATAAAGTGAAATATATATATACATATATATTTAATCTATAGAGTTAAATTTTTTTTTGATTAATAATGAAACATATTCAAAAAAGTTTAATTCTAAGGGTTTATTGTGATGAGGAGCTACACTAGCATATGTTTTAAGTTAGCTGTTACACAAGTTTAAATTATTATTACTATGTCATAAATGCAGTTAATATCTAATAAAAGCTATAATATTGATGTAAAAAGGAAAAATAAAGTTTAACGTACGCGATTTCCCCTCATTTTATATAAACCTACTTTTATCATAAATAGGGATGAAACGGATATCCGGTATCCGGCTGCTTTTTGACTATACGGTAACTATCTGATATCCGGAAGTAAAGTGCCGGATATCCGGATAATTTTGTGGCTATCAATTATCTTTGTTCTTGCTTTAAGTATTTTCCTGAAAATTCTACCAATGTATTCACAGTGTTCAGATTATCTCTTGAATTTTTCTCCGGCTATTCAGGTAGGTAAGGAATGCGTTTCAGACACGGTGGATCACAGAGAATATTTAGCAAGGAAGATATGCTGCAGACATTCGGAACACGTCACTATAGATATCATGGATTATTTTCAAGTTTGAACAATTCACATGGGTGGTAGTGTGTAGGGTGTATAGCTACATCTCTGTTCGTTGTATATTAGAAATTGTTTTATTCTCCAGTTTAAAAGCTAGTTTTAGCATTTAAATATGGTGCAATTTGGAAATATTTCAAAATTACATTTTAAAACGTATTGTACAGTACAGATCTGGCCGTTTCAAAATCAGTATAATTATGAACAGTTTATAAAAAAACTTTTAAGGTGTACGTTCACACTTGAAATTTTTTTTTAAATTATAAATTTAAAACTCTAGTTTTTCTATATATGAAAACACTTTAAAAATCATGATGATTTATTATAAAAAAAACAACTGAATAAAGTAAAATGCTAATTAGCTGTTACTATAAAACTCAATTTTTTTTTAACCAAATTGTTTTCATCACAATATATGAAATCATTTTAAAACTTAAAGTAATATTTTCATCCTAAAATACCAAGTATAATAACAAACTAGTTAACGAAAATTTAAAGTAAATCAACAAAGTTCAATTTATAATTGCATAAAATCCATACATTTAAATATAACTAAAATGTGCAATATCACTATTAAAAGGTGATTAAACATATTTCTCAGCATGTCTATTTCTTTTATACACTATTTAATACAGAAAATGTTTTCAACATGTCCTTCACCAACAACCTTTTCCTACACATGAACATATTTTTAGCAATTATTTTAAACATTTAAACAAATGGAATTGATGCATATGGCCTGCTATAAATTACTAGTAAAACTAGAATCAATTAATATTTGTTTTCAAGTACATTAATTAAAAACAAATTCTAAGATAAGTTTTCTTGAAAAGAAGTAATAATTATATGTATCCATAAAGGGAAAATTAGCCTGGGAGAGTTTACTAACTAGTTCCTGATGGGTAAAGTAGCGGACGAATCATATACAAGGTTCATACAGATTTTCAAAAGTAAAAATTAAGTAGTTCTTAAGGACTTTATAGGGACCTCTCGATATTTTTAAAGGACCTCTTATATTTTTTGGCACCGTTGGTGGTGAATCGCAATTTTTTGGCGTAAAATTAGCACAGAATCACATGTAAATGTGATTTTGAAGCAAGTTGGCGTAAGATAACACTTCCGGCAAACTCTGGCACAGAATTTACATCCCTGTAAATCTTAAAGATGCAACATTCTAGTAATTTCCCCCTTTTTTTAGAATGAGTATCGATTTTTCACAAAACAACAACCGAACGGAGATTTTGGATAAAGTGTCGTGTATAATGAAATACCATTGACTAAATAATCGGACAGATCAAAAGATAACTTTTTTTCTTGACACTAAATCTATTCAAGCCTTTCTCCCTACATTCCGATATTTTTAATGCAATAGGAATTCTTGGTTCCAAAAATTAAAAAAAAACTCAGAATTTTGGGTTAGACACGGAAAAATACCGACCATGTAAAGTAGAAAAAAAAACAGCACGTTTGAGAAAAATTAAGGACCCAAGTTGAAAATTAAGGACTTCAAGGGCCCTTAATTAAGGACTCACCCAAATTAAGTAGTTCTTAAGGACTCTTAAGGACCGTGCAAAGCATGACAGGGTGGCAACAAAATTCTGGAAAAAAAGTTCCCTGATATTTCCCTGACTTCCATGATGGTTTCACAAAATTTCCCCGACTTTAAAATTACATTAAGAAACGTTGAAATATATGCTTTGTATAAAAACAAAGTATCCACGCTACAATACAATAAATTTACTGCATTATAAATAAAAATTTATAAGCAATACTTATTGTCAGTTAAAATAATAATTTATGGATACACAAATTATACAATTGTGGCAGGCATAATAGTAATTAATCATGTTCTCTGTAAGCAGAGAATGTAAATTTTTCCAACTATTTCTTTTGGAGATAATTTTAAATGTTTTATATGCTTAATATTTCCTATTCCAATCTTCAATAAATCACATTCATTAGCCCCTAACATGTTGCTCACAATTTCAAGGTCCAATGCACTTTGCTTTTGCTGTTTCCTCAGCAGTGGTTCACGTTTTTACAAAAATAAAACTGAAAATATGAAAATGTGCATAACCAAACTTTTAAAAAAAAATTCTTTTTCAGAACTAAAAGGAAATATTGACAACTAAATTACCCAGAATAGAGTGCATAATGGAGGTTAATTGCCGATTTAACGATTAAAATTTGAAAATTTCCCTGATTTTTTGTGAAATGTCGAAAATTTCCCTGACTTTTCCCTGATATTTCCAGAATAAAAAAATTCCATGACAATTCCCCGATTTCCAGGTTATGTTACCACCCTGCATGATATAGTGTGCGAGTGCAACAGGAGCTAGTAACTTTTTGGGGTAGTAGGTAGTGAACTCGCCCAGCGTTATTAATCTTTAGTAACATTTTGAAATCATAAGGAGAATTCGATGTAAACTTTTACCTTATAATTTTACATACTTTTCAAACTAATGTTAATAAACATTAAAGAAAATAATTCTGCATATAATTGATTTTGATTTGATTTTGTTAATTAACGTTGCACTAGAGCTGCACAGTGGGCTATTGGCGACGGTTCGGGGTCAATCTCGAAGGAAAGACCCGGGAACACATACACATTCATACATGCACCTCGTTATTTTAGAACCATGGTCAGATGACGAGGAAACACCTGAACTGGCACCCAACGCCTTCAATAGACGTCGGGATTTTGGACCCCGATCAGATGTATCGTGCACCAGTCCCGTATACACGCCAGTATAATTTGTTGGATATTCTGGACGACTTTCTAGTATTTTTGTAGCGAAGCTGGCAACCCACCGATCGCAAGATCACTACTTTTTTTGTTTTCTATGTCAAGTCCATTGCACGGATTCGAACCACCAATCCTCTGATTAGTAGCTGAACGCCTTACCAACTGAGCAACTGGGGCTCCATCTCGAATGAAAGACTCAGGAATACTTTCTCGTAATTTTTAACCGTGGTTTTAAATTCTGCATATAAAATGTTTAGATAGGTTTACTTTTTTGACGTTTAAAGCAAAAGAAATTAACGGCATTGTACATTTGAAAATAAAGATTGGTTACTCTTGTTACACAAAAATAGGAAATTTTTAAGTTGAACTTTATTTTTAAAATTTAAAGAACCAATAGCCAATTGTTAGTTGTCAAAATTTATATAACTATCAAAATTAATTGAACTGAAAAAAAAAACCACTAAAGAAGAAAGTCTAATATAAAAACTAAAATACTTAAAAAGTTTAAATTTAAGCAATAGTGATGTTTAGTTCATTAAAAAATACTTTTTGATCTGAAATGGTTAGTTGGAATTTAATCGAGCAAAGATAATACAATTTTAAAGATAGAGTTAGAGATAAAATAAATCCTACAGTTAGCAGTTAAAAAATTAAAGATAACTTTGTAAACACTCTGTTGGGAAACTTTTAGTTTACTAAACACACTTAATAATAAATACATCTTAATGATACTCAACATTACTTTTAATATCAACATTCCGGACAATAGTGCATGAAAGTTGGTTGATTAGTTTAATTAGTAATAAAAAGTTAGTTACAATTATTTCACCTTGGAAACCAACGAATATGAGTCACTAAAAGAAGTTCAACTTTATAATATACTAACCTTATTTAAGATTGGAAAATTTAATATTGAACCTAAGACTGGAACTCTTCTTAGAAAGTTGACAACAATAGGTAAAAATCCACTAAATAAGAAAGATAAATGTATAAATAAAAACAATTGCTTGATCAGTTTATAAACTTGAACTTATGAACGAAATAATTTTAAAGTTTTACCACAACGTTAAAAAAGTTAAATAGATAATATTCAAAAAGAAATCTAAGTGGGTAGAAATAAAAATATGTAGTTTTTCTGTTATAGGAAAAAAAATTTCAGCTTCTTTTGTTAGTTCTGAGAATTAAAGCAGTATAATGCATCTAAATTTTATGTGCCAATGCCGGACTTTCAACATGGCATGCAATAATGTTCTTGACCAAGCAGAAAAACATGGTATGAAATTATAAATGGCAATAAAAATTATATAATTACATGTTTTTTTATCTTCAAAGTGGTAAATTATCTATATAAATTTGGGTTTACAATATGGGGTGAGGAATCATAATTTCAATAAACCAATAAAAATTATTTAAAAAAACACACACACATTTTATGTATTTTGGCAGCAGGAACTCTACAGATCATTATGTGATTCCACAATAAAGAAATACAAGTATTTAACTTGGAATCATGCGAAATTTAAGACTCTTCTTAGACAAAACAATAAAATATTTTTACTTATAATAAAGTTAAATTTAATGAAATAAGTCAATGATATCATAATATAAATATACATTTTTGTTAACATTTATACAGCCAAATGACATTTAGTCACCAATATAAAACCTGCGTTAGCAACTGATTTTAGCCGTCACATAATCTTGACCACCCTCACCTAAATAGTACAAGGATCAGTCTATGGTTGATTTGAGGGATTAAATATAAATACAGTGACTTAAGAAAACTCCAAACTTTGATTTAAAATAGTCAAATCACATAACTTTTTTCTTTTGGTGAACAATTGGTTTTCGGCAATTCCAGAAGCTTGGCAACCTTGACATAAATATGGCACCTATTTACAGCATACCTAATAACATTTCATGCATTTTCAATGTTTTTTGCATTACATTGCAAAATTTGTTTAATTTGCACCATATATGTTAAATTTTTACTCTGAATTTGTGTTATGAATGCAAATGTACTCTAATAGACTAACAAACAAAAAATTAGAGCATTTTCATTTTTTTTAAATTAGAGAATTTGACATTTTTGAAGCAACGTGTTCGAAGCATGGTTCTTGAAATTGAACGCAAAAATAGCTAATTTTCGTAAAAAAATATAATTTCTTGCAATCTACACAATTTTATAAGCATGATGCGATTTTCAAGTACGAACATTGTATGTGCGTATCCATATAAGTTAGCAGGAATGAAGACCAGCAATATTGGCCCTGTTTAATTAAATCTCAATTTTTCAAAAGATTTACATCAACTGCTCACCGATTTAAATTTGGATGATATTCGTTGAAGAAATGCTAGTTTCTTGCATAAAAAGTGAATATAATAACAATTACATAGACAAAATTGTAACTTACAAGTTAAAAAAATCAATAAATCGAAATCGTCTTAACCTTTAGAAGGCGGGTGTTTGATTTTAACATGGGATTTTGACCGAAATATCGGCCACCCGCCCTTTAAAGGTTAATATAAGCATACATAATCCTGAATTTATAATTAACATACCTAAATAGCACTACGAAACCATATATTTCGATGATCATTCCAATTAAAGGCCACCCAAATAACACGATGAAAATCCCTCCAAAAAATGCTGTTGAGCCTCTTAATTTATGACGCTGGAAAAAGAATCTAAATGTTCGTTCTAATCCAATCACAAATCCTAAACCTGTTAGGAAAAGAATCTGAAAAAACAAACATTATTAGTAATAAAGAGATAGCTAATTCTGTATGTCATATTCCTAAAAAGTAAATTAGAATAAAATAACAATCATATGATCAGAAACACTTGATTTAAAAAAAAAAAATTACAAGTTTAACAATGTATTTACTATATGTATTTTGTGAATATTTTAGAAGATACAAATAGGAAATTTATTAACTATTTTCTGAAAAATCACTTGATGCCTAAAGTGCAGCTAGGTTGGGATTTCTGATCATAAGCGGGTAGTTCTTAGCAGTGGCGGCGATTGGGTGCTGAAAGTGGGGGGGCAAGATAAAGGGGAAGCAAGAAGTCCCCCAAATGGGAAAGGGGGGGGGGGAAGGTGGAATAAAAAAAAATGTGCTATTATATTGCTATAAAAAAGCTATGGTATTGCACACTTGTATTTACTCACTATTTAGTGTTATTTGAAGTATACCAACTTAAAATACACAGTAAAAAAACTTAATAACATAAATTTAAGAAAAGAAGTTTTCATACCATAAAGCTGATTTGAGAAAAGTTAAAAGCTTTATTTTTTCGTTATTCTAACTTAAAAAGGCGAAACAAAGCACCATAACTTTCAGAAATACTATATAAAAGGGCCACAAAAACTAAAGTCCAATTTTCAGGAGTATAAAAAGTATGAACTGTTCAAAACACCTTTATATCACTTGGCTATTTTAGCTATAGTCGAAGACAATTTAACTAGACCCTTAAGCGAAGGCTATGATGTGTAAAAAGACTGAGCTATATCCCTGTGGCCTTGATTGAATAAAAAAAAATCAATGGCTGATTTAAAAACAAATAAATATCTATCGGAATTGTCATAAGTCATATACAGTTTGCTCTGTAGACTCCAAAATGACTGTACAAACGAGAGTCATAAGTCATATTCGACGCCGTTTCGCCTTTTTTCCCTACTGCTTATATGTAAAACGGAGAAAACTTGGGAATGAGTCATTCTGATAGATTCTGGGTATTTTGTAGATTTAATACGTAGTTACAATAAACTATTTTCTTGATGTTTTGGAAATCAAAGCATTGATAATTAAAAAAAAAGCTATTAAATCTTTTCTGCCATCATCTTTGAGAACATTCGCTGATAAGTAAAGAAAACAAATATACTTTTGTGGATTATGTTTTAAAAATGTTAAAATCGGAGATTTTCTGACTAAAATAAACTATTTCATAACCAAACAATTTAATAAGTATAATCATAAGTAAAATTATTATAAACTATTTCTTTCAAAAAAACTATAGAAATTATATGGTTGGTTAAAAAAGTTAATCGCTTTGATTAGACTTTGCAAATGTATGTTTTGTTTTGATTTAATTTAACAATTACTGGTACTTTAGAAGCAAAATTTATTAAAATATACTACTTGATTTAATATTCGAACTCGCAATTTGGCGCTCTTTAAAGCCCCAAGTTCCTTACCGGGAGGTCGCAAGCCCGTTCTCCCATCGTTCAAATGTTTGGAGGCGACTAGTGCACATTAAATCTGTCAATGAAGGGGGTTTGATCCTCCTGAAACCTCCCCCCCCCCTTATTTACGTACCTATGGTAGTGTGAGGAAGTTGGGGTTCAAAATGTTTCCTTTGTTAGGCAATGCAGTAAAACAATTGACTTGTAATTTAGTTTTAAAAAGTCCAATATAAAAAAAGTTGCGGGGGCAACATCCGAAAAAAGTGCAAGGGCAACCGCCCCCCCGAATCGCCGCCATTGGTTCTTGGCGACTTTTTCGGGCGATTCACTTCTCAATCTGAGAATGGGATAATTGTTTACAAATATGAAAGGATAGGAATTTGCGGGATTGGTTCGGAGGATCACATGATTTCCGGGCATATGAAATTCTGTGATTGGTTTAAAGAGTGACTTGATATTTATGTGGGATGAATTGAAAATGAGAATTGTTGTTTTCGAACAGAATGTTTTAAAGTATGTGTTCGTGTATTTTTCGTAATATTTATATTATTTTTTAAGTGTATAACAGTAAATTGTCATATGATAAATTAAAATTCCAAGTTATTATTTTCGATTAGAATTGCTGTAAAGTAAGCACTTGCATTTTCTTTGATACAGCAACACGGAAATTGCTGTTACATGTAAGTACCCTTTATTGCTGTTGTTATGACTCAAGTATGGTTTGGTTGATAGATTAAATTCTTTTTTCTTATCATATGTATGTTGATAGTTTGAAACATGGCGTTGAAGATGAATTTTAAATTGTATGCTCTATTGTATTTGTTTTTAGTTCTTGATAACCGTGCATTATTGCGCAGTACTAAAAACGACTGCTCGGAGGGGACGAGTAGCCCCAAATGACGACCCGGAGGATTGCCTGTAAGCACCATGATCGACTGCCCGGAGGGGGTCATGGATGTAATCCTGAGTAGTCGGAGACCACAAAATCCATGTCAGGAGTCTGTGACATTAGCGTGTGGTATGTGTGTACGCTTAAGAGTGTTGTTGAAATGCCCCAAACGACTGCCCGGAGGGGGTCATGGATGTAATCCTGAGTAGTCGGAGTAAACAAAATCGACATCAGGATTCTGTGTCATTAGAAACCGCTTGAGTGTTGTTGAAATGCCCCAAACGACTGCCTGTAAGCACCATGATCGACTGCCTGGATGTGTAGATGTAGCTCTAGTGCGATATTAATTAACCAATGCAAACCTTCGAGATAAATTCTGAACTGTTGCCATTAGCCCATTGAAGAGCTCAATTGCAACGTTAATTCATTCAATCGTGCAGGCCTAATAGAAATCCTTTGAAATGAATTTTGAACTGTCACCGATAGCCCATTACACAGTAGAAGTCATTCGATCAATCAATCATCCGACTGTGGTTCGAAAATAAGATGCAATGCTTCAGCTGTTAAATGTAATTGTGTGTTTAACACCGGAAGCAACTATTAAGATCAGAAAAAAAGACGCGTGTGCAACGCATCAGGTTGTTTGACGACCACTTCAAAACACAGCCAAATCCGCTATCGGAGGCAAGTCTTTACCTGCAGCTGTACCTAATCTAAGTTTAATAGATTTTACACCCTAAATTTACAACTTCTTTTAAACATATTTAATCCTTTGCACTCGAGATGCGACTCTCAGTTACAAAAATAACAAGCTGATCTTTTGTTCCCCATTCTTCAAAATAAACAAGAACTGCATGTTCTTGAACATGCATAAATAGCATTGTTCTTTTGTTAGCTTGTTATTCATCTAACTCTATTTAAAAGAACACATCACTTGGGTATCAAGACATTGGAGAAAAGAACAGGAATGAGATGGAACTGTTCTATAAAAAGAACACAAATATCATGCATGTCTTCGAGTGCAAAGGGTAAAGTTGTCTACAACAAATATAAAATTATATACTTACATTTCCAAGAGCTAACAGTCCTTTGTCAAAAATGAAAACGACTCCAAGAAACAAGAAAAATAAGCCAAAACCTGAGAGTCCTATTCCAATTTCTACCAAAAACAAAAGCATAAAATTATTAAAATATTTAATACATCAAACATATATTTACATCAAATTTCCCAGACCTCTACTTGGAATCATTAGAAGGTACAACAGTATTATAAGCAATGGTTAATTTTTCTGAAAATCCCATAGGATAAAAATAATTAATTTCTTTAGATGTATTACAGTTTAAACCTAAGTATAGGGGTAGGGCACTTCGATAAGGCGTGAAAATCACTGTCGTCAAAGCCGATTTCAGCTTAATTTGGCAACCTTGTTAAATAATTCCGCAATAACATTTTACGGACATGCACAAATGCATAATCATCTACCCATGTCATTTCTTGCAAAATGTAAGTTTTTTTCATCAATATTTATTTTACATATTGCAAGTTTATGATACTTTATTCCATGTTAAAGCAATTAATGTTTTATTGCAATAGGTTCTGATTGGTTAGTGCTAACAAAGGGTTCAACTTGCTAGGTTTAGAAATTGTATCCCCATAGCTATTTTTAACAAAGTTGGCTATCAAAAACTGTTTTGGCAGAGTAAACTATTATATTTAAGTCTTACTGCATCACATTCGAGACAATTTTAGAAGATAAAAAAATGTTAAATAATCCTAAAAAATTGAGTTTGATTATTTAGATCTACCTAGTCACTTAGAAATCTCGCAAAATTTGGTAATCCAGAAAAGGGGAATTCTTTGGATGGCGACATACCTAGTTTTTGTTACCAAGCATTGTGAAATAGTCGCCAAGGGTGACTGTTCCCATGGATTTTCACCCAAATTTTCTTGAGAGGAAATACAGTAGATTCCCAATATAACAATTCCTCAAACATCAAAACAAGGGGCAGTGATTATTAAGAGTTAAAACTATCCTTAAATATGAACTAATTAGGGCTTTCATAAAATCGTTGAACGAAGGGTCACTATATCATAGAATTCTAGTGAGGAGGGTTTACAGAATAAAAAACTATTTAACTTCATACAAAAAAATATCCGTAAAAATAAGGAATAAGGGGACACTTCACCAAATCAATTTTCATCGACAACTTAGAAGGGTATCTATTTTCCATATACTGATAGTAACCAAGTGAGGAGAGCTATTTGCTGGGTACAGATGTAGTATAGGACATTTGGCACGCGTGTTTTAAGGGGCGATAAATTTATAGTATGGCAACCCCACCTGACATTGTTAATATTTACCGATTCTTACGGCGACTTTCAATCTGGCAACCCTATGCTATGTTTCGGCAATTTTTCGTCGCAAAAAAAAAAATGTGCCAAATGTCCTATACTACATCTGTTCTATTTGCAGCACATTAAACAACGAGGAGCACAGAATGAAAAATTTACCCGACATCAATTAGACAATGGTTTATAACTTGCACTAAATATATGAAGTTATAAGTAATTACGAAACAGTGAACGGTAAAACTAGCGCAATCACAAAAAGACGATTGAAAAACTAACGAAATTACGATTATAATTTTTGCATGCTTGTAAAATATATTACGTCTTTGTGCATGCATATTAAGCATAGTACACAAGCAATGCACAAGTCGATTGCCAATCTGAACTGAAATCATATTTGGTGACATTAATTTTGATGCCTTGGTGGAGTGTCCCCTTATTCTTTACTTTAATCAAATGGATATCTGGAGGTAAAGACTCAAGTATTATTCAATTGACAGAGATTTAATAAATTAAGGATAATAGATTAAGTTAATTTTTTTTGGCGGAATTAGTTTATGTAGGGACAACCAATTTTAGGTTAACCATTTCATATGGTAATAGTTAAATATCTGTAATTCTCAGTACAAATGAAATCTCAAGCACAAAACAATGCAAAAGAAAGTGTATATTTTAAAATAAGCATCAAAGTCTTATGTATTTACATGAACGATATAAAATTTGTAATTTATTTAATATTTCATTATTACAAAAAAGAATTTACACAGTAAAAATCATATCAATACACCTTTAATAAATAAACAGTACGGTCGGCAGTCAAATAAATCTTACTCTGAAAATCCGTAATCTCAAACATTTTAGAATTGGCTAAAAAATGACAGTGCAATATTATAAAGTTCAATTGCAGTGTCTCTTTATTATTAAAGTCAATAAATACTCCACGTCATCCCAGCAATTTCATCAACAAAACATATACAAGCGCGGCGCCATATTGTGAAAAAGCAAGTTTCGCTTTTCAGTTCAGTTCAACCGGTTTTACATAATACGGGGACCTTTGCAAATACAAGAAAAAACCAAAAATGAACTACAAACAGTAATATAGAACATTGTAAAACGCAAATAAATCCTTCAAGTGTTTTTGAAAATCTACAACCTAGAATTTACCAATTATTGTTTTTTTCTTTAATCTATGGTACCCGTTCTAAGACGGTTTGGTTTGGCTAAAAAACATCGCACTAGAGCTGCATAGTGGCTATTGGAGAATGTTCGGGGTCTATCTCGAAGGAAAGACCCGGGAACACATATACTTTCACACACACATTCATACATGCACCTTGTTATTTTAGAACCATGGTCAGATGACGAAGAAACACCTGAACTGGCCCCCAACGCCTTCAATAGATGTCGTGGGGGAAATTATGATGTTTGTCGGGGAAAAAAAAAGCGTTATTTTAATTGTTAAAAACAAATTTTAGTGAAACATTGAAACAAATGTGCTTTTTTAATGAAATGGATCGAGGTCATATTCCGACGGACAGAATTCCAAGTCCCAACACACCGAAATCTCGACAAACCGAAGACCAGTGATGACCGAATGATTATAGGGACTCAGAAAAGCATCCGATGGGTGCTACTTTGATCCCCAATATGTTCCGTCTTCACAATAAATTCAAAACATAACCTCACCCCCTTTTTTAAAAAAAAAAAAACTTGTTATTTTTTATTGAAGTACACAGGAATACATTGGCAGATAAATATCGAAACAGCAACCATTTAAATTTTATGGAATTGTTACCAAAATCAGTCATTACCTATTTTTAAAATTAATAAAAAGCACTCCTAGTTAGGAAATAAATTAGAAAACAAATTTAAATTTTGAAAATCCTTGTTTAGAATAATATATGTTTGGAGCATCTCGTTATTACATCCCAGTTATTTTTCCTTTGTAGAATAAACCCAAATACTAAATAATGAAACACGATGACGTATGTTAGGATTGGTTTGAGATAAAAATGGCCTCAAAACATATTTTTGACGTCTTTTGAAAACTATTTTTTTAGGTAAGACGCCTGAAAGTACCAGGTTTTCCCTTATGTTACTCAACGAGAAATTGAATTTTTTCTAGTTTTTTAAAGTATTTTTATGATTTTTACAGTAATTAGATTTTTATTTTTTTTCTTAACTTTCAATGGGAGGGGTTTGAACCCCCTGAACCACCCCCTTACCTACGGCCTGCCGCCCATGATAGCGCCACACACACATAAGGAAGGGATTATCAATTCCACTTATGTATTTTTTATATATGTTTGCGTATGATTTCTGTTATAATTCAAATATTTGGAAGTTTTTTTTGTTGGTTAAGGAATGTCACATTTAATAACCTTTTGTTAAACATATCCGATTATTCGGCATTTAATAATTTTGAATTCAGAATTAACTGGATGTTTGAAATAAAATATTCCAATATCAAATTTTTTGTTATTGTTGATGGATAGGAAAAAAAATCAATTTTGGCAAAAAATGCAAAAAACAAATTGGTTATCCGGCTTTTATTTATCCGGAAATATCTACGCATTTTTTAAAATATTTTTCACCGATTTCAAACTATTTTCATTGTTGCATAGCGATTGTCTAAAAAAATAAATTTCGTTTATCCGGCATTTTTATAACTAGATATTTTTAAAATATACAATTCGGGACGTGGAAAAAAGTGAGAAGCAACTTGAGTTTCCTGGTGAATAATAACAGGGGGCGTTGCCCTCTGATAAATTTAAAACTACAAAGAAAAAAAATCTTTAAAAAAATATATATATATAGGTAAAAGACTAACTTTTGCAGGCAGGGGGTCGATATTTCAACCAGAATCAAATATTGAAACCAAACATCCGCTTTCTAAAGAATGAAAAGCGCTAAAAAATGTTTTATTTAAAAAAATTTTAATTCTACAAACAAGTTGATTGATAAAATAAAATAATCTTTCTAGAAAAAAGGAAAACCGACTTTAAGGAAAATGCGCTAAAAAGTAAAAATAATTTTTAATTTTACGAATGAGTTGAAAAAATTGAATTATTAAATATTAATTTTATACTTAGTACAACTTTTTGAAATCGGCACCAAAATTTAGGTATGATTTTTGTAAATTGGCATCAACTTCAAAAAGTTGTACTAAGTATAAAATTGAAATTTAATAATTCAATATAACCGAAATTATTTAAATTAGTGTAAATTGTTTGGATGTACTTATCATCTCGAAGAAAGCTGACATCCGTAAGATAGACTCGCGACACGAGCTGTGTCCGACTAAGAAATTAAACCGGGCTCATGCTTTGATACGAGTCAAGTCTGCCTGCTGTGTTTTAAACTTTTGAAATTGTCGGAACAACTTAAGAAGAATCCCTTCTCACTATTCCATGGCCCTAAGGATTACGGATATCTCCGTATTAAAGTACTATTTAAAAATTCTAAAATTGTTTTTTAATAGTCTGTATGAAAATTTTTATCGTAAAAAGTCAAATGTATAGTATAAAAGCATTTTTTTAATGATTTTAAAGAGATATGTATTGTATATAACATAAAATATTCTTTAGGAAAACCGACTTTAAAAAAAAAAGCGCTAAAAAGTAAAAAATAATTTAGTTGTAATAAGTACAAAATTAATATTAAATATTTAACTTTTAACCGACTGAACAGCGCGCAACCCAAAACTCCAAAATAAAACCGCCATATATTTGAAACGCCAAATCGCGCGCCAAGTCGAGAGGTTATATATTCGACCATTTTTTTTATGTATGTTCGCGCGGGATTTCGGTTCTATTTCAGATATTTGCACAATTTTTTTTTGTTGGATAGGGGAAGTATCAAAGGGGAGCACTTGAAAAAATATCCGGTTATCCGGCATTTAACTATTCGGAATTCTCAATTAACCGGACCGTTTGAAAAAAATATTGTCCGATTTCGAAAATTCTTTTTTTGTTGGATAGAGAAAAATCCACTTAAGCAAAATCTGCAAAAAAATAATCGATTATCCGGCTGTTATATATCCGGAAATACTGATTAACCGTAGTTTTTTTAAACAATTTTTCCGATTTCATAATATTTTCATTGTTTAACAGAAGTTTACAACAATGACATTTCGTTTAACCAGCATTGATAGGGATTGTTTTACAATATACATTGTTGGGCACAAGTTGCTACTTGAATTTCTTGGTGAATAATAAT
The DNA here is from genome assembly GCA_963932185.1 of Troglohyphantes excavatus. Classification (NCBI taxonomy): domain Eukaryota; kingdom Metazoa; phylum Arthropoda; class Arachnida; order Araneae; family Linyphiidae; genus Troglohyphantes; species Troglohyphantes excavatus. The sequence goes on along the minus strand of OZ010671.1, from coordinate 57,078,009 downwards.
AGGGGGCGAAGCCCGCGGTAAATTAAAAACTAAAAAGAGAAAAATAAAATAATCTTTCTAGAAAAAAAGGAAAACCGACTTTAAGAAAAATGCGCTAAAAAGTAAAAAATAATTTTTAATTTTACGAACGCATTGAAAAAAAATTGAATTATTTAATATCAACTTTATACTTATTATTGTACAACTGTTTGAAATCGGTGCCAAAATATAGGTATGATTTTTGTAAATTGGCATCAACTTAAAAAAGTTGTAATAAGTATAAAATTGACATTAAATAATTCAATTTTTTCAATGCGTTCGTAAAATTAAAAATTATTTTTTACTTTTTAGCGCATTTTTCTTAAAGTCGGTTTTCCTTTTTTGTAGAAAGATTATTTTATTTTTCCCTTTTTACTTTTTAATTTAGCAGGGGGCTTCGCCCCCTATTCACCAAGAAATTCAAGTAGCAATTTCTGCTCAACAATGCCAATAAATGCTGGATGGTTAAAGGAATGTCATTGTTGTACAACTTCTGTTAAACAATGAAAATATCTTTTAATCGGATAAATTGTTCAAAAAATTCCGGTTAATCGACATTTCTGGATATATAACAGCCGGAAAACCGATTATATTTTTGCAGATTTTGCCTAAGTGGATTTTTGTCTATTCAACAAAAAAAAGAATTTTCGAAATCGGACAATATTTTTTTTCAAACGGTCCGTTTAATTGAGAATTCCGGATAGTTAAATGCCGGATAACCGGATATTTTGTCAAATTGCTCCCAAGTGAAACATACTCTATCCAACAAAAAAAATTGTGCAAATATCTGAATTAGAACCGAAATCCTGCGCGCACATACATAAAAAAAATACATAACAGTCAAGTTTATAACCTCTCGACATGGGCGCGCGATTTGGCGATTTTAATTGTGGCACGATATTCAGTCGGTTAAAAATAGTAGAATTTGTTAATAACTCTATTTTCAAAATACTTTATTTAGTATATGAATTTTGCTATCTAAGTTCTATTCAATATAATATATTTTTAATTTATTAGAAGGTGGAGGTCCGCGTTTTGCGGACCTCCACGTTCTTCGATTTACTTTCGATTCGGTGGTCTGTGAGAACCACTGATGTAAGTAAAATTTAGATTTAAAATAGTTGTAAATAAAACTAATGTTTGTTTAAATTTTAAAAAAATCAAAGTTTAAAGATGAAAAGACCTTTTTTCAGTAAATTAACTTAGTCTAATGAAAGCAGCACAACAAAAGATAATGGTTTTAAAATTAGTCAGAGTGTGTAAATTTGGACACAATATCTCAAAAGCAGTAAACATGTCTACAAAGTATACAAGAACGGTATACCTTGTAAATGGGATGTGCCAGCAATGTTCATATCAAAATAGAAATGAACCGAAAACAGCTGTAGCATTTATCTTGAGGAATGTGTCCGAATGAATAACATGACTAAGTTGCGTCAAACTTGAAGTTATTAAAAAATACCGTTGGACACGAGCGAAAATTATTTCTTTTTAACAATAATTACAGCATACATACGAAACTGCAAGTATTTATGATTTTGAAGTATTATACAACGAAATATTAGCCATAAAACTCTAGTTTTTTCTCCTTTTTTTTCGAAAATTCGGGGTACGTCATTTATTTAATGCAAATATACCATATTTTTCCTAATTAATGAAACACAATTTATTTGAAATCTATTTTCTATTTTATTAAAGCTTTAGTTTCCAAACTTGTATAATGATTTTTTTCATACTTATGGAATTTCAGGGGAAAAAATTTGCAATTGATCTATAGAAATAAACTTTATTGTCAATTTTATACTTATTAAAACTTATTGAAATCGACGCCAATATTTAGGTATAATTTTTGTAAATTGGCACCAACTTCAAAAAGTTTTAAGAAGTATAAAATTGATATTAAATAATTACATTCTTTCAACTTGTTCGTAAAATTAAAAATTATATTTTACTTTTTAGCGCATTTTCCTTAAAGTCGGTTTTCCTTTAAAAAAAAAAAAGGTTATTTTATTTTTTCCTTTTTAGTTATTAATTTAGCAGGAGGCTTCGCACCATGCTATTATTCACTAAGAAATTCAAGTTACAACTTGTGCTCACATTTTGTATGCACAATGTATATTGTAAAACTATCCTTATCCATGTCAATAAATGCTGGGTGAAAAAATATTTTGAAATGGGATAAATTGTTTAAAAAAACCCGGTTAATGGATATTTCCGGATATATAACAGCCGGATAACGGATTATTTTTTTGTAATTTTTGCCTAAGTGGATTTTTCACTATCCAACAAAAAAAAAGAGTTTTCGAAATCGGATAATACTTTTTTTTTAATCGGTCCGGTTAATTGTGGATTCCGGATAGTTAAATGCCGGTTAACCGCATATTTTTTCAAAATGTCCCCAAGTGAAACAAACATCCTCTACCCCCCCCCCCCCAAAAAAAAAATGTTCAAATATCCGAATTAGAACAGAAATCTGGCGCGAATATACATAAAACAAAAACATAACAGTCGAATTGATAACCTCTCTCCTTGGCGCGCGAATTGGCGATTTTAATTTAAAGTTTCTGATAGTTTTATTTTAAAGTTTTGGTTGGTGCACTGTTCAGTCGGTTAAAATGGAAAACCAACTTTAAGAAAATGCGCTAAAAGGTTAAAAATAATTTATAATTTTACGAACAAGTTGAAAAAATTTAATTACTTAATATCCATATTTAATATCCACATTTTGAAGTTGGTGCCAATTTACAAAACTCATACATACATTTGGCGCCGATTTCAAAAAGTTTTAATAATAAAATTGATATTAAATAATTCAATTTCTTCAACTTGTTCGTAAAAAAAATATTAAGCGCATTTTCTTAAAGATGGTTATCCTTAAAAAAAGATTATTTATTTAGAACTGAAACTACATAATGACAATAATATATTATTTTAGTAAGATTTAAATATATATTATTGTATTATGAATAAGAAAATTAGTTTTGGGGTTTCCATATACGTTTTTGCTTACGAAAGCTTTTTATTCTCCTATTACAGTAGAGCAGGAGCAACAGCAAATATTAAATAAACTACTGGTAATGAAAGATATTTAAATTGAAGATTATGTTTATGAATTAATTTTTATTCGAGTGCTGCTTCTGTATGGAATCGAGGAAAACTATTTGTAAGTGAATTAAAGAAATATGTTCTATAGTAAGGTAAGTCGGGGTGAGTGTGTTCCGATTTTACACACCCAAAAATTATTTTGAATTTAGGCGGTTTTTTAATGTTCTCCATTTTTTTTGTATTATTGTAATATATCAAAATGTTTACTAAATTTTATTCTTTAAATTGCTGCATAAAATTTTTCTAAACTAATTACTTGTACAAGAATAAAACAAGTGTTTTTAATGTGTTGTCAGATGTACCCACTTCCCCATATCGTCGGCGTAAGCTGGCCCTCCCTCCCCCCCCCGCTCCCCCTTTAAAATTTAAAAATACTGTAGATTTTTGTGTCTTAGATTCCTGGATGTTCTTTTGTTAAAGTTTCAAATATAAAAATTTAATACTTTTATTGTAATTGTAATGGAGATGCGTGCTAACCTGTAAGTTATTGTTGGACAGGGAGCGAATACATTCTCTATTTTGGGATACATTCTCGCTCTAGGGGTGGGGGAGAGAAACGGAAAACAACGACACAAATTGAGATATTAGTAATCTTTTGTAAAGGTAAATCAGGTACCTTATACTACAATTCCATGGTTATTAATATGCTGAGGAGGTGGGATAATCTTAACTTTTTTAAACAATCTTTTTAACGTTTCCAAAAAACAAAAAGACTATGTAGGTGTCTATAAAATATTATAAAGTTGGTAACGGTATAAATATTAATGGCAAGTTATGATTACACAACTTCTCCTCTGAAAGAGCAAGTTAATTGACGGTTCATTCATTTATTGATACATATACTTCTTAAAAAATATTTAATAAGACGAAAACAACGTTGGAACAAAAGAGCACGACTGAATGAGAAATATTTGGAGTATTTAAAATGTCTTGCACCTTAAAATAGGTAGGTACTTTAGGTAAATAGAAGAAATTGCTTGTTTTCACCCGAAAAATGACTAAATATAATTAAAAATTCATAATAAATTAATGGAAAATTTACTTAAGAGATTCTAAAAGGTATGAGTTTGGGTGAGTCGAATCAAATTCCTGAAACATATATTGAAAGCACGTGTTGTAAATGGGGTTCTCTAATCAGTGATGCAGGGAAGACACTTTATCCGCTGTATATATAAAGTATTTCTGACGTACAGAATACGTCATTTTTAGACCAATGGTGAATTGATTTGATCCTTGAATAACAAAAATTAAATAGTATTCCCCCCCCCACCCCCCCATTCATTATTGTATTCAATAGGGCAACGCTATAAGCCACAGCAACTCTTTTCGCAAAACTGCTTCTAGTCACCCGATTTTACGGTACTGACTGATATCTGGGTATGCTTATTAAATTCAAATTCATAACGTGAAATACGATTTTCTCAGTACACCATTGTGAAAAGGATTCTTTTTCAGATGTCTTACAAGCTTAAAATAAGGAGTAATTTTACATTTGGGACATTGGGGAAGAGGGGGGGGGGGGGGGAATGAATCAATGCATATTGGTAGCATATCGACACGATACTTTTTCTATCACCAAAATCTGTTGTGCTGTTTAGTCCATCGCCCAGCCTAAAACTAACTTTGAGAAAATTTGAAAAAAAAAACCTTTTTAAAGGTTTAACATTTAAAACATTTTAAAGGTTAATATTTAAAATTTCCGCCCCCCCCAATGAATGATTAAATTTTTTTTTTCCGAAACTTTGATGCGAGTCTGGCAAATCTTCCTTGTATACGTCTATGTTACTAAATGAGGGAGAAAAGCAAAAATACACCACAAACACTAAATCTGTCTATTTTATAAACTCTGCGTAACCCTTTATTCATCCCTCATCAACCAGTCTCCCCTTCCAATGCTCAGTCCCCACTCTTGCTCTTGGCGCCACTCTTGGCGTCGAAAAACGTCGCCAAACCTACCGATCCATTCCCACTTTCTCTCTCCTCCCAGTCTCCACTCCGCATCGCCTCAATCCGCATCCTCCCGCTTGAAAACAGCAGCAGCAAAAACAAACAACTCAACTCAACTCCCACCACCACCCCCTACAACAAGGGGGGGTAGATCGAGCCAGCGGCACTGTCGTCTGCAGGAGCGGCGCATTCGTCCCGGTGACCTTGTTCCAGAAGGGATTGTAAACAATGGAGTAAAAACGGACGATCCATAGCCGGGGGTTTTGTGGAGAGTGTACAAAAGAATTATCGTCTGCTCTGCACAAGAGGAGAGCAGGTTGTCTATCCTTTTTCTATGGGATACTTGGATACCGTGCAATGGAGGGCACAAGGGGAAGCAGTGAGTGCGGACAGCCGGACTCTTCGTCGTGGGGAGCGGGGCGGGCAGGGGAGGAGGACGAGGAGGAGGGGGGCGTAGGAGTGCTCCCTAGCTCGACAAGCGATTCCTCATCATCAGCATCATCATCAGGGGCGAAGTCGTCCACTTCAAAAGGTGAGTGGGTGTTTGTTTACCAACTTTCGTCTCTGTTGTGTTTACATGTGTCGGTTGCCCGCATGCCTGCCAACTTTTGCCGGTGGGGATAGTTTGGTTAAGTAGATGGAGTCTATAAGAAATATATGGATTTCAGAAATATTTTTAATTGTTTATTAATTTATATCAGTGGTCTTCCACCCGAGGTCCGCGGACCACTAGCGGTCAGTGGGGGTCATTGTTAAGAAAAATTTAAATAGAATAATTCCATGTGCAAGTTTGAAAGGGTAATTTTAAATTAAATTAAAATTTAATTTTTTTTATTAAAAATCCGTTATGTCCACTTTTATCTGAAAATGCTTTTCTCTATCTTTAAAATAATTTCTAAGGTACCCGCTATCTATGACTATTTCAAAACCCGTTTGATCTAGTTAAAAAACGATTTCAAAGTTGGCCAGTTATGCTAAGTTCTTATACCTATTTATTTTGCTCTCCTCGAAATTTTTTCAAATTGAACTTAACTTGGTTTAGCAAAACCAGAGGTGGGGCCACCAGGGGGGATGAGAGGGAGAGGGGCTCCCCGTCAGGGAAGGCTAGCCTCCCTGTCAGGAAAAATTATAGGTGATTTGGTTAATTAACGTCGCACTAGAGCTGCACAGTTGGCTATTGGCGACGGTTCGGAGTCTATCTCGAAGGAAAGACCCAGGAACACATACACATTCCCACACACATTCATACATGCACCTCGTTATTTTAGAACCATGGTCAAATGACAAGGAAACACCTGAACTGGCACCCAACGCCTTCAATAGACCTCGTGGGGAAAATTATGATGTTTGTCGTGGGAAAAAAGCGTTATTTTAATCGTTAAAACCAAATTTTAGTGAAACATTCAAACAAATTTGCTTTTTGAATGAAATGGATCTAGGTCATATTCCGACCGACAGAATTCCAAGTCCCAACACACCGAAATCTCGACAAACCGAAGACCATTGATGACCAAATGATTATAGGGACTCAGAAAAGCATCCAATGGGCGCTCAGGAGATCTCAAAAGCAGAATGCTTTATATGGACAATAAATTTTTTATTTTCCAATAATAAAAAGTAAGGCAAATATTATTTTATGGAAAACATGTGTCAATTGTCGTTTTTAGTTAAAGAAAATTTCTAAAACCCGATGCAGATTCAGTAGAGACAGTAAGTTTTGATTTACGACAGAAAATTTAAATAGTAGTATTTATTATTTTTTAAATTTAATTAAATTTTTTTTCACCAAAATTTTAAAATTTATGTAAATAGGACATGTATTTATTATGTAAAATAGGACATGCGCATGGTGGATGCATTTCAAAACAACAGCTAAAGCTGAAAATATCCCCGCGCATGGAAAAAAAAGAAGGGAAAGCAATAAGGGGGACAAAAAAGTTTCTAGGGGTGCTACTGCCGCAGACGATACTGTTGCCCTCCAGATAGTGTTTTGTGCTTAAGTGCTTTATCGTTTCTTTGCATCTATTGTTATTGTGATACACTGGAAAGCAAGATACGACTATTGTACAAAGAATACAGCGGGCTTTAAACATGTCGACTTTGCGCCTGTTTTCGTCTAGAGTGTTTTTTTTACGACCCTGGTCCCGAGGGGTTGTATTCACTTCGCACACTGTGTTTCATTTGCTCATCCCATGTCTTTTCGTTGAACAGGATCGAAGGACAATACCTAACACAACAGCGAGTTCTGTTGTGCATTCGTAGACGATACCATTTGGTCTCTGAACCATAGCATTTACTTCTTACGGTTATGTGTGACATTACTCGAAACGAGAGGAAATCTTTCGATGGAAATGTATGAAGTGGATGACGGATTATTAGCTCCCCCTTTCGCGAATTCCTGGTGCCACCACTGAACATAACAGTTTTCAAATATCCTCTTATTATTTAAAAGTAGACGCATATTATTAAATTATAAATGTTACCTTAAATAATTAATATAATTTAAGTAATTAGCATAAAAATATTTGTTACCTGAATTTCATTTAGTTTTATAAAAAAGTGGTGGTCCACTCTTTATCTACAACTTTACTTGATAGTCTGTGGACTTCCAAAGGTTCAGGACCACTGCTTTATAAAGATTTCTGGAAAAAACAAGCAAACGGTGAAGGTTTTTTTTTAGTCTCCCATTTTTCGAATTTCAACAATTTAAACTTAATGTAATTTTAACGTAACTCAATAAAACTTTTCATCGCACGTGTGAAGCCTACATATTAAACTTAACCACTAATTTCAAATACCAGAGTATCAACTATGAACCTAAATTATGCAATTAAATGGTTCAAAGGAAAAAAGATGATAGTCCATGTTTTCTTGAAATAGGATCTCAACCTCTTAAAGTTGGCTGCAATGTTGTACTTTCATTGACCCAAGTTATGAAATAGGAAAAACGAGGATAGTCCTTAATTTTTTTTTCAAAGAATAGTATTCTGTGGATTTGAAATATCAGCTTTCGTTTCTCGATTTATATACAATTAATTCGGATGGACCCTCACCGTTCTTCCCCATATGTAATCCTTTATATGTAATAAATGAAGGATTTAGAAGAATAACATTAACGGTCTATTAAGAGTGATTGCGTGAAAAACGAAAAATAGTTTCACGTCCTCCATAGAAAAAAACAACATTATGACATTTTTGCATTTATTTCTAAGGACTATCATCGTTTTTCCCGTTTCACAAACTGGTATCCTAAAAATATTTCTGCTTTTTATAACTGCTTCACGTCGCTCTGGTAGTACAACCGATACATGTCTTTTTCAAAAACGAAACTTATGTTTTCGGACCTACGATAAGCATAGCATGTACTTAAAAATGAGTACATTTTACATATTTTTGAGTACCTATTTTTATCAGTGCAAGGATGAGATAATTTAAAAAATTTAATAAAAAAGTTTTAGGTTTAGTCCAGCATTTATCAGTTTTGTAACACATTTGCTTCCCAACACAGGAAAAACGTCATCTAAATTTTTAGTTTAAGAGAAAAAATCTCTTATAGTTGAAATTGTAGATTGTGATTTTTGATTCAAATATTCCTGAATCATGTTTTTGCGATTAGAATTATTTTTTATTTTGGGGTATATTAGAACGTTTTATGTGTGGTGATCTATACAACATTTTTTCATCGATGTGTAGAATTCGAAATCCAAGCGTATTTTTTTTCTGACTTGGCACAGTTCCCTTAATTGGTGCGCACAATCATTTTAAATGCATTCATAACAAAAACCTGTCAACCAATTTTGACGAATGGAGTAATTTAAAACCAACTGACACAATTTCCGACTTTCCAGGGTCTGGTGGTAATATCGCATTCGAATTTGATGATTAATTTTTTTTAAAGTATTCGACTGTAAATATAAATGTTGTTTCTGCTATGATCACTCTAGAGATATTAGTTGGCAGAGCAAGATTATGTAAATAGTTCTCTTAAAAAGAAGTTATAATGTTTTCCATAAAAAAAATGGCAGTTGACTCACTTTTGAGTCATGTTTTATTTTGCTGGTTGACCATCGATGCGCGATGTGTAATCGACCATTTTAATGTTGTTTTTCGCAAATATTATCTCAAGACATCATTTCTTAAAAAAAAAAAAATTAGTTTGAAGAAAAATATAAACTTTTAAGGTTAGACTAAAATAAAAATGCAGAGATAAACCTCTTTTCTTGTTAGTAAATTAATAATAAATAGTAGTAAAAAAATTGTATGTGGAACACTTTGTACAATAGAAAACAAACTTAAGTCATTTTCAAACGACTATAAAAAAAGGACATACTCTCTTCAATCAAAATCTGGAAAAGACTGATTTAGGGGGGTTTAATTTATCCTGAAATTCCAATTAAGGGACACCCGAGTCCCAAATCCTAATTTGTTTATTAATTAATTCAGAAATATCATTCTTTTTATATTATTAGAACATCTTTTTTCTGAACAATAATCAAAAAGAATTTTTTTTTTTTTTTTTTTTTTTTGTTATTTTTTGCGTTTTTTAAGCTTAAATAGACTTTTTTAAAAAAAACACTACTCCTCCTTCAATTTTTAACGTTTAATTTTTTTTTTAATTGATTAAATAACGTTAAAATATGCACTACAGACGTATGAATAGACTTTTGCAGATTTGGGTTTTAATAGTTTTCAAACACTTATTTTAAGTTCAAAACCTAAAAAAATATTCAAATTTTTATGTTTAATCATTTGTAAAAAAATAATTTATAACTTAATTTAAAAAATCTATTTATACGTTTATAAAACAAATATTTGAGCTTCAAAAACTATTACCAGTTTAGTTTTAAGTTAATTAGTTACAAAGCCTTAACATTTTAAACGTGACCAAAATGTAAAAAAAATATTTTGAGTAAATGACGATTGTTGCAGACGAAAAAGTGTGTAGAAAGACGATAAATAGTATATAAACTTATTAAAAGCATATGTTCTGTTTTTTTTATTGTTTTGAAATTTTGTACACACCTTCTGAAGTATGTATAGCATCGTTTTATAAAGAAAAAAAAATTGGCAATTTTTTCAGAATTTGGGGCTTGGGTCTCCCTTAATAGGATTTCTAAAGTAAAATGTTTTTAAAATCACTTATATGGGTTATCAGGAAAGGCACTATTTTACGCTTTTATTAGGACCCATTCCAAATCTATAACTACGTAACAAAAAGCACAATTGATATAAATGAATCGGCATTTCTCAAAAGAGGATATGTTCTATATTAAGTATATTGAACGTATTTTTTTTTACAAATGTCGATTCGAATAGGAAATCATCGATAGAAAATTAGACGTCGAAGGGAGGACAATCTTGAAATAAAGCAAACCTCACGCGGCGTTAAACGGCACAGCTTGTTATATTTCTTCTGTTGAAGGCGTTCAATTCCTATGTTTATACTCTGCTGAAATTTAAAAATCTGATACATCCGCACTAAATTTTTGGTTCCTTATTTGAGATGAATGCAACAAAAGTCTGATTATCTAGAATTTAATTGAAACAGAAGATTTGTCGTTGTGTTTGTTGGCTACCAATCTCTATTTCTATATGATTCTACTGAAATTTAAAAATCTGATACATCCGCACTAAATTTTTGGTTCCTTATTTGAGATGAATGCAACAAAAGTCTGATTATCTAGAATTTAATTGAAACAGAAGATTTGTCGTTGTGTTTGTTGGCTACCAATCTCTATTTCTATATGATTTCCTGAAATGATGTTCCAAATGAAACTCTCCTGTTCGTCCTCCAACACAGCCACACCTGATTTTTTTAATATTATACAAAACAATTCCACTAAATAATTTAAATTTATCGTGTCTGAATCGCTCTATGTCAAAAACTCACCAAGTGAAATCCTTTAAATCAATTTTAGAACGCTGGAGAAATCCGCATTAGCAGGGCGGTCCCTTCGTTAATGAAATCGATTTGTTAGGCTCTGTTCTCGCCAAGTCATCTATCTTCAAGGGTCGTTTGATTGCCAAAGGATATGCAGAATCTTTACGACATCCTTTTCCGATTTCTCAGGAGCTTTAAAGTAATCGAGATGCAGTAGAATTTAAAACAGGGACGATATGGGTATTGAAATCTGAATTAGAAAGAGAAATCCCTTGCCGAATGAAGTTGAGATTTTAAGTTGAAAGACGGATTTATTGTGAGAGGAAATATATTTGTAATGCACCAAAATAAATCATACCCTCTGAAATTTAAGTCTTTTATTTTATCTCAATTTATTTTACACAAGTTTGTTGATGAATTTAATTCCCATTGCTTTTAAATTTTATTTAATTATTTTTCAAATATTAGTTTAATACTTATTGAGGAATAATCGGGTCGAAAATATGTTGTACAATTTACAATTTTTTTACGAAGCTTAAACTGATCGCTTCCAGTTATTATTTGGTCATTTCACCAAAGTCAACACTTAATATTTTCAATAAACAGCCAAGTACCATTAAAAGATTACAAAATTAGAAAGCGCACTCACTGTCTTTTTGAAGTGAAACGTCTTTAGCAAGAGTAGTGAATCTGAATGATCTAAACACGGAAATCAGATATGAAACTTTAGTATGCTCGGAAAAATGTCATCAATATACGAAAAAATATATATCATAAAAGCTTTAATTTTTTGTAACTTTTATTTAATGTCAACAATTAGTCAAACAATTGTAACTGTAATTGTAACAATAAACCTGTAAAGTATTTAACTTTATGACTGTGCTATCCGGAAAAAGCAAAAGCAGGGAAGAAAGCTTTTGATTGAACAGCAAAGATCACGGAACCTAGATTTCTTCATTGTAAAAGATATGTGTTGATAACAGCTGTTATCGGACTGGAATCGAGTCCCTAGTCTTTAGTTTATTTGTAATTATGTCTAATGACGTAATAGTTAATTGGCATAATTTTATATTAAAATGTATTGTTTGTTAGAATTATTATAATGTATTAAAAGTAAAAGTATATTAATAAAAACGGTTCTGCGTGGTCAAGAGTGGTGAAAAAAATATGTAAGTAAGGATATGAGCTGAAAATGTATAAATATAATATTTATATAAAAGCGGAAAGTTAAAAAAAAATTGAGCTTTGTTATCTTTATAATACATGTAATAAAGCGATATATTTCATTCGCAAGAGCTAACAAAAAACTAAAACACTTTAAAAAACCCACGAAATCTAATATAATATTATAAATTTCTCAGTAGTCTCCCATGTAGACAATGTGCTATCGATGGCATTAAATTACGAGGTTTATTAATCTCTCACTTTGTGACCGAGCCGTTCACACAACATAACATATTGATCTGTTTTCGCGGGCCCCGTTCCATGGTTATCGATTAACCCTTGACCCGTTTTCCGTATACGTTACTATGTACCGCACTCACGTTTCCACGGGCTTCTTTCAAGGCCCGGGAAGGACGTCCCAAATGACTTTTTGATGGAAAACACACGCGAATTGTCACAAAGTTTGGTAAAAAGTCACCCCGAAGGCCGTTCGGGCAATTTCTTCCATTATTCACAAAGGGCAAAAAAGGGGGTTGACGATGTTTTTGTTAATGATTTACAAAAAGGCTGTCTGTCTTTTCGTGTTGAGTTTTGTTTGAAGATCTTAGCTACAGGGACTGTAATTTTTAGACTTTGGAAGAAGTTGGTATAGAAGGACGTTTTTTTTTTTTTTTTTTTTTTTTTTTGTAAAGAGTTAACAAAATGTTTGTGCATTTACATAATGGGACGTTTATTTTTTTTCATCACGCATCGAGTGGTTTAACATGTGTGACATGAGGGAATATGAGGTTACATGACATGATCTCAATGGTTGCGTGACGTAGAAAACTTTAGAAAAAATTCTTTAAAAAATTAGAAATATATTTAATTTTTTATGAAATTTTTGTTGAAATTTCCTTTATAAACTTCAAGCAACTTGTTTGTTAAAATACACAGAATAGAATTTTTAATTATTGTTTTCAACAACAAAAAATTATCGGGGCAGGCGGGGGGAAAGGGGGGGGGGGTAGTAAAGTTAACGTGACAGTACGTTACATGGGAGGGGACGACTAACAACGTGATGTAATAAATAAACGCTCTCCAACAATAAAACTTAAAATAATGCCATACACGCTAATAAAAATTTTTAAAGTTCAAAATTATTATATTTTTATTAATATCGTTGCATGTTTTTGACTTAAAATCAGTTAATAGGGTTGAATATCAAAAATCGGTTCTAATATCTAGAAATTTAATATTTAGAAATTTTTAATTAAGATTTAAAAAATTACTTATTTCCTTAGCATTCGGTACAATTAATATTCTTTAAAAAAAAACGTCACGAAAAATGGGCTCAAAAATTGAAAAATACAACAATAAACATTCAAAAGGATTTTTAAGTTAGAAAAAAAATATTTATAGCCAAAGACTCCCACTCTAATAAAAACCCTTCACAGAAACTCCTATTTATTGCAAAACAAGGAACTTCCCACAGTGAAAGTTCAAAACATCCCCAACAAAAAGTTATCAGCACCATCAGTATGGAGAGGCCTCAGAAAATGTCAGAACTTTTGACATTGACAGTATAAACAAATCTCCCCCCAGACCCTTGGTTCGAGTATATTATAGGGGGAAATTCGGGTGCTCGTAATCTCGATCACAGGAAGTAGTGACCTCCTTTTTTGTTTTTTACTCCCACCCCCTATTCGTTCCTTCCTGCCTCATTTTTTTTGGGTTGATAATTGACCATTTTTCTTCTCATGGAATTTCCCCGAAACTTGTGCGAATGTTCTTTATTATGGCAGGAGTTCCTCGAAGCACTGACAAGTTCTTTTTTTGTGTAGCTGCAACCTCGTATATAATTAATCACTGATATTTTTGTGTTCAAATTATTGATATACGGCATAATATTGGGTATCCGTCACTTGTTTAACTGTCTCTGTTATCTGAATAGCGCAACGCAAGTGTTATTTTATTGCAGAATTTGATATATTGTTTAGTAAAAAACAGTGTATAACTGAAATAAAAATAACAAGGGGATTTTGTAAAAATATTAATTCATGGGATTTCTCTATTATAATGAGCAATACAGAATAACATTAAAAACTCGACAGGTAAATTTTAACACGAAAACCTTATATTTTCTTCCCTAACTCCTCTATTTCATATAAGATTTTGAAAAGTAATAAGCATGGTAATTCGTTTCATATGTCACTGAATATGTTAAGCAATGTTTTTAAAAATGCCTAAATTCTTTCAGAAAAACGCGAGAATAGGGGAGGGGGGGGGGGGGGGGGGGGTCATTGACATTAAAAAAAAAATATTAATAATTTAATTATTAATGGCAACAAACTGTTTTCTGTTTCCTACAATTTCTCAAACAATTTTACTATCGATAAGTTAAACAATTAACATGTAAAGTGTTACTGGTTGGTAATTTTGTTGTTGTTCATAAATTCAACGTACATTTTGTGTACTCCACTGGCAAAATCCTTATTGAAACTATCTACGTTCTTGAAATCTACATCTTCATACCAAATACACAAGCCTTTTCCTGTATTTGAAACCGTTTCAGCACGGCAGGAGGCATGCTGTCACTTTTCAGTCACACCAAGCTGGCCCATGCAATTTTAACACTACTGTGCAAAAACCATCGTGAGTCATCCCACCAATCGGCCATGGCCGTCCAAATGCCCAAGGACGATAACATAAACAAATATATACGAGCAGCAGGGGTTCACTGGCCGATTACTAGGAGTGTAATCAGAGACTCGGAGGCCCCGATAAGCGGTATTCAGAGGGGGTTCGAGTGAGAGACGATATAGGAGAGGAGACCAGAAAAAAGATGTTACAAAGTGTATCAAGTGTCGAGACAGAGTATAGACTCTCACGTGAGCCGACGTTGGAGAGAAATTGTTTTAATTTGGTGAATTTTAAGTGACATTGGATAGGAAGGGCGGACAAAGTTTCTCTCAGATGGCTTCGTTCAGAGATAATTTAAGGGTTCATCGAAAGAATATACCAAACTATTTTTTTGAACGATTGTATTAGTAAGGTTTGTTTGGAAATGTTAATTTAAGGGTTAATTCAAATGAGATACAGAAACAATAAAGCGACAGCAATTATATTAAGAAATTTGTTCGTTTTAAGATAGTTAGATTCACTATATAAATAAATTTACTAAACGTTAAAACTACCACTGACTGGACTCTTTTCAATAATATCCTTACAGCTAAAAACCACTCTGATCGCTCAAACTTCCAGCATTTTGGAAAAAACTTAATCGTTAATAATTACACCGGATAAGGACGATCTTGTAGACCTATGGACGTAGTAATGGACAGCATCAAATTTTTTGTTCCAATTTATACCGATTTTTGTAAATTTTTAGAAATTTCTTGAAACTGCATTAATTACTCACTAGAATTAAATGTTCTATTCACTAGCAGATTAATGCACGCAGATTCCACGCAAAAGGCCAGAGTTCAAATCCCGGTAATAAATTTTTGTTAACGTGTTCGGGTTGGAAACAATGGCGATCCGCTAATCAAGCACTCCTGACGAAGGTTATAAATCCATCCGGTATATAAAACTGCTCCAAGGGGGCAATCTCTATTCAAATATTTTATTTTCTTCATTTCAGTACCGAACTGTTTATTTTGTTTTTTTTATACTTTTTATGCTTCCAATTATAAATAATTATTGTGTTTCTGTTATGATTAATAATTAATACATATTTAAATATAACCACAGATAGGATTAATTATGCAGGATGGTCACAAATTATTGGGCGATGGTCATTGTTCTGTTTAACTACATATAATAAACCATTTTCTTCGCTATACTTTAACTACTTTGCGTGTTGCTACTAAAGCAACAAGAAATAAAAAAGTCCCCCATTGCCAAGCACTCTTGGGAGCATAATCATAGATTGAATTTTTCTTACCCACATTTAATTTGCAAACCCAAATCTCCAGTCGAACTTGACTTCCTGGAGGCGTTTCATATTTATAGCAATATTGATTCAATTGTCAATGGAACATTTGCGATTCCAGTATTTCCCGCTTGATGTCAAACAAAAGTTAACTCCAACCGATTGAGATAGTTTTTGTTCTTTGGAAACACTTTCAATTCTGGGTTTATTTTCATTTTATTGTGCACACAAGACTTTTCATTTCTGCTGATGAAGGGAGATGCATCTCCCGAAACATGTCTAGATTTTATGTATTTTTTATTACGTAGTTTTAACGTCGCATTTATATTTTAATATTAAAACTAAGCTACTTTGTTTTAAATATAAGCAAAGTAGATGAGCAAAAGTAATGTTTAGCTATTCCAATATACAGCTGATTGTGGTCCAGCCAAACAGGCATGTAGGTATAGATTTTTCATGGGGGTAGTTTGAGTACTAAGTAACTTATTCTCCCCCCGCCTTCCAAAAAAAATTACCCCCCCCCATTTTTTTAAAACTTATTAATTTTTATTCAAGTAAACAGGAATACGTTGGCATATAAGTATCGAAACAACTACATTAATCATTAATTTTTCATTAGTAAATATTACTCCTTAATACTCCTTAATTATGTAATAAATTTAGAGAACACATTTACATTTTTCCGTGTTTAAAATAATATATGGATCTCGTTTTAAAATCTTTTCCCTTCGTCCCCAAAATTCAAATGTTATATAATGAAACACGATGACGTCATGTTACGTTTATTTTGGGATAAAAATAACCTCAAAACATGTTTTTGAAGCCTTTTGAAAACTATTTTCCGGGGAAATTACCAGGTTTTTCCTCATACAACTCAACAAGAAGTACTATACTAGAAATTGAAATTTTTCTATTTTTTAAAGTATTTTTATGAATTTTAAATTAATTCGATTTTTAATTTTTTTTCTTGACTTTCAATGGGAGGGGTCTGAACCCCCCTGAACCACCCCCTACCTATGTGCCTGCAGCCAAACATTAACTCAACAATTTGTGACTACCCTGCATATATTTTTGAAAACAACTGCAAATGCGCTGAGAGGTGGTGGGGGGGGGGGGCACAGTGCAAGGCCACTGCAATTCACAATAATTGAGATTTCTAAGGGATATGGAGAGAGAGAGAGACATAAAGTCGACAAACGTATCAGCCAAACAGTGCCTCACGCACCTTGCCATCGTCGCGTGCATCTACAACTCCTTGGGGCGGGCCATCCCTCTTTCATTGAATAAAACTTGGCCATTAACCAAAAATCCAAGGATCGGGTACGTGTGTTGGTTTCCATGAGCAACGACTTGAAAACCCCCAGTCGATATATCTCTCTCTCCCTCGCCCTCCTCCGCCCCTGCCCCGAAATCGTAAGGGGGGGGGGGGGGATTGGTGAGCGAAGGGGAGATATTGCTTCTTTGGTTTTTGGAAGGTTCTGGAAAAGAAACAATAAAAGGGTTGTCTTTTTCCAGTTCGATCGAATGCATAGGGGGGGGGGGGGGGTTCCCTTGGCTACCGTTTCAGGTTTTTGTTTGTGAATTGTTTTGTTTTACCAAAAAAAAGTTTTTTTAGTGTGCGTCTGTGTGGCGTGGACTTTGATATTTTCCGAAGGAGCGGCGAGATTGAATTTGAGTTTTTTTTCTTCCGGTCATGATTGTTGTGCGGGAGCTGTAATTATAGAGCAAGTTCAATTGCTAGGCGGTGGATTGCGCTTTGGTGGTTATTCTGCGATGAAATGAGTTCGGGGAAGGATGTCTAGGCCTATGGATGTCTATGGACGGAAGGTCACGGTTTTGAAGGGGATACAAGGAATATCGTTTTGTTGGAAATGTGCGTTGCATTAACGTTTTTTGTTTTTTAATCTAAAAATGTTATTTTTAGTAATTGCGATTGCTCTTTTTCTTCGAATCCAAAATCCAATTTTAATGATGTATTTTTAATATGGTATGATTTAATCTGTATTTCATGAACATCAGTGGAAAGATGAGTGAGGAGCCATAGAATCGGTAAACTTATTGAAGCATTAAACATTTCACTTCCTTAAACTTTTATGCAGAATAATATATTTCATACAATATATATTTTTTGGTATTTTATAAACTAGTAGTTTTGAAAACAGTAGACCTCGCGACCAGAGATAAAAAAACATAAACGTCGATTTTAATGGAGATGGTGGAGTGTAAAATAATGAGGCCAATTTGCCAAATATTTCGTGTAATTATTTATTGAAAAAATTTCAATGCGTAGCTTGTTAATTGACTCTGGCCCCTTCTAATCTTTCATCTAATACTATTAAACGAGCAATGTCACTATATTTGTTTGTTTGTTCGTTTGTTTGTTTGCACAATCTCCAAATCCGCTCTAACGATTTTCACGAAAGTTTATGTACTACCAATTTTCGGGGTAAAAATTCGATTGGGACAGGTTTCATCTTCGAAAAATTTCATTTAGAGGGTGAAATAAGCAGATTAAAAGTTTATATTTTATTCTTTTCATTGCAAATTATTCATCGCGTATGAGTTAGTAGGTTATATGGCAATAACAGCTAAACGTTATTTAATTCGTCATATGTTATTTTAATTTAAAACGTGTAAAATATCTTGATGATATATTTTCATTATAGTTTTTTATTCTAAAATAAAGTATTTTTTTCTCATAAATAAACGAAAGAAACATCAGTAAATTAAAATTAAAATTGAAAAACCGTTTGCGTTTTCAAATAAAGAAAAAACATTCTAATCACGTGACTTTTTCGTCTACTAAATACTATAAGTTTTCTAATAAATATTTAAAAAGAACTTGAACAAAAATCGTTTGCATTTAAAATAAAGTTTAAAGAAATTTAATCTTGCGATTTTTTACTATGTTTATTTACGTGACGTCATAAATGGAATACACACGAGCAAGTTTTTAAAATTTTGTATAAGAAAATATCGTTTGAAAAATTACGTAGTATTTTTTATATTCCATGTAAAATGGATATGTATTTCTACAAATAGAACATGGAATTTTCAATTCAAAATATGTTTGATTTGATGCAATTTCGTTTGTTTTGCTAAGTATTTATATGCCAAAGGAATCAATTGGATTATGTTTTATTAAATTAATGTTACGTGTTATTTATAAAATATATATTTATTTACATTTAAAATAAAACTTTGTTCCACATTTTTAGTTGATAGATTTTATTTTACCAACTGTTTAAAAATACTTTTTTAAGCTTTTATATTCAAATGGAATTAATTAAAAGGAGTTTTATTAAATTAATTTTACGCAATATTTATAAAGGTAAAAAAATATTTTTATACATTTAAAAACTGTTTTGTTCTATACATCATCGGTATTTGATAGGTTTTATTTTCCCAATTGTTTTTTTATAAATACACTACTATTACTGATAGCATTAAACGAGAAACTGAATTTTTTTTGTGAGTTTAACAGTTTTGAAGATATGTTTTAGAAAATTTGAAAAATGGAACGTTTCCAAAAATTTGTGTTTGTTTACTGTGGACACTTTGCACTGCTTTTTGCTGTAATTAACATGACATCTTTAAAGATACAAGAAACTTCATGCGCATTTGTTATTGGTTGGCGACCACGTGGTTTGTTATTCACCAATCACAGAGGCTAATCGACCATGCGTTTTTGTTAATCCGTCAAAATTTTAATCTTGAGACCATGTCATGCATAGTGTCTATAAAAATGGTTTGTTATTTATTCTACATTCTAATGAGTAAATAATTACCAAAAAAGTTAAATAGTTTGAAATACTAATTTTTTTCTGGAAAACTGATACCACTAAATTTTGTCACATTCTGAATGTAAAAGCAACATTCCTATGACCTTTTGTTCATAGTTTTTGTTTTTATGTAGTATTTATTTTTAAATTTGAAGCAGCTGGTAATCGTTCAAAATTTGTTTGTGATATTTTCATAATGAATGTACAGCGTAGAAAAATTGCGCGAGGTTGATTCTTACCTTACCTAATTAATTTAATATGAAATAGTTCTCTATAATAAATTGTATTAGTTAGTAATAATTTAATAATGAACTGTTTCACAAATTACGTAAGTAAGTTTAGTTTCAAGCAGAGAGGGATTGAAAATGAGTAATGAGGTTTTACAATAGAACAACGGAAAAAGAGTTAAAAAAAATTTCATTACCAAAATTTAAAATCACTTTTAAATATAAATTTGACATTTACTATGCATGTGTTTTAAAATTAATTTACTTTGCTATTTCAAATAATTCTTCTTCTTTATTAAAAGATTTGTTCGAAAACCCCTGTCTAATTAAATATGAAATTGTTTTCGGTATTAAATTGTATTATATAGTAATAACTAAATACTGAATTGTTTCTCGTATTACGTAAGTATGTTTTGTTTCAAGCAGATATTTAGATGAGTAACGAGACTGTACAATATAACAAAGGAAAAAGAGTTTAAGAGTTTTCAATTGAAACGTACATAGTAATCTAAACGCTTGAAAGAAAAAGTTTTAATATACACACATGGAAATTAATTTAATTTAAAACTATTTTTAAAAATAAACTGTAAATATGTTTTAATTTTTTTTTATCGTGTTACTTCAAATAAGTATTTTATTAATAAAAATGTGTTCGAAGTAACTATTTTTTTTAGAACCCATACTACTAGCGACCTACACAAATTTTATACTGTGTAACCTTTTCCTCGGTAACCTCTTCAAAATTATGAAATATTCCTAACAACAGCCACAAATTTAATTTAACCATTATAATTAATAGTTAAGTGGTAAAATTATATTATTTTTTACTAAATTAAAGATGAAACTGCTTTCATCACTACGATTAATTCCGAATAACACATAAAATTATTCAAAATAAGTAAAAAAAAATATTATTGATTAAACGTTTAATAAGAATATAAAATGCTGTTCGTTCCTTATTATTTGTGTTTGCAGGTTGAAGATAAAAATTACCGAAATAATTTTGCAGTAACAAAAAATAATTTTATAACCATTATCATAATATTCTTAATAACAAAGACTACTTTGTATAGCATTTAAAAATCCATTCAATTACTCCAGAGTTAGGCAGAAGCAAACATCGCTACAAATTGTTACTTAAAATATTGAACAATTGTCATGGTTTAGCATGCAAACGAAAATAACTTTGTGCTACAATTGTGTGAATGGTTGTATTAGAGACGCTCAGGATCATTAAAAATATTATTTTAAATTACTTTTGCAGAATTGATACGGTATCTTTGCAATCATGACACTTTTAACCAATCGTATGAGCATTTCAATGAACTTATTTCGATAATTAAGACATTATTAGATGATAAAATATATCATGAAACGTCTAACCATTGATATGGACATTTCAAAATATTTGCATTTGATTCGATTCATTAGAAATGTTTCTAAGTAATAAAATATGCAAACGAGCTGGGCTCGGTCCCCTGGTACTTTATATTAAACCAATTGACTTTTAAAGACAGAGGCTTTTTAAAAACCGTTGGAGTTTCACCACTGTTAAAAAATATTATGACCTTGCACCAAAATTTGGTACCCATTCAGCAGGATCCAACATTTGGTGCTCAGTTTCACCATTTTATGGTGCTACCACGGATACCATTTAATGATGATGCACCAAAACTCATAACGTTGCATAAAAGTCAAAATTCGAGTTTTCTTAGTAATAGTATTTTTGTTGCGAAGCTGGCAACCCTAGATCACAACTTTTTTACTTTTCTTTGTCAAAACCAACGATCGGGCTCGAACTAGGAATCCTCTGATTCATAGCTGAACGCCTTTATTCACTGGGCCACGCAGGAGGCATTTGTTCGTCGTTGTCTTTCTTGGAGGGGATTCCTCGGCTTTATTCGGATAAAGGATGTTTGGCTCAACCTTAGATTCCACCATAATATCGTGTAATTTTGCTGCAGACCTCAGATTTGCACCAAGATATGGAACATCGTTGAACCGAAATTTTTAACTGTGTATAGAAACAAATAAATGTAAGAATTATGCGATAAAGAACAGTAATGACATTTCTCAAAGAGCAATGGGATGCACCCTATTGCTGTTATTTCAAAGACTTTTTCTGCTTGCAGCTTTGGAAAGAAAACTGCTAAAGGTGTCTCCAAACCTTATGTATAAATAACCGAGAGGGGTTTCTCCTTTTTTAAAAAAGCGCCTCACTAGGCGAAAACTTCCCCATTTGTGGGCCTCTTGGAGTACTTCTTTGCCCTTCTTGTAAAGTAAAGTTTCGTCTTAGTGAAAGAAAGTAATGATAATTTGTAAATACTTTCATAAAACTTTTAATGAAATTTTAGGAAGAGGCGCATCAAAAGTGATATAAAAAATTCGATTTTTTTTTTAAGTTAGAAATTCAATGATTGTTTCCTTATCATGCAACGTTGAAATGAATTTTCAAAGTCGAGTTTGTAGATTTCGTAGAACTCTTCAATAAGATAATATTTTATAAGATAGATATTTTTCTTAAGAGCCAATGAACCGAGTTTGGTTTTCCCTCTTGCTCAGGAAAAGATACACGGTTATGCGATTGATTTATCTCAACAAAAATGTAATAGAAAAAGAAAAAAAATTGCAAAAATTATAATAACTTTTTAAAAGCGTTCTTTAAAAACTCAATTATAAGAAAATATTTGAAGAAAATCAACCATAATACTGAATAGTAATAAAAAAACAACAGAAAAAAACTCCGGAAAATACCCAAAGATAACTGAGAAAATTAATATAAATATGATCCTTTTTCAGTTCGATTTCGCACGTGCGATTTCCCCTTTTAAACAATATGTAAAGGTATATTTATATGAAAAGAAGAGAAAAGGATGTTTCTTATTAGCATTCCAACATCAAAATCACAATCAATTGATGCTAAGTAAACATTTGTAATTTGCATAATTCGGCACATTTTTGTAAAAAAATTTCGTATCTTTAGGCTGTTTTCAGACATGAACAACTAATATCTAACATTAGACGGCATTCCCATTCTTCCATTCCCACAACAAGGGGGGTTGAAAGTTTGAGTCTTATCTCCTGCCAAACATTCGTCGTGAAGAGGACGCTGGCCTGGTGTACGTTAAATCTGTTCTAATGTCCTCACGTTGGTCGAGGTGTGGAAGTTTTGAGAATGGTATTCAGCTCAGATCAGGGGTTGTGACAACCCCTGATCTGAGCTACAAAAATGTTATGGTCAGATGATGGATAACCCGGTTGTCCATCATCTGACCATAACGTTATTTTAACGGTTTACGGTTTGACGTTAACGGTTTAAAATTTTAAGGCTATTTTTCCAGATCTTTCCTGGGTAGATTCCATTGTGTAGCTCTAGTGCGATGTTTTTTTAATCAACCGACCGAAAGCAAGCACAAGAAAGGTTAAAAACTCCTGAGCAAGGTTAAGAACCCCGAATCTTGAAACAGTCATTCATTATCAGATCACTTGGCGAGAAATGATATATTTTCCACCCTTTTTTTTCACTTCACCGTTTGACGAATCTCTTTTTCGCGCCATCTCCCTCTGGACGAATCACGTGGGTTCTCTTCCGTTACTCATCCAATGAGCGAGGGTCGTTGACACCACAACGTGACGTAAATCTCGTGTTCGTCGTCTGCATTTAATGATGTCTTCGGTTTTGTGTTATTCTTTTTTTAGGACCCGTTAACTCGGCATTTTTTTTTTTTACTTGATGGTATCTTTCGCTCTGGAAAAGTGAATACTCTCCATTGTGACGCGTTTCATTTTCTTCAGCTCGATGTTTAGAGTTGCTTGCGTCGACATTTTTGTGATCCTGACGAGGCTGTGACACAAATCGATTTTTTTGTTCTGTGTGCATTGGCGATTTGCGTCGAAATGTAAAGGATGATGAATTGTGCATTGACTAAGAAATATTCAAAATATTAGATAAACCTATTGATATTTTGTTCTCAAACAATACTGAGTTTCATGAAAAGTTATCATGTTGTCTTCATGTTAATATTGCAAGTTCACAAGGAAACAAAAGTCATATTTTTTTCTTAATTGGAGAAATAGGCTGTCTAGAGCAATTTTTTAAAAAATTGTTCCTGCTGTGGTTGTAAAATAATTTTTTGGTTTGGTGAATTAGCGTCGCACTAGAGCTGCACAGGCTATTGGCGACGGTTCGGGGTTTATCTCGAAGGAAAGACCCTGAAACACATACACATTCATACATGCACCTCGTTTATTTTAGAACCATGATCAGATGACGAGGAAACACATGAACTGGCACCCAACGCCTTCAATAGACGTCGGGACTTAGGACCCCGATCAGATTTATCGTGCTACACGCTGTTAATTTTTGCGGTTGTTCTAGACAACTTTTCTAGTATTTTGTAGCGAAGTGTAAAATGATGCTTTCAACGAACCACATACGGCAAAGACGAATATGAGATTCTCACATACTTTTGAAAAGATTTGAAGTGCCCATGGGATAAACGATGAGAGTCCATAAGAAAAAGAACCTAAATCCGCTTTTGTTGAAATCTATAAGCGCTTTACGTTGTGTATTTGGCTAAGGCCCGTTGCCCCCCCCCCCCCATTAATCTGGAAACCCTAAAAGTTGGGAATTTCAATTTCTAAAAACCCCGAGTTGGGAAAATTTATGCCTGAAGCAAATTTATATCATTAACAAATGGAAGCTAGGGTAGATTAGAAATCGTCCAACTTGTAAGATTACATTTAAATTACACCTCAGAACAGACACTGCATTGGAATATGGGTGCAACAAATCAATGCTTGTGAGAGAACTGTTGTTACCTAAAAAATATATAAAAAAAAAGATAAAAAATGTCGATAAGTTGGAACTGGGAATTTTCAGCACAATTGAGTTGGGAATTTCGAATAGTTGAGTTGAGAATTTCGAATCGTTAAGTTGGGAAATTTCTTGTTTCAAACCCCCCCCCCCCCCTCTCCTCTATTTGTGTAATGGCACTGATAGGGCTGTGTGTTTGCTTTTATACTAAGTTGTTAAAACGGGAAGAGCAATGCTTTTTCATCAAAAAACAACAACAAACAAACATTACAAAATCAGAATGCTGTTCTTTCCGTAGACCCTTTTCATTTACAAATGACTATTTCTATTTAACCAGTGATGGCAAAAACCAGTGAATCTTCTCCAAATAGTTGATGTTGGCAGCCATAGGTCAAGGTGTTATTCATTAAGTTTAATCTAAGACTGATTGTCAATGTACACCCCATTCCAAGTAACTGCTTGCTTTTATTTATATGTCGACTCGGGGATAGTCAACTGAAATGTCAATGAACCCCTGTTTTCACATGGATTAGGGTAGGACAAATCCTGTGTATTTTCGAAAAAGGGTTATCCATTCCCTCAAATATAACTGACTCGTTATGAGCAGGATATAGATATTTTTTTTATTGAAATCCCCATATGTGAGCCATTTAAATTTTCCCTCGATTATTGGGCTTTAAAAAAGATTGCATGTCAGAAAATTGTATGAAAAGAAGCGAACACTCATTGATTGACAGTCGACACTGAACGAGGCGTATAAGTTAACCCAGTGGTTGGCAAACTCATTAGTCAACAGAGCCAAATATCAACAGTACTACGATTTAAATTTATTATGAGAGCCAAATGTTTTAAACTTAAACTACGTAGGTTATTAAATAGTTAGGGTCATCCTTAGCTGGCATTTGCTAAAAACGTCCTCAATCTGATTGACGTGTGTTCGCTTCGATCGACCCATTCCAACTCTCCCATCCACACTCGTCTTGTATATTTGTTTCGTCAATCTCCTATCGTTCATCCTCTCTATATGTCCAAACCACCTCAACATACCTTTCTCAATCCTTGACACTACATCTTTCATTCCACAACGCTACTTAAAATTAACTTAATAAACTTTACTTACAGTTTTAAGTCTTAGTATAAACTATAGGCACGTTGAATAAAACTTGATATCATACTCAATAACGATATTATTTATTGATCAAAATAAATTGTTAGGTATCCATAAAATTAAATCATAACAACGACTGAAAAAAACTAATGCGATCAATGGTCTTGTCTCTCCTTGGAAAGTTTGGGAAAGTTAAGTTTGTATGTTAATTTTCTTAATTTTGGGCCATGAAGTTTCAATCGCACTGCATGTACGCGCCTGCAAAGTGTATTTTTTGTACAAGAGCCACACTCAAGAGGCCAAAGAGCCGCATGTGGCTCGCGAGCCGCGGTTTGCCGACCACTGAGTTAACCAATGGATGTTATTTTCTCTGTCTAGCTTTGCGCGCAAAGTTTTGCTATGAAAAAAACACACTTCGATTTTCCTGCTACTCTCTGTGGTGAGAAAATATTTTGGCATGCTAACCATAATCTCATGCATGGTGTCGGCGTACTAACACTATGTTACGCTTTTAGGATAAACCATTCCGACCCTATAACTCCGTTACAAATAGCTCAATGAACATAAATTTAGTCACGCTCGATAGGGAATTAATGATGTTTTATCCATAATGAGAATAAAGTACGAGGAGTCAGACATAACAACTTGTGTATATTCCTTCTTTTGGCAAGGGTTTTGTTTGCAGCTGAACCTTATTTCTATAATCTGCTGAAATGGCGTTCACCTAAAACAATTTTGACCGGGCTTTGACACAAACACATTTGATTTTTAAACTACTTTTTGTGTCCATTATTTGATATTTTATTTTTTAAATGAATAATAATTATTACTACGTACATATAATGATTTACATATAACATGATAATAACGATTTTTTCATAAACGTACATGAATTACAAATATTCGTTGATAAAGCATTATTGGTCCAGTTTTAGTAAGAATTCCCATAACAAAATGAAATAAATGTGTTTGCGTCTATGTCTATTTTCGTTTTGTGAAATTTCATGGATCTACCACACAATTGCACAAAACCCAATTCAAAAATAACGAAAACTTTCCAAGCTTTCTCGTTAAGAGTATATATAATCAAAATCCAAACTATTCACTATTTATTTATTCAATACCACCCCTTTATCCAATAAATTCGGTGTTTGTATTTGCAGATAAATATTCAAATTTCTTTCACTCTACCGAACCCCATTTATCACTGTCTTATTTATAACGCCTCTACTGCTGGCTGTTTTATTATACAAAATAAAACTGAATTGTTTATATAGTTTTTAAGGGTTCTCCGCGGACAAAGGCATAGTTCAAAGTCAATATCCCCCCGTCCAATTTGAATGATATATAAATGCAGCATGTTTTTGGCATGGTTGGCGCCCAGGCTTTTTGCCAAAGTTCTTTTCTATTTCCAATTCGAGGTTCAACGTCTTGATTTAAATATATGAGAAGCCATAGAATCTCGGATCTAAAACATTAAAAATTCGCCAACAAAGATGCCATATAAATTTGAAAGGCTTCTTTTAGAAAATTATAGTAAGTACACTTTAAGCTATTTCAATGCAGTAATAATTTAAAGACTGTGTTTCCCTCCTTTCCCCCGACCCACTTTTTAAAAATTAAAATGTTTTTTTTTTTATTTATTTCAAGAGATATTAATAATGGGAAATCTTTGCTGAGGATTAGTGATTAGTTGATGATTAGTTCTCACATATTATTTTCCCATCATTTCCTTTTAACAAATTAAAATATCAGAATATTGAAAGAGTGCGGAACAATAAGTGTCCACTTTAACTGAGTCGTCTAGTTTCTTAAACCACTTTTGATAAATTTTTCAAGAGAAACAAAAAAAACAATTAATTGCATTATTTATGGAAGAATTTTTTTTAAAAATTGGTATTAAATATACACAGGTCTGAACCAAATTTTAGCTCTGTATAAGTATTACTTTGAGAGAGAGAGAGAAAAGTTATTTTGGATATATCTGGTTTTGCAATGAAGCTATGGGATTTATCTGGTTTTGCAACAAAGCTGTGTGATGCAGCTTGAGTGATGTAAGCTGTGTGATGTAGCCTATCTCGATCTATTTTGTAAATTTTATTTAATATGCTTTGCAGACATATGTTAAAAAAAAAATTATAATAAAATATGCAAAATTAAGAAAAAAGTCAAATGTGGCCCATTTTTCCTTAAAAGAGTTTACTTGAATTGCATTATCATGAGTGTTTAAATGGTAGAAATTTGAATCGATAACACAACTAATTGTTTTAATTTTTAAATCTAAGCAATTTTGACGTTTATAAATGAATTTTCACTATAAATCGTCACATCTTTACTGCAATTTTGCGTTTTCGTCCAAAAAGGTATAGGAATCTTTATTACTACATAAATTCAATATTTTTTTTATTTCATAATTTTTAAACTCCCCCAAGTTTTCGATTATTATTAGGAAGAATATAAAAAAAACTTTTTCGCTTCCAAACAAAAATAAATCTATCAAATTCGAAGAGAAATTTGCATATTATCTCGGGCTAGCGCTTTTTTTGAGAAAAAAAAAATCATCAAAACATTCCGTGGAATGGAATTTTCTCATCTTGAATTCTCTCCCCTTCTTCTCAATTCAACCCCCCCCCCCCCCTTCAAGACAACCCCTCTCCTGCCGTGATGCTATTTTGGTCCTTTTGGCAGAGAGCCAAGTTTCACGGATCCGACCAAGGTTGCCAGCTTTGAAATTTCAAAAATGCCAAATGAAAGGAAACCAATCGCCAACAATCCAAGGAAATGCTGCATTTTCTTCAAAAATTTCTGAAATATGTATATTTAGAACCGAAACAGAATAAAGGAAATCCAAAACGAAAAATAATCAAAAATAGCTTTAAAAAAAAATAACGGCTTTTAGAAAGGCGACAGCATAAAAGTTCGCCAAACTGGCTGCATTTTGCCAAATTTTGGTGTACTTTGGATGGGTAGGGTTTTGAATGGAGAAAGCGTGGAAAATCGGATCGAATTCTGTTCGCTGTGTTTGGGTTTCTCCTTTTCCTTCTGAATCGAATCGTGTACTATTTTCAAATTGTGCAAAAATATTTGCTTTCGTTGTTTGGCAACATGCGTTGCTCATTTTGAGCAATGCATTGGGTGTAATGACTTCTGCGAATATTGATTTATCTAATTGCCGCTGGAGTATAATCGAAATATGTTCATTTATATGAATTGAATTGGATTTTTCGCATTGTAGAAATGAGTGCTTGGAGAACTGTCTGCATTTATCTAGTATTTATAAAATCGTATTTGTTGAAAGACTGACAAGGAGGCCGACTAAGCGCTTTGTTTTCGTCTTTATTTTCGTTCCCAACCCTTAGGGGTTAAATTTATACAACGCGCAAACGACCTCCTTTAATAACACCAAATAAAAAATTTAGGCATGAAAATTTATTTTACCACTAAATATAATATATGTATTAAGTATCGTGTATTTTGTAAATAAATTTATTACTGAAAAATTATATCACATTTACTTTAATTACTGATAGTAGCATTTTCAACTAACGAACTTAAAGTGGGCACAGTACCCAAAAATTTGTAAAGTTCACGATTTTTTTTTGTTTTCTAAAATAATATAGTTGGGAATCTTTGAAACACGCTTTCAAAATTCTAGACCTGTATCTATATTTCATAATGAATTATTTGAGATTTTACGCTGGATTAACAGGTATGCTTTTCAAGGACGAAAACTTTATATCGTTTTTCTCTATGTTTGTTTGATATTAAGTTTATTTGTCTTGATATCAAGTTTTTCGAAACGTTAGGGCTTCTTTTATTATTAATGGAGAAATGTATACTTTTTAAAGCACATTGAAAAATATGTGTATATTATAAATTTACTGCGAATTAGCTCAAAGCGTAGTATGTTTTTTTTTAATTATTAAAGTAAAAAAATGAGTTTTAAGGTCACATTTTGTGTTATTATGAATAACTAATTATATAAGTCAAATACATGTGGTATATAACATATGAATGCCAATTCTCATTTATTATAGTTCAAAGGCTCTAGAAAAAAATTTGGTGAAAAACAATATTTATAAAAGTCTAAACGTTTTAAAAAAAAGCATAAAAAAATTCAGAAAAAGTTAAAATGTTTAAATAAAAATACAAGCAATTAGAAATGTTGTGTTAAATATTGTTATCTTATATGAATTTAAATAATATAAATAAAATTTTTTATTTAAAAAGTTTAATAAAACTTAGTGGTACAACGATACATCTTTAAACATCGACCCTCTCATAGTAAAGATAATGTTTGAAGTTTGAACTTATAAATGTTCTACAACTTCGATATTTTTAAACAAGTAATCTAAAAATTAAAATTGTTAAGGGTGGTAGTATTAAATTGTAATTTTTAACCAGAATATAAATAAATAATCTCTGATTATAGTTATCACTGCAATAACTGTCCATTGATACGAAGTAATTTTTGTTGATAAGAACTAGGAGATTATCTCAGTAGCAAAATGTTCTATGTTTAACTGATACTCAAGAGAGAATTAAAGTAATTCTGTTTACAGCTGTTTTCAACTTTTATGGAAATTATTGCAGAAACGGTTTTATTTGCTTGTGTAGTTGTAGTTGTTTATTTGTTTCACCAGTTGCAAAGTAAGGATGCATATAGTCTCAAATATAAAAATAAACTATTTCATTTTTCTGCCCAAGTGTAAAGTTTAAATGACTTCTTTAAGCTCAGTTTGCGCATCATGAAGTCTATTGTCAAAAATATCACAGAAAATAATAAGTTTTTACTTTTTCAAAATTCCACAAAAAGTAATTGAAACTAAAATAACTATTGTCATCTCTTCCATGTTACTGCTAAGATGTTAAGTTAGTTTAAAAAACATCTTCATGTCCTCAAAAATTACAGCATAAGCAAATCTATTAATATTATTATAACATTTTGACCATTGAATTTGTAAAATGAAATTATTGAAATTGTGATAGAATACTAATTATCATACTTTGCTTTAATTTGGGTAAACCAATGTTATTGTTTAAGGTTATAATAATATAGCACTAGCTCATTGATATATCACACTTAATATATAAGGGGAAAGTTGAGTATAACTGCAATGGACAACGGCCAAAAAAGTCAGTAATGAAAAATATGTTTCAAACCATTTCCTTTTTAGAGTAGGTTAAGATACTACTAAAAAACTTTGTTTAAAATAATTGTTCAATAAAACAATTATACAATATTTTAATTGTAAAGTAATATAATTGCACAAGATTTGAATTGTACTACAATCTAATTGTGAAATATTTTAATTGTACAATAAAACAATTATGCAATATTTTTATTGTAAAATAATCTAGTTATGCAATGTTTCAATCGTACAATTATCCATTTCTACAATGATATATACATAAAAAGTATATCTACAATATACTTAAGAACTAAACCAAATTTCTTCATTAATAAATTATTTTGTAAAGATATTACTAATTTTTATCGTATGGCCAGGAAAAAAAACTCGGTGCGATTAGTTTGTTTTTATGTTTTAACGATAGATGTCGCCACTAAAATGCTTTCTCTAAAGTTATCTTTTCTCTACTGCTTTTCACCAACGAAATTAAAATGTTTGGAGAACAACACATCTGGTAGTAATTCTGCTGTTCACTTTAGTTATTTTTTTTAATTAATCTGTATAATATACGACTTATTAGAAAATCGTAAAAAATCGCTGTTCTGAAATTACTAGAGTTCTTCGAACATCGTTGAAAAATGAATTTTTAGAAACTAATTAATATAATTATTAATTTCACCAAATTTGGGAATTTTAGAAAAATTATCAGGTTCATAAAAAATATCATATTTTTCAAAAATATCTTATTTGGGAAAAAATTCAATTTTTTGTTTAGTAAACAAATAAAACTTAATACTTCAGATGAGCGTTTTATTTTATTTATTTTAATCTTCAACAGGTGGCGCTCGATATACCTTTACGAATAGACGAAATGGGCGAAAGTCACATCAGCTTATTTTGGCTTATTTGACAACAACGCATTCCAGTTTCTAATTAATTCGTACCTGTTGTTTCAAAAGACGAGTTATTTAAAAGTTAATTAACGATAATAGGTTTTTCCTAATGCTATTAATTATATTTTACGGCAATTTTAATTTTAAAGAAGACATTCTATTTATTTTTTTGTGAAATGCGATTTTGTAAAAAGATGTTAAATTTCTGGTTACATAACAAAGCTAATTTTATAGCATGTTTAAACTCGTTTGAAAATTAAAAAAAATGTTATAATTATATGGTTTTATTCCCTTTTTTATTTCTTACTCCAATAACTCTTATTTCTCTATTCATCTTTTTATTGCTGTATTTTAAGAACAATTTAAAGTGAATATTTTAAATTTTAAATCTCATTCAAGATTCTAGTGCCTAAATCGATCAATGCTTTATAAATTAAATTTTTTTATCTAAAGTTGAAGAAACATTATTTTTACAATAGGGTGATGAAAATGGGGCAATCTACTGTTTATTTTTATCCAATAGGATTTTCATTTTTATAGATTTTTAATTAACAATATTTTTTTGAATTTGAAAGTGTCAAACTGCCCTGCTTAATATCTGTCAAACTTGTAACAATTTTAGATTACCCTTACCATATACTAATTTCCGTTGTTTCGTGCTTCTCTACGTAATGCTTATAAAATTGATAAGAATTCGTAGGAATGGGTTTCCTTCTAGAATTTTTTCAGATCAAGAAATAGCTAAAATTAATCTATAGTTTATTTCGAAAATGCTAATATGCCCTCATTGGATGTTGAATCTACGAAATCGTATTAAGAACAGGCTACCATTAATTAAAAAAAATTAATTTAATTTTTAAATCACTTTCTTCTGTACAAATAAATAGCAAAGAAAATTAATATTTACTTGAAACGTACTACGATGGAAACTGCGTGGATTTCAGCCATTTGCAGAGCACAAAATGGGAATTATATTTATTCGATTAAAAAAAAAATAAGTACAGTAGAATTCCAATTACCAAGCTCCAGTTATCCGGATTGCTTTGAGGATCGCCAGTTATCCGGATCGCTTTGAGGATCGCCAGTTATCCGGATCGCTTTGAGGATCGCCAGTTATCCGGATCGCTTTGAGGATCGCCAGTTATCCGGATCGCTTTGAGGATCGCCAGTTATCCGGACCGCTTTGAGGATCGCCAGTTATTCGGATCGCTTTGAGAATAAAAGAAATCCACATAATCCACATTTTATAAGTTTCTTATCGGTGAATGATAAAAAAAATGTACAATACATAAGGTTGGAACATAACCTGGAAAACCGGGAACTATCAGGGAATTTTTTAATTCTGGAAAAATCAGGGAAATGTCCGGGAATTTTTCGAAATTACATAAAAATCAGGGAAATTTTCAAATTTAGATCATTAAAACGTCAATTAATATCTATTATGATCTTTATTTTGGGTAGTTTAATTGTCAATATTTCTTTTAGTTCTGAAAAAGAATTAAAAAAAAAGCATGGTTATTCGTATTTTCATTTTCATATTTTCAGGCTTTTTTTTCTGTAAAAACTTGATGGAGGGAGAAGCAAAAGCAAAGTGTGTTGAACTTTAAATTTTAAGCAACTTGTGAGGGGCTAATGAATATGCGATTTATTGAAGATTGGAATAGGAAACATGTAGCACATAAAACATTTAAAATTATCTTCAAGAGAAATAATTGGAAAAACTTGCTTTTTTTTTATTATCTGCTTCCAGAGAACACGTTTAATTACTGTTATGCCTGTCGCAATTCTATAATTTGTGTTGTATCCTTAAATTATTATTTTAACTGACAATAAGCATTGCTTATAATTTTTCCTTTATAATGCAATATATTTATTGTATTATTGTAGCGTGGATACTTTACTTCTATGCAAAGCATGTATTGCAACATTTCTTAATGTAATTGTAAAATCAGGCAAATATTTGTGGAAATCAGGCATCATGGAAATCAAGGAAATATCAGAGAACTTTTTTTACCAGAATTTTGTTGCCACCCTGCACAAGCTAAACTACATATGATACCAAAGCAAATTAATTTTTTTACTTAAAAATTAAATTTTTTCCTGAATTATTCAATTATCCGGTTATTTGATTATCCGGATAGGATCTGGTCTGGATACGGATAATTGGAGTTCTACTGTATGTGAAAATACAAATATTGTGTTGGCATACAATAAGCAATTTATGTCTTGTGATTCCTTCTTATGTTCTTTCTTAAAACAACAAATTGGAATCGGACTGAAATGGAAATTGGAAATGAGTTCAAGGTTTTTAGATTCGACGACAATAGCACCCAAATCAATTGCATTCTATACACTTTGAAATATCGATTTTTTTCTACCTAAATCCACGAATCGGACCATTGTTTCAATATGAAAATGAACAATACTTCCATTTACCACCTGGTTTAAAAAAAAACAAGAAACATATTACATTTGGTAATTTGTAAGAATAATCGCAAATATGCAGTTAAGATTTCTAAATAAAAAAATTAATATAGTGTCTATAAAATAAAGCATTGTAGCAAATAAAACTAGTTATAACTAACTAAAATCGATTTAAAAACTATCTACAAGTATTGTTTTCTAAACATAAAGAAATGAAATGACTTAAATTTAAATAACAACCAAACGTGATTGTTTATATTTCGCACAAGTGTGCATGGCATTTGATTGAAAGAAGAAAAATAAATAAATAGTTTTTCTCATTTGTGTAAAATTGGTCAAGGATCATTATGTGAATTGTAATAATTCAGGATGTGACACAAATTCGCCAAATATAATTCGGTAGTTGTTTAAAGCGAGGTTTTAAATGAGTTTCACTTATTGCCTTTAAATGCATGCAAACAAAACATGACTTCCTTCCAATTAAATTTCATCGATATTGCTATTGCAATACAGTTCATACCGAATTATAACAATTAATAGTTCTGAACTCCTAAGCAGTTCGTTCCTATAAAGAAAATAAAAATACACATAATTTAATGCGTTTTCTAAACAATGATTAAATATTTTTAATAGCTAAATCGAAATGAAAGGAATGTATTTTTTTTGTACTCTTAATATTCTATGCAATTTCCGTAACCATTTTTTTCTTTATCACTGTTTGCATCATACTATTGACTTGTTGTGTTGTGACAGAGAAATTGTGGGCATGATTTCATTAAAGTTTGCTTGGGTGATAACTAACCTGTTTGCATTTGTTGACATGAAACGTTTTTTAAAATTAGCTACATAGGATACCAGGATACCTCGATAAAAACATTATGTTATGATTTTAAAGCAGTGATTCCCAACCTTTAGATGACCACTGATTCGAAAATTCGGAAAGTCGCGAACCACCATCATGTAAGAACATTAAAAAAAAATACTTAAGTAGTAAATATAATTTAAATACTTAATGAATATCGTTAACAAAAAATATTCTTATTTTGAAAATATATTTATGCATTAAAAAAGTTTATAGTTTTTAACATAATTTGCATTATCGAGGTAACAGTATCGAACCAATATCGGGATAATTTCTAAAATAATCAAAGCAAGCACATGAAAGAATTAAAACGATGATAATTTTTTTCCCTTTATAGCACATACAATGGGTGTTTTAAAAGCAATACATATTAAGCACAACACCCGTAGTTTTTAAAAAAGTATTAATGAAATTTAACAATGACTTCACGGACCACTTAGAACCTTTTCGTGGAACAAAAGTGGTCCGCTGATCGGGAACCACTGTTTTAAAGAGATCCATTATGACACTTTAACTCAGCTGAGATGTAACCAAAATTTTTTTATCGGGTGTTGTTTTGAGTATATAAAAATTTACTATTAAATATAATATTTTTTTTTCTCATAAGTTTCCTTCCCCCTATTCATATTAAATAAAAATAGTTTTGTGCACAAAATCTTTAGGATTGCGACATCTTTAGGAATCCTTGGATAACGACATAAAAACCTGAAATCATACAAAAACAACCCTCTTTTTCTAGTTTTCTTTACCAATACTTTTTCAAAGCATAAATGAGTCTTTGCGAGTTGCATATGAAATTCGATTATAGTAGTATATTCAATTCTTCAGAAATTATTATCAAATTTAATTTTTCAGGAAATATTGTTTTCAGATATGAAAACAATATTTTCATTGTCCTACGAAAAGAATATGCGCATTCTATTTTTAATTTTTATCAAGAAGGTAAGTTTCATTTTGCCTTGTTGGTGTTTCGTTTAACATTTAGTTTACTGTTATTCAATCCTCTTGAGTGAAAAGACGGTGTTAAACTGGTAGTATTTTTAATAACCCTCCCTCCAAACGTATTATTTGTTGTTAAACTTTGGTTTTTAATTAAAAAAATGCGTATTTTTGACTTAAAAACGTCTTTAAAATTTTTCACAGGTTCTTCACGGTGTCGTATTCTAAAAAGCGACATCTGTCAAATACTTACCAAGGAATATCGCCATCGGTTAATTTTTGTTAATTTTCTAATCTGCACCGAATTTAACTGCTCCGTTTCTATTCAAATCATAAATATCAAACCTAATTCAGGCGATAACCATTCGAACTGAAATGCTCGCCAAACTGCAAAGAGTGCTCATGTAAAAGAATGAATACTCAAATTTACGTTAATATCTTTAAATATCTTTACTTAATATATAAAAGAACAGTTGTTTCCTCTCACAAATAAATAACATCAGCTTCATTTCCTTTGGGCTCAACTCAATTTACCGGCAAAAAAAAAAAAATGCTAATTTTTGCTAATAGTAGTAATAAGAACCGATTTTTAAGTATAAATAATTATATAACTTAATACGAATGTTCTTTTTTACCCAAATACTTGGTATTCTTAGGTATATTTTTTTTCTAGTGGTTTATTTTAATTTAGATGCTGCTAAATATCAGTTTTAAGCAGAAACGCACACTTCTCTCCTCTTCCTGTTTACGAAGTCTCCTCGGTCAACTTATTTTCTTTCTTGAACCCAATTAAAACTTGTATATTTAAATTCGCATGTGTGTGTTTCGCTTTACCCGTCAACAATTTGCATGTTCAACCTCTAATACCTGCTTATTTTGTCGCCCGTTTTTTATCAATGCAGTTTTCGGCTTTTCTCTCCGTAGTTTTTATTTCGTTTAAAATTGCAAAAAAAGCTTCAAATTACGACTACACATTAAATATTTTTTTTACGTTTCTCGTTCTAGAATTCTGTATATTATTCAAAATTTTACATGGATTTAATTGAATTTATATCGATTCTTTATTTATTGGGACAACGTTTTTTTTTTTTTGGCATAGTCTTGTTGATTGGTTTGCTGTAGAACTTACAAATCGTCAGTCGTTTAATTATTCGCAAGTCGCGTCAGTCGAGCATGCAAGCTATTATGTCGGTTTTGTAATTATTTGTATTTGAGATAGAACTTTGAAACTTATTCGCATTTGTGCATTGAACTCTGCGCATTATAAATTGTTATAAAGTGTAATCAAGGAATTTCACAGACAAATAAGAAACATTTGCGTTTCTTTTTCTATTTGAATTGTGGTACTTTACTTAATGTAGTTTTTACGAAGTGCGAATAAAAGAACGGATTTAAACAAGTAATTAAATACCTTAAATATTTTTTTTTAATGTTGTTCCTTACTATTTAAACCATTGTAGTATGTTTTATGAGTTGTATAACAATCAATGACCGTTCAGTAAATTCAAACTTTGTTTATTAAAATTTTGTTTAGAGTCATAGATATCAATATTCGAGGTCCAAATGAAAAAAAAAGAACAGAATAACAGAACAGGAAATATGAAGTTATTAAAGTTATTAATAAAACCTAAACATATAAAACTCTTCAGAATACAA
Organism: Troglohyphantes excavatus; assembly: GCA_963932185.1. Classification (NCBI taxonomy): domain Eukaryota; kingdom Metazoa; phylum Arthropoda; class Arachnida; order Araneae; family Linyphiidae; genus Troglohyphantes; species Troglohyphantes excavatus. Next base: position 57,040,142 of record OZ010671.1, on the reverse strand, counting down.
ATTGTTATACCTGTAGAACAGGGTCATTTAAATTTTTGAGCAATGTTATTTGTAGAGTTTGATATTTTCTTAATATTTGTTGTAATAAAATGTTATCTACCGAACAACATCCCAACTAACAATAAACGCTCTTTCGAAAGAAAATTAATCAAACAAAAAAAACATAAAAAGAAAAATATGTAAGTTATATATACTATTTTTAAACTAAATATTTTAAATTAAACTGGTATTGATTCGAGAACAACAACTCAGTCACCACCCTACTTTCCGAAAATTTTTACCAAGACACATTTAACGTACACCATTCCCCTCTACACGATTATGGTCAGTTGGATGACAATGATCGAACTCGAAACCCTCTGATTACGATTTCGCCTCTCTTCGAAACAAAGTTGACGTACTCTGTAAAAAATGGTACTTAAAATTGAGTACCTGAACCTCCTTGTTTTTCTTTGAGTATAATTGCACCGTAATGAGCAATGATGTACTTAAATTTAAGTACTCGTACTTTCTAAAAAGTGATCAGTGTGATTTAATATTTATATCTCAACTTTTGTTCAAACGACCTGACAAACTTAAAATAGTTGTTCAGAAGATGGTTTTCCACATTATTTGATATCGATTGCTTAAATGGAAATTGAGTTCTTAAAACTCAATTATCTTACTTCCCATTCTTTTGGCCACACCTTTTAACATTTATTCTATTTATAACTTCTGCGAGTCACCCTGGTAGTTTAACGGATTTGGCTAAGGGCTGCGGAGCACGAGGATCTGGGTTCGATTCCCGGTAAGTCTTGGTTGTAATTGTCGATATTTATTGAATGCGATTTATAAAGGCAGGTTATATAGGCTAGCATCTACTCTTTTTATTCATTGTACTCATCTTCGAGTACATGTCTTTTTCGAAATTGAAACTTATGCATTCGGAGCCATGACAAGCATCACATTTACTCGAAAATGAATACATGTTACTTATTTTTGTGTGCCTATTTTTTAACAGTGTAGATTCACCAAATTTACTGCCTATCAATGTTTAAATCGCAGTCGATAGAACAAAGAAGCAGCTCGACACACCCCAACTGATAGAGAAATATAACGAGTTTTTTACCCTCCCAGTCGCAACACCTGAGAAAAAAATGAAAATGTGCACATAGCCACCCCGTTGAGATCAGTGCTTACTTCTTTTTCCTTCAGTGTTTTTATTAGGGTTATTCTTTGTTAACTGCGGCTCGTTGTTTGAGAAGGCTGTTACGATGCTAATAAAAAGGGCAGTAAATGTCAGAGGTGGTCTATTGCTAGCTTGAATCATTATAAAAATAAAGATGGCTTCTGTGCCGGTGATACGCATAAATAATGTTTAAGTTTAATATTAATTAGCTAAGTTCTGCATTTATTAGCTTGTTTTAAAATAGAAAATATCAATTAAAAATTAAATTTTTTATAAGTATTGTTATCAAATTAAATTCTATAGATTTTGATATCTTATGTATGTTTTATATATTTTTTTGTTATTTATATTCTACGAGCTATCGGTTCAGAAAATGTCGAAATATAGGCTCGTCCCGGTCAGCGAGGCCTTCTAATACAAAATCGAAGAAATAAAATAAATTTAACCTCGAAAGTAATGTTAACAACTTAATAATTATTGTGTGGGTAATAGCCAAGAAAATTTTAAACATCTAATTTCGAAAGTTGATATAAAATCACGATTTTACAAAGTTCTGCCGTTTGACTCCCTTAGGTTCACTATAAGAAATGTCTTAAGATAAAAGAATTTTTTGCTGTAATGTGTGTTTTTTTTAAGTAACATTTCCAAACACAATTGTATTTTATGATAACTTTCAATAGGAAATGCAATCGTAGCAAAATATGACTTTTAAATCGTATCGTAGCACTCATACTTATATTTATATTTACATTACTAACTTAAATATTTTTCAACAACGTATGTTTTGTATTTAAATAAAAATTATGTATTAAATATTCTGTTTTGTTTAATTTTATTTTGTTACTTTGTTTAGTGAGTAAATTTAATTGTTTTTACATATCTAATTACATTTTACTTAACAAGTAGTAAAAGACAAGTAATAATAGCTCAAGGTTCATTTAAAAATAAAATCAATATGTAATATTTTATCATATTTTAATAAACATTTTTTATAATACGTTTTGTACTAAGCGCCCAACATAAGGTATCATATTCTACCATAGGTATTCAAGGGTCAATGACCTACGATGTGCAAGGGAGGAAAACCTCTATGTTGATAAACGGGGCATGGCTTTAATATTCACAATTTATATAGTAAGATATATTTGGGATACATATCTATACCTTACAGTAAAGTGAAGGATAGGTTTTAATTTTACTGAAAGTTCATAAACACCGGTAAATAGAGAGTCGCGTTAAAAAAAATGCGCAAAAACTAAAGAAGGTGTTTTTTTTAATGTATCTTCAAAGAATAATTTCTTGCTCGTAGTTCTTGCTCCGTAGGGAAGTTTGAACTTTCCTACGCTTTCTGTTTTGGATGGGCGTATGTCTTTAGAGGTGATAAATCACTCGAAGATTCATTGAACTTTTCTCTCACTTTAAAGATGCAGTTTTGACTTGAAACGTCTTTAAAATTAGCTACACGGGGTTCAGGAGATAAGAGATCATTGGCACATGACAATTTTTTTTAGTTGCCAAAATGTTCTGCTTAGGCGTAATTTAAAATAATTTTAATTGCTTAAAGCAGAGCTGCTTATTGTTGCGATATTCTTCCAATCGTTAACGCATCTTTTGAATGAAAATAGAAGCATGTTTCCATTTGTATTTAAAAAATATTTTGTCTCACTGATAAAATCACTGAAAAGTATGAGAGCAATTATAGGAAATCAACATTACACGTAAAAAGTGACGACTGGGTTTAAAATTACGGTCGTCAAACTGAAATTTTTATAAAAAGTTAGGCGTTAAAAATGACGACTGTGTTTAAAATTATGGTCGTCAAACAGAAATTTTTATAAAAAGCTAGGCGTCAGAAATGACGATTTAAAATTATGGTCGTCAAACTAAATTTTATAAAAAGTTAGGCGTCAAAAATTACGACTGGGTTTAAAATTATGGTCGTCAAACTGAAATTTTTATAAAAAGTTAGGCGTCAAAAAGGACGACTGGGTGTAAAATTACGGTCGTCAAACCAATATTTTTAGGTGCATAATACGTCTAACGACTGCTAATTTCGAACCCTGATGCGGTTTCAGGGAATGAAATATCCTTTTACGTTTTTGGGGTGATTTATTTCCTTTACAACAATTTCGTGACAAATGCCACGTTTGGTATAAATCTGGATCTTGTTTTAGAGGAAATCAAGATCTGATGAATATAAAATCTGGAAATAAAGTGAAGAATGTATGGGGTGTGGATGTGTCCGATTACTTAGGAACTTATATCTTTTTTCTGTTGGCGGGGTCTCCGTTGGTGACAAGACCTATCTCTACATTATGCTGAAATGGCTTTTTACGTAAGGAGCTGTTCATTTATTAAGTCACGCATTCTTAAAGGAAGGGGGAAAAGTTGAATTTGCTTTCACAAACTTTCATGTAAGTCACTTTTTAAAGAAATCACAATCTTGCTATGGGATGTTTAGTAAAATGCACAGAACGGAAGTTTTAATGACGGTTTTCGAACTGCAAAAATGTATCGTGATGTGACAAGGGTAAGGGGGTGGTAACGCTAACGGGACAGTGTGTGACATGGGGGTACGGTATACAAGAGAATGCAAAATAGTTTGGCGTAATAAATGAACGATTCCTAAAACCATTTGATTATACAGATGCACCAATTTTTTTTTGCTAATTCAAAGTTTATTAACTATCCAGAATTTATAAATGTCGAAGAAAACTGTATGATAATTTTCATTAGTTTAAATAAAGTTATATTGATTTGTATAATTTTTAACGTCTAATTGCTAGACAAATGGGAATGTTTTGGATGTTAAATAAGAAATAATCACTAACTTTACAAAAAAATTAAGTTTAAGTGATTCACGTTTGGAGAACTTTTAGTGTAAGTAATTCAACGGAATGTTTTTTAAACTCCATCATACTTGATTATGAAATTTTCTGATATCAAGGAATCAAGTAAAATGGCTCTCACTGCTATATCATCATTGAAATCAGTAATAATTCAAACTTATTAAGAAGTTGCTTTGATTTTTAATTTTAGATTTATAACAATATATTATATACTTTTGTTATATATATATATATATGTATATGTATATGTGTATATATATATATATATATATATATATATATATATATATATATATATATATATATATATATATATATATATATATATATATATATATATATATATATATATATATATATATATATATATATATATATATATATATAATATATATATATATATATATATATATATGTATAATATATATATATATATATATATATATATATATATATATATATATATATATATATATATATATATATATATATATATATATATATATATATATATATATATATATATATATATATATATATATATATATATATATATATATATATATATATATATATATATATTCGATCGATTGATGGATTTTATTGCGGTCGATTGATTTTATATAAACTACTTATTCCATTTTATAAAACCATGTTATGAAACAGAAAATGTTTTGTTTTTAAAAATACATCCCCAAACACAGTAATTAAAAAAAATTAATAATATATGTTCTTATAGATTTAAACGTGTGAATAATAAAATAAAATTGGTCAATAAAACTTTTTTCATGGAAATATTTTAAGTAGAAAGTAGAACGATTAAGAATTATTCTACAAATTTATAAATTAAAAAAAAATCATTTGTAAAACCCGATATCTGGTTACTTGTGCAAATTGTATACTTGTAAAGGTTTTTTATCGAATCCAATATAACGGAATTAAAAAAAATATATATTTTTCTTTTTCCGGTGAACCCTTATCTACTTTCCTGGGCATCAACCCTCCTTCAAAACGAAAGTTCCCATTGTCGGACAACAAAACAAAGCCAATTCTAAAACAACAAAATCCGTAAACAAAATCGCACAGCTTTTTTTTTATTAGTCCAGCACCCAACCATCTGCCTAACAACACACTCCTTTCCACATTCCCAACCCCCTCTTTTTTTTAAAAAAGAAGAGAGAAACACCCTAGCGTTGTATACGAACCTCCGTGAGAGATTTCCACAGGTAAACACCAAACACTTGACTTATCTTCAGTGACCAGGTGCTACCTCAAACATGCAGTGGGGGAGGAGAGTAGTCCCAGAAGGACACCCCTATATTTTGTTCTACCCCCCCCCCTCATAAAAGGGGTTTCGGGTTATTCTTTTCCTGTTTACTGCGACAATCCTTGGGAAAAAAACATATCGGATACTCTTACAGGGTGGGGTGCATAATCGCGTTATTTCCCCTCTCAAAAGTTGAAAGGGGTTTCGGCCTGGGTTTTTGGATAATCGTCGGATGGGTCAACGAATCTTCACAAGAGGGGTGTGAATGAGAAGAAATTGGAGACAACCCTTGTGGTCAAGTGATTGACTTTGTAGTAGGTGTAATTTCACCTGGGACTATGATGTCGATAGAGTTTATTGCACTTGACTACAGCTGATTTACTTTAATTTTAGATTCTTATCCTTTTTTTTAAAACATCAACTGTTTTTTGTTGTACAATGAAAAATTACGGTTGTATACTAGTTAAAAAAAATCAGAAAAAATACTTTAAATAAAACGGCAGTTTTTTTTATAATAAACCCGTTTGATTTTTTTAACATTACACTTTTTTAAAAAAAATATTTTTTAGTTTACTTTTTGAAATTCTTAGTATGCTTCAAAAATCTGCGTTACCACAAATTTTCTTAAAATTTTTTCACCGATTTTTTTTAGCTGGAACGGTTTCTTTTAAAAAAATAGTTAGCTAATATTATTTAACTCTAATTCTTGTTGTTAGTTTTAGTTAAATAACAGCTAAAAGCAGTCCAGTTTAATAGCTAAATATACATTAAGGCCGAATTTACGTGGGAGATTTTTCATTACTACAGAGATACAATTAAATAGGCCCATGTCATTGAATTACACAAAGCGACACGCGAAAATTTGATAAATTAAATCTTTTCGGCTCGCTGTAGTCGAATCGTGATCTCCCGCGTAAACATAAAAATTAAATTTTTAAAAATAGTATAAAAGCCATAAGTCTGCTGTCATCAACCGTTTCATATACTCTAAACTCAGAGTGGCTTAAGGCCAAAGCAGCAGCTTAGGGCGCCATACTAAAAAGGATGTCAAATTTAATTTGAAAAAAAAAATTTAAATTTTAAACAATTTAGTTGGAAATTTTTAGATTTGATCGAATATTTATACTTTGTAATTTAATTGTATGTTACAATTAATTTTAAAAAAATAGTATTATAACTTTATTTTCGTCGATATATTATTTTTTAATAGATGATATATAGTTATATTTTTTTGTGCTTGAAAAAAGCATTTTTGATACAGTAGACTTGTGATTTTCTCTCTCCACTCCCAAATATTTTAAATGTCACTTAAGTGAAAACAATTTTAGGTTTTTTAGTTAACAAAAAGTTGCAAATCGTGACGGAACGCATACAATAATAAATATTTGTGAAAATTGGGGCCCCAAATCCATGTACGCTTGTATCACAAAAATTTATTAAGCCGTCCTTGTCAAAACTATACAATTAAGGGGCCATTCATTTATTATGTACCTCATCCTGGACGGCGGAGGCGGTCTAACATGTGTGGCATAGGGGAGAGGGTGTCAGTGGTTGCGTGACGTTGACAAATTTTGCAGAAAATAAATACTGAAGTTTCTTTCATAAATTTTCATATAAGTTACTTTTTATAGAAATTACTATCTTTCTAATGGGACGCTTGGATAAAACACGCAGAATGGAGCTTTTAATGACTATATTTTTATCTACAAAAATGTATCGTGACTTAAGAAGTTAAGAGCTTGAAATGTTCTTTTTTGGGAATTTCTTGAACTGCTATTTAGCCAAAATTGTCGTAGAAACATGTGTTAGATACTTGTAGGATGAATATAAATGGAATGCACCCACAAACCAGGGTTTGAAATTAGCTTTCGTTAATCGTATTTTGTATCTAAAAATTTATCTTTGACACTGTAAATGTACACCCAGTTGTCATTTTTGACGCTTAACTTTTTTTTAATAAAAATTTCATTTAGGCGATTGTATTTTTACACTCAGTTGTCATTTTTTACATCAAATGTAGATTTTCAATAATAACTTCTCATGCTTTTCAGTAACGAGGGAGGGGGTAATACTAACGTATGCATGGAAAAGGGAGGGAAGGTACAAAAGGATAAAAAAAAATAGCCCGACGTAATAAGCGACCATTCCCTAATCCATTCCCCTACGTCCTACTACTTACGCGTCTCGTTCTGTGTATCACTTCAGTCCAGATATCATTTAAACCGGGCTCTTGTGTAATTGCCGAATCTTACACTTTATTAGACGTATTAAAAAGAGAAAAAAAAGGGAACGACTTTTCAGGTGATGTGTGCTGAGTGAAGTGGCGGTGGTTTCGTTTACAGCCCACACGTCTTCTCTCTTTTGATGTTTGAGAGTTGGGAAACACCCTTTTGCGGAAATGGTCTCTTTCTTCAACGAGATGCCCTTAAATGAACTTCATACGCATTGTCCTTGGATTTGCTAAAAGGATCCCCAGCTCCACATGAACCGATTTGAGGGATTTTTACTATATATTCCTCTAGGGAGCGTTAATTTATTAAAGATTTTTTACTTATTTACTTATTTATAGTTAGTCGTTTTGTATTCCCTTCTCCACCTATGTCACGCACTTTCACGTTAGTCCCATCTCCTTCCTCACGTCACGTCACGTACAATTTTTGGACGATTATATAATGGAATCGTTAATTTCAGAAACCAGCTAAGTGTACTTATGAAAATGTCCGGGAAACAAAGAAAAACATTATTTTCTTCGATATTAATATTGATTTAGGATTAAGAACAATTTAAAGTATTAGTTAACACATCTTCTCAATGTGGATGTTGCCTATAATTAAATTATAATATGTATTCCTTACTTTTATTTAAAAAAAAAATCAATTAGCTGGTTTTCTCAATAAAGTACTTTTTTACTATAAGAAACGCGCTTTCTAAAAGTGAATTTTGCAGTTGACGGATTGACAGTTGACCAGATCGTGCACAAAAATATGTATTACCATATGAGATTCCGATTCCGTATAATTGTTTATGTGTTATGGTTTAAATTAATTGCAGAATTTTTTTACTCCTCCCCCTTAACTATATCTTGCCATAGTCACGTAATATAAATCTGGAAAACGTGTCGCAAAAAGGAAAATCTTTTGAATTTATGCAAAATAGAACAATGAGAATTTAGCATTTTTGACAACTGTAACATATAGATTCCCGCTACTTCGATTCGATTAAGAAATGTTTCAAATGCCGCTACGGTGATTGAGCACACAATACAAATTTTCTAGACATTTTTATCAGCAGTAATAGAGTCAACGCTAGTGGCATCGCGATTTCACTCCCAAGAAACGACAAGGTTCATCGATTCGAATTCTGCTTCTTTTAATCTTTTTAGAATTCTCTACATTCTCCTTGGATTAGGATAAACTTGTTTCATTTTTTACATAACGTTTCCAAGTTTGGGGTTAACAGACAGACAGCGTTAAATAAGTTTTAAAAGTTACGTGTTCCTAATCTTTTGTATTTATTGAGTTTTTATTTCTCTTAATTTTCGAATATATTAAACAACACAATAAGTATAGTAAACTTTTTTTTATTACAAAAGTCAGTAAACTTACATTTTTCCCGGGTTAATTTTGTTAGGAAAATGAAATATTTTGATAGTATACTTGATTTGGGATGGGGGGGGGTAAAAGCAAATTGTAAGACCGTGCTTCCTGGCTTTATTTCCATATAAGTCCATGAAGCCCAGGCTTACACTTTACACTAAGGGAGCCCCCAATTATATCCTATGCCATACAAATATTTAACACGTACCTCATATAGTTTGCTACACAATTTACCTGAAAAAAATTAAGTTTACGGACTTTTGTAACAAACAATTCTTATTGTGTTGTTCAATTTGTTCGAAAAGAAAAGAAAAACCCAATAATTAGGAATACGAAATATTTTAGATTTCGTCGTGCCAGTGCTACAACTAGATAACTCCACAGGAAGGTTAACCATTTGCACACCGCGAACATCTTTGACATTGCGTTCTTTCCACGGAACAGTTATTCCTCTTTCTGTTCTTTTATACACAATTTTTTATGCTCATAAAGGGGAGAAAATAGTAATATGTATCGGATCTGCAAGAGAACAATTTGAAAAAAAAATCGACGTTTTTTAAACACAGGATCACGCCGTTCTCGTTTATTTTAAAGAACAGGGAACCAAAAGAACAAGTCGTTATGTTGGCGCCTGAGAGGCGACATCGAAGTGCAAAGGGTTAAGGTATTACATATAAGTTCCTTAGTTGTAGTATTCACCCATAGATATATCGTGAATTTAAGTTCTTCCATTGGAGTTATCTAGTTGTAACCATAGAGTAATGATACAAATAGAGGAATAAAAATGCTGATTTCCGTGTGTCCATCATTGAAACCACGTGATATGTGGAAATGCCAATTCACTCATGCGCCAATATTACTTGGCAGGCCTTGGCGACTTTCAGAACTAAACGAGATCGAAGTATTGTAATATGGTTTTGTGTTTAATTTTGTATTTAAATATCGTTTTTTTTGATCGAGTGGCACAATTTAAGGGTGTTTAACAGATATATTAAGGAGATTTTCCTTACTTTGTAGTTTTGAAATAATTGCATTACGTTTTTATGTAAAAAATTTACCATAAGCGAAGTTCTTTCTATTGTTATTTTGTATACTGCAATAAGAAAATAGGAACAATAAAACCTGAGAAATATAAAGAGTTTCGCTTCTTCGAGTATTGAACACAAATAAAATATTTTCGTTTCGTTAATGAAGAGGAAATATTTAGCGCATATTGTTTGAAAATAAGTAAATACGTAAATATATGTTAAGAAGTTGAATACGGACAGAACTCCTTATCACCAAAAAAAAAAAAAGTGTGCCAAATTTGAAACTCCTGCAGATATCTGAACGCCAAATGTGGCAGTGCTATAACCACGTGATTGGTTTTTCTTTTCAATGTTGACACCGCGGCCTTACGAGAGTCTGGTATTGAAGGCGCTCTCTATTTAATATTACAACTCTCTGGTTGTAACACTAACCCGACGATATATTTAAACACATGTTTTTAATGTAAAATATTTCAAAGAAAATAAGTAACAATTTTACTGCATTACTGTTAAAAATGCATGCTCACATTTGAAGAAGCTTTCGTCATTTTTGACGAAACAGACGTTTTTGAAAAAACTATATGTTCCGATTAAATATTTTTACAAAAACGAGGACGATTTCAAATAAATATCGAATCGCGGACCTCTCGGTCCAGAATTCAACGACATGCCAGAATGGCTCGATTGAATTGTGGCAATAGACGTATAAGAACCAAACATGAGTTGATGCCCTTGAAAAGGGCCGAAAATCAATCTGAGTAAATGACTTATGTTAAAAATTTGAGGATTCTTGTTTCGTCAAAAGTCACGTGATTCAATGACGAAATGATAGGCGTATAAGAACTAAACATGAGCTGAGCTGATGCCCTCGAAAAGGGCCGAAAATCAATTTGAGTAAATGACTTACGTTAAAAATTTGAGGATTCTTGTTTCGTCAAAAGTCACGTCATTCAATGACGAAACGATAGACGTGTAAGAAACAAACATGAGGTGATGCCATCGAAAAGGGCCGAAAATCAATCTGAGTAAATGACTTCCGTCAAAAATTTGAGGATTCTTGTTTCGTCAAAAATCACGTGATTCAATGACGAAACGATAGACGTGTAAGAACCAAACATGAGGTGATGCCCTCGGAAAGGGCCGAAAATCAATCTGAGTAAATGACTTATGTTATAATTTTGACGATTCTTGTTTCGTCAAAAGTCACGTGATTCAATGACGAAACGATAGGCGTATAAGAACTAAACATGAGTTGATGCCCTCGAAAAGGGCCGAAAATCAATCTGAGTAAATGACTTACGTTAAAAATTTGAGGATTCTTGTTTCGTCAAAAGTCACTTGATTCAATGACGAAACGATAGGCGTATAAAAACCAAACATGAGGGGATGCAACAATATGCGCTAAATATTTCCTCTTCATTAACGAAACGAAAATATTTTATTTGTGTTCAATACTCGAAGAAGCGAAACTCTTTATATTTCTCAGGTTTTATTTTTCATATTTTCTTATTGAAGTATACAAAATAACAATTGAAAGAACTTCGCTTATGGTAAATTTTTTACATAAAAAAGTAATGCAATTATTTCAAAACTACAAACTAAGAAAAATCTCCTATATATATCTGTTAAACTCCCTTAAATTGTGCCACTCGTTCAAAAAAAAAAAAAAAAAAAAACTATATTTAAATACAAAATTAAACACACAACCATATTACAATACTTCGATCTCGTTTAGTTCTTAAAGTCGCCAAGGCCTGCCAAGTAATATTGGCGCATGAATGAATTGGTATTTCCACATATCACGTGGTTTCAATGATGGACACACGGAAATCAGCATTTTTATTCCTCTATTTGTATCATTACTCTATGGTTGAAACTCATAAAATACCGCCAACACTCATAAACTATCAAAATAAAAAAAAGTGTACGATCGGAAATATGCGGGTGGTCGCCATTTTCCCGATCTTGACTTCAATCGCCCAGAAAAATTGCAATGCGTGTCAATTACCGTCATTATCTTCCTGAGGATCCATAATCGAAAAGAATCACTTTTCCCTCTATCGGATCGCTCATGAACTTGAAATAAAAAAAATGCTTCCGCGATACTCGACGGACCCTGAAATGATTTTACTCTCTTTCTCTCCCGACTTTCTCGTCTGGTCTGTTCGAAAAAGAATTTCATCGCGCGGCTTTTGTTCGAGAAAAATGGCGGGGGAAAAAAGATTCCATTCTTGTAAACTGATGAAGAGTTTGTTGTGTCGTGAGGATGCTTTTTTGTTTTTGTGTTTGCAGTCGAGTCGAGTTTGTGGAATGCAAATTTGTGTTGTTGAAAGTTTGAGGAGTTTAAACAACAAAAGTTGGAGAGTTGACGAATTTTTGATTAATATTCGTCTTTTTCAATTATTTAAATTGGGTTTTTGTTTGTGCATTTATTTCTATTGCGGAAAGTGGATTAAAGTATATTTATCAAGAGAAAAATCAATTGTTTGTTATACACGAATTTATCAACAGAAATTTAGTGTTCATTTTTCTATTAAATGTTCTTTTTTAATTTATCTTTATGCTAAACACATTTTTTATGTAGCGAAACACTTTTTTTAGGAAATTAAAATACTTGCAAATAATAATTTATTTTTGTTGCAAAAATATAACTTTTTTTTATGGCGAAATTCTATTCGAAAATAACAAATAAATAATAAAAAAAAGTTTAATATAATTCAAAATCACAGTAGCTATAAAGTATTTAGTGTACACGTCCTATTAAAAAAATATAGGCATTTAAATTTTAAATAATACATTTTTTTAAATTTTTTTTTCTATATTTGAATATATTTTTATGGGAAATGGGACTAAAAATTGTAAAATCTATTTTTTTTGTAGTATCTGTTCTGCAATTTTTTGTATTAGTTTATAGTTTTTCAGTTGTCATAACTATTTTTTATTTTAAAAAAAAAATAATTAAAAATTAAAAGCTACATATAGTGAGCGTTAATAATTAATATTTTTTTCAAACAATTTGCTTCACAGAACATCTTTCCAGAATTATCTAATAAGCATAAGAGGGCACATTTAAAAATTATCTTCTTGAAATCTCGTTATTTTATAATATTTAAAATTAAAATAAATATTGTACTCTAAAAGAGCATCGAAATATAATATTAAATATTGGTTAAAAATGAAGTCGTTAAAGTTAAATACATATACACTGAAAATACATAACTTACTGAAGTTAAATTAAAGGAAAGTATGTGTAGAAAAATTTATTTAATTTTAATAAGTAGTTTTCAAGTTATTTCAATTTATAGTAAAACATCGGACAAATTTCAATTTTGTTCCCCGATCTTCAAGTTAAACGAAAACTGTATGTTTAAAAAAACTTTTTCTTTCGTTAGATTGTCCTTTATCTACCTCCATTTAAAAGTATGACATTACTTGAGTATCAAGATATTATCTATAAACACTTTGCACTCGAGTGCCGCCTTTAAGTCAACAAAATAACGACGCGTTATTTTCCCCCTGTTCTTCAAAATGAAAGATAACAACATGCTCTTGAGTTAAAAACGTCATTATCTCACAAACTTTAATTAAAATTATTTTTGTCATCTAGAAGCAACCATAGAGTAATGATACAAATAGAGGAATAAAACTGCTGATTTCCGTGTGTCCATCATTGAAACCACGTGATATGTGGAAATACCAATTCATTCATGCGCCAATATTACTTGGCAGGCCTTGGCGACTTTTAGATCTAAACGAGATCGTAGTATTGTAATATAGTTTTGTGTTTAATTTTGTATTTAAATATCGTTTTTTTTTTTAACGAGTGGCGCAATTTAAGGAAGTTTAACAGATATATTAAAGATATTTTTCTTACTTTGTAGTTTTGAAATAATTGCGTTACGTTTTTATGTAAAAAATTTACCACAAGCGAAGTTCTTCCAATTGTTATTTTGTATACTTCAATAAGAAAATATAAACCATAAAACCTGAGAAATATAAAGAGTTTCGCTTCTTCAAGTATTGAACACAAATAAAATATTTTCGTTTCGTTAATGAAGAGGAATTATTTAGCGCATATTGTTTGAAAATAAGTAAATACTTACATATATGTTAAGAAGTTGAATACGGACAGAACTCTTTATCACCAAAAGAGAAGAAAGTGCGCCAAATTTGAAACTCCTGCAGATGTCTGAACGCCAAATGTGGCAGCGCTATAACCACGTGATGTGAGTTTTTCTTTTCAATGTTGACACCGCGGCCATATGAGTGTCTGGTATTGAAGGCGCTCTCTATTTAATATTACAACTCTCTGGAAACAACAAGTATATATGTTGGTGATCTAAAACTTTCTTCAGATTAAAATTCCTCGCAACTCTTTTGTTTTTTTAAACCTTTGGCGCATGTCATAAAACACTAAATATATGCTTGGTATGTACTGAGTTTAACCCTTTGCACTCCAAGAACACTTTGCGTTTATCGTTCTTTCTACGGAATAGTTATTCATCCTTATGTTCTTTTCCCTAGAATTTGTTATGTTTATAGAGAAAAGAAACATAATCTGTTTTGGATCTGCAGAAGAACAAGTTGAAAAAAAAATAGATATTTTTTAAACACAAGATCATGCTGTTCTCGTTTATTTTAAAGAACAGGGAACCAAAAGAACGGGTCGTTATGTTGTCGCATGAGTGGCGCCAACGGAGTGTAAAGGGCTAATATTCAGTTTCACGCATAACTTTTATTTTTATAAATATCCACCCTAAACTTAAACAAAACAAGCTAAAAAAATACCTCTTCAACAAGAACAGGAACGGACTGCAACTGTTCCGTCCGAGTTTGCACATTTTCCCCAAGCGAAATTAAAAAGGAACATTTATTTTATGACATCAATTTAAAATATCTGATTATTATAAACTTCATTGCAAATTAATAAATACTACTAGTTTATATTAATTTATAAATTTCAGTACAATTTTATTGAAAAAGGAAATCATTCGGAAACTTTAGAAGAGATGGCAAGATCCATGCATGGCGAATGTACTAATTTCAGACCAGATAAGACCATTTTCCGACCAGTGCTAAACGACTATTGGTCTAATATTAGACTGTAAAATAAAATGTATCTAAATTTTAAGAGACTTTTAGAAACATTGATTGAAGGGACTTATTAAGACATACTGATTGTTTTTAGCTTTAAATTTTTTTCCGAATGATCGGTAACTGGTGCATTCACCATTGAAATGACTTATTAAAACATAATATGTTTTTAGCTTTAAATATTTTCCCGAATGATCGGTAATTGGTGCAATCCATAGAGAAATTGTGCATTCACCCTATGCCCAACTCTGGATAAATTTGAATCTCGCACCGCATATTTATTTTTACATTACTTTAAGAGAAGACGTACGTCCCTGTGCCCTTCCCATCCATCCACCCTTGCTTGGAGATAAAAAAAACATACACTTTTATTTAAATAACGGAACGAACCACGAAATAAATAAACGTCCCACCAGACCCGATCCTCACCCACCGAGAGAAAACAACAAAAACGCCTGGTTGGAAAAGCCACAAGCTACCGCAAAACATCCCGAGTGCAACAATAGGAAAAGGAATAAAAAAAAAACCACACTATTCCGGACGGCATCCCCTCATTCCCAGCTCGCAAGGGAAGACGGTAATAATAAGCAAATCATCAAGACATTAGCTTTCTAACGGGACTCGGAGCTCTAGAAGAAAACTGGTTGGGAAAAAATACGAAGCGGTCCAGCGACTCCGAGCAGTAAAGAAAAAGCCACCGGTTTTTTAGTCACGGTGTAGGCACTACGGCTTTTTACCTGAAGGCAAGGGGGGGACGGCAGAGAAGGGGGGCAGGACAGGTTCGCACCGCGCTGGTTCTACCTGGTTCGATGACCTGGCAGGTAAACAGGATCGAGAGCCGCACTTGCCGGTCGGTCCTCACCAGAGAAAGTTGTCCCGTCGCCTTTCTCTACCAGCAGCCGTCCCGTACGGGAAACCTGCTCACTCTCGGCATCTCGTTTTCCCATTTCTTCCTGTCCATCAAGGTGTTTTGATGAGTTTGGGTCTGATTTCCTTCTTCTTCTCTTTTTGATGGTCAAGATTACTACTTCCTCGTGTCCTTCAATTTAGTTTTTTTTAAAAAAAAAAAAGGAAAGTGTTTTTTTTTTGTCGGTGATTTGAATTGTTCTACCAGTTGCTGTTACGGAATTCTATCGGGATCCACCAATCCCTGAGGTCAATGACACTTGCGTACTCCCGAATCAGCCGATGCCGAATCCACTGAGGGATTTGAACTTGAAATGTCGCTTCGGTGAACAGTGCAACGTTGTGCTTTTGAAAATACATTTTGAAGAAAATATTTGTGCTATTGACAAATTTGTGTGCTAACCGTCCTCCTGCCATTAGGAAGAAAAAAATATTGTAGGATTCTAAGTTACACCAAATAAACATTCCAGGAACTAAATTTAAAGAAACTGTTAACAATATTTATTGCTGAACCTTTCAATTTGGATTAAAACCAGTGCGGTGTTTTGTGTAAGGTTGATACTTGGACGAACACTTGAACCTTTCAAATAACAATCAGTCGGTAGTGGGGAAGACTCTGGATTTTAATATTTAACAAAGATACTTTATAGAAATTTAAAGCTCTAAGACACCAATCACCATCCAGTCAAGTAAACACCGTCAGTGAATGTTGACTTCACCATCCTCTTCGAAAACGGCCACTCTCCAGCTCAGCAACTTATCCAAGCAAGATGACGTGCCGCCACTACCGGTGACCAGGAGACAGTTCCGAAGACGCAGAAGGCCCACGACGATCTCTTGACAAACCTCTCCCCAGAACTTATCTCCAGCATGGACGCTTTCATCAAGGTCGAGGACTGCGGAGACGACTTCGGGTCCTCGGTCACCTCCACGGTGGTCAGCCCCATGGGTCACCATGACGACCACATGACCGATCTAGGGTTCGATCCCAACTCTGCCACGGACTTTGCATCCCTGAGTCTCTTCGACGAAAAGAAGAACTATTTCGATCCCATGGCTCCCATGGCCGAGCCTGTCAGCACGTTTCACCACAATATCAAGAAGGACTACAATTATGAGCCGGTGGTGACCAATATCAGGGCGGCGGCAGTGGTCAGCAGCGGGGCCGATGATGTCTCCAATTACATTACGTCCCCTGTGGTGACCAGCGGGACGTCCCCGGACATGATGTGCAGGAGCCCGCCCCCGTTTACTTCTAGTAGTGGACACTCGTATTCCGGTATAACCATTCTGTATGAACAGAAAGGGGTTGAAAGTACGACGAGCCCACACAGAAAATATATGCCCCAGAAAGGATATTCCCCAACAAAGTCTTCTGGTAAGTTTCTTTAGAGGCCATTTGGCGTCAGTTTTTTTATAATTTGGAGTGTTAAGGGGAGACAATACACAAAAAATTGTAAAATACTCAATTTTTTTTATTTGCTAAAGTTATAGTTTGGAATCTTCTAAATATGTTTGAAAAGTTCTAGAACTGTATCTATAAATTTTAATGAGCTATTTGAGATTTTATGTTGAATGATGTATTGTGTTTTTCAAGGTACGAAATCTTTAAATCGGTTTTTATCAGTGTTTAGTTTTCTTGAGATATTATGTTTTTCGAAATTCTAAGTCTTTTATAAATTATTAATGGATAAATATATAAGTTTTTAAGCATATTGTAAAATGTGTATATATTATAAGTTTGGAGTGTGAATTAGCTCTATGAGTAATAGTTTTTTTAAAAAAATAATAAAGTGAAAAAAATTTAGTTTCAAGAAAAAATGTGTGTTATTATGAATTTTATAAAAATCAAATACATGTAGTATATAAAATTTTCATGCCATTTACTATGTATTATAGTTTAAAAGATCCCAGAAAAAATGTTGATGAAAAAATATAAATATTTAAAATACCCTTAGCGTTTTTTACAAAACAATTTTAAATTTTAAATTTTGAAAAATACAAACAATTATAGAATTTTTTTGTGAAATATTATTATTTTATGTAAATTTAAATTATATATATTAAAAATATGATTCAAAAGTTTAAAAAAAATAAGGCAATACCGTGTACCCTTAATGTTTTTTTTTTGGAATTATTTTATAACAAAATGCTTGTACTCAAATTAACCATATAATGACTAGTTTGATACTCAATCAGTAAATTTACGTAGCATATCCACTAAACATTCAACAGTACTCCATGCTGGTCCTATTATATAATTTTAAGTTACTGTTGAACAATGCATGGGCATTTTAAAATAGTTTTGTGTAATTTTTTTTTAATATCAGGTGTTTAAATGTTTTCTACACAGTTCCCAAATTCAACAGTAATTTTTGCCCATAAAATGTTATCAGTTAGTAGTTTTTTTAGTCTTAAAAATAAGTTTCAATGCTGCTTGGATTATATTTAGAACGTTATAGAGTTAACTTATTTGATAATGCTGTCAGTTTATATGAATTTGTTAAGGCACAACCAGCTTTTGTTTTTCAAATCAGTAAATTTGGTACTCTTTTCTTAATTTTAACTTACAGTAATATAGACGCTTTTCAATAACAAAATACTAATGTGAAGTATCTCAACATTTATTAATAATTTTTAAAATTGCAAAATACTGTATTTTTTTAAAGTAAAAACAAAATTGAATAAATTACTCTGAGAACTTCTAAATTGAGATTTATTTTAAACTTTCTGATGTTTAGATATCTAAATAATTAAAGTATATTTTTTAGATTTAAACTAGTTGAGAAACATAAATTTTTAATATTCAATTAATTATACGTTAAGTATATTAATTGTAGTTTAAATGAATATTTTTTTTTCACTTTTGTAAAAAAAAATCACCCAAGTCCAAATAGACATATATGAACGTTTTTTTTTATTACAATACAGCGTTTTTAAAATTCAATTCATATGTAAGTTTTAAATATTTGGCTCTACTATATTTCTTAACTTTTATTTTCTAGTTTGCTATAAACAGTTATAAAGTTTATATACTGAAGTTCAAAATTAATAACTAAAGGAATATCTGCTTTGGATACGTACTAAAGGACACTTTAACACACTGGAAGATACAGATAATTTTTTTTGTATCAAACTAATTCGAACATAAAATTAGCATCCTAATTATTTCTTCTAAACCATTAAAAAATAAGAATTCAATTGTTTGTTTTGAGGCTAATTGTTATACTATTTTATGATAGGTATAAATTTTTCGTTTATTTTCTAAAAAAAATTAACTTTACTGATTAATTACATTTTTATTTATTAAAAATGTATTGAAAAACTAATATTCCTCATTTTATACAATACAATAAAAAAGTTATTAACTTTCAACAAATTTAAGTTAAGAATTTGTCAAATGCGATATTATATATTTATAAATACTTCAGGAATAAATTCCCCTTCAAATTATCTTGAATAGTCTTATAAACCAACATTTCTTCAATATGCATACCTGCCCCTTAAAAATCCCCGTTTCTATATCCGCTCCCTCGTAACGTTTATAACACTTTCGAATACGTGAATCAATTTGCAAGGACAATCAATCTCATTGATTACCACTTTATGAATAATGACTTAATTTAAGAAAACTCCAATGTGTGTTCGAAAGCATTCATTTTCAAGAACATTAATTATGCTCCATTTCCGTTGATAATTGAGAGAAATAAACAAGTTCAAGAATTGAGGCCTTTCAGATTTCCGTCGTTAAGAATTGGGAAGCCATGTTTTCTCTACGTCACAAGACGGAAAATTAAGTAACTCCAGTAGACCGCGTGTTACAGAGCACGGTTTACTGTTACTTTCGTTAGAGTTATTTTTCCAGAAAGAGTTTCACTCGAATTCGATTCTAGAGACATTGCTATCTTTAAATTGTATACCAATTACATGAATTTTTCTAGCTAAAATAAGTAGCTAATTGTTTTAATGATTGTTTATACAATGCGATATTGGAACATTTTACTTTTTGATTTGTAAAAGGTAGTTTAATTAAAGCAAAATTGTTAAAATTTTAATTCCTTTGCAAATTTCTGCAGACTTTCACTGATTGTGATTCTTAAAACGTATAAAAGCAATTTATTTCGTTTTTCAATAAATGTAATAACGCAATCAATTTACAATAATACAATATTGGAAATAAATGCTGTTCAGAAGATTATTTTTACGATTAATGGATCTATACACATATAAAGGGTTGTCACAAAACCTTGGGAAATGGTCATTGTTTGGCGGTGTCACATTTAACATATTAAAACATTTGATTTAACCAAATACTGTTTTATTTTACACAAGTCGCTTAGCTTTAGCAACAAACAAGGTGTATATTTGTATTAAATTATATAAATTCTGTAACAATAAAATTCTGTACGATTTCTTAAAAAATCTGCGCAATAAATTTAAATGCAAACATTTTATACGTACGTTTCATTGTTTCCTGGTTGAAATAAATTTGTGCGTAAATAATCCAAGTGGTTAGAAAATGACGGGTATATTGTATTAAAGGTTATACAATAAAAAAATCAAATTTTACACAAATCATACAATAGTTTTAAAAAAAACTGCACACAGTTGATATGGAAGGTTTCTTGATTTGTTACCAATATCGAATAAATCGGTTTTTAACAGCTGAATTCTGATAGCGGGAAATGAAAACTTGTATGTTGTTGCAACTTATTTGTTATTGTTTTTTTTAGTTAAATTATGTTTTTGTCTTTTATAATTATTTTACGGGAATTACAGATGCAAATTCATAAGTAAATGTGAATAACTCAAAATAAGCTAAACCTACACACAACGCAAAACATAACTTAGTTTTAATGCACATTAATATTCGAACAAATCCGTATTCGTTCAAAATATATTTACATTAATCTTTAAGTCCCGTTAGTTAAAAACTCGCGGAAAAAAGACAAGTATTATAAAATGACAATTGAAAGTAAATAATACCTATAATAATGGAGTTTTAAAAAATATTGTAGATTATTTTTTTCTATCGAAGATATTAAATATATACACAATTATTAAAAAAATAATATTACTTACTTACTACAAAAAGACTCTTTATAGTTCTTAAACAAATACATTTTTTTTAAATGCGCAGTTTTAATTACCAAATAATGCAATCAATTTACAATTCATATCTCTAAAATGATGTAAAACTTTTTTTTAAATACCAATTCCATAATTTTAAAATTTTAAAAAAATAGATCGAATAGAACTTTTTTTATCAAGCAAATATTTATAAACGTTTCAATTCCTCATTTCAAATAAAACGTCAATTGCGAATTCCAAGGAATTTATGACTGTTGCCATTTTATTTGCGTTAATATTCTATTGATTTATTTGAAGAGAAACAAAGCATGTAACTATTTTAAAAATATGTCAATTTCGACCAAACGATAATTTATTAAAATATTTAACTATTATTGACATTTATTTAAGATAATAGTCATTCGATTTATTTTACTTTGCTAAACACGTCGTTATACATTACATCCACGTGACATAATTGGATAAGAAGTCAAATACGTTTTTAAATGTCGTATTTATGTTCCATTTCATTGATTAATTTATCGTTTGGGAACCCAAATTATGCGATTATTTTATTTTAACAAGTTTCATTGATTAATAAAAGAAGAGCAAACGAAAATAATAAAAGAAGAACACGCATAATTTACTTTTCCAGTGTAATTAATTCTAAATTTTAATTAGTTTATTTTTATTTATTGGGAACTTAATTAGTTTTTTTCATTATAATCAAAATATGTTTCATTAGCTCATTTCATAAAATATAAATTTTGAATTTTATGTTGCGTCATTAAAATATTCGAAATTATCGCTTTCAATGTCTTTCCTTAGAACATAAATAAGGCTATTTGTGTTTAAATCTAAATGTCTTTTCCTCTCTTCATATAGAATACGAATAATAATATTTATAAGATGTTGTACTCGTTAATTGTTTCCAGTCTTTGCTTTTTGAAATAATCCTTAAATAACTTCTTGAACACCTTCGATTTTCGCATGGCTGATGATGTGTCTATTTTTAAAATGTTCCTCGTTAAGTCTGTTGCGAGAATTTTCGTTTGCACCTATTATATTTTACTTGAGCCATTTTTTTAAATTTGTATAGACTGCTATTTATTCCTGTTTTGGATTTTCTCGGTATCGTATATTTAACAAAAAAAAAAAAAAAAAATTGAATAAAGTTGAAGTATTAATTTCAATGTTTAGTAATCAAATAATATATTTTTAAATTTATTTTCTATATAAGCGAAATTATTTTTCCATGAGTGTTTTCTCTGTAATTTAATTTTGTTTACAAAAGCACTTTTTACAATTTGTTGAAAAAGAAAAGAAACAAATGAAAATAACTTAATATTAAATATGATATTTTAAAACAATTTACCAAAAAATATTGTTTATCAATAGATGCGTCAGTTTTATAATTTTTAAAAAGTGTTTGATACTAAATTAACTTCTTTCTATATTCCATTAAACTAGAAAATGCAATGTTACACCTAATCTTAAAAAACTTCTTTAAAAAAGCTGAAATGAAAAGAAAAAAAAAATCGGGATGACTTCCATTCCAATTTTAGAGTTCACAATTTTTTTCTGCTAGTTTTCAAAAAGAACAAAACAAAAAACTTTCCGCTCAATTTCATTGTCTAATTCAAGAGAAGTATCCTCGTCCAAAATTGTGGCGTTTAAAAAAATCACACGAAATAATAATAATAGAAAAAAAATTTGTGCAGTCGGTGCACAATAATAATAATAATGATAAAAAAAATTCTCGCATTCCACCCAGTTGGAACATGTCAAACAGTGTCTCATGGCAGGGTGGGTGTCCCTCCTCACTTGTTGCCGGGGTGTGCAAACCGGCGGTCATTGACCCCCCTTCAAACGATTCTCGTTTGGTGATGTTCTTTTTCTCTCTCTCCCCCTCCCGCTCTTTGATCTGAACAAGTAGGCATATCATAGGAAGCTAAGAAAGAAGAAGAAAGTTATTATTATGATTTATTTTGTTATTTTTTTTTACAAGTTGAGTTGGCAACAGTTGGTCGTTTTTTGAGGGAGGCGAGTTTTGAGGTTTGGTGTGGGGCTCTGTTGCCAAGGGGCCGAATTGGGATATTGCCGGAGAAAAAGAACTTATCTTCTTAAGACTTAGTTGAAGGAGAGGTCAGTTGAGTAGTAAGTTTTCAACGGAATTTATCCTTGGGGTTGAAATTCATCTTACTTCATTTTTAAATAGAAGTTCGTTGCTTTAATGGGCTCAGGAACTAATCTAACAGGCAACCGTGGATTAGTTGTGCAGTTCTTAAATTAAGAATAGGCAGTCTTATATTAAAAATGGGCAGTTTTATATTAAAAATCGGCAGTCTTATGTTAAAAATGGGCAGTTTTTTATTAAAAATAGGCTCTCGAAATTAAAAATCGGCAGTTTTATATTAAAAATAGGCACTCGAAATTAAAAATGGACAGTCATGTTAAAAATGGGCAGTCGTATTAAAAATGAGCAGTCGCATATTAATAATGGACAACCAAAAATGTAAAATGGGCAATCGATAATAAAAATCCGTATCGTGTTAACTATCCTAAATTCCGTAACATGCAACGAAGGTTGTAAAAAAAGGCGTTTGAGGTTTTTATTTTAATTTGTTATCTCGATCGGGCAGTCGTAATTTTTTCAATAATTGGCCAATCGTAATTCTTGCTTAGAATAGACTTTTCTTTTAAAAAACGATGTCTTTTCTAATGTTGAAAAATATTCTTCAAAATTAATTTAAAATACCCATTTTAAAACTTTTTTTTTAATTAGCTACTGTGAACCACCATAAAGCTTTGTTATTTGCTTTTAAAATTTTGTTTTTGAATTTTTTATTGCCCTGTATGTAATGTGTCGTCATGCACGTGACGTCATCCTAGGAAATAAACGACGTTATGTTTCTGAAAATCGTTTTAGTCTTGATGTGTAACAATGATTATAGCATTTAGATTCTTCTTAATATTGATAAAAAAAATTGCGAAATATAAAATTTTTAATATATATATATATATATATATATATATATATATATATATATATATATATATATATATATATATATATATATATATATATATATATATATATATATATATATATATGAAAGAATATTTCTGTAACCACCCCTCTTTTAAATCCCGAACTCCTTTGTCAAACCCCTCTTCATATTCCGTAACATCTATCCCTTAAAATACTTAAGTGTAATTTGCGCATTTTCCCTCTTGGTCATAAAGCTCTCCTTTTCCCATAACAAATCACTCCGTTCTCTTGAGTTATGCTGACTCTTCAAGGAGTTTCTACCCACGCACATATTTTCTAATTCCCCATCACTCAGGGATTTCTAAGTTCAATTGCACCCGTTTCCCCTAAATGAATAGCCTCGAACGAGTAACGACTGTGGTCCGAGACGATGATAATTTCCTTTTTCCCTCTTCATGTCATGTAATCATCCCTATGTGAGAACACTTCGATTTTGTGTTTTGTCCCGAGAAGACGTGGCTTTGAGCTCTTTGTGAATAAACTTGTTCTTTGTAATGTACCACTCGACCCGACAATGACTTAATTTACGACTGCAAACCAACATAATGGGATGACCACCCTATGGGTCATTTCATAAGTCGGACAGGATCAGAACACCTGCCTTTTTCGATTGCAACAAATGAAAGGATTGCTTATTCAGAGCCAGGCACTACGCTTAAACGCTGCCACGCCCTAACATAGCGAGAAAAGTGTACTGTCCCGAACTGAAACTGAATGTGCGTTTTCTCTCCGATCAACACCACTGTGTGCACCACTGTTTTCCACCTATGCAGACATTTCGAAACCACCAGTATGTACCGTGCACTAAAGACAATGGCGGATCTCCGTAACAACACCCTACGCGTGACTCATCCAGCGACGTCGCCTCAAAACAAACAATCCAACCGTCCCGCGCTGGGCTGACCCCAACAATCCAGTGAGTCGACCGCCAACACCAACAAACCTCATCCGATCTGCGGGATGCCAACAGTCAGGAACACTACCGCCGAACCCCCGATGACAGATCCCAGCCGACCACAACACTGCAAGTAATCACATTCCGCAAGAGACCGTCCCACCTCCCCACCTCTGTGAAATCACGGATCTCTTTGAAAAGCACTCCAAGCCTCTATGCTCCAATCAACCACCTCCCGATGTCCAACAACAAGCATCGTTCTTTCAGCATTCACCCTCTCACAACACACGGTTCTTTTTCTTAGTCCAAAGTGAAAAGATCGTGACCCAATTTCGACAGGCCTTCCCCTCATCCCACAAGTCAAGAGCGATTTCCACCCCCTAACAAGGATTTCCAGACACACCCCTCTCCAACTGAGTGAAACCTAACACCATCAGCGGAGATCTCCCTTCGCCAGCGCTGTTTCTCTTCCCCCCTCCACAACCAGCTGTGTTTTGTTGACAAACAAATGTGCGGTTCTGCTCGTCGAAGGCAAGGTGTTGTTTAGTTCAGTGCCCACAGAGATTGGAAAGATGGATTCTACAGTGTTGTTTTTTAATGAGGCCTGCAGGAGGTACCATGATATAAACTCTATCGAAATATATGAAATAGAGTTTGAGTATTTTAATTTGGTGCAATTTAATTTGAATAGTGATTAAATTAGTAAGAATTTTTAAGCAACTTTGATTTTTTTTAACTTAAAATTACAGAAATTTAAATTGAGTTTTCTTTGATTAGTTCACGTTAAATTGATTTTGAAATGTTTATTAATGAACTGATATTAATTTTTCATATTAATGATTTATAAGTGTTTCAAATTAAATTTAATTTTTGTAAACAAAGATTTTTTTTTGTAATAAGATTTAAGAGTTATAAATGTTGAATAGTTTCAATGAATTAATTAGACTTAATAGTTTATTTCAAAATATAATAGATTCAGAATTTCATTTAAATTTTTTAAACTTTAACTTTAATTATTTTTATTTTAATGACCATTTTGAAAATAATTTTTACATATAATAATTTTTATGGTATTTTAAAAAACAAAGGAATTTATGAATAATTGTGTGCCACTAAGTTTATGATGGTGAAATTTTTTGAGTATGATATTTTATTATGATCTGGAAATAGATTTTTATTTTTGAATTTTAATTATTCTGATTATTATTACCTACTATTTTATTTGCTATATTTGTATAACCTACAGTTTACAATGTCAGTAAACGAAGATAACATTCAAACACAAAATACTCAGGCTACTTCAATTTCACCTGAGAATACTATCTCTAATTCTGCCATGAACCAACAGGCTCTTTTAAATGAAACTGTGGCTAGTTCTTCGAATTTAGCTCAAGCTACGAACTTAATTTTCTCGATTATCTTCCTTCTTTGGTATGTTTTGACGAGGGATGTCCACACGTTAATTTAGACATGTCAAAACTCCATCAAACACCGAACATGTGCGACATCCACAAAATGTCACTGAAGGGGAAGATCCCGACCAGAGCCTGACCCCGATTTGTGATTTTTTTTTCCACGTCCGGATACATGAAAACAAAACCAGTTGAATGGCTTCAATTTTATATCTATATTTTCAGTAGTGTTTAGATTTTTTATTATCATGTATTCTATTATTTTAAGTTGTTCATTTTATTTGTATAATTGTTATCAAATGTGCCTAAAGTGTTATAGTATGTCAGTACACTTATTTTCCACTATTCCATGGAATAATACAGAACTGTGGAACAATCAACCTAACATAGGTTCACGAGGATCCTCATCACTCAACATTCACTCACTGAAAGTGATCTGATTTCAGAAAGCACAAACTTTCTTCAATGGCCATCTTATATTTTTTCAACACCTTTTTAATAACAAAGGTCCTTCAACAAATGGCGGCCAAAACAACATCTTCCATAAAACATGCTATTTTAATACAAAACTTGTATTAAAATTTGTAAAAAATTTGTTTTTTCGTTTTCATGTACTTTTGGCGACATCTCGAACTGTTGAAGTTGAGTTAGTCTTTCATTTAAAGTTCAAGACAAAAATTGAATTTTCAAGGAGAAGGGTATTTTGAATAACGTTATGTACGAAGATGTTTGTTGAAGCCTACCATTTTCAAATTTTTTTTCAACATGTGTGAAAACAACACAATAATTTCTTGAGATTTTTAGTTTTGTCGACATGTCATTTTGTTCATAGTTTTTCAGTATTATGTGTTTACATGTTCTGCGCGCATTTAGGCATTTAGTTAGTCATTTAATCAATTTAGTAATTTCTTTTGAAAAATTGTATTGATGTTTTGAAATGTTTATTGGTATATTTTTTCTGTATTTTATATCTCTAAAAGTCAATGTTTGTTTTGATAGCAAATTTTTATATAATCATAGTCTTGTGAATCGAATCGAGGCACAGTCGTTTGCACACCTATGTCCATGAGTTTTGAAAATTTTCGTTACCACTGTCATTAAATTTCTTTTCTCCTTTTCCACTTTCAGATTCTTCATGTTGATCCGATGGTCTGATCAATCATTTGGTTAACTTCCTCTTCATTTCTTTGCTTGTCTTTTTCTCGCCTTGGTTCTCATCGCGGGCGATGTGTAACACTTTTGCGGGAGGGATATGAAAGAATATTTCTGTAACCACCCCTCTTTTAAATCCCGAACTCCTTTGTCAAACCCCTCTTCATATTCCGTAACATCTATCCCTTAAAATACTTAAGTGTAATTTGCGCATTTTCCCTCTTGGTCATAAAGCTCTCCTTTTCCCATAACAAATCACTCCGTTCTCTTGAGTTATGCTGACTCTTCAAGGAGTTTCTACCCACGCACATATTTTCTAATTCCCCATCACTCAGGGATTTCTAAGTTCAATTGCACCCGTTTCCCCTAAATGAATAGCCTCGAACGAGTAACGACTGTGGTCCGAGACGATGATAATTTCCTTTTTCCCTCTTCATGTCATGTAATCATCCCTATGTGAGAACACTTCGATTTTGTGTTTTGTCCCGAGAAGACGTGGCTTTGAGCTCTTTGTGAATAAACTTGTTCTTTGTAATGTACCACTCGACCCGACAATGACTTAATTTACGACTGCAAACCAACATAATGGGATGACCACCCTATGGGTCATTTCATATATATATATATATATATATATATATATATATATAATTAGTAATATTTATATTTCAGCCAAATGGAATTATAAAAATGGCTAATTATTTTTAAAAGATTTTTTTGTTCACTTTGTTCAAAGATGTATGTGTCGTAACACAGAAAATAAGTGAAATTCGAAATGTTACAAAACACCAAGTTCAAAGACTCACTTTTCAGGAAATAAATGCATTGTGTATTTTTTTTGGAGAAATTCGATTAAATATGAACAGACGATTACCGCGTTTTCGCCCGAATTCCGACACTGCAGCGTGGCATCACGGAGGAAGAACGGAATAGTTGTTTGGATTCAAGGTCATCGACCCCCGTCTTAGCTGCGACCGCGAATTCGGCGGTTTGGAGATTCTGATGAAACGTTCGCATGTACGCGTACGCTCAAACCTTTCGTACACGCACGTGCATTTTTCTGATAACATTTTCTTCCATTCGTTTTCTTGATAAATGCTCGCTTTTGTTTCGCTTCGTTTATTCGAAATCTCAGAGCAAACAAACAAAAGTAAAATGGCTTTATAATAGAGATTCCATTTATATATAACACAAAAAATTAGTTTGAATTAAGTAGGGTTATTTTATAAAATGTTCTTTAATAGGAAAAAAATATTACATATCTGCAAAGGTCACATATTATATCATTTATTAATGAATGAAAAAGTTAACAAAAGAACGATGTTTCATATAAAATTATGAACAGGTTGTTTTCATACATTTTAAAGAACAGAGAAATAAAAGAATAAGTAGTTATTCGAACAGAAGAACATGCTGTTCTCTCACATTTTGAAGAACAGAGAAATAAAAGAATAAGTAGCTATTCGAACAGAAGAACATGCTGTTCTCACACATTTTGAAGAACAGAGAAATAAAAGAATAAGTAGCTATTCGAACAGAAGAACATGCTGTTCTCACACATTTTGAAGAACAGAGAAATAAAAGAATAAGTAGTTATTCGAACAGAAGAACATGCTGTTCTTATACATTTTGAAGAACAGAGAAATAAAAGAATAAGTAGTTATTCGAACAGAAGAACATGCAGTTCTCATAAATTTAGAAGAACAGAGAAATAAAAGAATAAGTAGTTATTCGAACAGAAGAACATGTTGTTCTCATAAATTTTGAAGAACAGAGAAATAAACGAACAGGTAGTTATTCGAACAGAAGAACAAGATGTTCTTGTTTACTTCGTATAACAGGTAAACGAAAGAACACATAGTTATATTAACATATATTTAACGAAGAGTAGTTAATTATGCTTACTTAAAAAGTGAAAATGGAATGCAAATGCAGATAACAGTTCAAAAAAGTAATATGGCTGTTCTTTCGAATTTTTGTAAAGTAACGTTATTTATCTTCTAGAGAAAAATTACAATTAATTAAATTTTCAAATTGTTTTACGGGTCGTGAATATTAAAACAAAAGGGGCAAAAGTATAATAATTCAAATTGAAATGAGATTCCGAAGCGAGAGGCGGAGCGGAGCTCTAATTAATGCGTCACGTACGGGTGTTGGAAAAGCAGTTCCAAAGATCAACCCGTTCGCTCCCAATTGTTACAATTTCCAACAAAAGTGGTTTTTCCTAACGACCCCAAAAAAAATGAAGCCGTTGCATAAATAGGTCTCATTGGGATGTGTACGCACTTGTTAAACGGGGACAATTTCATATAAATGAAACGTTTTTATGTAATTTTTGCGTCAAATGCATAATTTATGAGCGGAATGTATAATTTTTAATTCTATATCTACAAGTATAGAGTTCGATTGCTGCTTAGGCCTGTGATGTCTGTCTTTTTAACCCTCCATACGGCTGTTCCGTAATTTTCGTCGTTACCAGTTTTTCCAACTATATATGTAAAGTTTCTGTAGTTTGAGGGCAGTCGGCATAATTTTTATAAAGTTTCAGTCATAAGGCCCGATAAGTTATATTCAAAACATTTATTCCTCCAAAGACATACCCATACATACACCGCATATCCAAGAAGGTGAGGTTTGGCAGAGTTATTCTTTATGCCTCAAGAAGGAAAAATAAGCTATTTCTTTTCTCCTAGCTGAAGCACACGTTCCTCGAACGTTAAAAAAAAACAGTCAACGAGAACAAGTTTCCAAAGCAAAATTAACACCATTCGCTTGTATCCGTTTGATTCAAACGGATACAAGCAAATTCAATTCTGTAATCTAATTTATAATATTAAATGTACGCGAACTTTGTAAATACTTGACTCAAAATTTTTCTCCCGAATACACAGTTGAGTTTGACGTTACACGCCTTAAAACCCGGAAAGTTCCAATTGCGGCCCATTGCAACTTTTTGGCTGGGCGATAAACAATAGTTTTCTTCTTTGAGAATATGGTAAACCCGGCTCCCTTCGGCCACAATTGGGCTATTGCCTTAAAACCTGCTGTCGTCTTG
Organism: Troglohyphantes excavatus; assembly: GCA_963932185.1. Classification (NCBI taxonomy): domain Eukaryota; kingdom Metazoa; phylum Arthropoda; class Arachnida; order Araneae; family Linyphiidae; genus Troglohyphantes; species Troglohyphantes excavatus. Next base: position 57,009,598 of record OZ010671.1, on the reverse strand, counting down.
ATAGACACATCTTACACCTAATTTTTTTAATTTGTTTTAAAGCAATTTTTTAAAGTGTTGTTTGTATTGATTTGAGTAACGGGTATTAATTTAGGTACATAATAGTTCGATTTGTTGTTCCAGGGTCTAATTGAGATTAATAGGGTTCTCGTTTACATCTCTTCTCTCTCTCTCTCTGTGTGTCTCCTCTCTCTCTCTGTCTCCTATCTCTCTCTATCTCATATCTCTATCTGTCTCCTCTCTCTCTCTGTCTCCTATATCTATCTCATATCTCTCTCTGTCTCTTATATCTATCTATTTGTCTCCTCTCTCTCTATCTGTCTCCTCTCTCTCACTATCTCATATCTCTGTCTCCTATCTCTCTCCTCTCTCCCTGTCTCATATCTCTCTCTCTGTCTTCTCTCTCTCTCTCTCTGTCTCCTATCTCTCTCTATCTCATATCTCTATCTGTCTCCTCTCTCTCTCTGTCTCCTATATCTATCTCATATCTCTCTCTGTCTCTTATATCTATCTATTTGTCTCCTCTCTCTCTATCTGTCTCCTCTCTCTCACTATCTCATATCTCTGTCTCCTATCTCTCTCCTCTCTCCCTGTCTCATATCTCTCTCTCTGTCTTCTCTCTCTCTCTCTCTCTCTCTGTCTTCTCTCTCTCTCTCTCTCTCTGTCTCCTATCTCTCTCTATCTCATATCTCTATCTGTCTCCTCTCTCTCTCTGTCTCCTATATCTATCTCATATCTCTCTCTGTCTCTTATATCTATCTATTTGTCTCCTCTCTCTCTATCTGTCTCCTCTCTCTCACTATCTCATATCTCTATCTGTCTCCTATCTTTCTCCTCTCTCCCTGTCTCATATCTCTCTCTCTATCTCCTATCTCTCTGTCTCCTCTCTCTCTTTCTCATATATCTCTCTGTCTCCTATCTCTCTCTCTCATCTCTCTCCATGGCTCCTCTCTCTCTCCCCTCCATCTAGAGATGTTCCGTAATTTATATTTTAGTAATAATTGAAGAAATGCGTTTAACTTTTTGTTTTTAAGAAATAGATGTGATTTATCTGTTACAGAATAAAAAGATTCATATTATTAACTTCTAATGCTCTTTGTGAAGCCGTCTTTCCAAGAAACGAATCTCCATGGCCGACGTGATCAGAAAATATTGAGCTTAATAACGCGAGTCCGAAACCGTCGATGTCTAATTTTTTTTAACATAAAATTAAACTCATTATTAATTATTCTAAAATAACTAATCATTAACTATTATGAAAAAAAAATATCGTAAAACTATCGCTTATAAGTAAGTATCCCAAGTTTCAAGTCGATCTTACATTTGGAAGTAAGTTTCTATGACTTGCAAGATTTGAGGACGCAACGATAACAGTGGTAAAGCATGTAATACAAATTTAGTATATTATTTTAAACTGGAAGAAATACCCGTTCTTCGCACAGGGTTAAATAAAACGATATACTATTTAATTAATAAAACAATTATTTTCTAAACCAAGATCTAGCAATGCATATCATAATTAAGATATTAACCTCCGCAGTTTCCTTAAGTATTTTGATGCTAAAGTGTAACCATACTTGGCAAACAATAAAGTATAACTTAAAAGTAAGTATAAATATGTTCTTCCAATTTTGGTTACTAAAAACACTTATTATTTTTATATTAAACAAATATTTGATTCAATTATTTAAAGCAATAAATATATTTAATTAATTATTTATTTACTCAAAGTATTTTACTGTTGGCAACATCTTATATTTTTTTTAAGAATATTGATATTTCTTTACAATTGGATATTTTAAAAAAATGGCTTCTAAAACCGTTGTAAATTCATGAAAAAAACAAAATGTAATTTTAAAATTCAGAGTCTCAGGAGGATAGCAGACAATAGCAGACATTCTGTGAATTTATATTGATTAATTTTCGGGAAACGTTCGTTTTGACAGTTCAATAAAATATCGCATAAGATAATATTTTAATTTGCAAATTAAAGAACATTGCAATATGATCGCAAATAACCATATTTCACGGCAATTTGACAAAGGCGACTTAGTTCTAGTTGCCTGAATTTCGAATAAGATAAAACCTTTCACAAGAATCCTTAGAACGTGTTCGAATGACAGCTACCATTGAATAATCGAAGACTAAGCGTTGCCAGTCACACTGATGTAATACTTCAAATACATTCCACTTTCTTCCACACCTCCATTGTAATACCTTTTTTGATTTTTCCAAGGTTGTAATTCCATTTCGCCATTCGAGATATTAAGTCCGTTTCAAACGAGGTATTGATATTTCAACAATTGCACATCACTCTGAACACCGAAATGGTGTGAAGTAGGTTAACCACACCTAATCTAACCACACGCAAAGCCCACTGTGTGATTTATGTAACTCTGTAATGGTTTTTCGGCTAATGGTAGTGGGTGGGCAGTTGTTTTGGAGTGAGATGTTGATTTAGATAGACTTTGGACATGAAATGTCGGCTAAATTGGAATTCGCCCATTTTGGAGAAGCCTATTTTTATGGCATGCATACTCATTTTTTTACTGAATAAGACTTTGCGTGAAGCGTCTTTAAATTAGCTACGTGGCCTAATCATGGTAAAAACATGATTCATGGTAAAAACATGATTCATGGTAAAAACAGGATTCATGGTTAAAACATGATTTATGGTAAAAACATGATTCATGTTCGAATAAGATATAACCGAATAAGCATGAATCATGTTTTTACCATGATTCATGGTAAAAACATGATTCATGGTAAAAACATGATTCATGGTAAAAACAGGATTCATGGTTAAAACATGATTTATGGTAAAAACATGATTCATGGTAAAAACCATAGAGTAATGATAGAAATAGAGGGAGAAAAATGCCGATTTACGCATATCCATCATCGAATCACGTGATCGGAGGACAGATTTCCTCGCCCACGCGAAAAAGTTTCTTCCTCCTAATAGAGTTCCAATAGGAACAGCGACGATTCACGGCGATCCGAAACAAAACACAACAGAAAATGGTTCATAGCTGTGCCGCTTATGGATGCAAAGAAAAATTTCGCAAAGGAGGTCCATTACCTTCCACTGGTAAGTTTTCCTGAAAATTTTATTTCAAACCAAATTTTAAAATCATGTAAAATAATCAAAATTACTGTTTAACATGAGGTTTACGAATTCTTTTCTTAATTTTTATGAATATAATCTGTTTCAATTGAGTAAATATTTATAGGAAATTAGACTACAGTCTCGTATTTCCCTTGGGTAGCAAATTCGATGTTTCGTAAATATTAAATTTTGTTTTTTTAAGGTTTCTAATACTTTCTGAACTAGTTATGGAGCGCCGATGTTACTTGGCGTGCCTTGGCATGCTTTGGCGACTTTCCAAACTAAATGAAATCAAAAGTATTGTTATATGGTTTTGTGTTTAATTTTCTATTTAAATATCGCTTCTTGAAGAATGATACTTTAAAGGAATTTAACATATAAATTAAAGAGGCCATTTCGAAATTTACTAAAAATAGCATATAGCAGTTGTACAACAAAATTCTGTAATAGCTTTCATTTATATTTTGTTATTTATTTTAATTAGAATTAAATAGTTATTTTTTCCATTTTCGAATGTTGCGTTTGTCTTTGTTATTTTCTAATTAGGGATGTCATATAAATATGTACATATATTTTCAAATTAGTTTCTGCAATGTTATCAGTATAAAATTTACTACATTAAATTTATAATTCAAATGTATTCAATTAACCTTAATTACATATAGTTATTGAAAAGTCAATTATAAATTCGAATGCTTCCTCTTTAAATGACGTATAGCCTTGAAACTTTACATACTTACGTAATACTGATGATAATACGATATTTAGTCAAATATAAAACTTATATATATTAAGTAGAAGATTGTATTTAAATAGTGCAACGTTAACCCGGGTTATGAGCACTATGATCAGGCAAAATGCGCTATTGAAAAGCGTCTTTTGGAAGGACGACTTTATATAGAATACTACGAATTGATACTACTTATTTTCGGACAAAAAACAATTTAATCCTAATTGTACAATAAAAAAAAACGTAGTTTTTTTTAAAAAAAAATTTGTGTGTTCGGGGGAGGTGGGATTACATTTCTTACCTTAAATTCTTCAATAAATAGTTGCAATTTAACATGTTTTTTTTGTTATTTATAATTTAAATATAATTATGTATTTTACCTGTATATTTGTCTGTTTTTATGTAGATGCACAATAAGCGTAGTTCTTTTAATTGTTATTTTGTATATTTCAATAAGAAAATATGAACAATAAAACCTTAGAAAGAGATTCGTTTCTTAGAGCATTGAACACAAACAAAAGGATATTTTCGTTTCGTGAATGCAAGGAAAATATTTAATGCACATTGTTTGAAAATAAGTAAATACCTACATAACTTATGTTTAGAAGTTCAATACCGACGGAACACTCTATCGCCGAAAAGAAGAAACTGCGCCAATTTCGGAACTTCTGCATGTAGGGTGTGGCAGCGCTAAAACCACGTGATGGGCATCGGTTCTTATGTGTGTTGAGAACGCGGTCTTGCCAGAGCCTGACATGGAGAGCGCTCTCTATTATATTTATACTCTTTGGTAAAAACATGATTCATGTTCGAATAAGATAAAACCGAATAAGCATGAATCATGTTTTTACCATGATTCATGGTAAAAACATGATTCATGGTAAAAACATGATTCATGGTAAAAACATGATTCATGGTAAAAACATGATTCATGGTAAAAACATGATTCATGGTAAAAACATGATTCATGGTAAAAACATGATTCATGGTAAAAACATGATTCATGGTAAAAACATGATTCATGGTAAAAACATGATTCATGGTAAAAACACTATATTACACTCTTAGAGGAGTTCATTTCAACTCTATAACTCTTTTACAAATAGCACTATTGACGTAAATTTAACATTGCTCGATAGAAAATTCAGCGTGGATAAGAACACACGACGTCAAACGTTAACAACTTGTTTCTTTTTGCGACCCATCCCTATTTTTTTGACATGTTAAAGTAAGTATATTAATTAAAAGTAAAACCATTTTGGACGCTCTCCGACACGGCGACCTAACTTTTATTAAAAAAAAATGATAAATTGAATAGGCTAATTTATTTACAATAACATCTTAAATTAATACATAACATGTATTTAGTTTAAAATTAGCAGCTAACAAACTGGTAGTCCATCACGTGATTAGAAGTATTGAGGCTTTACTTATTGATTACTTACTACCCACAGAGTACGTATTATTGAATTAGAGTGACAATCACGTGACTTTTTTTTGTTCCGCCAAGGCACCCTGTTTGTGTAGGCAAAATTAATAATATGCACACTTGACTTACGATAACTTCCATTTAATTACCTATGCATGGATATCTTCTTACAATTTTGTTAAAAAAAAGGGCAGGTATGAAATTTAAAAACAATTCTTTTTTGATTTCTTAAGGCATTAAATTCATTTTTAAGTGTGCGTTTTCAATGTAATTATATTTATTGTTTAGTTATTAACGAAAATGTTTCCTCTGGTTTTCCTTGAAAAAAAAAATTTTCCGGCCGCTGAAGCTTTAAAATTTAAAATTTTGAAAGTTAAATCAATTTCCAAATTCAATTTTCGTAGATTCACAATTCTCCCTTTAATTCACGTATAAATGTTTCCCACGTCAGCATTAGCATGGGTCAAGACAATAAAAAAACAGTTTTACTTTTAAAAACAACGTAGTACTTACACTTAAAAAAAATATTTAAAATTAGTACCTGAACAGACTAGCTTTTCTTTGAGTACAATTACATCATAAATAAGTGCTCACGTACTCAAATTTAAGCAACCGTACTTTTTAAAAAATGGGCAGTGTGATTTGGTATTGCTAATTTAGCTTCAGTTTAAGCCATCATAACAAAGCGACCTGACAAACTTAAAATAGACGTTCAGAAGATTGTTTTCCACATTATTTGATGTTGATTGCTTAAATAGAAACTGAGTTATTACAACTCAATTATCTTGCTTCCCATTCTTTTGGAACACCTTTTTAACATTTCTTCTTTTTATAACTTCTTCACGTCTCCCTAGTAGTACAACGGATAAGGCACTGGGCTGCGGTGCCTTAGGATATGGGTTCGATTCCCGGTAAGACTTGCTTGTAATTGTTGATATTTATTGTAAGTGATGTATGAAGGCAGCCTATGTAGTCAACCTACTACTCTTTTTATTCATTTCAGTCATTTTTGAGTACATGTCTTTTTCAAAAATGAAACTTTTGTATTCGGAACTATGATAAGCAACGAATGTAATCAAAAATCAGTACATTTTACGTATTTTTGAGTACCTATTTTTAACAGTATACGTTTATAAAAAAACTCAAATGCGAAAACTACCTTTTCGGCCTTGTTGTTATTTTATACATCCAAGCTATAAGACGAACCATCTGACGTACAAAAAAAAAATCAAATATTTTTTTTTTACATAGAAAATTTACACATGAACACAAAACGAATAATAATATTATAATAAGCACATCCGAAAACAGAGGTGACAGTCTTTAAATGAATGTGCTAATTGCACAGCAAGAATGGGATAAATTCGGTCATAGAAATCACCATAGCCCAACGGTGTTTATAATTAAAATCCTAACACATTTATGTTGTCCATTCCCTGTTTTAAAGGCAACTTCAACTCGGCGGTCGCTTCTTTTATTCTTTCCTTACCAAACTCGCTTCTGAGAGAGAAGGTCAAGGAAGCAACGTAAACAAGTCCGGTGCGGAACAAGACAATTCCACGAGGAAATAAACAAGTGTTTAACAGAAAGAGTTAAGGAAGAAGAGGAGAGAAAAAAAAATAGAAAGTTTTGTGGCCATGGCATTGGTATTCACGTGTTTGTGAGAGTCTGATTAGCCGAAGTGGGTCAAGTTCACATTTGTTCTTCCTCATCTCACTTCAGTTCGTTGACCTTACCTGGCGAGCCGATTTGTTTTCGATCGGGAAAAGGGTCGGAACTTTTATTACAACTTCGATTTTCGAGTTTTAGAATTTTGCTTCTGTTTTTTTTTTAGTATGGTGGAATAAATGAAAAGTGATTGTAATTTTTTCTTCTTCTTTTTTTATTTTTATTTCTAAATTGAAAGATCGAATGAACTTTCATAGATGAGTCATTCTAATTGTATTTTGGTGTTTCTGATTTTGGAATTTTGAGGAAGAATATCTATTTGTAGATCCGGGATTTTTTAAAACTTTATATTAACATTCAGCGAACGAATTTTTCCCTTTATCTTGAAATATTAATTTAATCTTCAGATAAATTCACAGTTAAGTATTTCGATTCGATATTTCTAATTTATTGGTTTTGATTGTATGACCGATAGCCCTCAAAATTACGTTTTCGGAACGATCAAATAATATTCTTAGATTTTGAGATTTTCTGTTCTAAAATTAAATTATGTTTTCAAAGTGCCTCCCTTGTTGCCGATGGTTTAAACCTCTAATCGCATTATTACATATTTGTTTCTAAAAATGTATTTTTAATTACCAGTCCGTGTTTTGTTAATAATTTTAAGTCCTTTATATGGAAATAAGCTTTTTCAGCAATGCACTTATAATAACTACTAGTATGATGCACATTACTATTGCAATGTATGATCGTTCATAATGCAATAAACTCTAAAGTGCACATTAAATCAGTAATGTAATGCACATATATAAAGCACATTACTATTACAATAAAATATACTTTTAATGAAGCATATAAAATTTCTATATTTAGGGGGGCATTTGTCATGATTTTAAACAGGGGTCAGTCGGAAAATACGGCAATAAGGGCCAATAACTTTAAAACATTTATTACACCAGAATCGATAGATATTTTCTTACAGAATCTGGGTTACATTAGGAATGAGAGTGTGTAGAGACTTTTCGCACTTAAAAACAGGGAATTTTAGGAATTATCTTCAATTACATTGAGTCAGGGAAATCAGCTAAGTGGTCCAAAACAATTCGACCCAGGGACTTTTCATGTGGAGATACTCAAAAATCCTTTAAAGGATTCCTGTGCGAAAGTGGCGCCAAAATATTCACGTAGACGGTTGTTATGACTAAATTAAGAATGGATATGTAGTCGTCAGCGAGAAAGTGACGAGAACTCTATTTCACTAAAGAAAGAAACATTAATTTGATAGATAAGTTATATGGGATAGTAAAAAAAGTTTTATTGACGGAAGGGGAGATTATTACGAAGCAATTAAATATTAGAAAAGGGTTGGTAGCTGAGGAAATTTTAAAATAAGTTAATTTAAGGAAAACATATTACATGCATTGATTTATTTGTGCTTAGTAACTTTTATAATGCCCGTACTCTTATACTTCAAACCGATCTCCAATGATTCACATATGTTATGTCCCTATTGCTGGGGCACATTGCTTATCAACACCATTGACGAGCTCAATGTTTATTTATTACTTTTGGAGAGTATGAAAACTCAGCTTACTTAAAGTTACCAAAAATATGCAAAACTTATTACATAATATTGTGACGTCATGACAATAAGAAATGCATGAAAATATGAAGACAGGATAAGGGATTATTAAAGAAATCCTATTTTAGAACGTTACATATAACATAAAATTTTAAGGAAGTTTTTTTAAAAATATAACTAAATGTTTATTATAAAATTTATGTGTTTTGTATTTAGTGAAATAAAATTAAAAAAAAAAAGGATTAATTTATTTTATAGTTAAGTAATAAATTAGCTAGTTTGGAATTTTAAACAATAAAATCTAAACATAATATTATAAATAAAGTAACTCGATTTAGTCAGGTGTAATTTTTTCCTAGATTACTGTACCTAAATTAACTGTACTTATAAGATTAAGTTATGGAGAGAAAAACAATTTTTCTTTTTTTATTTCATAATTGAAGTTTGATAACAAAATATAAGCTTTGTATAAATTTAAGCAGCCAACACACAATATCTTGATCACTTCTCGTATAATGAGAAGTAAAAGTCTCTTCCTTTAAATCAATCAGGTGTGTAAATTATCTTCTCTTATAATCAAAGGGGGGAAATTCGAACTCTAAAATGTAATGTTCCATTGCATCTAACACCTGGGAAAATTTACATACTGTTATGTCCAATTAGAAAATATTATAATTCTTTTAAAGTTTTCCGAATATACAATGCAAAGATATTTGAATCCTCTAGTTTCAAAACCAGATAGATCCATTTTCATACATTTTACAGGACACGCTAAAAATGATTGACAGCCATGTACTTTTTTTTTCTACATACCTGATTTTGAATGCATTTTTAGACTGGATTCAGACAGTTTTGGTCAATACCGCTTTGCAAGATGATGTAGTGCATCGAAAACTTGTAAAAAATATTTAAAAAAACGATTTTGCGAAAATGTGTATCCGGGTTTGAAACCAGAAGACTCTTTATGTATAGATATTTATTTATTGACAACAAGCAATATCATCCTCTGATCACCTGTCCCGGATTTACCATCAAAGGATCATCAGTTTTATCAGCAATACACACCATTTTTAAGTTCATAAGAATACTTTATTTTTCAATAGTTTTTTAATATATTTTTTGGTGGGTTATCTCTTTCAAAATAAACTAGTTTTTTAATTAATAAATTTATTAAGAATATACCTTAAACGCTCCTACAGATTAATCAATTTTACAATTTCGTTAATTTGTTGGCGCTCGAAGAGTTTAAAGAAATATATGCAAAAAGAATGCTTGAAAACTAATTTGGGAGTCATTGAATAAATAATAAAATTTGACAACTTAATTTTAAAGTTTGGAAGCTTAATTTTAAATTGGAAACTTAATTTTAAAGCACGACAATCAAAATTTAAATATAATGAAATCTTTTCGATATTCACATCAAGATTCCATACATCGCAGAGTCGAAATGTTTAAAAAGACTGATTCTGTTCCATTTCAAATCCGCCTCGAAATCATATACCATGTCTGAGGTTAACAAAACAAGTCGTTTCCAAACAAGTTCTGTCGCTCAGCAAATCAATCAACAAGTCAAGTCCCAAGTCCCTTCACCTTTTCCAACACCACTTCTCACTTTCCATCCCAACAATCCAAAGATAAATGGAAAAATGTATTAAAAAAAAAACACCGATCGCATTTAAGATAGCGAAACATTTTAACAGACAACCGCCATCATAAATCTCCCTCTTAACATAAAAATCTTCTCTATCTTTTAACTTAATGGGCAACCCAGCTTCTTACTAGTTTTTCTCCATTTCCCAACTACACGTTTTTTAATAATACATATATATAAAAAAGGTAACAACCTCCCCTTTCAACTCGGAAATCAATCTCCCGCGCTTTTTCGGGCAACACGCGGAAGCCAGGCAGAGGGGGTTCAATGACCTTGAGCAAACCGTAACCCGTTCGACACCTTATTTCATCCTTCCGCTACGCTAAACTAATAATAATAACACTATAACTCGGGGAGGATTGAAGCTTTTGATACCTTTGGCGGAGATTTTGGTTTTGGCGTATTTTTTAAAGTGAATTTTCATAATCGATATTGGATATTTATTTTTTTCCGATGTCGTTGGAAGAGGGAGCCGTTATTTTGAACTTTCTTCATAACTTTCTTTTAAATGTATTTCATTGTTCTCAGTTTTGGTGATTTTAAGTTCTGTGGTAAGGAATGCAGTTCTGGGGTGATATATGGTGCAATGACAACAGACGAACAAAAATCTTAAAAACGATTTCACTTCCTCTTGAATTGGAATTTGTTGAAAGGGCGTATGTTCTATGTTAAGCCTATGGAACATACGCCCTTTTAACAAATGCCGATTCATTTGACATATAATGTTTTTCGAAATCACATCCCATGCCTGAGGTTAGTAATTTGTTGTAATTATAACGCCTCGGCCAAAATGTATGTAATATATGAATGTATGTATAGCATTATTTTGTATAATAATAAATAATATATGAAATATTGTATGGTATGATATGTATATAATATAATATAATATAGTATAATATAATATAATATAATATAATATAATATAATATAATATAATATAATATAATATAATATAATATAATATAATATAATGTAATATAATAAAATATAATATAATAAAATATAATATAATATAATATATTGTAATATTAAATACTAAAATGTAATATAATATATTACAATACAATATACTAAAATGTAATGTAATATATTATAATACAATATACTAAAATGTAATGTAATATATTATAACGTAACATAACATAACATAACATAACATAACATAACATAACATATCATACTAAAATGTAATATAATATATTATAATACAATATACTAAAATGTAATGTAATATATTATAACGTAACATAACATAACATAACATAACATAACATAACATATCATGCTAAAATGTAATATAATATATTATAATACAATATACTAAAATGTAATGTAATATATTATAACGTAACATAACATAACATAACATAACATAACATATCATACTAAAATGTAATATAATATATTATAATACAATATACTAAAATGTAATGTAATATATTATAACGTAACATAACATAACATAATATAATGTAATGTAATATATTATAACGTAACATAACATAACATAATATATTATAACGTAACATAACATAACATAACATAACATATCATACTAAAATGTAATATAATATATTATGACATAACATAACATAATATAACATACTAAAATGTAATATAATATATTATAACGTAATATAACATAACATATTAAAATCTGACATAATAACATAACATATTAAAATCTGACATAATAACATAACATATTAAAATCTGACATAATAACATAATATTATCTAACATAATATGATATGGTATGGATGGTATAGAGTATAGTACAATACAATACAATACAATACAATACAGCATAGTATAGTATAAGTTTAACACAGAGTACAGTACAATTCCATGCAATACAATGTAATATAAATGACATATATGATAATAAACTTTTAAAACAAAATGCGGCAACAATTCACGGACAACTCTGCATCATACACGAAGTGATTACGAATTACAAATTGCTGTTGAATTGACGAGTATAACAATTCAACTGTATGTTAACTGTAAATACAAAAGAAAAATATTCAATTTCCCGTTTCTATGACAACGGAGGTAATTTGACCGTCATACTCTGACAAGTCGCCTCAGCATGGAGAGCGATTACGGTTGCAGGCGTAAAAACTTCGCACTCCACTGCACGCCTTTACCTTTCGTTTTTTATTTTAATCATCTTAGACGGATGACTTGAAGTCTGGTTGTTGATAGTTCACTCAACCGTTAGGCCGCAGAATTATTTCTCTCTCTCTCTCTCTCATTTTCCTTTACTTAAAAAACAAAAGTATAAAATACTTTGTTTTAAAGTGAACTTGATTTTCCATTCCGAACCGTATAACTATGTGAAAAATAGCTCGTTTGACATAAATTTGGGTTCATTTGATATATAAATAAGCACCGATGCACGTGCAATAATGATATTAAGAAAGGCTTGAATGGTGGTCCATGGGGGTCGGACGGAACAGCTTGTTTAGCTTCCTTCTCTTGACGAGGTTTTTCTATTTTTGGATATGGGTTTTATATATACTCGAAGTTTACTCAAGTGATATTTTTTATAATACAAAAAAAAACTATCTAAAGTTAAACTAATATCATTGCCAAAACACTAGAAATCATTATCTTAATATAAAATAAGTGTAAGGGAAATTTTATTTCAATTAGGAAACTTGAATTTTCTTTTAAATAAATCTTTCAGATTTGTTTGTGCAACTGTATTACACATATCGCGTGGTATTAATATTACAAAAATAAAAAAAAATCGTGTTATCGACATTTTTTCAAAGATTTGTGCTCCCGAATATTTTCTATTGCCACTTCTACCGAGGTAGCGTGGCCGAGTGGTCTAAGGCGCTGGTTTTAGGCACCAGTCTTTCGAGGCGTGGGTTCGAATCCCGCCGCTGCCAGTTTGCTTTTTACCTACTTAACTGACATTACATTCAATAGTTATTAATTTTTTTTCCTACGTTAGATAATTTAATGATATGCAGGAAAAATAACGTTCTAAAAATATTTTACCGTTGATTTCCCGCTTAATGCAAACTCAATACCATTAAAACAGTTTTAAAAAAATTATGACAAAAGTATTTTCAATCAACCAAATTATGTTTTTTAATACAAATGTTTATGAAACACATTATATTTCATACTCATAACATTGCCTCAATCCATTTAAAAAAAAAAATTGAATGTATTATTTGTAAATTTATTTCTAATTAGTTTTCATATAAAAAACAACCATATCTTCAGCTTTGGATTTAATTCTTTTCTGCAGAGTTTGTTATTCTTGCAATTATACACGTCATTTTTGCTGTATATTATAACCGTACTGCTTAGGAAACATAGTCTAGCAAATAAATAAGCAGATTTACAGGTTACGATAGAGGAAATAAGATATTTCAGGTATATAAACCATTCATAGACTAAATTAAACATAATTTTATATATGATTAGTCTTGTATATTTTATAAACAATTATATTGAAAACGCTTCACAAAAGTATTTTTTTTAATTTGCTCCGTAAAGTGTATTAACAAAAACTTGATTGTACATCAACTGAATTTCCTTTTAAAATTTAAATATACTTAATAATAATAATGTGTATTTACCACAAAAGAGAACACTTCGTTTGAATGTTTAAATTAAAAAAACATATTTATACTAATACAATATTCCTTATTATTTATCAATACATTTAAATGCAAATTGTATTGAAATTGCCAAACATTTCGCATCTTAAATAAGTTCAGTGATTTGAATACAAGAATTACAGTGTTTAAAATAATTATTATGTTGTTTATGTGTAGAATTATTCGTTATTTACAATGAAATATGTGAAGCAAAACTAAGAAGTAACATGTTTTCTTGTAATCTTGTGAAATGACTTTTTGTGTTAGCATTCCTTAAAACTCCCAATTATGCCTCTAATGCATTACGAAGTTAATGACTTTCGAAAAGGGTTCAGTTGTCAAACTTTATCTGGAGTTTTATTATTTATTACTTTAGTTCGTGCAGTAACCTAGATTTCCTTAAGACGCGGGGAAAGAGCCATTTTCCACAAGAAATTGTTTTTACCTTTACAGGGAGTTGAGGTTTTACCCATTTCCAATATTATTTGCATATGGAAATCGTGTGATAAACATTTATAATTTTTTTTTACAAAATGAGAATAGGTGAGAGTAGGAATGAACAAAAAAAAATATTACGTTAGGTTACGCTATTCTATACTTTACCTACTATACAATATGTAGTATGCTATGCTATATTACATTAACTTAAATTGCATTATATTGTATTACATTACAATATAATGCACTGCGTTACGTTAGTTTATATTGTATTATATTATATTCTGTTATATTATACTGTATTGTATTCTATTCTATTATATCATATTACATTCTATTCTATTATAATATATTATATATAGTATGATCTATCATAATCCATGCTAAATTGTATGGAACTGGCAAAAAATTCGCACATTTTGTTGCCAATGAACGAATCTGTAGAACTGTTTGAACCTGTAAATTAGAATTGTTCAAAACAAATCTGTAGAACTTTTTTCACTGCGAGTGTCGACGCTCCGTGGAAAAACAAAACACCCCCCTTAATTTCGGTAAACTTTGAACTTTTGTCCAATTAACTTAACAGTATTAGTTTATTGTTTTTTTTAATGAAAGATATTTAAAACCACATTTCTAATGACTGTATTTCTTTGTATCCAATCTAAAAAAAGTAGTATACGAATAATATTTTTATACTTTAAGAACTTTATACTTTAAGAAATTATGTACTAGTAGAAATGCACGTTCCTCGCAAGGAGTTAAATAAAACGATATAATAAAACAATTATTTTCTAAACCAAAGTCTGGAAATGCATGTATTTATTTAGATTTTCAACTCCGCGGTATTTTTATATTGAAGTATAACCATTCTTGGTATAATGTAACTTAAATTAAGTATGACTTAAAAATATGTATACATATGTTCTTTAATTTTTTTTAAACACATTATTATTATGTTATTTTGGCAACATATTGTTGGCAATATATTATGATTTTATCACAATGTTGATACTATTTCCTTTTAAATGAGCATTTAATGTAAACGGAATTTTAAAATTTCGGGCCTCAGAGGGGTCGTTAAAACGATACTGTGTAAATAAAGTTTATTTATTTGTGCAGATTTTTTATGTGGCTCAAGTTGACAAAAATGTATTATTTGTACACAAAATGATTGTTTGAAATGTTTTCGCTCAGTGTAAGTAGTCTTACAATTGAATTAATTGCACAAAACAAAATATGCCGCTAGGCTCTGACCCCTCCTCCTCCCATCTCGGTAAACCTAACATACTCTGCAAATTGAATAGTCTTTGAAATACAAACGTGATTAACGAATGTGGTAAATTCAGGTTTTATTGCATGAAACAAGATAATTTCGAAGTTTTGAGAAAACATTGAAAATAAATTATTGTTCTATAGAAATTACAATCTATTAAACATTGAATCGTGTCTTACCCAAAATTTGAAACCATTCATTACAATGTCTGTCGTAATATAGCAAAGAAAAAAATAATACTTAAAAAAAAAAATTGTAAATGACCTAAACGACACTTCCACCAAATTGTTCTTTCGAAATACAATACCTGAAAAAAAAATAGGTAATAATTCGGTGTTAAACAAAATCACATATCGGCTAATTGTACTTTATAAAACAGCGACAGACATTTCAGATAATTTATTCCACCCAAAACTATATGCACGATTTTATCCTTCATGTCAAATCTATAACCGTTATTAAAAAGTAACGACATTCGAACATTTCCTCAGGGATCAATTATGCTTTCTAGTTTGCAGCTTAGAAATCAGGTTCGCCGTAGAAAGGTTACAATTACAGTTAAGTTTTCTAAGTAACCTAAAAACTTATTTTTCCGAGATACAAACCAGAGAGAAAGTGTGTCTTGAACGTGATCTTCCCTTTTATCCTAGAATTGCCTGTTTTTTTGTTTCTTGTTTGTTTCTCTGATTGGCAAAGTAGCTTGGAAACTATGTCGAGTTGAAGAGATTTGCGTCTGCCTTCAATTCTAGAGTTTTATTTAGGGGGATTTTTTTTATCCAAATATTTGTAATAATAGTACTCAATAATAGTACTCATAAATATTATTTTTAATTAAAAATAGTTCAAATTGTAATTAACGTGTTATCAGTATATGTTAATTTTTGAAGTAAGTAATTAAAAACCGATTTATTTGAATACATACGTTTATAAACGTTTGTTTGGAAGTCTCTAAATTAATTGTATAGTATTATAAGTTATTTGGTCTGCAGCATTAATGATGGTTCTTTTAACGATGTAATTTAACATTTTGCGCTTCAAGAAAACTTGGCATTTTGAGTTCTTTCTACGGAACAGTTATTCCTTTTAATGTTCTTTCCCCTGAAATTTTTTATGCGCATAGAGAAAAAAAAATCAGAATCTGTTTTGGATATGCAAGAGAACAAGTTGAAAAAAAAATCAACGTTTTTTTAATCACAAGATAATACTTTTCTCGTTTATTTTAAAGAACAGGGACTCAAAAGAACTGGTCGTTATGTTGTCGCCTAAGTTGCGCCAACGGAGTGCAAAGAGTACACCAAAGTTTACGTGTCGTATGTAGGAACTGTATTTTTGAAAAACGTTTATTAAAGAGGATAAAGATTTTAAATTACATAAAATAAATCCTCCATTACAATACATTTTATGTCCATAAACTTGTCGTGTTACAATGTTCTATGAAAATAATACATTTATTTAATGTATTATGAAATAAATCAAAATAGTTCTGAAAATATTTTATTAACGAACATTTTCGTAAGAATTGTTGTATTATTATTTTTTTTCTTCTAAATCATACAGTAAAAAATTGTAAATTCATTACTTTTTATTGATATTTAAAAATTCATGCAAGATTTTCTTCTTATTTGACAATACCAAATAATTTGATTCAAATAATTTGTTTTTTATTTAAAATTTGATATGTGTATCATATAAATTTTGTTGTGCATTTGTGTAGTATACATTCATATCTAATACTTTAAGTTTTAAGAAAACAACAAAAATTTACATATTATTATCAATTAAAAAAATTATTATATTGTCTAAATGGTTGTTTTACTTAAGAATAGATTTAATGAATATTAACAACAAATTCCAATTTCGCAAAGTTGCTGAATCACACAAATTGTAATTATAGTCATAAACTACCTATTGAAGGGGTGTTCTTAGAAAAAAATTACGGAATCCTTAGTCACGTTTGCGTTATGAATAAATACTGTGTGAACACATTAGCATATAAGTATTACAATAATAAAATATTTACTCAACCCCGTATCCAAAAGTCACGATTTAAAATACAATAGAAATATACATTTGCAGAGAGTACAGGTTTTCTATTGTTTAATGGTTTTAGTAAGGGATCTTGTCCCTTTCAGTACCCTCATGAAGGCACTTCATGCTGCTCCAATTGTTTTAACAAGGGTTTTTATAGTCCACCATGTTTTTCGTTAATTATCTGAAAGGAGCACCTGCTGTTGTTCATGGCTCATGTTAAGTATACGGTGTTTTACTGCAAAAGTACACTGTTAAAAAGCAGTGTTATATTTAACGAAACTTTTGTCAATTTTGACGAAACATACGTCTGCTATATGCTAGAATTAAATATTTTGTCAAACTGATAAAATTCATTTTGTCATTTTTTTAACGAAATTTATTTTGATAAAAATAGAGACGATTTTAAATAATATAATAATTCAATATCGACGAGCTGACTCGAAACGCGGACCTCTCGTGCCAGAGTCCAACTCTCTATCCACTCGGCCAAGAAGACTCGACACAAAAAGGGCCGAAAAGGAATCTGAGTAAATGACTTTCGTTCAAAATTTGAGGATTCTTGTTTCGTCAAAAATCACGTGTGGCGAAACGATATTCAAATACAACGAAAGTAGCCTTGACGATTAACGAAAGTAGCCTTGACGATTGCAGAATTCTCAAAAATGAGAGTGTAAGTGTTTCCGGATCTTTCCTTTCGAGTAGCTCTAGTACGATGTGGATTTAACCAACCACAAAGGAATAATTAAAAAGGTAAACTTAATTGATTATTAAGTAATTAAATGTATTCGAACGAGTAGGTTTTTGACGTGAATACCTCTTTCTTTTCGGTATGGTGACATATCCGCACGGAGTCGTAATCTTAAAAATGACACTTTTCATGACATACCATCGTGTAGAGGAAAGTGAGACGTGTCACCCAAACCGATTTTTAACCCTATTTCCTTCTCTTACCTTTGTACTTCATGGGACCCTTAAAGTTTTTATTAACCATACCTACAGTAACTGCGGCCTGTATATCTACCTGATTCGTTTTAATTCTTATTTTAAGGATAAACATGTTTTTGAGAATAAAAATAAAGAAACCTTCTGTGTCTCCGATTAATTGGCGTTTAGGTAACGACCCTCAAAACTGGTTTCTAGCGAATCAACAAACGAGTTCGGGTGGGATTACCAATCAGGTTAACTAAATCCTGTAAACAATGTCGCGTCCACATCGGCCATTTAGACAGAACACCTACACCTCTTGCTATCAGTCCAGAAATTGTGTTTACAATAAAAAATAAATATTATAAGAAGGTCTACTGCACAAGACTATTAATGCTATTAAAAACAAAATTAACCTTTAAATATTCAAAAACGCACATAACAAAACATACATACAAAACATACAGATACATAACATACAAAAACAAACGTAAATAAAATCAACAGAAAACTAACGATATTTAAAATTTTTGTTCAGTCTTATCTTTCATATCTTACATAAAATCAACAGAAAACTAACGATATTTAAAAATTTTATTCTGTCTTATCTTACATAAAATCAACAGAAAACTAACGATATTAAAAAAATTTGTTCAGTATTATCTTACATACCTTACATAAAATCAACAGAAAACTAACGATATTTAAAAATTTTATTCAGTCTTATCTTACATAAAATCAACAGAAAACTAACGATATTTAAAAATTTTATTATGTCTTATCTTACATAAAATCAACAGAAAACTAACGATATTTAAAATTTTTATTCTGTCTTATCTTACATATCTTACATAAAATCAACAGAAAACTAACGATATTTAAAAATTTTATTCAGTCTTATCTTACATAAAATCAACAGAAAACTAACGATATTTAAAATTTTTATTCTGTCTTATCTTACATATCTTACATAAAATCAACAGAAAACTAACGATATTTAAAAATTTTGTTCAGCCTTATCTTACATATCTTACATAAAATAAACAGAAAACTAACGATATTTAAAAATTTTATTCAGTCTTAATCTTACATATCTTACATAAAATCAACAGAAACTAGCGATATTTAAAATTTTTGTTCAGCCTTATCTTGGGCATTTCTTAGAGTGCATTGCCACCACGTTCCTCAACACCCTCTCCAGTTCGAAAGTGAGAGGCAGCTCCCCATCTCGTACCCTCTCAAAATCGCCTGCTCTCTCCTCGAGTGCTCCCCCAAGGGGTTGATACCGAGGGGGTACACAAGGGGTGCGGCAGGGTCAATGCACCGGGTTTTTTTATACTTAAGGAAGATTTCTTCACCACCGCCCCTGGTGCACCCCCTCCAGTTATGTAACATTTCTTTTATGTAACAAGGGGGGGAAGGGGAGAGGAATGTTTCTAGAAGGGGGGGGGGGGGTTATTCCGTCAAATTAAGCAGGAGGGTACTTAGGGAGGTGGGTGTGGAGTGCAACAACCCCAGGTTTGAAGTTTTTTTTTTATTATTGGATCGTCCCTATCGTTTGGTGTTTTTACACTTGTTGAAAGTGCATTGGAGATAGTGGGGGGATTGTGTAATGATGTGTACTTATTTGCAGTTTGAAAGAACGGTGAATTTATTGACTGAAAAATACAATAAGTGATAAAGAAATTGTTAACTCTGTATTGAAATAATATTCAGATTTTGAAAGCAATAGCAGTTGTAAAGGCTTAAATTTAAGATGTAGGAAAGTTTGAAAAAATTTCCCTCAATTTCTTGCTTTTGCTGTAAAAAATCATATCCGTCGTAGATTAAAACTGCCATTTTACGATTTTATTAGGCCCTAACATTCTAGTTCTACTGCATCACAACGAAAATTATCTGGATGGCTAGAAATCGTGACGTTATATATATATATATATATATATATATATATATATATATATATATATATATATATATATATATATATATATATATATATATATATATATATATATATATATATATATATATATATATATATATATATATATATAATGAGATATAAGATTTATATCTTAATTTCTGAATAAATATAACACCTCTATATAAGTAAACGGATATGTCGAATCGTTGATACAGATTGTTATAATGCCTGGAAAGAGGAGGGGAGGGGGGATACTGCCTACTTAACAACGGCTCATACAGTGCCTTCAGTTTCATGCATTGTGCATTGAGATAGTAGGAATGAGCATTTGCTAATAAAGAGTTAGTGGTTCAACTCTTTATTCAACTCTTTATTAGTTGCCTTTATTCAGCATGAATAAAGGTAGCAGAGCAAATATCCTAATTTTAAAAGAGAAATACAAATTATTAACAAAAAAAACACGAATAACTTTTACATTTGACTGAAAAGTGGCCATTAAGAGTTTAGAATGGATTATAAAATTTTTCTTTCATCCGCACAGCCTACCTACCATCCCAAATCTAGGACTGTAAAACTAAACATGTGATACATAAAAATGAACAAGTTGTTTGAAAGTATCTGTATTGCAATATTTTTTTTGCTAAATTTCAATTCATTGAAATATTATTATCTATATAATTAACAATATGATTACTACATTTTTTGAAAGAATGCGTTTGTCCCGGAATACTTCTTGCAAAAAATGCACAATATAAAGGGTGAATGAAAATCATATTTACA
The DNA here is from genome assembly GCA_963932185.1 of Troglohyphantes excavatus. NCBI lineage: Eukaryota > Metazoa > Arthropoda > Arachnida > Araneae > Linyphiidae > Troglohyphantes > Troglohyphantes excavatus. Next base: position 56,988,433 of record OZ010671.1, on the reverse strand, counting down.
ACTTTGACAAGCAATAAAACTCAAAATAAACAAGACAGTCAGATATAAGATAGCAATAAACCCTAAAATAAACAAGACATCCATATATAAGATAGCAATAAAACCTAAAATAAACAAGACAGCCATATATAAGACAGCAATAGAACCTAAAATAAATAAGACAGCCAGATATAATATAGTAATAAAACCTAAATAAATAAGACAGCTAAGTTATATTTGTAGATGTAAGAGCAACTTATAAAGTTATATTTGCTTAAAAACTTGAATTTTCGTTTTAAAGTTTACAAATTAAACTCTATGTGTTACTGTTACATGTACAATGAACATAACTTAGCTATCTTATATCCTTTAAGTTTTATTGTGTGTCAAAGTTGTAAAGATAATTCTTATACACCCATTCTCAGGAGAAAGTTCAGTGCATTAAATAATCTCGGAATTATTTAAATGATTTAAAAAAAAAAAGCTGCGTAAAAATAAAACATTCATTCTCTTTTCTCTTACATGTACAAGCAACATAACTTAGCTGCTATCTTATTTATTTTATGTTTTATTGCGTGTCAAAGTTGTAAAGATAACTCTCATTCACTCTGTATTAAAAATAAGATATAAAAGCGCTTTAAGAGAATATTCCCTATATAAGGCATGCACCATAAAAACAATAATATATTTTCTTTTAAAATACTTTTTTGCTTTAACTTGATATTTATCACAGTGAATTCGTCCGCTAATATTCTTGTTTACTAGCAAATAGCAACATAAAATTACACACAACAAAGAAAATTGCTGTCTATGGAAACAATTTTAGAAATCACCATGCTAAATATATAGAGAGAAAACATTTGCAAGGTGCAGCAATAGCGCTAAAATTGCTCTTATTGATGCTTCCCCACACAAATAGCTATGGAACTCCCTCTTATTAAAAAAAAAAAATCCTGCACCGGCTTCATCTCTAAGGTCAATGAACTCTCCGTTGCCAGATTAGGTTTCCATCCACTTTATAAAAATATGACGTCATTTCCTTACGACCTTGAAATTCACCGAACGCCTGCCGCCATTGAAAATTCTCTTTTTTTTTTGTTCTGTTATACTTTTTTTCGGTCTACAACAATAGGATTGAAAGAGACAGTTGGATGAATAAAAAAACAAAACAAGCCATGATACAATAAAATAAGTATAAATTACTAAGCGAACAATGCCGCACTGCTGAGAAAAAGAAACGTAGAACGATTTTCGAAGCTTAGTCATGGTCGCCATGTTTATTTCTCGCGCTCTTTTCCTTTGTTAACTGCGACCGGAAGGAACGATAGGTAATAAGTGTTTATCGCTCATTCATGTAACGGTATTTGGTGACCAAAGGATTAAATGTTTACAGGTTTCGTGCTTCAGTGGATAAATAGTGTTTAAAATAGAGTTTGGAATTTACGAGTCATGATTGGACGAATCTGTGAATCATTAGTGAAGCCTTGCACTCATTGAATTTACGGTTATTAGTAATAGTATCTGTCAACAACGCCCTTTGAGTTTAAAGTTTTGAGTTAAGCTTTAGCGCATTTAGCAGGAAATGATCAATATTAAATCTGTTTATTAGTGTTTAAAAAAAATTCTTTAGAAGAGTGTTATCATGTGAAAATTTTCCTGTTGTAGGATAATCCTATAATTTGCAAAATATTGATAAAATATATTAAAAAAGAAAGAAGTAATATTTTTATCAAGTATTTAACTTTTCACGAACAAATTATAATAATTTCATGCGAAGCCATCTGTTACAATGTACCAAAGTTGAAATGTAATTGATAGATGATTGTAATAATTTATTTACTATCGAACAATTGTTTGTTGTTATGACATTTAACTCTTCATCATCAATTTTATGCAGAATACTGACAATTATTGGAAACAATAAAAGTAGTGATCTTAAGAAAATTTAAAATTCGTCTCGTTTAATGGCTCCTTAAAAGTTCCATGCCGTATGACGAAATACAACGACGCAAGCCAGCGGGGATATAAAGACAGATGTTTCGTTTGAAGACGTGTCATTTTTGCACAATGAAACGGGTCTGTTTCTTCTAGCAAAATTCCGAAAAACTCATTTTTATCGGTCACAAGACATATCGATGTCTTAAGTGCACAAATGCATTTTTCTTGAATTCGCGGTTAAGAGCTCATTTGAATCCCCAAATTGAAATCTAAATAGTACCTGATATTGGTAGGTGAAATATAATTATTATAATTGGAAGAACCTACTCTAACAAGATTCTTGTTTTTCATTCCTTTCAACGCTACAAACTTCCAAAGGTCTGCCCTGAAAAATGGTGTGAGAAAAATGCTACGAATTTAGCTGCCAATGTTTAAAGGGGTCGCACATAAATTAAATTAGAAAATATGTTAATTTTTTATTATTTGCAGAGTTTACACATGTTTCTTAAAAAAATATTTGTAATGTGAATGGTGTGTTATGGTGATAGATATTCAAAACGATTGTCCGAAAGGGAGTTCAGATGATAAAATATACAGCTTGAAGGGATGAGTAGCCCCAAACGACTGCTCCAAGGGGGTATAAGCTGTTTTTAAAAGCAATACGTCATTGCCCGGCGCCAAAATCGACTGCTCAAAGAGATGAGATGCCCAAAATGACTTCACAATTTGCGACAGAAATACCATATAATATGTTAAAATAAAAGTAGTGCATCCGATCAGCTATTAGAGGTGAGGCAATTCTATGAAGGCCTCCCCCCCCCGCAAGTGAACGTCGGAGATAAATAATTCGTGACTAAATTCGTGGTATTTTTTACGCATGGTGTTTTTTGCATAATCCCGAAGAAAAATTAGTGAATTGTCACTTACAACATCTGGCATCGATAAACTTGTAGTTAAATAAAAGTAAATCGACAATGCTGCCGCCGCATCAGACCGAGACAATCAAAACAAATAAAATGAAATTTTCTATCGGAACGGGAAGAGAAGTGCGAAGGGGGGTTGTCGAGCGATGCAGTTGGCCTTCGAATTCGAACACCGGGGTCAACGACCGACCTTCAAAACCGTGGAATAATATTCGCGAGATAAGCTTACCTGCACGCACTTGAGTAACATCTTTCTTTTTTTTCCTTCCTACTTTCTATTTGAAAGGAAGATTTTTATCCCCCCCCCCCCCCTCCCCGTCTTATTACTTTTTGATTATTAATTTCGAAAAGTGCAGCTGTTCTTTTTTCTAGTTGATTAGTGATGGGGCGGAGGGTTTCTAAGAGGTGGTGGTGGAAGTGGGGAGAGAGATGTCTGGTGATTAATCAGTTTCACGAAGTGATTTCTCTTTCAAATGGTGCATTGGACGGTGTTTATTGCTAATTTCTTTTGTTTTTGATTCTGAAATTGGCGATATTTTTTGGAGGGTGTTTGCCTACGCATTATCGCAACCACCTTTGGCGAACTTTGGTGACTTTCTTTACAGGAGAAAAATAATCTGAAGGAAAATATTGTTCATTTGTGGTTATCCTCTTGAAGTAATTTTGTGGCTAACATAATTTTATGGATGAAAGTGCTTCACGAGGTTATCTTGGAAGCACTGGCGCCCTATCAGAATTTGGCGCCATCCTTAACTTTGGCGATTTCAAGGAAAATTATTGCGGTAATAATACGTTATCTACTTTTTGCGACTTTATTCGATACAATATTGTCTTCTGGCTTAAGGTATTTTTCTCCTAAATTATTATTATTATTTAAAAATAATTAACTTTGTTTCATTTGTTTCTATTTCATTATTCATTCTTAAACAATTTCTTCTTCTCAAATAAAGTAACGAAACAGTTATCCCTCTCCATTTTAATACGCAGTTATTCTCTTACCCATTTTAAGTGACAAGCAGCCAACGATGAATATAACACAAATTCAAATTTCATGAGAGTTTTTATTGGTGAAATACTTATTTCAAGCTGGAAATTTCTATTAAATATAATGAAGGGTTCATTTATTACATCACGCTATTTTATATCCTTTTGTGCACTTTCTCCCCCCATGTCACGCCATGTCCCCCCATGTCACGCCCTTCTTACCACGTCACGTCACAATAATTTTTTGCAGTTCATAAATAGTTATTAAAACATTCATTTTGCGATTTTACCAATTATCATAATAGAAAGATATTAATTTCTGTAGAAAGTGACGTATAACGAAGATTGCGAAAGAAATGTCATTATTCTCTCTACAATAAACTACGTTACGCAATCACTGAGACCCTCTTTCTCCATATCACTCCACAGTCACACGTAATAGTCGCCCTCTCTCCAAGGGAGCGTGATGTAATTAATAAATGTTCTCTAAACATAACATTTATACGTAGTAATTACAAATAAAAAGAGTGACACAAAGCAGGATAAAAGTATTTTCTCATATTACTGTGATTTTTTTTTTAGAATTATATACATATTAGTTTCCATTCTTCTCTCGAAACTAGTATTAACAAAACTTTTGCATGATAATGTTTAGTTTAGATAGTTTCACGAGTTATTTAATTGGTAATTAATAACAATACGAGTTACTTGCTACTTTATTTGAATGTAGATCACATTTTTTAAATGCATTTTAAAATCATTTTTAATTTATATTTAATTTTTTTCTTGTTATGTAGATTGCGAAAATTGTTAATTTCGAATTTTTTTTTTTTCCTTTTTCAAAATATTTATTAATCAATTATTAAAATATTAATTGTATAATTTGAATACTAAAATTCACTTGGAACATAATTCCATTTTTAAAAACGCAGCCTTCATATTTATATAATGATAATGGCAACGACTCATTCCATTCCAGGCTTAACACAACAGTAGTAACCATGCTTAACAACAACAAAAAACCGTGGGTGTTGCTTTATACAACCAAAATTAAATGTCTTCGAAACAGAATAATATTTTCTTTTAAAAAATCCATCGATTACGCCTTAAGAGCTTTTTAATAATTGAAGCAAACAAAAAACAAATATCACAAATCCATAAATCTGCCGTGTCGTTGACAGGTATTGAAAGTGTGTTGTAACTGCATTTTCACAACGTTGTTAGAACTTGTAATTAAACGGGAAACCGCAGATTTCACTCTCTGTCCATTTGCGCAAAAGGTAATTTTAAATTCGCGCCCCTGAGGGTCATAGAAAATGTGTTCCAGACACACCCTGTAACAATGCATCGGATTTGCATATTTTTTAGAGTTCTTTTTCCATAGCACCCGCCCACGTTTTGTTGGGCTTATTTATTGTAATCGCTAAAGACGGATTAAATTTGAATAAGAAGTGTCCAGGTGAGAAAGGTATTGTCGGTGATAAGAGTTTTTGTTAAGGTATGCAGAACGAAAGGGAATTTATTTTTATGGGTTACTCGATACTCGGTGCTATAAATCGATGACTTATAATGAGTGCGCAGATGTTGTAAGTGACAACTGACTAACTTTTAAGAACAGTAAGTTGAAAGTTTGTAACGAACGGAAAACAGAGCTTGTCATGTTTTTTTTTACGGGAATAAGTCTTTAAAATTGGTCTACGTACAGCTGTTATTGGCAGAAACTTGCGCGACATTAAACGTGTCGATATTTTACAGCCCCATACCTTCAGGGGGCTCATTCTAGAAAAATAAATAACCTACCATTGTGTAGAATAAGTCTTTAAAATTGGTCTACGTACAGCTGTTATTGGCAGAAACTTGCGCGACATTAAACGTGTCGATATTTTACAGCCCCATACCTCCTGGGGGCTCATTCTAGAAAAATAAATAACCTACCATTGTGTAGAATAAGTCTTTAAAATTGGTCTACGTACAGCTGTTATTGGCAGAAACTTGCGCGATATAAAACGTGTCGATATTTTACAGCCCCATACATCCAGGGGGCTCATTCTAAAAAAATAAATAACCTACCATTGTGTAGAGGAAGGTGAGCTACGATGACCAGTTCTATCTAATCCACTATCCCTTCTGAACTTTGTACGACGTGGGGAAGAGTAGAGAAATGAGTGGCATTTCGGGCATACGCTGGCCGGTTTAATCGCTGTGACTGCAATTTTAATCAACGGGTCACAGAGAGTGCATCCTTAAATTGAAGAGAACGACGTGTTCTATAATTCCATTTGACTATTTGACAGTTTAAGCCATTTGTGTGAAAACCGTTTGGAGTGAAATGTGACGATTTGCCGAATACGGTAGAACGCCAATTATCCGAACTCCAGTTATCCGGATCAAATAAAGCGGATCGCTAATAATCCGGATACGGATAGCTTTGAGAAAAAAAAAGATAAATCAAAACAAAATCCAGATTTTAAAAGTTTCTGATTGGTGAATGATATTGTTTTTAATAGCTATTAAATTACATTACTGACTAAAGCAGAATTCGTTATTTTTACTAAGAGATAACCACTTTTTGGGAATTGATCCGGATAGTTGGAATCTTACTTTACTTCAATATGAAGCCATAATATCAATCTAAAGTTCAATTGCGGGCATGGAAAGCTTACATAAATTGAAAGAGAAGTTGAAGAGGAACACAATTTTATCAAGACGTTCTATTCTACGACAAGTACCTTCGAGCATCGATCCTTTGTAGTAGAGGAGTCTTGAAGTCACCCTCGCTAACATCAAAGTGAAGCCAACATGTATGGCCTCAGACACGTAGTTAATTTCGCCATTCCATTCATAAATTTTCACTGTTACACATTTCCCAATTCATCAGCCAATCGCGAATATATTTTCATTCATAATTTTGAAGAGATGGCACGTGATATGGGCCTTTCGCTCTGAGATGTGGTCTTCACGATTATGACGTCATATTCTCTCTACTACACACCATTCATGCTCGAAGACAAGTACGGAGAGATCGAGAGTTTACCGAAGATGCAAAAAGGAGAATATCGAGCAGGCGCGCATACGAAGTATTCAATAAAAAACATTATAGTTCAGTGGGAAATCTTTTATGTACGTTTTTATTTTGAATTTTACCTGACTGAAAACTTTACGATCGGCTCTTCCAGAGCAACCACCACCCGCAGACCCATTCTAATAGAATTACTAACTTGCTGGTATCAAGTACTTAATCCTCATGCGTGTCAATTCCATTACCGTAATTGAGTGAGAGAGATACATTGTTTTAAATGGCCATCCACTATGGTTTCAGCAACGAATCATTGTGCGAGCTGCCTGGGAAGGTGATTGAAAATTTGGGACGTAAACGACTTGCATCACGCACCGCTGGCCAATGACTAAGTCTCCAATATCCGGTCACAGTGAGTGATTTAAGCTGTTGAGTTTTTAAGGAATAGAAAATGGGTATATTGTTTTTTTCAATGACAGGTGTGGACCCTTTCTTCTTTCTTTTTCTTATGTTTTTGAGAAATAGAATGTGCATGGGTTTTTACGGTTATGTGTCTGTCTATGCCCAAAAATGGGATGGGGAGGAAGAACCTACAATTTTATTCAATCTTGCTTAAAGTTGGAAATTATAGACGAGTAAAAATGTACTTATGATGTACCAAAATTTTTCATATTTAATTTTCACACGTGATATCAAAACTATCATTCCATTTGTTATTATATAAAAAAAATCGTTGCTTAGTTTAGAAATCTTCCTATCTCGAACTTGATTTCTAAAATTTAATCTCGTATATTTCTTTATATGTCCATGTCAAGCTATGTTTACTAATAAACATCCATTTGGGAACTTTGGCAAGTCTATCGCATAATTGCAAGTGGAATGCTTCGCTTGTTAATTGACCGCCAATAAATTCTAACTTTATTGATAGTTTGCAATACAATAAAACACATTAAAGTTTGAGCCGCGCTGAGTAAAAATTGGTTTTTGAATACGACATTGTATTAAGGAATTAGTATTAATTAGAAAACCTGTTATTATTGAATGTATAGTTATATTTAAGTTTTTTTGGTCTCTTTTTTTTAACTGCTTGCTTTTAAGCATGTTTGTGAAAGTGCCACCCCCCCCCCCCCCCCTCCCCAACAACAAAATTTGTCGCCTCTTTATTTTACCACTGCAGGTTATATCCCTGTAGCTCCTTATAAATACGCCACTGTTCAGTGGCGTCGGTCCAGCAGGGACTGCAATGCGGGGTATCTCAGTGGCCTTGGTGGCCTGCGGAGTAAATTATTTATATAATTATCATTTCAAAATATTTCTCCAAATCAAGAGATAAAAAATGCCTGGACGCAAATAAACTTTTTTAAATGTAGCAAATTGAACTGTCAATAATTATTTTATTTTTGTTTGATACTCTTAAAAACTCTTCTATTTGATTTGTTGCAGTCCTCCACTCTTTAAAAAAAAAGTTAAATAAATCGCCTTTTTCATGAAATCTTAGGGAGTTATTATTCGATGTGATGACATTCGCATGAAATGTAATTGTGCTAAAATGAAGATAACTAGAATCTACTAGAGCTAATAAAATATTTTTGATAATATTTTGCGGGAGGAGGGTAAAATATATACGTAATAAATTTTCCTTAAATTACAATATATAAAATTTTCTTAATCTACCACCCTTTTAAACCTTATAATTAAATCCCGTCGTAATAATCTGTCCTCGTGTCTAAACAACTCTTTTTGTCATCCATATAACTTCTAACTAACCAATCAGCTTCGAGTTTCTTTCCTAATGCAATAGATTTCCCATCAATAATTAGCTGACGACTTCAATTCCCATGCTTAATTTAGTCATAACAACTACTTACGCGCATATTTTGGCAATAAGTTTCACACAACAGCAATTGATTTTTTTTATGTCCCTTTACATGAAAAATTATGTCATACAATTTCCGACCAATTAACTGATTCCCCTGACTCAATCTATCCCTACAATTCCCTGTCTTTGAATATGAAAACTCCCTACGGGAGCTTGGACTCTCTGATTCAAAATGTAAACCTTAAGCTTTAACCAATTTATCTCGGCTCTGGAGGAATAAATCTTTTGAATCAACTTATCGGTCATTTTTTTTATACTTTAACGAATGATCCCCTCTAAAAAAATATATATGTGTGTGTGTGATGTTTAATTTATTAGATGTGCGGTCGTTGTAGTTTTTAGACAGGTTCAGTTATGAAGGTATCGAACAAGGGTTGAAATATTATGTTCAAATCATTTATTGTTCAGGACTTCAGAGCAAGACCTCCTAGCTTCGAGGTTACATCGTGAATCTGTATCAAAATGGAGATTTTGAGACAGAGAAATACACCCTGGACACCTCTGATTGGTTCTTCGACTTTTACATCGCATTATCTAGTTACTTTGAGTTCGGCTTTTCGAAGTGGCGTGGTAGGGAAAGTAGTCACATGTGTAATGCTGACTCATCCGAAATCTAATAGCGGGCTATTGCCTCTTGAGATTAAATATGCTGGATGCTTTGGTACTGGGAAAAGGGGGTGATATCCAAAGTTAATTAAAGTAACGGTGTAATTTTAAAATGGGGAGAAGAGTTATAAAATAGCTTACATATATATATATATATATATATATATATATATATATATATATATATATATATATATATATATATATATATATATATATATATATATATATATATATATATATATATATATATATATATATATATATATATATATATATATATATATATATATATATATATATATATATATATATATATATATATATATATATATATATATATATATATATATATATATATATATATATATTACGTAAGGGGCTGTTAAAATAAATTTTAAGAGAGGGACTTGAATAAAATCATTACTCCACTGCCATTGAATTTATCCATTCATGTGCCCTATCTTTATATTTCCTATCTCTACGATCAAAAGCGAAATAATTGTGAATTTTTCAGAAATCTCCACTATTATAGTCTCCATTGCGTACACACTGAGAGTCCTCACACCGAATCTTCCAGCGTCCGCTATCTCGGCCACTAGGCCACACGCCGGTTCCGTTCACACACACAAACCGTGACGCAACCCAACAGCCATTTAATGCGAATCCCCACAACCACTTTTACTTCCAAGACGCATAAAAGTCGTAAAGTGAAACACAGAAAAGAAAAACAAACTTTTCTCAGAGATTATATTTTGTTTTTTAATGTTTGTGTTGATTAATTGATCCGAGGAGCGTTGGAAGTTAAAAGACTTTGCCTTTTAAAGCGAGTCCGCCCGTGTGGTTTTGGGGCCGTAAGGGATGTTTGGGTCTAAGTGGGTTATAGGTTATAGGGGAGGGCTTGGTTTCTTCACTAAATGGACTGCTGCCCGGTTCTTTAAAGTGGTATGAGCTGTCGGCGATTTGTTACCGTTTTGAAGTTTAGCTCTTTGTTTTATCGGGAACTCTTTAGATTCGTGTCGCTTGCAATGCCAATTACTACGTAATCAATATCTGGGTCTGCCAATCAATCCCTATGGGAGTTTGTGTGAGTGAACATAAAGTTTGAGTAGGTGAGATAAGAATTATTTCTATGAAATTTTGAAAAAAGACCGCATCCATCTGAAGGAACCCGGAGAAAAACGACGGCAGTCTATACCAGTGGTCCACGAAACACTGGTGGTACTTAATTCGTGGAACTTTTGTTCAGACAAAATTTTTTTGGATTGATTTATTAAAAAAATTGTTGTTTAGGAATAGATTCTTTTTTAAGCCAAAACAATCTAAAAAAAATGAGGAAATCACAATTTTTACACATAAAATAAATAAATATTATGTAACGGTACCCCATTTATAAACTTCCTTCTTTGCCTTAATTATTATAGATTTTAACCGAGAATCCTACGAAACTTTATTATTTATATGTTGTTTAATTGTAAATCGCCATTGTGAATCTTGCTAATTGTATCGATTTAAACATGTATATTTGTAAAAAAAAATGTAAGAGTGGAACCCTTATATTAGCAGCTTTGAAAGCGTATCTATAACGTTTACCAACATTTTTAAAAGTATGAATGGAATATTGAGATTGTTTAAACGATGCAAGTTGAAATATCATCATTATTATTTTTCTAATCAAATAAATACATATGATTTTCTAAATTTCAAAAGCTACCCTATCTAATTAGATAAAATTTTTAATTAAATAGTTTTTTAATTAATACATTTATTGAAACGTACAGAAATCATAAATCGGAATTATATTTAGTACAGTCTCTTTAGTATCTTAATTAAATATATATTAGGTACCTGAATATTTTTTTAATGTTAATGGAAAATGATGGTCCGCGCAATGTCTAACTTTTAACTCGGTGGTCCACGAGTATCTAAAGGTTGAGAATCACTGGTCTATACAGAGTGTTTGTGTAAACTGAAAACGAAGTTTCATGTCTTGTTGACACATACATTGCATTTTGACTTCGCTCAAGGATTTTTTACGAACTCCTTGTTTTTATCGTTTTACAACGTGGTACAATAAATTAATTTTAAACATAATCCAATTACAATTTCAAACATGAAGCGTTGAAGATTTCGATTTAATCAAAAAGTTAACTTTAACCTTTTTTTTCCATACATCTTTCACATATAAAACAGCGTCTTATAGACGGAAAATAAATCATACTGTCGACTTATTAAATGTATTGCGACTTATTAAATGTATTGCGACTTATTAAATGTATTGCGACTTATTAAATGTAAATGAGTTACCACTTGATGAGTCTCAATCATAATGAGTTTTCGTATTTTTTAATCCTGAATAGGTTCCACAAGTATCTTTGCTAAAAGTTGAGGAATGATTTTTGATTAAAATTTGAAATCGTTGATAGATAACTAGCAATCAAAGCTCTCGGGACATATCGGGAACATTGAATTTCACAAGAAGCTCTGCTATTGGCTACAAGATTAAGTTCCGATATTTCCCATGGGTATCATGGCAAAATTAAATTGTAGAACTGCTGTTTGTAAAAATCTAATTAAGCTATTTCTATGGAAAATAAATATAAAATTTACATATCAAAAGTTGGGAGTATTATTAATTAATGTGATTTTATAAGAGGGAAAGAGAATGGGTTTATGGATGGATTAGAAAATAGAGTAGATTGAAAAATTAATTAAATAAATAAAAAAAAATTAGGATATAAAAAGCTGAAGTTTGGTTGGGTACAGGAGCTAGCATTCTAAACGTGTTTTGTCACATTAAGATAATTCTTGGGAAAACGAAAATATTTTTTTCTAAATGCATTTATCTTTATATAGATTCCAAATTGCAAATTTACAGTAGGACATAATGTCTTTTGGATAAGTAAAATAGGTTAATTATATAGAAAATTCGAAAAGGAATTCAGTGTTATAATAATCCAATTTTCAAACATTTTGAACAAAACACATTTTGAAAATGTCTTCTCATATTTCTTTGCGTCTTTTCATTTTTTTTATTATAATTCCGATTAAAAAGAATTCTAGAAACCAATTCTTAGTGGGAGGGTACTATAAATCTTTTTTTTTTTAAATCGTAATAGTTATTTGCATAAAAATTAGAAATAAAAAAATATGAAAAAAAATACTACTTATTATTGAAATGAATCCTTACGAAACTGCTACATTGTATCAGAAACAAAATATTAAGTAATTAAATCTGATAATATTTGCCTGAGTGGGAAAATGAAGCCAGATCTAGCCCAGCATGTGCTTGAACTAGATAAGAAAACGTTTCAGTTACAGTCAAGCAACCAACTTGGCTGCGTGTGTGCTGATACGAATGCCTTCCGGCTAAGAACAAATCTACTTTTTTTCCGAAATGGAATCAAAATTTCCTGTCATTGTTAAAGACCAAAAAAAAACTGTTCAATATCTATTCCCCCCGCCCCTTTTTTTTTCTAGGAAAAAAATAATATTTTTTTCTCTTTAAAAAAGAACATTTTTCTCGGTTTCCAGGTTACTGCCGCCTACTTTCGCCGTGAACTAGAAAACGATCCGAGAGAAATTGATATTCGAAATAATAAAGAAGGAAAGAGAAACAAAATAATAACTTCTACTTCTATTTTGTTGTTGTTGTGGTGGTGGTGGAGTGTCGTTTGCGGTTGCGCAATGGAGGCAAGTCTCGCACGTCTTCAAATAGGGAACATTTTTATAAATTTCTGTGTGGCAATGCTTAGTGATTACCCATTTTAGCTATTAGAACAATGTAGCATTAATATATGATTTAAACTATGAAGTAATCTTTTACATAAATCATACCAAACTGTAAAAACAATTTAAATTGAAATCCGTTATCTTCCCGCCTTTCGTAAAAAAATAAATAAAAATTAATGCTTCTAAGTGAACATTAAATATTCAAAAGATCAAAGTTGGTCTTTTCAATAAATCACGCAGCGCAACTCTTTAAGAAGAAATCGTGATGATGCGAATTTTATTTCAATTTGTGATCTTTCAGAATGAAACGGCTACAGTGTTCAAAAGTCGATGTTTTTCATTAAAGAAGTGTTCTATGTTTCCAATGATTTTTTTATTATGAGATTTAGATTTTTTATGAATTGAACATAAACAAAGGAAACTAGCACAACATTTTGACATATTTTTAAAAAGCTTTTTCTTTGTTTTTTTTAATATGCGATATAGTTTAATGTAATCACGAATACACACTATTTTAGTTAATGGACTTAAAATTTTTATATTGTATCTGTGGAAAAATTATATTAAAAAATACCTCCATACGAGTTACATTATACAGTAGAACCCTTCGAGCATGAATGGACTGTAGTAGAGCGAATATGACGTCATAATCGTGAAACCCACACCTTAGACCGAATGGCCTCAGACACGTGACTTCTTTTCAAAATTATGAATTAAAAAATACTCGCGATTGGCTGATGAATTGGGAAATGTGTAACAGTGAAAATTTATGAATGGAATGACGTAATTAACCACGGCTATACATGTTGGCCTCACTTTGATGTTAACGAGATTATAACATTATGTTTTCTCTACTATGAAGGATCCATACTCGAAGGTAGAACCTCAATATAAGGGACTAAAGGTTGTCCGTTTTAATGAAAGTCCGGTTTATAACAAATAATTTTTATAGGGGTGTAATGCCAATCGGGTGTACATCACTGAAAGTACAGTAATTAGCTATAATAGGTGTTTATTATATATCTAATAAAAACAGCCTTCAAAATCATAGGTTGAGTTGGAAAATAGGTGTAGCTATGCGCGGCATTAATATTTAGAACAAGAAGATCCTGGTTCATGTTGATTGCTTACATTCATCGGTTTGAAAAACTAATTAATTTTCTGCTGTGTCTGTTTCCTGCTTAGTTCTTCAGTTAATAACGGACGAAGGTGCCTTAAGTGTTCGCAATATGCAAAACACATTTTCATTGGTCGATTGTTCATTCTATTGAATAATAAAATTTAAATGATCTTTAACCGTGGTGTTCAATGGTTCTTCGACCTCTAAGATTTCAATTTTTTGATTTTTTTTTTAATTTTTCGTTGCAATAGGGTTCATCATAATGTGGTTCTACTGCATTCAAAAAAATAATAATTTTAGTTCGCAACGTTTTTAATGTTAGAGGAAACACATTATAAACCATATCAAATTTAGCAGAATACGTTTTTACGAAAGTCAAAACTACATTTTCTTTAAACAATGCTTCATCATAAAAAAGGTAACGAAGGGGTGTCCAAAAAAAATATTTTTTCAGATAACCTTTATTTATATTGATAAAAAGACAATTCTACTCGTATTTATTAGACTTCGAATCCACAAAAACAATTGGAGCACATTGTAACTTTTTATTGCGGTTTTAATTATTTTGCAGTGCAATGTAGATAACTTAGTTTTTAAATATTTATTAAAGTTTGAAATTCGGAAATTGCATGCATTATTCAATTTTACGTGGGGGGGCGGGGCTTTGTTTTTTTATATATCTATGAAACTAATAATTCGATTTCAATATATGTATTGATTTGGTGTAAAAATCAAAGTATACATTCTGAAGAAGTTTTTAAAGTCAAAGATTAATTAAAAGAATAGTTTCAACTGTAAAGAAGATGTTCCGTTGTTTGCGTCGATACGTTAAAAGGAACCGAGTTTTATTGCCACTTATTTTTCTTACTTTCTATTCTTTGTCACGCCTTTTTTGTAATGTTTATACGAATATAATTATTTAGTGTGCACCTACTGTTATAATTTTTTTTAAAAATAGTCCCATTCTGTAAATTATTCCTGAAAATACGGAATTTTTAGGAAAAATTTAAATTTGAAAAACGGTATATATTTTATTTAATTAGGACAAAGAATTATTTATATGGTGAGTCGTTTCATTTAATCCAGTGGTATGAACATATTTTTTTTCTAATTTACTTATTAGAGTTATAAAAGGATTTTCCGGTTATGCTCTAAACATTTGGAGCCAATACACAATTGATGCGAATAAAATCATAACCAGGCCTTCCAATATTAGGAAGTAATTTTGAAAATAGTTTTAAAGAGATTTCCCTAACTTTACTTTATGTATTATTAGCATGAATTCTGTTTTTGTGCGTGAAACGAGCTGCCGTCCCATAATCTCCCTTCTTCTGTTTCCAGATCAAAGCTTCACGGCAGCCGATTCCAACAGCAGCTCCACGACCAAGTCTTTCGTCCCGTGCAAAGTGTGCGGCGACAAGGCATCGGGATATCACTACGGAGTCACCTCATGCGAGGGATGCAAGGTAAGTGCATGCAATTTTAAGAAGAGAACTGTAAGGTATACTTGCGAAATGAACATCTCCGAATTCTTCGTAAGTTGGTGTTTTCTGATCAGGGACGGTTCAAGGAATTTTTGTGACACAATCAAATGTTATTTTGGCACCCCAATGTGCAAAAATTATTTTCAAGCGGACTTTGCAACTTCAGTCGAATTTTAATATCGCAATTTTCTAACTTTGTCAACTGAATAGCCCTACACTAGCTTCACAAAGGCGCAAAATTTTGGAGAAAAAAATGATGGTCTGCAGGATCAAGAATGCTATATTGTATAAAAAATAAAATCCAAGCTATATTATCTCTGTAAATGAAAATAAATCTAGAAATAAGGTAATAAATTATTTTAAATATTAAATAGTTAATTTAAAAGTAATTAGTTAATTTATATTGTAATATATAATTTATATTGTAATATATAATTTATATTGTAATATATAATTTATATTGTAATATATAATTTATATTGTAATATATAATTTATATTGTAATATATAATTTATATTGTAATATATAATTTATATTGTAATATATAATTTATGTTGTAATATATAATTTATGTTGTAATATATAATTTATATTGTAATATATAATTTATATTGTAATATATAATTTATATTGTAATATATAATTTATATTGTAATATATAATTTATATTGTAATATATAATTTATATTGTAATATATAATTTATATTGTAATATATAATTTATGTTGTAATATATAATTTATGTTGTAATATATAATTTATGTTGTAATATATAATTTATGTTGTAATATATAATTTATGTTGTAATATATAATTTATGTTGTAATATATAATTTATGTTGTAATAATATATAATTTCATTAATAATATAAACCTAAAATGTGCACAAAGTTGATAATAAATTTCCATCATTTATATTTTCCCTTTTTCAATAGAATTTGGCGTCCTCCTTAATACGGCACCCCAAGCGGTCGCTTGTATGGTTGGGCCTTACTTCTTGTAGAAAGTACATGATAGTTAACTAAGGGTCGTTATCATTGTTAGGCTGTTTAACTACATATAATAAACCATTCTTCTTGCTATGCTTTAGCTACTTAGTTTGTTGCTAATAAAGCTAAGGTACCTGTTTAAAATGTAAGCAAATAGTTATTGCAAAAATAATATTTTATTTCGCCAATGAAGCTAAACGCGATACAACCAATCAATGACCATTGCCCAACAATCAATCCATTCGAAATAAATTTCTGAAAAATTATAATCGCTTTTTCATAAATAAAAATGACGAATAAAATTGATTTGGTGATGTCTACTTTTGCAGCTATACTTGAACTAATTTTTAAAACTTATAAATTTGTATGAATCTAATGTTTTTGCATATAAAAACATATTAAGAGTACATAAAGAAGTGTAATAATGTAAATATGTTTAAAAATGTTTCAGAAACATTAATATGAAATGATTTTTGTTGAACTCATAATCTTTTCAATGATATTTAGTAAAATACGTTGAGTTTTAACTACAAAAATTTATTATGACGACACATGGCGGAAGGTTAAGGCTAACTTGAAAGTGCGTGATCTGCGGGGAGTAGGGGGTGCAAAATAATGAAAAATAGCGTTACGTAATAAATGAACTGCTTTATAACTCGTTGATAAAAATTACAATTTTATTTATTATAAAAAAAATTGTTAATATAAGGGTTTTTCTGCACAACTATAAAGGTAGACACTTTTATAAATACCAAAACCAACAAAATTATTATTTTATTTTTGAATGTTTTCCCTTTGACGTATTCCAAATGGCATATTCAGTTTCACGAAGTTGCACTCTCCTTCTTCGCATCTGTTATTAGATGCGTGATCTGCCATTTCGCAAAGCCACAAACTCGCACATATCCTCGTCCACACCTCTAATCCAATCACCGAAGGCACTTTCTCAATCACCCTCCAATCAAAATAAACCACTGAACCACGAGACTAATAACCACCATATAAACCCCACATCAAAAACCAGAACCACCCTCATTTTCACCGACGACGATTCCACCTCATTGTTTGGCAACAACAGCAACAACACAATTTCAAAATGGACGTCGCATCGCGAATTCAACTCTCGGCTAGGAATTTTTATTCAGGTTTTTTTTATACGTATTCTTATGTTACACAAGAGCTGCTCGTGGTGAATACCTTCCACGTATGACATCACCAACCCTTGGTGTAACAGCTCTTGACTCTTTGTAGAGGTCTCGCGTACTGAATTGCTCAATGGACGAGGCATTTTGTTGAAAAAAAAAGGGCTGTTGTAAGTAACTCATCCCTTTCTCTCCCTCTTTTGTTGAGATTTTTTTTGTTCTTTTCGGATGCTCTGGGGATAATTTGGAGTGACATGAGTTGTCACTTAAGGCGGATTGCGAGTTTTCCTTTGTGATGGGAGGATGTCCTTGCAGTGGTCGGCGAAGAAATCTCGATCTTGATGGGAAACCAGTTGTTTGGCATTTTGGTTCGCCTCTTTTTTGGGGACTTTTGTTGAAAATGAACTTCGTTTAAAGCCTGCTGAATGAGAATTGAATAAGGAAATAATAAAATATTTCTGGCAGGGTCTATATCCTCTCATTGCTTTATAAGATGTGGCCCTAAAAGTCTACTGTAACCATCACCTTAAGGTAATTTCCCTTGACTGTAGCTTCCCTCCCCACCGGCGTTTGGTGGTTGAAGGAAAATTACTCAAGTTTCCATACAAACAATTTTATCCCAACGGAAAATCCGAAACCTCTACAAAACTCAACACTCTCCGGCTGATACTATATTCTATATGATGGTAGTATAGGGCCCACCTAATTTAGAAATTATCACCTGTTGGGAATGGTTATATGACATTTAAAAGATGTTTTAATAGAAACCATACAAATGAAACCCATTGACGATTGAGCAATGGGCAACAATGTCTAATGTCTTCCTCTTTTGGCATCAAAGGGGATGCCGTTCCTACGTTATATTAAAGCCTGTTGAAATCTAATGCTTTTAAAACTTGACCGAAGTATTTTTAAATCTATATTATCTTTTGGAAGACATTGAAATGCACTTGGTAATTTCGGAGCAGTTGATCAGAGGTAGTTTATTTAATTAATGTTGCACTAGAGCTGCACAAACGAACTATTAACAAAACCTGAAAGCATTCTTGGTCAAAGGACGAGATAGACACTTAAACTGACATTTCCACTCCCCGATCAACGTGAGAATATTTAAGTCACGACAGATTTAGTGTCACAAAACCCCTGTGGATGGTGCGTCTTCAATTGGAACCCCTCTAATTTTATTTAATCCTCATTTGTGACTCAATACATTATTTACTCAAAGGTCAGTTTTCTAAGGTTATAAGAGTTTAAGGATTGTAAGAATTTGAAATTTTACTGCTAAAATCTTAAGGAATTATGACCACCAATTTAACATAACTGCCGACCCTCTGTAATATTCTCTGTAGATTCACAACCACAGTCAATAACTGCGGGCAATGACACGATATGATATCATGGAAGCTTGGAACATAACCGAAGCATTATAAGTGCATTTTAAATCGCGGTTTTTACGGCCGTTTTATTGGCTGCTGAGTGTTGGCTATAATCTATTTTTATGGCTATATTAAGCGTTATATGCCAATAAAATTTCATTGTTTATATGCGTGAGAAAAGAGTATTCAAGTGTGAAAGAAGCTTGTGGAGTCGAAATTCGTGAGTTTAATACAGACATTTTATTGTTATCCAGTCATATGTCATTGATCAGTCAAAGATCTGATGGTTTTACTTAATATCATATGAAGTATGCTTGGGGTCTTACCCATATACTTTTGTTTAATACTTTTTTTTTACGGGTATAGGATTTGTGAATTTTATACATTTAAAACTTTGGTTAATTGCTCAAAAAATGATTTTTTTTCAGTATTTTAATATTTTTGTTCCTTTTCTGTATTTTACACTTCTCACAAAAACAAAAACTCGGATATTTGATTATTTTTATCTGATACTTTATTCGCAATATCGAAACCATGTTTTGTTATTAATTGATCGAATTCAGTAAAATTCTAAAATTATTTATATAGAAGTATTATTAAATTAAAAAATTTTTAATGATAGGTATTGAATAATATTCTTATATACATAGTTTTCAAAAATATCTCAACAATTAATAATAAAATTATTTACATATTATTTCAAAACATTTTTATTCTAAATATACACACAAAAAAAATGAAGGGTTCAATTAAAAAACGATATATAGAAACATGAATAAATTTTATCAATAAATATATATTTAATTTTTAATAACAATATATATATTTTGTATTTTTCATTATTAAAAAAAATGCGTAATATTAATGTATAACTACGTTTACGTTAATTAATGTTAACTACTACGATAAAAAATATTTTTTTTATATGTCCAAATTTTCATATTCCAGGTAACTCTAATTATTATTGTTTTCAATTTTCGATGAGCTTCGTCACGAACCAATTCTGAAAATCGAAGCTTCCCCCAGAACGGTTGCGAAAGAGCAATTTTGTGTGTGAGCAAATACCGTTGTCCGTGTACGATGCGACGAGTAATGCTCTATTCACTACATTGTAATCATTTCAAAACAAGGTAGGAAAAGCAGGTCACTCCGCCAAACAAACGCTCGGAAAGCATGAAAAATAATAAAAAGGTCAGCGTTTTTAGAATGGAAGATGGTTTTTTACTAGTTCCATTGTTGCCGCACGCGATTCTGATGGTAGTGATCGAGGGAAACTATTCGAATGGGAAAATAAAATAATAATAAGTGAGAATAAACTATAAAAACGACAACTCTTTTCTGACTGGACGTGAATAAAGATTTCGAAAGGGAAATATAGATGCCGCTGTCGGAAAAGCAGAAGGTTTTAATTTTGTACTTTCGGTTTCGGTTTGGCGAGGTTGTGAGCAAATTGATCGCCATGACTGATTCGACTTGGAATCTACATTATTGCTGATAGATATTGTTAAAATAATTTTTGTCTACTCAAAATAACACATTTTAAGATACATTTAATAGATTTATTCAAATAAACCCTTAACACTCTGTAGGTTCCGCTGCGAAGACATGTGTTAATGCTATAGAAATCGGGAGGCTGGCTATGGAGACATTTCTGTTATCTTTTATAGAGAGATAAATTATTCATATAAATAATGCAAATTTGGTCTTACGTAAGTTTACAGCCCCCGCGATAAAGCGCCAATGATTGTCGCCAAACGGTCGGCAGTCAAAAGAATCGACACAAAGATTTGTTTAGGAGTTAGCCACACTCCCTCGATCTGTTGGTCAATATTATAACAATAAGTCTCGAACGTTAAGAGTTAAAATACAATGGAATCAATTAGTATTAGATCTGGAAAAATATGCAAATACTTAAGTACTGAAAATTTATATATACTGAATGATATAATTTTTCGAGAGACGCAATATTCGATAAACGTGGAACTAATGACAGACTAGTTAAATGTTTCTGACACGACAATTTTTTCCAGTCATACTTTGAACTCTTAGAACTTTGATTGTAATTTTTTTTATCAAATTATTAATAATAATAATTGGGAGCGTGCATTCCAAAACAAACATGTAAAAAAATGTAAAGCATGGGATAAGCATTGAATTTTATAAAGAAAGATTATCTATCCGTTTTTCCCCCAAAAAATGTTATATTTCCAAATATTTCACATTGATTTTAAAACTTGAAAATCCGAAGCTCCATAGGAATGGATACACCTACGAAATATTTTTGCGGTTTTCTACGATTTGCTAAGTACCCCTGTTCAATTGAAGAAGACTGGATAGAACAATTCAACAAATATAATAATTGAATAATAGTATCAATATCAATAAATAACCGAAATAGTTATTTAAAATCAATTTCACAAAACAAATTATTTACATGAGACCTTTCAATACAGATATTAAAATAGATATTAACATAAAAATTATTGAAATAGATATTAAACTTTAAAATTAAAAATATGTACTAAAATAAAAATAACTTAAATAAAGATCCGATTAAAATACTCTAAAAAATAAAATTCTATAACAAAATGTGCTATATTTCGTGGATTTTCGATTTAAATAATCAATTTTTTAGCAACTTCTAAGACGGTTTTTTCCCCCAAGCTAATTTTTCATTTGTTTTTGTAGTAAACATTCTCAAAATTGGTAGTAAAACTACGAATATAATAGGGGTATCTGGAAAATACGCGTAATCTTTTACAAATTTGTCTCAACAAATAATATTTATTTGTACAAGGTAATTATTACGTAAAACTTTCAATTTGTAATTTTCAAAGTTTTAAAAAAATTTATTGGTCTCGTTCTATATTTCGAATAAAATTGAGAAATACAGCACGATTGAGAAATGTCTTGTGAAAAACATGACTCAAAAACATTGCCGACTGCTGCGATTTGTATTTCAAGAGTCAATCTCATAATTTCACACAGACCCAGAAAACGATATATATAAAGTGATATTTTATTCATTTCATTTTCTTTAATTCAGATAAATCTAAAGAAGTTATGTAAACCTACGATTGTTCGTGAGAGGTCAAATATTATGACACAATGAAATTTCCACGCGTTCTTATAATTTTCCCGCTTTTCCTTTCGTTTTCCATTACGAACAAAGAAAACAGAAGAAAATGATGTTCGGCGTTCGAATTTAGAACAACTTCACAATAAACGTTAGAAAGAGTTGTGCAACTCGAGAATCTTTCCTTTATTCTTGCATTTAGAATTTATAAATAAATTAATGATTTTCGTTTCTAATTATCTATTAAATAAACAATAATTATTCGTTTAGAAATGAGTAGATAACATTTAAGCATAACAAAAAAAAACTTTTAATGTATGTCGTTGTACATGCAATTATCTTTTACGACTTTCGTTGACTAGACTTTCAGTTTTATAGACATAATAGTTTTTAATTGTCTGGTAGCTAAACTTTTTAAATTGGACGATTGTTTATGTTTTAAATAGAAGAAAAGTTTAATTATATAGATTTTGTAATGAGAAATAAATTGTTATTTAAAGATCTTATAGCATGTAATTTTAATAAAGTCTAATGTATTTCCACGGAGTTTAAATATTTAGAATTATTATCAAAAATCCAAAAAATACTCATTTTCTTTTATAATATTCAATTTCTTGTACATTAAATTTTACAATTATTTTAATTCTTATACACTAAACATTGATAGAAGCGCTTGAAATATCAGTTTAAAATAATTTAAAACTTTAATGATTGCAGTAAAGTCGTTTAATATTTTCATCATAAATGTTACATAATAACAAATTTCCTAATAGTAAACGTGATATTTCATAATAGTAAATGTTATTTCCAGTTTTATAAACGACAGTAAATAATTTCCATATGAAATTCAATTGATTTTTCTAAGATTTAAACAACTGTTTACGGTTAATTAAAAAAATTAAATTTTAATTTCTTTAAAAACTGTATCAGAATTTATTTGTGCGCAATACTTTGAGTTTAAAAAAACAAATCAAAATATTTTCCAGCAATTTTAATGAAGTTGTTTGTAGCTTTGTTACAAGATTCAGCATTTGACCCAACTTGCATATTATTTATAGTTTTACATTTATTTATATGTTTACATATAATGACACATTTCGATATTCTACGTCTTCTTATATGTTAAATGCATGTAGTATCTTTAAACTCCATCAGAGTTTGACAAAAACCTCACATTTTCAGCTTACTTGTGCGCGACTTACCAAAACAGCATACGAGATATTTTTTTCTACCCATTAAAATTATTCATGCGCGACCAAAAAAATGACTCAATTACAAAAGTGACATAAAAATTAATGTCATACATTAATCATTCTCTATTTTCACAAAATGACAAATTGTTTCTGCTTCGCCTTTTTAATGTTTTGATCTATTCATGCAGATATCGATTACGGCTGCGTTTCCTATTAATTGGGTCTATTCTTCCCCGTCATTGCTCGAGGTAATCGCGCTACTTCGGAGTGCACTTGATTTGCTTTTGGTCCATATTTGAACGAAAGTGGGATTTTAATTTCTCTGGTTGAACTAGAGAGAAATCATGACCTACTTGGATACGGTGTCGAGTCTTTAGTATGCTTTTCGTTTTGAACGGTTTGTGTGTGACGAATAAAAATTACATGGTGTTGTTCTGTGTTTGCACTAGATTGTTTTCTGTGTGCTTTTCGGTTTAATGAGTTCCAGTCGTAATTCTGTGCCAAATCGCCAAAATTCATGTGATTAAACCCATTTTGTGTTAACTTTAATTCTTGTAATTTTGTTATTATTCTGAATTCGGTAAAATAGTAATCCTTTTCATAAGTATTTATATTGGTAATCTTGATTTCTATATCTAGTTTGATTTCTCGCCAACTTTACGCTTGGCGCAAAAGTTGGGTTTAAGTCTACTGTAAATTGGCATGTGTTTGGCGCAAAATAAATTTCTTAGTGTATTTTTTTGTTGTTTGAAGACAATTAAAATTTCGGTAAATGTATTTACTCATATTTACGTTTGGTTGTTAAATTAAGTATAGATTATGCACTATATTTTGTACTATTCAACAACACTTTTATAGGGGAAAAAATCAGCGTTTCACAAAATTAAATAGTATGTTCTACGTTAGGTATTTACTTTTGGAAGATATTTTTTAATTTCAGAGTCATGTATATCAACACTTGTAAAACATTTTTCTAAAATTGACACGCAACTAAGTGAAGTTTCTACAGAGTTATATTGGGGGATATTTATTAATTTTGCGACAAAGGTAACATTAACATTTTGTAACATTTAGAACTTAACATTTTTATCCCTAAATATTATAATGTTCTGTCGCTTACCCAGTATTAAATTATCCGGAAACATCAATAAAATATTTTTTTTTATTTAAAACAAATATCATTCGATTTAAATTTATTTTGTTTATAAATCAACATCGGTATGTTTGAAATATATTCATAAACATTAACACATTTCATTTTCAGTGTAATAAAACAGATTAATCAGAATAGAATTTCTAGAATTATTTTGGCGCGAAAACACGGCATTAGCCGGCAAACCCATGCAAATGGAAAAGCTTCGAAACACTTTCACTGCCTTACCTCACGTGACCACTTTCACACTTTTCGATCACTTTCTCCGGTGCGCTTTTGGCGACATGGCCTGAATCCCCTCACGTGTGCTTTTCGCCGTTAATGCGTCCGTTCCATTTTTCGAAGTCATGACGTCACGAAATTGGGCACACCGAAACGGGGCCAAACACACTTTTTGTTCCACTAAAAAAGACAGAAAGGCAAAAAGAAAACATCCATTCCAAACAAGCAGAAAAGTCTGCGTGGAAAAAAAAAGGGATAACGAAAAATGGCGGGAGAAAATTACTGTAGTTAAATGGTTCCCGCCAATAACTGCTTTTTTTGGGGCGCGAAACGTCATTGATGGTATAATTCACTGTTGTCATATCATAACAGTGAAACGGTTGAAGCTTCCCGATTTTGTTATTGTATTCAATTTTTGGACGTAAAATGGAACATAGTCATCAGTGGATATTTTTTTTAAATGTTAAACAAGCAAAAATAACTGATATACCAATGAAATTGAGCTTCTCAAATATCTTCAAAAATAAAACATAGAACGGCGCAAACTGAGGGGCCGACCATAAATGATGTCACACCTTTTGTCCATATTTCTGACCCCTTCCCTTCCCATGTTACAAACTGTCACACTTCCCCATACCCCCCTCCCCATGTTACATGTCACGTTCTCCTACTAACACTATTAATCTAGCACATAATAAATAATATATACATATACTGGCAGTTTAGAAACAAAGCACTAAGTTATAGATGGTATTTGAAATATTATTTTGCAACTTTATTTTTAACTGCAACTAAATCGATTCAAACCTGAAACTAAACGCTTTATTTTTCTGAAATTATTTTGTTTGTTATTTCAGTTTTCTGTTGATTTGTAATGTTTTTTAGGCAATGTGTGTGATGTAACATTTCTTTTTGTAATTCCCCCCCCCCCCCTTGTCACAAAGTGTCACAGCTTCATGAATGAATCCACTCCCCCCATCCCCCGTCCAAGCGTGGCATCATTTGTGGACGGTTCCTAAGCAAATTATTTTATTTTTAAAATTAAAAAATTGTTGCCTGAAAAATATTATGTGATTTTTTTTTTTAAAGTTTAATTAATTTTTATCTGTCACACGAAATTTAATTCAGTCGAAATATACAATATACACTACCTGATGTCGAGATTAAATCTTGTGGATAAACTTCCGTATCTTTTTCACATACAATAATTATCGTCTGCTGAACAGTTAAACAAGTTCTTTCAATGTGAAAATCTATTGTTTAACAACAAGATTTAATATCGCGCCAGGTTGTGCATAGTGTCCAGTGATTGATATTATGTCTATTGATAGACATATCAGTTGGTAATCAATATTCTAGGTAAAATGTGTTTATTTTTCATTTAAGTGAAATGGATCACAGACTAATCTATTTAAACGTAAAATTTTTTGTAATTGTATTTTTTTGTTAGATTTCACTCGAATTGCTAATATTCCGATAAACCTAGTTCATTATATGCAACAAAGTATTCTGATTTTAAAACAGAGTATTAGTTTTTTTGTAGGGTTTTGTGTTCAAAATATGCATATTTGATATTCCTTAATATTTCTTTTCATTTGTTACAAATCGTATAATTTTTAAATATTTATATTTTCATATTAAATAAAATGGAGCCTTCTGCATTAGATTCGTGTAAAACATATATCCTGTAACAATTTTAAAATTATAACAATTTATTGAATGCCTTATTTGTGGGAATCAATCGAACCGTTAAGAGAATACGCAAGGATAAAGAAAATTGCATAAATAAACTGATATTTATATGGCGCAGTTAGGTGAAAATACTTACGTATAAGCATTTCGCTGATCTAACGCAACTATCCAAAACAAAAACATTTTAACTGGTGTTGTAAAAATACAAATATTGTTAATAAAACTGACTATGATTTTTAACTTAGTAATTGATTCTGCTTGGTTTGATATTGTTTTCTCAATACTAACTATGGCTAAAGTTTATTTTCAAACAGTTTAGTTTATGGTAAACAACTCAAAAGGTTTGTTTCTTTGCCACTGTTTTCTAGTTTATTCATCATGATATTGAATTTTCTACTTTGTTTATTTGTGTAGGAGCTCAACTATTTCTATCGTGGCTTACTATGTAACTTTTTATGTTTTTATTTAAAAATACCAGTTTTTTCCTCACTTAAAATGTTTAAACATTTAGAAACGAAAATACACTGATAAGTTAGCAATTGATAAATACGTTAGTTGTCAAATACAATGTTAATAAGGGAATTCGTATATTTCAAATGATTTTTAAATTGCAAAACGTTTAGTTAAAAGTTATTTATAAGCATTTCGCTGATCATACTTAAAGTTTTGAGCCTCTATTAATTAAAAGAACATAATTAGTAGTATTTAAACCTCTAATATATTTCAATAGGAGGAATTCAAATATTTAAAATATCATGTTTTTATACATTAACCTTGTATAGAATTATCTAAGAGTTCGAATTGCCGCCTTCAACCCTAATTGAAATTTAAAGCATCACAAAACTCATATAAATACAATGACTCATATTTTAAGTTTTGACATTTTCTACGTAGATTTAACTCACATTAATGCTAACAGCATCGCAAAAATAATTTATTCATCAAAAATGAAGAAAATCTTAAAGACCTGGACAATCTCTAAATAACAAAAACCGAACGATGAAAACGCTCCTTTTGAATACTCGAGTTTGACCTACCGTACTGCATCAGCGATTTGTATGTCAAATTAGTCTTCCAATTTTTAAAACCACTATTATGAACTCGGAGGGGGAGTGATCAGTAAATTGTTCGCCAAATTTAGTTGCAGTAGTTGCAAAATTAGTTAGCAGAATCTGGTCTTGAGATAGTAGGTTCAAAGACATGTGTGTACACGGTTTACTCTTTAAAAAACACTTTTGTGGACACCAGGGCTTCTCCACCCACTGACACTAAAGTGATTTTTGGAATTGTAAAGTTTTGTTGACTGTTTGGATATTTAAATAATTTTTCCAAATGGTCATGTTATTTAATTTTTTAATTAGTTGTAAAGATAACAGCTTGTAAGTTGTACCTCAAACCCTTAAAATAAAAATAAATATTGTAAAATGAAGTATTTTTATGACTTTAAACTGGAGATTTCTGGACGTGTATATGTGGCTTTGAGCGTCAGGGTGGTTTACGGGGGCATCTATAAAGTACCATCTAAATTTATTTTTTCTTTTCGAATCAAAGTTTTAAAGTATATTATTTAAATTTATATTAAAGAACAATATTTCACACAAAAATTCATTAATTATTTAAATTTTATTCAAAATTTAAACTTTTAATAAGTTTTTTTTTTTTAAATCTTAAGTTTTGTTTTTAATTATATTTTTTTACCAAAACTTACTCTCATGTTCTTTTAAATATAATACATAAGAATTGGCATTAAATTTTTTTATACTACATATATTTATTTGATTTTACAATTCTAGAACTCTGAAAGACTATTTAGAAGATTTCAAACTATAATTTTAGCAAATAAAAAAAAAATCAAGAATTTTACAATTTTTTGGGTACTGTGTCCAATTAATAAGTGCAGAAACAACAAATAACTAAAATCAAATTTTTACTTAAATACAACACATAACTGACTTGAATACAACACATAACTGACTTGAAATAAAGCGATATTAGTACACAGAAGTGTCAAGTGTATGTGTGATTTCTATATGGACCGTGAAGTTTGCGATGAAGAAAAGGGATAATTTTTTGTGCTTATAAACAGCAGAGGAAAAAATAATATTTTTGATTCAGTTGGAATAAAAAAAAAATAGAAATGTGGGGAAAACAATATTTAATAGAATTCGATAACACTATTTTCTTTATTTATTATACTTTTTTTATAAAATAAAAAGTAATTTTTTGTAACTGCAGGATTTTAACAATGTATCGTGACAATGAGTTCGTAGGGCACATTTTGCTAAATCAATTTTCAACATACAATTACCAAATTTTATTTTTATGTAGAATTCATTACACTACAACTACTGAACATAATTTTAATTTTGGTTTTGGACAAGAAAAAAAATGACCATCATTTTTTTTTTAAATAGAGAATTATTGTTTTATTTTTGACTAATATTTTCGCACATATTTTTTTTTATTCTAGTAAGACAATTACAATTTAGATTTTACATGTAGCTTTAACACTAAATTAATGGTACATAATTCTAATTAGAAATATACTTTTTCATAAAAGTATACCAAAAGATGAAAAAAGGCAATTTCTTGGAAAACATATAAAACATAAAATGCCTGAAAATCGTCAATTTGTTATTTGGTCTTGCCGTGCCCAAATATTTCTCAAGTATTTAGGATCATTGACTGCACGTAATATTGGCTTTATTTTAAGCAATTAAATAAAAAAAAATCCTAATAGTGACTACTTCCAAATAGGGGCGTGGCCACTTTTGTTTATATTTTAATTTCGAGTTTTATATAACTTACTACGTGATTTTTTCAAAAACTTTGTATCAAACAATTGGTAATAACAAACCCCATAAGCTATAAACTGAAAATCCGATTTTGTGAAGGTTTGTAACTGTAACTGTCCCCTAAAAAACATGCGCTCTAAGACAGCGGTTCCCAATTAGCAGTTAGCCACGGACCCCTAGCTAAAACAGAAACAGGACCAAGGACCCCTTCTTTCATGTATGCTCATGGAAATTTTAATTTTATAATTAATTTTAATTTACACAACTTTTACTCTGGAAATGGGTTAACATTTATCTAACATATACGTAGAAAAGATAACACCACAATAACATGTTTAATTACTTTTAGTCTCTTGTACATTTTTAAACCGAACTATGCCGATTTCAAAACGAAACTCATCCTTTAATTTTCTATATTATTTTCAAATTTAAATTGTTTAAATAGTGTCAAAGTATATACTACAGACGAAAGGAAAGATTTGCTTTTGCAAATCTCGTAAGGAGGGTGGAAAAAAAAATCTCGGAAAGAGGTGTGAGGTGTTTTAGTTTGTTTCCAAAAGGTATTTTATATTCGTTACCTAAATTTATTTTTAAATATAAAAAAAGTTTCTCTTCATTAATTCGTAAAAAAAAATTATATAACTTAGTTTAAAAAATATTTCCCGAGCTTTATAAAACAAATATTAACGATTCAAGCGCTATTAAATAGTTTAATTTTACGTAAATTTTTTGCATTATTTTAAGCGTCATTTGTGACTCCACGGATTCCCTAACATCGACCCTCGGTCCCCCAATTGGGAATCACTGCTCTAAGACATCGAATACCTCCGAATTATGTAACGCGATTTCAATAATGGGTTAATCTTATCGTGACGTCCGCAGAAAACAAAATTAAGAAGCGCATATTAAATAGAAATGAAAACGAATAAATAATGAGAGGTGTGAGGTAATTCTAAATATGGTGCGATGGAGGTCACAGCGTTGCCCGGGGTCCTAACCCTAACTGGGGAAAGTTTTTAATTCATGGTTGAGATTGACCTAGGCACGTGACACACTGTGTGGTGAGAAGATCTTTACCAGAACCAGGTTTTCATTTCCATGGAGAAAGCGTTGGGAACAAACAGTTTGGTTACGTTAAAAAGAGTATTTTTTAAAGAATATTTTTTTGGAAATAAAGATAATAATAATTATTTAAATGTGTTTTGGTGAATTTAATATATTTTATAATATGGACAACTTAGTGAGACTTGTAACAGAGGTTTTAAAGTTGTCTTACCATTTTTTTAAAAAAATTTGTTATAAGGTTTTCTATGTTTTTATTATACAAAATATTTTGCATTGATTTTTACTTTAAAAAAAAGCATATATGTTTTTTTTTTAATATTTATAAAATTTTGTTATTATATCATTTATTGAGAGACATTTTGTTTTTTAAAAACCTATCATTAATGCACATTTTATTGACTTTTTCAAAGAATAGGCAAACTTATTAACAATATTTTATATAGAAATAAATATTTATAATTTTTTAATTTGGATAATCTAGTAGCGGTGTAATTTTTGATATTCTACACAAAGTTTAAAATTAATGGAACCTCCAGCAAATCAATTATCTAAAATCCAATAAAATAATATGGTTTATAGTAGTAAATATTTTTCACAAACAAACAATTGAAATTCCAAACTTAATTACTTAAAAATATAATTGAATAAATGTAATGCAAAGTCGGATTTTGATAACTTTTTATAAAAGACAGATAACTATATTTCGCAATTAAGTTATTTACTTTTTCAAGTAAAAATAATTATACTCCAACCATTTGGTGTCTTATTAACAAACACATAAACTCCCTTCATATTATCACTCGCCCTTTTTTAAAGTTGGTTCGGCTAAATTGCACTTGTATATGACAGCCTATAGTTAGCTAATGGGCCAATGGAATGAAATTCCTTATGAGAAATGCTAATTAACAAAAACTAATTTTGATACTATTAATATTCAAAATACTTCTTTTTCATAAAGTTAAATATAAAATAAAGTTTTAGGTTAGATTTTAAATATATTTTTATATTTCATTGAAGAATAGTTAATGTATTTAAATATTCTATTAATATTCAAATTATGTCTATTTCAAAACGTAAAATGCAAAAAGAAATTTTTAGTTTATATATACATTTTAAATAGACTCTTCATTTTTTTATTTTATCGAAAATAGACAATTGCAGTCGTTTTTTGTTATATGTAATTATTATTTTTTGTTCGAATTTTGCTACATACGGTATGCGATCAATTTTTATCGATAATCGAATCTGAAAATGAGTTGTCAATAACAATCAGTTTCTGGCTAATCCCTTTCATTTGCCTAATATATAACAACATTTAAAAAAAATCATTGCTTTATGTTAATCCATAAACTCATTTATTAAAAAAAATCAAAGCACTTTTCCCAAAAGTCTAATTAACTCGTTAATACAGCGATTGCTTTCTGGAAACGGGACAACCCCAAAGTTGAACTTAATGCGTATCGACCAATTCGAACTGAGAAGGCAAGAGACCAGAAATCAAATATGTATTCCCCCCAAAAAAACAGAGAAGCTTTTCTGAACTTTTGACCCAATTAGAACTGGCCCCTGGTCATTTCTCTCGACTTGATTGACGGCTCCTCCAGATTTTCGGTGTGTTTTTGGAATCCAAATGCGAAACACTTTCTCATGCTATCTAAATAGTTATTTGCACACAGGCTTTGAAGAGAGAATTTCACCTAATTCACCTTCTTAGAAGAAAAAAGAGTTGATGGGGTCCTGTGACGACATCGTTCGTCAAACACCTTTTTGTTTTGTTTGGCCAATTCGTAGCTGATTAGTCGTGCTTCTTTGCATTGATGGCCGACGCGACCTCAAACCAGAATGATAAGAAAAGATCCTTATGCAATTTCGAGTTGTTAGGTAATGTCATGCTATTTAAATTTTAAGAGTTATTTTAGCGTTGTTAGAAGTGCTTAGGGAACGTTTTAAAGTTTTTAATTATAGGTGGAAAATATTTTTAATTAAAAGCTCTTTTGTAAAATATATAAATTAAAAAATCATTAGGGTAAGGTGGCGGAAAATGGGTCAAGTGGTAAAATGTTTCTTTTAATTAAATATTAAATTACACATTGTTAAACTTACGTTTTGATTTTTTTAAATTTACTTCTTTAATGGAGTGCATTTTAGAAAATAATTACGTTTGGAAGATTTAATTCACGTCCAATTATCAATTTAGTCGAGTATACAAAAAAAAAACTTGTGATACTTTGATTTATGAAAACTTACCAATATTTACCAATATCCCTGGGTTTTGTATTAAAAAAAAACTTTTAATAAAAAAAATTAGAAAATTTTCTAATTTATTTAACTTTTTTTCTCGCTATTTTTCAAAGTGGGAAAAATAGGGTTTTGTAGCATTAATGCCTTATTAGTTGTGCATAGCAGGAATTCGTAGCAATTTAATGATCTTCGGCAAAAGCTTTATTTTTCTAATGCAAAAATATGAATTTTGAAATGACATGAGTTAATTCCAATATATTTAATACTGTTTATATGTTAATATAACGAAATTACTTTTTTTTAAATGAAATGTTAACAAAAGAACTAATTTCTAATAAAAAAATGGACACAGTTTACTTTTTCATTAAAAGTTATATAAAATGTTTTAAATAAAATAAAAAATAGTCTGCGAAACAAATTAAAAATAACGTCCATACAGCAAAATTTCATGAATCAAAACAAGCGAAAATTATGCTGGTAGATGTTTTATGTAGAAGATAATAAATAATAAAAAAGTCGATTTTTCAAAATGATGAATCACAGAAAAATATTTAGATAGCTGTAACAAAAATATTCTCGTATAAATCAAATACACATCGATTTTTAGAGTTGACGAGTGTTATTTTATTTTATTCAAGTTACTAATTTAACTAAAAAAATGTGCTTTATATTGTTTTTTACATGATAAATTGCATGAATTCCAAAAAGAAAGAAAACGTTACCCTAACTGTGAATTGAGATAGTTTACCTTAAAAAATCATTTTTAGAATATTTAAAAAACTCAGAATCGAATAACTATATACGATTGTGTTTCCAATTAATAAACGAACGTTTTTATAAAACAATTGTAATTTTACAATATTTTCCAGAGAAAAATTGGATGTCGTTAAGACCCATTTTCCCCTACCTCACCCTGGGCCTTTCTATGTTTTCGTTTTTAAATGCATTTTAATTGAAGGCCATTTCATTTAAATATGTGTTTGAGTTAATCTTATATTAAAATTGATTATCTCGAATACTTAAAAAATATTTGTGAAAATCGTTTTAATAAAAAAAAAATGTTTGGTGTAAATGGCTATTATA
This sequence comes from Troglohyphantes excavatus, assembly GCA_963932185.1. Classification (NCBI taxonomy): domain Eukaryota; kingdom Metazoa; phylum Arthropoda; class Arachnida; order Araneae; family Linyphiidae; genus Troglohyphantes; species Troglohyphantes excavatus. The sequence goes on along the minus strand of OZ010671.1, from coordinate 56,954,744 downwards.
ACTAAAATTATTTAATATTGTTTTACGTAGCATTAAGAAAAAAATAATATTATTATAAGATTCCTCGGTGAAAATTTTTATAATACTTTTAAAAATTAATATAATCCAGTGATAATTTTGAACTATAACACTAATTCCTAGTTAAAACTAGTATAAATTGCTAAATAACTATGTAATTTAAACATAATTAAGCCGGTTTTCAAAGACTATCAGCTACAAAGATAGCCAAGAAATCTTAAATACTACTAATTATATAACTATTCGATAACAATTTATAATTATTTTTGAAGAACAATACCAATTATAATCAATAAAATAAGACAATTAATAAGCTACTAATAATTAAGTAATAAAATATTTTTGTATTTTTTTATTACTGATCAAAATAAAACAATATTAATTAGAGTATAACTAATATTTATTAAATTTAGATGGATAGAATCATATTGCATAAAACTATTGCGAAACAATGTTTTATCTTTTGCGTGTCCCCAGTATTTTTTAGGGGTGTAGGAGTAATGCTTTTACAAATCTGAGATATTTAATTAATGGATATTTGATAATAATACTTTATTTCTCTTTGTAAAATACTTTTAGCCATATGCTGGGATCCATTACTTTCATTGAAGTGATCTTATTCCCAATTCGTAAGGATGCAAAATTTCGAATACAAAATCTTGAAAGTTTGAATTATAGCTATTTGGAAATTAAATTATACTATGAGCCAGGGATGGATCCATAATTTTTTCTCGGGAGGGACAATTAATAGAAATTTTATTTGCTACTATTGGGAGGTTAAGTTCTAAACTTTTTTACAAGTATTATATACCATTGTTACTAATAAACACCAACATTAAATTTTATTATGAATTTATTTATCATTAATTACAGATATATTAAATTATTCATATTTTAGAAATATAATTATTGTGCAAATAAAGGATTTTTAAGTTCCTATTTAATAGCATATAATTATATCTTTCGAAGATATTAACACTAGGTAGCAATTCAGAAGAGCAAAATAAAATACAGAAAGAGTTAAATAAATAAAAAAAAATACTTATTGGGTTTTTCTGTATAGGGAAGTTTGTTCCAGCAATAATATTTCGTAATTGTTTGTTTTAACTTTGGTGTGGAAGTTTGTCAAATATGGTGATAATTCAGTTATTGTCCATAAAAATGTTAGTAGCTTTAAATTAGAAGAAGTATTTCCAAAAGTTCTTAAAAAAAATGTTATAATAAAATTGTGTTTGATTTTTAAAAAAAAATTCTTTCTAAAACGAAAAGTACCCAATTTAGGTAGTGTAAGTAATCTCAGAGGTGGAAATTGCCCCTAATGCCCAATAATTAGATCCCCCACTGCTATAGGCTCATATGCGATATATTGTTCAATGGTTTAAATCATATACAATTAGTGATAAAAGTCGTTTTTTAAGATACTATTTTTTTCTAAATTTATTGATTTTTCCTATTTTTCCAGCCTGTCTGTTATTGCCAAAGACAAATTTAAAAATTGTGTATTTTCCGAAAGCTGATTAAATTAATTTTTTAATATCAATTTTTGTTTATTAAATTTTTTCCCTAAATGTGTGGTTCTTAATTTTCATGATGTAAGAATTAAAAAAAAAGTTTTAAAAATTCTAACAGTATTTTTAAAAAAATATATATTGGCAACCATTTTTTTTTATTCAAATTTGTATGTTGACAGTTACAACTCATACAGTTCGAGTTGTAAATACTTCCATATCCTCAAATGCATATTGCTCTAAGTAACTCAATTAGTTCAAAATCAAATCTTTAGGATCGTTTATGTAACTATTGAGTTACACGATGCTGGCTCACAACTGCCAAAGTATAAAGAAACAAAGCATTGGTATAAATAATTGCGGCACACTGCAATATAAAGATAGCAAATTCTAAAAGAACTGTCAATAAAACAAAATGAATACAATCGGCGATGATGCCATTCAGATGTTCGGAAAGATGCATTATCGTCAAAAGATGCATTATCTTCAAAAGGAGGCAACTCGTCGACCTAAAAACCGATTTTCTAAAAAAACATGGCCGCCATTGCGAAAGCATAATTAATCGGGTTTTCTTCTTCATTGTGATTCCGACAAACTGTTTTCAATTTGGAACATCTCCAAGCGTTAATAATCGCATTTTCGTTCTTTATTTAAAAAAAAATTATACCTACAGTCACAATCAAACACACAAGACGAAATTGAATAATGAACAATATTTCACAAGCGAAAATTATTAAAATATATGTTCGTTTCCGTAATGGCCGCATCGGATTTGTTTGTTTACAATTTTATTCTTTGTTGGCAACGGTACTTAGGGATTAAATAGTGTTTACCTAAGACGGTGTAATTTTCGAATGAGATGCATTAACATTAAATTGTGTTTACTATTTTTTGGTTGTTGAATATTCAGTAATTGGAGTTGGATTACTTTAGATTAATTTAAATTTTAGAACGCCGAACTTGTTTGTCTTAATAATTTTTTTTTAAAGAACTGCGGCCAGACGATTGAAACCATTTAAATTTTAAGAGCGCAGTTAAAAAATAAAATAAATTAGAATTATAAGAACAAAAAATCCAATTATTATTTGCGCTGACTTACCATTAAAACTAATTTATTTCTTTTGAAAAGTTTAGAAATAGCACTATGATCGCTAAAACACATTTCATTTTAATTAGATAGATTTCGCAATTGCATATTTATATTAATAAACTGATAAACAGCTTTGTAAATATTTTTCTTTTTTTATGAAACCCCAAAAAGAGATGACTGCAATTTTCCCGTGCTTAGAATTGATATTTTTTATTTATGTGCATTGCTTTAAGTTTTTTTTTATTCTAATTTGATTCCCCTTACAGTTAAAGCATTTGTTAACTACTTCGACACAGAAGTTAACTAGGTTGAAACGTGTTATGGTTGGAGGATAATCTGGACGGAAAATAACAGTTTTTGGCCGAAAGCGTAATTTTCATCTATTTAATATTTATTTGGTGTTTAAATTACTTATAGAATGCAAAAAAATGGATTACTAAAATATGAAAGAGATTAAATTTGCTTTAACCAATATACTCGATCACTAAGTTATACTTTAAAATCATGACATTGCAATTAATAATGTCGTGTAATTTTATATTTGAACAGTTATTTTGGAAATCTAAATAAGTATTATTTATTTAACACTATGTGGAGTAATTATTAAATAAATTTTCTGGTGCGATTTTTGTATCTTGCTTTATTATTGTCTCATTTGTTCAAATTTTTATATTTAAAATTAAAGGTTTGATAAGAATTAAATAGTTATTTAATTTTTACAAGCTTATATGATAAAGTTTGACATTTCTGACCTTAAACGTTATTAAAATAGCTAAATAAGCAATCAGGATAGAAACTTCATGTTACAGGACCCATGCCGGATACAACTCTTTGAAAAATTGAACGATTGACATTAATTTGATCTCGTGGTATATGAACTTAGGCCCCGATGCGTGTCAAATCGTCAAATAAAGAAAAGCATTCTATTGGCGATGTTTTTGTTGGCGACAATATTTATATTTCGATACAATGCTGCAATGACGTTTCATCCAAAATAGTACTGGCCGTGCTTCGACACGGTGGTGTCTTTACTTCAGGATCACAGTAATTCGGAATCAAAGAGAGTGCAGAAACACTTGTTCTCCACATTTATCCCATCACAACCTGACACCTACATAGACGAATGTACTCGTCCAAAACCACGTGACTGAAATGCCAACTTAAGGTGACGATAAGAATCGGTGTTGTTTGTTTTCTGCCTCTTTTTGAAGAATGACATCCTTCAAAAGCAGCTAAAGGTTCAAATACAACAGACAAGACAACCGGCTTAAGGTTATCTAAAAAAAACATTTTATTTGTAAATGATTGAAGAAAATACCTAACATTTTTTTGAGCTGTAGCCCGGAAGAAAAATGTACACGTCCCACACATTCCGATGCTTAAAGCCTTTGTATTTAATATTTTAAAAAGGAAGAAAGAACTCGCCATAAAAAGGATGGCATTTATAGATATTTATGGCACGTACCACAACTGGTGTAGAAAGCAACTCGCCCAAGACGATAAATATTTTCTTCAGGAGCAGCAATCGTACAACTCTGAAAAAAATGTTTTGGAAGATACGAAAGAGAATTTTTAGTGATGTTTTTCCCAACGCGATGAATTTTATTTTCTGTGTATTTTTAAAAAAATATATATTTTTATTATTTCGTTTATTTTTTTTATCTTTTGCTTAGAAGATAACAGAATACCTCGAGGTTGTGAACGGAGTATAGATATATATTCACTTTTTTTAGAAAACTTGGTTAAGAAAAATGTTTCTTGGGACTTAAATTTTATGTAAGTTTTTTATAAATAGAAAGGACCCAGAGCTTTAGACAGAAAAAATAAATTATTGAGAAGATTGATTGAAAAAAAAATTAATTCATATTTTCTGTAAATTTTTATAAACACACTTTATTCAAGTTGCTTTTATTTAATTATTTTTCAAAATTAGTTTATTTTCTTTTTAATTAAAGAAGCTTAAATTGATTTCACAACTTATATTGTTCGTCTACATAATGTCATTTTATAAAAATCTAATTAGAGATTATGCAGTCATGTAACCAAAAAATTAAAAAAAAATCTGAAATTAATGGCTCCAAATTTTGATTTTTAGTTCCATCATCTAGTTTAATTTATATATTTAATTAATATTTTAATTAAACTTATGCGGTTTCTGTTCAATAAATTATTGGATTAAAAAATCTTAAATTAATGACTTAAACATTGCATTTTCAGTTCGACCACCTAGTTTTATTTATATATTTTATATTACATAAAACCTTTGAACTTGGGAAAAATTGGGCATTCACCTTTAAGACGGCTTATTTTTAGTGAACACACGTGGTATTTGAATTTCTTGGTGAATAATAGCAGGAGGCGAATTAAAAACTATTAAGAGAGAAGTAAAATAAATTTAAAAAAAAAACGACTTTAAGAAAAATGCGCTAAAAAGTAAAAAAAATTACAAACGAGTTGAAAAAATTGAATTATTTAATACCAATTTTACAATTATTTCTACTTTTTGAAGCCAATTTACAAACTTCATACGTAATTTTGGCGCCGATTTAAAAAAGTTTTAATAATTATAAAACATATATTAAATAATTTAATGTGTTCAACATGTTAGTAAAATTAAAAATTAATTTTTTACTTTTAAGCGCATTTTTTTTAAACTGGTTTTTCCTTTTTTTACAAAGATTATTTTATTATCTACAGAGTTTAACTTATTTTAATAATATCATAAAAAGGACCAGATAACGGTACTTCCTACTATTTGCTTCACAGAGCTGTTTTAATTTTAAAATATTCGCACCATTAGGCCTTCACATTTTTTTTATAAAATTATTTAAAAATAAATTATTCAAAAATCATCAAGCGAAACAAATTTGAGACATTGCATCCCCTTTTTAGAAAATAAAGGATAATTTCTAAAAATTATTCGTTCTCAGTTTTTTTAAAGATTACTTCAGGTTTAGAGAAAACGGCGGGAAATCAGTAATGAATGAAATCTTCGATGAAATCACATGGAATAGATGTCGGTAGTGGTGCCATCTATGGGAATTAGAATAAACTATTTGATAATAGTAAATAAATTAGGTTATATGTCTAGTATTTCATAAAAAAGAATTTCTTTAATTTAAAATACAATAAGATATAATAATAAAATGATTTATTATGTCATTAGTATTTTATTTATTAAATAGTATGCAACCTCTCCAAATCACTTATTTAAGGTCTATTAGCATATTTTTGAATATATTTCACACAATGCGTGCCTATTAAGCCAATACCTCCTATATAAAATAGCCTGCGCACGCATCTGTGACGTCATTCGAAAAATTTACTCGGTGATTTTTCTCGGAAAATTTCAACAGTATTATTTATTTTTGTAGCTATCATTTTTATGTATTTTATAAATATATTATATATTTTATAAATAATAAAAAATATAATTTTGATACCACATTAATTATAATTTGTTGATAAGCTTAGATAAATCAACTTCAAACGTTAAAAAAAAAGGATTTTTAAAAAAAAAAATCAAACTTTCCGTCGCTTTACATTTTATTGAAACATACATATCAGAGTATCTTTTTTTCAGTATACAATTAAGTTATTTTTATTTGAAAGTATATCGTAATTTCTTCTTTCAAAATCGGCAAATGGCTTACAAAGCAGTTTTCAGCATATTTTGAAGTTTACAAAAAATTCAAAAAGACGGTTTTAGAACAATCATAACAAAGTATAGATCTCCAACGTAAAAACAAACACGTTCCATTTCAAATTAACATAAATTGTGATTAATTCATTAAATTTTGCACTTTTATTTAGATGAAATAAATACGTCTGAATTCTTTTATCGCTTAATCTTTAAATTTTGGTTTGAGATTACTAATATTGCTAACACAAGATTAGTGTGATAAACATTGCTTCAAAAGTTCATTTAAATTCCATTTATAATATAACTAATTCTACCTTAAAAATTACTTTAAAAACTTAAATTATGTACACGTAATCTTAATTAATCTCCAATAATCTAATTTAATCTGAACTGAAATACGAAATCTATAAACTTGCAAAGAATTTTAGGTTTAAATCACATCCATTTGATAAATTCGAACATAAATAAATGAAAAAAAAAAAAAAAACGGTTTAATAAAAACATTATTTTCGTTAAATATAAGAACACATCAAACGATAATTAAAACTCGAAACGTTGGCGTATCCTATATATTCATAAATACAGTCATGTTATTAAATTAAAAAGTTATTTCAACAGATACGAACAAATGAACTTGCCTGTGATACTGAAGTTAAAATATTCTATAAGAGTTTATTTCTGTTCAGAACACCAGATGCTTCTTAAAAAAACAAATTCTGTATCTGGATAATTTAATTTGTTCTTTGTACACATATAGTTCGATATTTTCAAGATGTTTATCAAAATTTCACCACCAAAAATATGAATAAAGATCACCTTCTTAAATGGCAGTTGGAAAAGAATAATATAAACAATGGCGTTTACAAAAAAAATTCCCAATGCACTCTGGGTAATGCGCCAAGCATCTAATGCACAATTAACAGATGTCTTGTTTTCGACGCCATTTTCGCCAAAAGATACAGTACACCTGCCAATGCTTGACGTTTCCACCTACGTCACTTTCAATTGCAGTAAAAGAGTTGTTGAATGCAAAAATTATTTTTAAAAAAAATACATTCGAAGATCAAATAAATTCACCATTGGATTAAAAATGGCGCAAATTGTTACGTCAGAGGTAGTTTATATGCACAGCTGTTAAGTGTCCCGGCATCACTGATCAGAGGACCCCATTTACAATACGCGTTTGCAATATACGTTTCGGAATTTTTGGCTCGTCCTCAGCCAAACTCATACCTTTTAGAATCTGTTAGTATATTTTTTAAAATAATTTTTTGTTAATTTAATACGATTTTTTGAATTGTGTTTAGTCAATTTTTCGGGTGAATAGCAGCTTTGTTTCTATCCGCCTAAGCTACCTTTTTAAAGTCCTAAAAATAATAATCACTTAAAATAAATTTTCAATTTATCATGCTCCCTTGTTCCAACGTTGTTTTCATCTTGTTAAATATTTTAAAGTAGAACATGTATCAATAAATGAATGAACCGTTAATTAACTTGCTCTTTCAGAGGAGAAATTGTGCAATCATGACTTGCCATTAGATATTTTTATTATTACCAATTGTATAATAATTTATAGGTACCTTCTCTTCTTTAAGGAAATCTTAAAAAGGTTGTTTAAAAAGTAAATAATCACCTTTGAAATCAACTACCGAGATTTCAGAATCGAAAGAGAATTAAAAAAAGGCAGACTATTGCCTGCGCTTGTTGGTAAATAGCTTCGAGCATGAATGGATTGTAAAAGAGCGAATATAACGTCAACATCGTGATACAAACATCTCAGACCTGATGGCATCAAACACGTGACTTTCTTTCAAAATTTATGAATGAGAAAACGTTCGCGATCGACTTGTGATTTGGAAATAATAGTAAATGTGTTACTTCATGAAGTACAGGATATTTTTATGAATGAACTAGAACAAATTTATGAATGGAATGACGTAGTAAATCACGTGTCTGAGGCCATAGACGTTGGTCTCACTTTGATGTTAGCGCGATTATAACCTTATGATTTCTCTATTATGAGGGATCCATGTTCGAAGGTAAATAGTAGCAGTGTATAAATTAATTTTTTTGACCACGAGGGCTTATAGTACAGGTCACCACCGAACTTTTAATGTATTACTCATACTTTTAAGTGTACAAGAAGAAGGGTTAATATGGCTGTGAAGTTCAAAACTGCTTTTATTCACCCGATTCCACTGTAATATAAAACAATCCAGTGCGTTTCATTAGAAATTATGAATGTTGTTAGCGATTGTGTTGATGCTGAAGGTTGTTGTTGTGTTCCAGGGCTTCTTCCGCCGCAGCATCCAGAAGAAGATCGAGTACAGGTGTCTGAGGGACGAGAAGTGTCTCGTTATTCGACTCAACAGGAACAGGTGTCAGTTCTGCAGGTTCAAGAAATGCCTGGACGTCGGAATGTCCAGGGACTGTGAGTCACTTCATAAAAACATTCTTACTCTTATCATTCTTTAATAAGCACCATTAAATGTAATTTAGTGAGTAGATAGAAAATACCCGATCGTCGCACGGGGTTAGTTAAAACGAACGACGATCATTTATATGATTTCAGTAATAAAGATCCCTTTTGCGGGTCTCACACACAACGGATCTTAACATGTGAGGTATCGAAAGAAAGAGAATTTCCCGGAGTAGTGACGAATAGTATTTTTGTCTCATGAATATTATTTTTTTTAAAAATGCTTTTAAAAATAATTATTTTCTAAGCAGTTTTTAAACGAGCCGTTGGTACTGCGATTGTTGCGATTCTATACGAATAAGCGGTGGGATCTGGGTCTGTTTGCTTGTGTCTCGAAAACTAATGATCCGATTTTAATGAAACTTAGTAAAATCATAATTTCTACTCGAAAGAATACTTCAACATATTTTGACAATTCCGTTCAACATGTCCGTTGGTACCTATGGGTCGATTTCTTTGAAGTGAGTGCCATATAGGAGTAGTTACAACGAATGCGTGTTTGCAGGGAGAGGGCAGGTTTTTTTTTTATGCAATAAGTATCGCACGGGCAAGCTAATAGAAATAAAAATTCATTAATTGCAAAATAATTTAATTTTTAATTTTTCATTTCTCCTTGAAAAACTTTGATTTTCATAAAAAAAAAATATTATATGAGGCCAAGGATAGTGAAGACCATATATATATATATAAGGTGTGCTCGTGTTTCGCTTTTTGAAAGGGGCAAGGAAAGTATTCTTTTGACGTCATTTTAGCTCCGCCTTACAATGGGTTTTTGATCATTCTCATTGGCTGTGTGTTTCAAGCATTGCTACTTAGGTTCGATCCCCGGTTGGGTAACAACTTGTGATTTAATTTTTAATCAGCAAAATAATGTAAATATCTGTAAAAAATTGTGTTCAGGTAGCTTCACTGCTAATCCGTCCTTATTTTGTTATCTCCCCGTATTTTACTTGATTTAAATTGTAACTCATTTAATATGTCCAATACAAATGCATTGACATGATGGTTCTGACCCCATTTTACTCTTTCAAAACTGATGGACATGCTCTCGTCGCAGCTAATATTATTTTAATACGCTTAATTTATTAAGCAAATCTTTTTCAATTTTTACATACTAAATGCAATCCTTAAAATAAAATTTAAACTCATAAAATGCAGCAAATACTAAATTCAGTTAGCGAAATCACTTTTAAATAGTTCGCAAAAAAAACTAATAGATGGCAGCACCTCACGAACCATGAGTTCAAATTGAACAAAATTAATTCCTAATATTTTAATAACTAAACAACTCTGGAAATCTATTACAATTGTTTTTTGAAGCAAATTTTAACTGTTTTCTTTTAAATAAATTCATGATTAGTTAAAAACAAGAATTCTTGTTAAATTAAGTAGACTCCAAAAACGACTGCACAAACGAGAGCATTAGACACGCCCACATAAGTCGGAGGCGTCACTATGACGTCAAAAGAATACTTTTCCCCGCCCTCCATCAGAAAGCGGGAGTACCAGCACAACTTTTATATATAGTCTTCACTATCCTTGATATGAGGCCACCATAAAATTGCTCTCTTTCATAAAATATATCGAAATAAGTGCACATATTAAGAAGTTGTGTCCATAAGGCAGGTATGCCAAGGTATGGGAAATAATTTGTATTAATTCTCTCTTACTTTTTTAACATATAAACACGAAATAAAGTAGAAATCTTTCTTGTGAAGTGCTATTTTAAGCTTGTTTGAGTTTCATTGACATCAATCCAACAGATACTGAAATTAGCATGGGTTAAATATAACTTTTACATAAATTGGAAAATAACACAGGAGAAATATTTCTTTAATACGTAAATCATCTCCTAATTAAGATATTTAAAAAAAAATATGTTGAAGTATTCTTTCGAGTAGAAATTATGTGATTTTACTAAGTTTCATTAAAATAGGATTATTAGTTTTCGAGACACAAGCAAACAGATCCAGGTCCCACTGCCTATTCGTATAGAATTATTCGTGTGAAACGACAATCGTCATATCCGCTAGGAAAATTCAAAATAAATCGGCCTATGGAGGGAAGTTCAAACTTTTGGCAGATAAGTTTTTTAATTTTTTTCATAAAATAACGCGTAGTGTTTCGGAAATATTTGTCATGTATTTGGTATTCACCATTATAATTCGCATATAAAATTCGCTGAACCGAAGTAAAAAAAATGAACTATTGCGAAAATAACTTCATGTTATTCTATCATAAGCAGTTATATAGTACAGAACGAAAAATATTGTGATTGTTCAACCAGGATATGATCTAATTGCTTTGATACGATTTTTACCAGGATATGATCTAATTGCTTTGATACGATTTTTACCAGGATATGATCTAATTGCTTTGATACGATTTTTACCAGGATATGATCTATTGACTTGGGATATTAGGTAAGATAACAATATATGTTTGTCTATATGAAACACTTTTCAACTTGGACTGATATAATCTCATTTTGGACTTGTAGTAACCCCATCTCTAGGTTGATGTGGTCTTTGGATGGTCACGCTTGTCTAAAAGCAAAATATTTTTAACTTGATTTGTTATTGCTAGATGTCGTTTTCGCTATCTGTCTACAAAAATATTTTTTTTTAAATTACTTCAAAGGTAATTTTATTAATTTGTTCTAATTACTAAACATTAAAAATTGTTAAAAATTTTTAATTGGTATGCTTCAATTATTTAAATCCGATTTTCTAATAAAAGTATTTTGGTACACATAACTTGTAAATACAACCTTTTCTTTATACGATATTTAAAAAAATATAAACTTTTATGTTACCCTTTGTATAGCCCTTATTACATTACAATGCAATTAAATTACAATAAAATTACTTTACACTACAATGCAATTACATTATTTTACTTTCCAATGGAATTACATTGCATTACAATGTAATTACAATTTATTTACAATGAAATTAATTCACATTTCTATGCAATTACTTTACATTTAAATGAAATTATATTATATTACATTACATAACAATACAATCATATTACATTGAAATACAATTATATTACATTGAAATACAATTATATTACATTGAAATACAATTATATTACATTGAAATACAATTATATTACATTGAAATACAATTATATTACATTGAAATACAATTATATTACATTGAAATACAATTATATTACATTGAAATACAATTATATTACATTGAAATACAATTATTTTACATTGAAATACAATTATATTACATTGAAATACAATTATATTACATTGAAATACTTGCTACATTGAAATACAATTATATTTCATTGAAATACAATTATATTTCATTGAAATACAATTATATTTCATTGAAATACAATTATATTTCATTGAAATACAATTATATTTCATTGAAATACAATTATATTTCATTGAAATACAATTATTTTACATTGAAATACAATTATATTACATTGAAATACAATTATATTTCATTGAAATACAATTATATTACATTGAAATACAATTATATTTCATTGAAATACAATTATATTTCATTGAAATACAATTATATTTCATTGAAATACAATTATATTTCATTGAAATACAATTATATTTCATTGAAATACAATTATATTTCATTGAAATACAATTATATTTCATTGAAATACAATTATATTTCATTGAAATACAATTATATTTCATTGAAATACAATTATATTTCATTGAAATACAATTATATTTCATTGAAATACAATTATATTTCATTGAAATACAATTATATTTCATTGAAATACAATTATATTTCATTGAAATACAATTATATTTCATTGAAATACAATTATATTTCATTGAAATACAATTATATTTCATTGAAATACAATTATATTTCATTGAAATACAATTATATTTCATTGAAATACAATTATATTGCATAGGAATGTAATTATATTTCATTACAATGAAATAACCTTATATATAATGCAATTACATTACATTACAATATAATTACATTACATTATAATGCAATCACAATACAATTACATGAAATTATGCTAAAACGTAATTACATTACGTAACGTAATTACAATGCCTTAACATTATATTACAATGCAATTGCGTTACATTTTACTGCAGTTACATTCAGTTACAGTGCAATTGCCTTATATTACAATGCATCTGAAATACACTATACTGCAATTACAATACAATTACATTACATTATATTACAATGCAATTACATTACATTGCATTACAATGCAATTATATTACATTATATTTCAATTGCAATACAATTATTAAATTATAATACTGTTTCATTGTAATGCAATTACGTTACATTGTATTACAATGCAATTATATTACAGTATATTTCAATTGTAATACAATTACGTTACATTGCATTACAATGCAATTATATTACATTATACTTCAATTGTAATACAATTACGTTACATTGCATTACAATGCAATTATATTACAGTATATTTCAATTGTAATACAATTACGTTACATTGCATTACAATGCAATTATATTACAGTATATTTCAATTGTAATACAATTACGTTACATTGCATTACAATGCAATTATATTACATTATATTTCAATTGTAATACAATTACGTTACATTGCATTACAAGGCAAGGCAATTATATTACATTATATTTCAATTTTAATACAATTATTAAATTATAATGATGTTACATTGTAATGCAATTACACTACTTTACAATGCCCTCAATGTGCGTGTGTTTTTCTTTTGTTGTGCAGCCGTTCGGTACGGGCGTGTTCCGAAGAGGACCCGGGAGCGCATGGAGGAGAGCCGGGTGTCGTCGCAGTCGGAGGCGGACCAGGCCCTCCGTGACAACGAGAGCAAGGAGCTCGCCATCTACGACCTCACGCTCACCGTCACGCAGGCTCACCACGTCAACAGCGAGTACACCGAGCTCAGGACGAGGGGCCTGGTGAGGAAGCCCGCGATATTCGTGAGAGACTCTTTCAACTCTCCTTTCTGTTGGGGGTGGTGGTGGTGGTTGCGACCGAACACACTCTGCTTCTGTTATCCTCTCGACGCTGTGTGTTTCAGTGTAATCCCTTCGCGGTGGTCGAGAGGTGTTACCAAAATAACGACCTGTTCTTGTGTTCTCCTGCTCTTAAAATTTGCACGAGATCTGCATGTTCTTGAAGATGAAAAACGCTTCTCTTGAGTTAGCTTGTTCCGTATCTTATTTCATTTAAAAGTATGATATCACTTGAATCATGAGATGTTAAAAAGGGATATGTTACATAGACTTAACATAGTATGTGTTTCATTTTCACATCTTCCGATTCACTTGGGTATCCACATATTCTATTAATGTTAATGGCCAAATTTAATATAATTGTCAAGCTGTATTGTTACGTCACTGATTGCTCTTGATAGGAACGTCAGCGCTAATAGAATAAAAACAATTACAATCATCATTCACTGATCTCTAACTGTAACTTCTGGATAGGGCAAGACATTTTGTTGACTTGAAGCAGCCATGATGTGCAGGTAGTAGAGGCATGTAGAGGCAGCCATGATGTGCCCCACTTTCTTTGCTACCGCAATATTTCGTATATTTTTCATGTTAAAATGAACCGACGTGTATTCCTTTTGGCTGAGTTTTTTTTTCTATTTTGTTTTTTAAACCCATTTTAAATGCAATCTGCTATTAAAATAGAAAGTCACTTGCAAGTCAAAGTCGAAGTAGATGAAAAGCAAGAGCAAAAACTATTTGTTTGGCAATATAAAAATTAATTCTATAAGAAGAAAATAGAATGTTTATATACATTTAATATTTCTACAATGCTATGGTAATAAAAAACACCACTAAATCACTTAAAAAAAATATTGGGGCACAGCATGACAGCTTTCAATTGGCTTCAACGCGCCCACAGGTGTAACAAGATTTGAGCCTTCCAGTTGTTACAGTTAGAGTTCAGTGTCATCATTCCGGTTATTTGTTTACAATAAAGTAACGCAATCCTAAACTTTAACTAAAAGTTGTTTCTGCGCATTTAACATGGAACTCTGTAAAACATTCTTTCCTGCAAGAAACGTTACCTGGCAGGAAAGAGAGTTTTATAAAGTTCAATGTTAACTGCACGGAAACAAGTTTTACGAACACATCGCGAGTTTTCGTGCCAACTAACGTATCTTGCAGGCAATAGTGTTTTACAGGGTGAAACAGATAAAAATATAAGTTTTTAAGAATACCAAATAGAAGTAAAAGAAGATAACGATTAATGATAGCGGTGGCAATATTTATTTCAATTCGCTACATTTTTCAAAAGTTAGTTTGATTCTAGGTAGGATCTACCTCTTGATTTGGTGAACTTTTGAATTGACAATTATATAAATAATTTATTCATTGACTCTTTGGGGCCCCTAGTAGGATATTCGGGGCCCCTTATTTTTCTGGGCCCCTTAGTATTCCGGTATCCTAGTATTCTGGGCCACCTAGTATTCTGGACTTCCCCGCATTAATGTTTCTGTCCTAAATTTCTGTCTCTGTGTCCATTACGTCACCGAGATAAACTTTTATTAAGGCAAAAAAAAAGTTGTTCGAATGTATACATACATAATATTAAATTTTAGTCGAATCGTTCTAGAAGTTTTAGCTCTAACTTCAGACAGTTAGGTTGTAATTGTAACATTGTTATCAAAATCCAGTGAAACACTTTCTAATAATTCTTAAACTCTACTGAGTGAGTTTCAAGATTCACTTTCACATTAAAAAAAAAAAATTATACTTCTTTCATTTTTGTAGTGATACGTCTCTAAAATCAGTCACCTGGGGTATTAGGATATAAACGTCATGTTACTATCTTAGGGTTATCCATTCCGACTCAATAATTCCGTGCCAAATAGCTCGATGGATGTCAGTTTGATCATATCTTTCGATAAAAAATGAATCACTTATGTTGCACCTGGAAAAGCTGTTGCTTCGGATTTTGTCACAGCGGCGTCTTTGGCGGTTTTAGCAAGAAATCATTTCTGCCAATTAAGGGCAGGAAAGGGGGATGGGGTGGTTTTTCAAAATTTCATGTACAAGGACTTTCTTCTTGTTTTGAAGGTGAAGTGTGCAAAATGATATTAATGTTTGACTTCTTGACAATAATTTCGTCATTTTTATGATATTTTTACATATATAAACATGTTTTAGTTTATTTAGGGATACTTTTATTCATTTGGAGACATTTCTATTCATTTGGCAACATTTTTTATTCATTTGGCAAAATTTTTTTATTCATTCGGCAACATTTTTGTTATTTATTTGGAGACATTTTTATTCATGTGGTGACATTTTCCTTAATTTGGCGACATTTTGGGGATATAGCGGCTATATTTTTTACATCATCTAATCAGAATTAATCGTTTATCCATCCTCATAACTAACAATGTAATATATTACAGTATTGCATTATTACAATTAGGTTTTAGTATGAAGTAAAAGGGATTAAGTAAGCAGCTAAGGGGTGGAAAAAAGATATGGGGGGGGGGGGGGGGGGTGTTCAAAATTTCATGTAAACAGTGACACTTTCCCATGCTTTAACGGTTAAATGGGCTAAATTTCGTCAAAATCAGAATAAAACTGTAGATTTGTATTATAAACACAAATCCAACTACAGACACTCTTCCTTGTATATATAGAGAGATTAACATATTTCCTTCTTCTTCTCCTTCTGCAGAGCATGAGCGAGTTCTCCGACGGGGGTAGCAGCAGCAGCAGCAGCAGCGGCGGCAACTCCCCGGACAGCGCCGAGCAGCAGAAGATCGCGCTGTGGCAGCACTTCGGCGCCCTCTTCACGCCGACCATCCAGCGGTCGGTGGAGTTCGCCAAGAAGGTGCCCGGCTTCGGCGACCTGCACCAGGACGACCAGCTGCTGCTGCTCAAGAAGGGGATGTTCGAGGTGTGGACAGTGCAGGCGGCCAGGAACTCCACCGAGTCGTCGGTCGTCTTCGCGGACGGATCGTACATCACGAGGCAGCAGATCGAGCTCATATTCGACGTGAGTGTCGGCGATCCTTTTTTTTAGAACGGATCGCCGAAGATTGTTTTAATTTTTTAAAAAAATATTCTTTTTGTTTGTAAGTTATAAAACAAATGTTGGGATTTGTGTTCATCAGGATTTATGTGTCTATGAAGAAATATCGAAACCGATTTTGTCAGTAAAATCAACGATTTTGACCTTAAAATCAACCGATTTTGACCTTAAAATCAACCGATTTTGACCTTAAACTCAACCGATTTTGACCTTAAAATCAACCGATTTTGACCTTAAACTCAACCGATTTTGACCTTAAACTCAACCGATTTTGACCTTAAAATCAACCGATTTTGACCTTAAAATCAACCGATTTTAACCTTAAAATCAACCGATTTTGACCTTAAAATCAACCAATTTTGACCTTAAAATCGCCAAAACTAACTTTACAAACAATAACCAAACAGTCAGTACTTTAAAAAAAAATGGAATTTTTATATTTAAATGCTAAACAATAATCTAAATTTTTAAATGACAATGTGTTTGATTTTGGTAAATTTAAAAAAGTTTGATTTTGCATTTTTAAAAATATAATTATTAATGAAGAGTTATTGAAACCCATTTTGTTTTCAAAAGTAGCCAAGTAATTTAAATGTCGTTATTTTTAGTGAAAATAAGTTTAGAATGAGTTTTTTTAATCAAAAATTTGAGATCGCTGTTTTTTTTTATAAACAGAAAATGGGTAAATGTGAAACAAGTGTTTTAAAATGATAGTTAAAATATCATAATCAAATTTCCAACTGAAATCACTTTATTACAAGTGTTTACTTTATTACGAATTAAAATTTGATTTAATAATTTTTAAAATGTTTTTTTATTCAATCCTAAATATCAACCATTAAAACCTGAACTTTCGAAAATTATTTTATAAAATTTCCAATATTTTTTTTAAAAAACTAAAAAATTACGTCTAAAACTTTTTGCGATAAAGGTGATTGAAAACAGGTGTAGTAAATATGACAATAACCTTACAGGTTTGAATCAGAGAGTTGTAATATTAAATAGAGAGCGCCTTCAATGCCAGACTCTCGTAAGGCCGCGGTGTCAACATTGAAAAGAAAAACCTAATCACGTGGTTATAGCGCAGCCACATTTGGCGGTCAGACATCTGCAGGAGTGTTAAATTTGGCGCACTTTCTTCTTTTTTGATGATAAGGAGTTCTGCCCGTATTCAACTTTTTAACATATATGTACGTATTTACTTATTTTCAAACAATATGCGCTAAATATTTCCTCTTCATTAACGAAACGAAACTATTTTATTTGTGTTCAATACTCGAAGAAGCGAAACTCTTTATATTTCTCAGGTTTTATTGTTCATATTTTCTTATTGAAGTCTACAAAATAACTATTGAAAGAACTTCGCTTATGGTAAATTGTTTACATAAAAACGTAACGCAATTATTTCAAAAGTACAAAATAAGAAAAAATATCCTTAATATATCTGTTAAACTCCCTTAAATTGTGACACTCGTTCAAAAAAAACTATATTTAAATACAAAATTAAACACAAAACCTTATTACAATACTTCGATCTCGTTTAGTTCTTAAAGTCGCCAAGGCCTGCCAAGTAATATATAAAGCACATGAATGAATTGGCATTTCCACCTATCACGTGATTTCAATGTTGGACACACGGAAATCAGCATTTTTATTCCTCTATTTATATCATTACTCTATGGTTTGAATCAGATGATATCCTAGTTCTCCATAATTTATCTTAAATATGGTATTCCATATGCTAAATATTGAGTGAATCAATTATATGTATGTTTTCCCCTTTTCTTTCTCCTGCAGTACGAATTCACGTTGGCCCTCTTCAATTTCATCAGCAGCTTCAACAGCATGGAGCTGAACGATTCCGAGATCGGTCTCTTCTCCGCCGCCATTATGGTTGCGCCGGGTAAGAAAAACAGACTTTTCTGAAATACTCTCTTGAATGCAGTCTTTAAATTTTTTCTGAATACCCAAAATGTAAAATTGCTTACTTCATATAGTTAGGTTGTAACACTGTTATCAAAATCCAGTGAAAGACTTTCTAGTAATTCTTAAACTCTACTGAGTGAGTTTCAAGATTCACTTTCAAATGTTTTTATTAAAAAAATTATGCTTCTTTCGTTTTTGTAGTGAAACGTCTCTGAAATCAGTCACCTGGGGTATCAGGATATAAACGCCATGTTACTATATTAGGGTTATCCATTCGGACTCTATAACTCCGTGACAAATAGCTCGATTGATGTCAGTTTGATCATATCTTTCGATAAAAAATGAATCGCTTATGTTGCCCGTGGAAAAACTGTTGCTTCGGATTTTGTCACCGCGGTGCCTTTGGTGGTTTTAACACTAAATCATTTCTGCGAATTAAGGGCAGGTATTCCAAAATTTCATGTACAAGGACTTTCTTCTTGATTTGAAGGTGAAGTGTGCAAAATGATGTTATTGTTTAACATCTTGACAATAATTTTGCCATTTTTATAATATTTTTTACATATATAAACATATTTTAGTTCATTTGGGGATACTTTTATTCATGTGGTGACATTTTCCTTAATATTGCGACATTTTGGGGGTATAGCGGCAATATTTTTGCATAAGCTAATCAGAATGCATCGTTTATCCATCCTCATAGCTAACTATTGAACATATTACTCACCACCATTTAATAAGAAACTCTTAATTCCCTTGCCCACAGAGCGCGACGGCGTGGCCAACCTTAAATTGATCACCCAGATCCAGGAGCGCGTGATCGAAGCGTTGAAGGTTCACGTCATCAAGCACCACCCGGGCGAGCCCAACACCTTCCCCATGCTCGTCATGAAGCTTGCCGAACTTCGCTCCCTGTCGGCCAAGCATCGCGACCACCTCGCCTGGTACAGGGGCAACTGGGAGAAGCTCAACCCCTCGCCCCTCTTCGCCGAGACATTCGACATACCCATGAACATCTACATAGAGGAGATGCAGCAGTAATAACAGTGTAAGTCACACTCGACCCCCCCTACAGCCAACCTATCCTTTAGATCTAATCAGCAAGCAAAATTGCTAAGCTTAAAGCTAACTTAACTTAAAACTTAAATTGCCAAACTTATAGCTAATATTAACTTTCACCTGAATTGCTATAATCTGTAAGCTAATTTTCTAACTTTAAAGCTAACCTTAACTTTCTTCTGCATTGCTATAATCAGTAAGTTGAATTATCCCCTCTAAGCTTAAAGCTAACCTTAACTTTCACCTGAATTGCTATAATTATAGTAAAAAAAAATTCGCTGCTTAAAGCCAACATTAACTTTCATCTGAATTGCTTTTATCTATAATCTAAATTGATAAGCTTAAAGCTAATCTTAACTCTGAATTGCTCTAATTTGTAAGCTACATTGCTGAGGTTAAAGCTAACCTTCACATTAATCTGAATTGCTATAATCAGTAAGTTGAATTGCCAAGCTTAAAGCTAACTTTAACCTGAATTACTATAATCATTAAGCTAACTTTAACCTGAATTACTATAATCATTAAGCTAACTTTCTAAGCTTAAAGCTAACCTTAACATAGGCTGTTAAGCCAACATAAACAAAACATGGCTTAAAATCAAAGTAAATATTCTGGGAATCTATGCAGTCATCGGTTCCCATCACATAATTTTCATCAAACGGCAACTATGTTACTTTCGAATAATTGTCTCAGATCGACTCGTCGCAATATATAGATCTTTATATAGCAAAATATACACAAAGCGGGGACTAGCTCGCTAAATCATAGCTGAAAGATAAGAGTGCTTCACTGGTAATCACCAAGGTGCTTCTGAAGTATCCTAATGCCGGTCACTGGTGACAAAAAAACTTCATCTGAATTTCTAAGATTAGTAAGCTAAATTGATAACCTTTTAGCTTACTTTAATATAAGTTATTAAAACCTTGATACTAATTAGTAAAATCTCAAGCTAATTTGACACACTGCTTCGAAGCTTTACTTAGGGTTAAGTGTCAAATTTCTTAATTTAATTAGTGGTTGAAACTTCCATTGGTGACTTTAAGCTTATTTAAGAGGTAATATCAGCAATTTTTGTGAGATATAATAATTTAACATGTCTATAAGAAAAATCTATAATTAAGTTTCCTTTTAAAATTAAATTAAAATGTTGTGTTTGGTGAAACTTTTTAAATACTATGTACTTAACATGAACAACACTAACGTCATTTAACCCAAAGCTTTAAACTAAGTACTAACAACCTCTGAAAACTAAAATTAAGTTATAACCTTTGTATACGCAAAAAATTGACCTAGTCAAACTTTTGAATTTGAGTCTTCATCTTAGTCCTTGACCTAAATTATTAGTTAATTTCATGAGAAAAGCGAAGGCGTTTTGTCAAAAAAAATTAGCAGTTATATTTGTGAAAGATCTCACATATTGGGAATTTGTCAAACACTAGATATATATTGAGGACGGTTCAACGTTTTAAAAATAAATCTAAGAACAATTTTAAAAAAAAACCTCATTACTCTGTATATTTTAAGTGCTACACATTATCTTAACGATGGTACGCATTTCTTACTTGACATTTTTTATTTTTGTTCCCAATTTTTACTTGCATCGAAAAATTTTTTTTGATACGGTAAACATTAAAAGAAAAGTTTAAAAAAAATAGTTTCGTGCTTAAATGCATTTGATGCTATGATGTTACGCTTAAACCCTAAAAAATATCTGAAGAAAGAAAAAACTAATGTTTTACTTTAAACTGTTACAATACAAGTAAGATTTTCGGGAATTTAGAAATATTTTCAAACACATTTTATGAACAATTCAGAAATAAAATACGTGAGTTTAAACAGGGTAGTGTCCATATTATCAATTCAAAATGGCGCCCCTTTGTTATCTGTATTACATACAAGCATTGATATAATACACAAATGTTTGGATAAATCATTTCAGATTCTTTTTAATTTGCTTCTTCATCCGTGAATGACGCAAAGAAATAGCTTGGATTGGAATACAGCAATTGGCAAGATGGATTTAGTACAAGAAGAAAATAGAATCGGAACTAAAAAATATACACAAAACGAATTTACAAAATTATAAATTGTTCTCTTCGAAAACAATTGGTGATCGTGTATTGTGTTCTTTTTTAATTTAGAATACGTTCAAGAATCTCGTCAACGTCGGGACCATGTTCTTTGTTAATATTTATTTGATCATTGTTAATGTGTGTTTTACCAGTCCCATCGGTTTTGAGCTTGTTTGCATTGTTGTCCCTAAGCCTAAATTCGCCTTTTAGAATGAAAAACAAAGAACTTGCAAAGGACGCTTGCGCATGTTTTCCGCGCAACACTTAATTTGCTGCGTCATCGGAAACTGTGTTTGAATTCAAGTGTTGGTTTTTGTGCTTAAATGCATATTAGATGTTGGTGTCGCGCTTAAATTCAGTGTTGGTGTTGTGTTTCGGTTTGTGCTTAAAAATGTGCTTAATGGAATGGAATACAATTGCTACATTTGGGATTTTGCTAAATGTTGAGAAATCGTTGAAGTATACTTAGCATGATTGTAAATATTAATGTTTAAATAGAGGTTTAGATATAGTTCTAAGATATGACAGAAATTTGATGCTAATTTCTGTTTCTTGATCATTGTTCATTGTGAGTGGCAATAGAAGGTTGGTTTAATCTCAAAGTAAAACATCTTCTAAACGTTATCGGAACACTTTGTGTGTTTTGGACTTAAAATTGGAAGTTTAAAATTGCTTGAAAAATGTTAGTTGTATGTTATATATATATATATATTTTACATCTTGAGTATGTGCTACCTCATTATTTGTTTTTTTTTCTTACATGTGTTCAGATTGTGCATTTATAAAATATCACAATATTATGTACAGATGCGCTGCGTTCTTTGCAAATCTCTATTGCAAGGTGTAAATGTTTTTATATACTACATATCAATGGTTCCCTTTGAAATCGTTATTGGTTTTGGAGAAGTTTAAATTTAAGGCTTTCTAATTCTAAAACTTGTAGTGTCGAATTCGTTAAGAAAAAGTACGATTAGATTTCAGAATTATTTTTGTCAATACAAGTATATAAAACATTTTAGTGATTTTAGATAGTTAACTAATATTAATTAATTAATTAATTAAAAACACTGTTGACTATATTACAGTTATATAACAAAAAATATAAACTTTAAATAACTTTACACCCTGTATAGAGAGAAATTGTAATAGAATGAGTGAAAAATTGCTTATATATCATGTTAGAAAGGGTTGTAAATGCATACTGAGTGGCGCATATTTCCATATTTAACATTTGTTAAACTACATTCTCATATTATTTGCTACATCTACATTTAAATAAACAAAGGACTTTATGATAAATAAAAAGTTTAAAATTTTCCATTTGTTAATATGTTGCTGTTAAATAAAAATAGTGGTTCTAATTATCAGTATAATCATAAAACAAGAAATTTACGGTTAAATAATCAATGGCGATTCTTTTTAAGTTTCTTTTAAAAAACAATACTAAATTAAATATTGCGGTAAATATAATCAACATTTCAAAATGTAAATAAGTTCTATTAAATAAAAAATAAAGTTTGTTTTTTAATGTTATGTTAAAGTGGATGTCATAATTACATAAAAATTAATAATTTTAATCTAAATATTCTAATTAAATATAAATCAAAGTAGGCCATATTGATTGATTATTCTGTAACACTGATATACGTTTAATTTAAAAATACCTATTTATAGTGCTTAGATTGCGAAAATTGAAAAAAGAAAAATAATAATTGATTAAAAAATAAAATCGCAGAACTTGTTTAAAAGCAAATATATAATTACAAAATTTCGAACTATTCATCAATCTATACGATCATACATTTTCTACTAAAAAAAAAAAATGCGCGCTAACAACTATGTTCACATTTAAATAAACTAAAAGCCGATCTATTAGTATAAAGGAATAAGTTAAAGAAAATAATAATGATAATTACAAAATTAACATTATATTTATTAGATAAAAGTGAAATGCTGGTTAACTGTTTTTATTAAATCCAAATGTGCGAGATAAATTCTGCTGATTATACCATTTAAATAAAAAAAATTCTTATAAAATTAAAACTTGTGTTAATTGTGATAAAATAATAATGATAAAGTTAATTAATGATAAGTTGGTTATAACACTTAAATAATATTTTTTATTGTTAAATTTTAATTTACGTTAATAAAGATAAAATAATATAGTGAGGAAAAATATGTCATTTCAATGTTAATGTTGGTTTGGAAATATGACAACTCTGTCTGTAGATGATTATTGATGAAATTGTATTGTTGAAGTTTTGTACTGGATCAAAAAATATTGGCAAACAAAAAAGAAAAATACATTGTTGTTTATGGATGGCTCACGTTTATATTTATATTCATCTAATCATGCATATTTCGGTGTGTATTAATTGGTATTATTTTCATTGGATTCTATTACTTGATCAAATGCATGTTCATCAGTTTTATGTGTTAGAAGTTTCATACTTGCAAGAAAACCCGCCGGGAAGTGTTTAGGAAATAATCAATAATCTTAAATTCAACGTTGTTGTTTTAGTTGTTCATAAGACAAGTTTGGCGCAATTTCAAATTTTCATCGCCAGTTTTTATTTTAGTTTAAAATATATTTCTTAATTCGTGAGAATATAATTGAATTTAAATCATGTCATTTAGCGATAAAAATAACCTTTGATATAATGTTTTTATTTCGCAAAACAAGTTTAATAAAATTTAGCCAATTTTAAATTTGTAATGTTTTTTTTAAATATTAAGAAAAGATTCATTCGTAATTCCAAGCAAATTTTTCCGATTTTTGATCTCAAAGTTTTCATTGCGGAAGTTATAAGATTTTTTTTTTCTGTTTTAAAATGTAGTTTTCTTTAAAGTGTTTGAATGGTGTGCTGATTTGTGTTAATATTAAATCTTACTTTTCATGATAATTATGATTTTTTAAACATATTCATCAGCATAAAGAAATCGCTTTTATTATCACAAAAACATTGTACTTTATTCCATTTTTTTCATACATTTATTTTATAAAATTCGCTTGCAAACTTAAAAAAAAGTATCGATATTTTTAATCGATATTTGATTATTGTTCTAAATTAAATTGAATTATTTTCTAAAAATAAAAATAAAAAATCACAAAAATTAACAACAATTTTATTAAATCGTTGCAGTGTCTAGTTTTATAAAATACTTCACTAGAATTAGAATTTTTAGAATTTAAATAAAAATCACTACTATTTCCCACGCAAATTGTATCTTTTGAATACAATACCTGCAATGCTTCGGATGAAGGCATAGAATTTAGAAGTCAAGATTATAACGCATAGAATTAGAAAGAAAAATTAAATAAATACCACTTATTATGAACGCAACGTACATAAACTTGTTTCTTACTTTCCGTTAATAATATTCTACAACTGTTTATGAATGCAAGTAGATCTTGAAATTAGTTTTTATCCCATCGCATCTTTCAATACTGAGCAGGAAATGAAAAGGGTACAAATACTACGCCATTGCGGCCGGTTTGTTGCGATTGTTGGTAAATGTTTAGCATACGGTACATTTTGGTGAGAACCAATGAATGGACGCCAAGGCTAATGACGTCATAGATTAGACTTTGCTAACCCTAATAATGTTATACGATTTTAACGCGGGGTGCAAAGTGTGAATAAAATCTGGATGAAAGATTTCTTGGATGTTAATTAGCGCTTGTACCGTATACTATATTTTAACCCGATTGTTGTTTGAATTGTGGTTAATGTTTGTACTAATGTAATTAGGGTTATGAAAATATTTCTTAACGTAAGTGTTTTATAACTGTCTTTTATAGAATAATTTTTTTGCACAGTGCTATTTATGCCCAAAATTTAAATTTAAGAGTTTTAATATAACCTGTGTGTACAATAGTTTTGGAAAAAGGCCCAATGCCTCATTTAATCTATTGTCTTCAATGAAAATGGACATTTAAGTTAACTACTTTTTTAAAAAACATAAAGTTATTGGGTATTGACCCTTTCAGTACCAAAGTACATAAATATTAAAAAAAAATAACAAGGAAACAATTTATTGCAAAGCAATAGTGATAATTTAGTGATTTGTACGTTTAAAAAAAATTGTATCTTGTTAATACATTTGTCCGTGTTACATAATTAAATGTTATGTTTAAAGTACAAAATTCAAAAGTTAATGTTCTATAAGTATTTATTTTAAAAATGTGGAATGTTTATGTAAAGTAAATCACTTACTGTACAAAATCTTTTAAACTACAAAAAAATTTTAACTGTTGTAGAGTATTTGATAGATTGTAGGTAACAGAACATATGGATAATTTTATCAAAAAAATATTAAGATTTTATTTCATAAATCATATAATATTTATATATGAATATTAATTATTTATTCTAACCATTATTCATATAATACTATAGATTATTGACTAGTGCGGTTGTAAAACTCAAGTTGGCTTATACTGTGACGACGTTATTATTAAAAATAAATAGGACAGAAAATAATATCTTAATAGGACAGCTATTCTAGGTGAAAACTGAAAAAACTTGTATTTGTAGATAGCTTTTGGCACATTGGTAGTTTCATATGCAGATATAAGATATGCTTTCAAATGTTGGTTTAAGTTAATAAATGTAATGATTTGTAAAAAATTGTACTCAATATTGCTTGTTGAAAATATTAACTTCACGATGATAGAAAATGTGTATTGGAAACATTTCGTCAGATTATTGATACTCTATATATGTGTATGTTAAAAAAAATTCTAAAGTTAAAAAAAATACATTTTTAGATTTAAAATTTGACGAATGAATCTTAAGTTTCGAAAGTGTATACAACCAAAATTTAATATTAACACGTTGTTATTTTTTACCAATTTTTATTTATTTTTGGTTTTGTTGTCAAATAAATAGCTTTTTCATTTGTGCTTAGTGTGAAAGTTTAATATTTTGATCTACGAAAACTAAATTTTGATGATAGAATCGATATCAAAACTTTTTCTTTTTAGTTTCTGAAAACAGAACCTTTGCCGAAAATGGCAAATTTCGGTTGTAATCAAGTTTAGAGTTAGTTTAAGAAAGTTATGTTATGATTCAAAATGTTCTTCAATAAGCAATAATGAGCCGAAACCATTTTACGAACTATTTTACTTATACCTATGTTCGAATGCGTTTTGGTTTTTGGTCATTTATCATGGTAAAAGTGTTCGCTTTTAAAAAGTTTCTAAATATATTTAAAAACTGGTTATGATAGTAGAAATTTGTCTTATAATTGAAGTAGTTTATTATAGTGTAAAAATTTTATGTATTTCAAATATAATTTTATCATCATTGAACATTTTTCCCAACTTACTTTCATTTCATTCGACATTCCCAATTTAAAAGCAAGGCTACTAAAATATTATAATAACATTTTCTTAATCGAATGCAATAATTTTACCACTAGATCCAAATTAAGCTTACATTTTCATTTTGTACGCAAACTCTACACTTTTAAAATATATATCATTACTTAAGCTTTTGTCATTATCTTTTATGCCACTTAAAAAAATCATGAAATGTAGATTTCGAAACCGATTAATATATTGCAAAACTGGTGAAGTTTAACGGGCTAGTAAAATTATTAACTGGAATAGCAAGTGGCGCCATCTTTTGCTTATATATGCAAATAATACTACTGGAAAATCTTAATTAACGCTTCAGCCTTTACAATACAGATGGCGCCAGGATCGGATTATCGCAATATAATTGATCGGTTTTTTGTATAGATATATTTTAAATGTCGATTATATGTTTTTCACTTTTACTCTTTTACATTCTATTATTAGATTGAAGTATTGGGAGTTGAGTAGTGATGCGAATGAATTTCTCTCTTTTTTATGTAGTTGTAGTTTTATATAACATATATATTTCATTGATACAAATATATTTTATGTCTTACACCTAGTTGGTTGCCAGCGCTGCCTAGTCTTTCACTGCCAAAATTTTAAGACTAGGGCCTGGTTGGTTCAGTTGCAAATCTATTTAAAAGTGAATTTAATTCTTTTTTTATTTGTAACTTAGCAGTGACAAAGTAATTATGAAAAGTGTAAAATAATAAATCATGTTAATGAAACTTCTGCTTTTGTATCTCATTCTTCCAGCTTGTGTTCTTTACTCTATTTATATAAACGTGTTTTGTCTAAAATTTCAAAAGAAGAGGAATTACATTATTAAATTATTATCGATCTAAACTACTTCATTAATTATTAGTCAGTCTAAAACACGTTTTGCTACATGGAAATTAACTTGCAAAATTTGGGAACTGAATACATTTAGAAAAAGTTATTTGCGTTTTCCATCCAATCCCCTCAATATGACGAAATACGTTTTGAATGTTCTTGCTTCTCATTTTAAATACACACAATTTTCACCATAAAACAAAAAAAAAACTAATATATATCTAATCAAACTTTTCGTAATATTATAATTGAAAAATCGAATACAAAGCATGTGATAAAAATGATAAAAAAAAAAAACATTTTAAAAAAGACAGAAGTATGTATTAGCCTTATAGATTGAACCTTTAATCTAAAAGGAAAAAATAGATAAGCTGTTTCTATCAAAACGGCCGTAGGACGAGTTTAAATATGTGTAACACTGTAACACATAAAAATCAGCAGAGGATTTCGAGTGCAAATTTAATTTATAATTAACTATGAGACGAAAGGCAAAATAAAGTTTTTATATCGATGTAAAATACAACGAAACGAACTAAACAAATTGAACGAACCAAACTAATATAACCCTACTAATCGAACGAACCATGACTCAATTTTAAAGACGTTACACATCATAACACAGACTGTAGAATTTGCCTTTAAAATAATGCAACTATATCTGAAGATGCTACATAACTTTTAAAGAAACAAAAAAAAAAAAATTGTTGAATGATAATTAAAAAATAAAAGTTAGGGGAGCATAATGTGTTATGTTAATAAAAACATCTTTAAGTTAAAGTAAGTTTGTCTTGGAAACTCCTTCAATAGATTCCACGCCAATTTAACTAAAACTCAATATTATGCATATTCGAAAAAGCTATTTTGAGTCCTTGTATTCTTCCTACGTAAACGATATCATTGTTAAAATTATCTAAAATATATTATAATTTAAAACAAAATCGGTAAAACCATTTTCTATTTTTTTTTTAATAAATAACACTCGCGACGAGTCTGGATCACGTGACCTGTGCCGTCCAATTAAAGGGTTAATCCCCTACTTTTTCCATTTCCGGATAAACAGGCGCAGTATTTACAGGTACTAATCCATTAGTTAATTCTTGAAGTCATATAAAACGTACATGAGATGAAAGCTATTGCAAGTATTTTAGGATTGTATACTACATTGACAAAAACTTTCCGAGTATACTAACGTTTCACTTTTGATTTCCGTGTCAGGATTATTCAGATTTACTAGCCTCGCTAAGAAGTTTCACTTCAATAGCGAAAGAAATACCGGATGTCTGATTCATACGCCAACCCTGTTGTCAGATAACATGGACACATAAATTTATAACAGTTTGATTATCATATCATTATCGAAACGTTCTATTTGAAGGGTTCTAGGGCGAAACGATGAGAGTCCACGCGGCAAAAAAACTAAAATCAATGTTTTTGTTTAAATAAAATAATTTCAGTCCACGTTTCTAACAAGAATATTGCCATAAAAACCTCCTTAGCGAAGTAGCAAAATACTTTAAATTTTGTATTTTTCTATTATCTTTATAGTTACTGTAATTTATTTTTATTGATTACATCTGCTGTCAGTATACTTTTTTTTCTATTATTGATATTTCAATGACAACTAAAGGAACTATGAACAAGTGTTTAAAATTTAAACGCATATTTTAAAATGAGCCTTTAATAATTAACTTTAGCTTATTATTAAGAAATAATGATGCAGTTTTTAGGTGCATAAAAGTGATACTAGTAACAATAGGGATATAATTTCATATACAAAAATAAATTGCTAGTATTTCTAGGGAAGGTTATGTAGTAGTTTAAATACCGAAATATAAAGAGTTTACAATTTGCACTGACAGGCGATTACGGTGTTAGCAGCACGGGATTGCCAACCACAAACTTTAACTTTCGTTCAATTTAAGTCATCATATACACAAATAGAGATTAAAATGTAATCATTTTTTAAAAGACGCAATTTTGTAAACCAACATTGGTATTTTAAAATTGAATATTAAATGTAAAGGCAAAAAAAGGAATCCTCCCCGGCGGGGAATCGAACCCCGGTCTCCCGCGTGACAGGCGGGGATACTGACCACTATACTACCGAGGACTCATTCAAAAAGAGTAAAATTATATTAATAAAGAAAGTTTTAAGGAAATATACCATTCTTTGTTGTAAGGTAAAGATATATTTCAATACTAAAACAGTATTGTGCTTCTTAACTATTTTTATTCAACATAAGATAAGTTCTTAGAAGGATTAAATTAAAAAGTCGCAGCTTTTTCGTTTCCAATTTGGCATAGAATTAAAAATTCCATGGGTTTTGCAACTTGCATCAGATTAAAGTTAAACGAACTTTTTAAACAAAAAGGTTACCTGTCTGCCAGTGCTGTTGCTTTAGTAGAACTTTGTTCTAAATAAATAAACAAGAAAATAATAGAATTGTTAGAATGCTTATAATAATTCAAGAATATTCTTTTAAGCATTAAATAGTGGCGCCATCTACAGTAGTTTTTATGAAATATTAGTTTTCAGATTTTAAAATAGTAAGGTTATTTTGAAATCTATGTAATATATAATATTATAGAATTGCGTTTTTACAAATATATTAAAAAAATTGAATTTTTAAAATATTTAATAAATTTTACATGTTTTTAAATTTATAATTAAAGGTAATTGAAAAGTTGATGAATCGCAGAAATATAAAAATTAATATAGCTAACAACAAGTAATACAATTTCTTACCATTATATATATTTTTGTTTGCGAATAAATATGTTACATGACAAGTAATTTTTATACAAAACTATATTAAAATTACTTTTATGGAAGCCAATACATTTCCTCCATTGAAAATACTTATAACTCTTTATTCTATTGTTTCTAGATATTGATTTTTCATCAGTAGATGGCGCCATGATGTTATATTTATAATTTATTATTTAAATTGCGCCTGTGTACAATTATTTAATCATAGATGGCGCCACGATGTTACATAAGTAAGAATTTTTAGTAAAAATAATTATAATAGATAAAATTTAAAGTACACATTTCCTAAAATTGTAGGATGTGGTATTGGTATATTTTCTTTTTAAATTCATAAAAAAAAAATTAATATGGAAGAAATTTCAAAAAATCCTAATATCATAAAATATTGGCGAGTATTTTTTAATCGTATATTTCTAGTGAATTAGAAATTTTTTATTTTACAGAGTATTATGACAAAGCACTGGAGGCCACGGACGCAGTTTTAAATTCCATATTATTATCTGCTTTAACAAAATGTATATTGTATTACTTCAATGCTAAAATTTAAATATTCCTGTTTAATTAGATTAATTCAGTTATAACTTTAAAATTGTATGCTAATAAAAAATGATATTTATAAACCATAAAAATGTCTACTGTAAGGTTATTTTTTAACATACATTTTTGTGCCCGGTTCTAAATAAGGTATCATAAAATTTAAAATGACCTAAAATGTATATTAACACTTTTTTTTTAATTTAAAGTAATATTTTTTAATTTACATTTTTATAACCTTTTAAAATCGCTAATCCTTTGCTATATTTTTAACTAGAAAATGAAGAGTTTATATAAGCATGTGTATTTACAAATTACGATAAATAATATTAATATTACTTTATTCTTCGCGTATATATTTTAAGATATGAATAACTTTTAGCAGTTATACTTTTATAAAAATAGAAAATAATCTTTTTTTAAATTAAGAAAACCAGCTGTAAGAGAAATGCGATAAAAAGTAAAAAATAATTTTTAATTTTACAAAAAATTGAATTATTTAATTTCTATACTTATTTCAATTATTTGAAATCGGCACTAAAATGTAGGTACGTTTGTTGTAAATTGGCACTAAATTCAAAAAGTTGTAATAAGTATAAAATTGATATAAAAAATTAAATGTTTCAAGTTGTTCGTAAAATTAAAAATTACTTTTTATATAATATTTCTTAAAGTCGGTTTTCTATTATTTAAAAAAAAAAAAAAAAAAAAAAATCCACCTTTTTAGTTTTGATTTTAGCATGGGCCGATGTATTATTCACCAAGAAATTCAAGTTTTTGCTCACATTTTCACACTTCCCAAATCCGGTTTAATAAATGCTGGGTAAACAGAACTTGTCTCAACAATGTATATTGCAATACAATCATTATAAATGTCGGTTGAACGAAATTTCATTGTTGTACAAACTTTATTAAATAATGGAAATAACTTGAAATCGGAGAAAATTGTAAACAAAAGTTCGGTTAATTGATATTTCCGGTTATATCACAGACAGATAATCGATTAAAGAAAAAATTGCTAAAGTGGGTTTTTCTCTGTCCAACGAAAGAAGAATAATAGGAAAATATAATAACAAATTAGTTAAGGCTATTAAAAAAATATGTAACAGTCTGCTCATAGATGGCAGCAACATCAACGGCTTGTTTAAAAAATACCCGTTAAAATGACTTATTTTTAACTCAAAAAAATAAACTGTTGATGAGATGAAAGTACGATTCGTCACTAGTCCATGAAATAATCGTTCTTTTGAAACCGCATGTGTTAAGATTCGTTGCGTCTAAGCATTTGAATTATTCGAATGAATGAAATGTAATTGTGGTTATTTATTGACAAGATGTATATTAAACGAGTTAAATATATATATTAAGTGCCTTCAAGATATATATTAATATATTGGATCAATATTTTTATCCAAAGAAATGTTTGGGAACTATACACATTTTTACTTTTACGTGTTGTTAAATCAATTCTGCAAAAGTAATTGACTGGCTTGACTGCAAGAAGATTTTTTTTACGTACATATTGTTAGGTGCTTACCTTTAAAATAGTAAGATTTTTAGGCATATAGTAATAGTATTACAGAGAATACTGATTTATATGTGACGAAATTAAACTAAACTACAATTATTTTACTCTGTATTTTGAATTTTACACATACATATAGATGAACAAAACGCATTTATCCTTAAACTTTTACATAATTTTAAGGGGGTCCGATACCTTCGACATTTTTTTTTTTATTTTTATACTTGTACAATCCAATTTTTTTTTCTCTTTCTAAATATGCATAAAAAACCAATTTAAGACGCTCAATTTTTTTTTAATTGCACATTTATTTTTAAATTAAAATTTTAGTAAATTTTTTAACAATTTTAAAATTCCTACTCCTTTTTTGTTTTTCAATATTTTGAAGCAATTTTTTTTATTTAAGATCTTGAATAATATGTAAATAGATGTATGCATTCAAATTTTGATTCAGATACATCACTTTAAAAAAATAAAATATATTAGAAATTTTGGAAAAAAAATTGACGAAAAAAAATAAAATTCCATTTTAAGTGGTTTTAAAAAACAAATTATGGTAAAAATAGGAAATCTGAATGCATACATCTATTTAAAATATATTTATCTTACTATACACACAAAAATTATGATTTTAAGTATAATAGTAAAAAAGCCTTAGCATTTTTAGTGTTCATTAAATTTCAAAACCACGAACAGAGATATTAGCTTTTAAAGTTTACATATAGTGATACAACTATGTTATAGGAACACTCTTTAAAACATTCATAACTAAAAAAGTAATAGGAATTTTTTGAAGCAGTTTTTTGTGAGTTATTAAGATAAGTTTGAATATTATTTTTTAAATATAAAAAAAAAATGACTTTTTTTGCGAATTTCGGGTATCGGACCCCCTTAAGAGATTAAGAGATTTTATTTTTGTGTTTCTTGCACAAATTTTCTTTTAAAAAAAACATTTGATTATAAAATTGTAGTGCATTGTAGTTGTGTTGGAAGAAATTCAGTTGACCCTTTTTCTTCCAACTTTTTTGTCATAGTAAAAAAAAAATTATTTCTTTTAAATTGTGCTTTTTAGTCATTTAAATACAACACCTAATTGTTAAAGAATTTTTTAGATAACTCATTTAGAAAATTATAAACGTAAACGTAGCATTATAAAGGATCAATGGAGAAATCTTTAAACGTACACTTTCTATTTAGAACCATTAAACTTATTTAAGGCTAAAAATATTAACATTATTAACAAAAAATAGTCAAATATTCACAGATTTTAACAAAAATCACAACAGCTAAGAAAAAAAATATTTGTTTGGAGAGTTTAATTTTTGAGTCACGCTTTAATTTTTGACTGTTATTTGCAAATTAACCAAACATTTTAAGCCATGCACGTGGTTACTATGGAAACCGCTGGGTCTCATCCTACAAATGTGTAAATAGGGGGTGTTTTAGTGAGACCACCGTAAGAAAAGGGTTAAAATAAAAATATTCACGGTTTTATTTTTAACGAAAAAAAAAATGAAATTTAGTTTAACAATAATTAATCAGTAAAACTGGTCCTAATGAAAATTTAATGTGACTACGATTATCTCTTTAACTTGGAGTTGGCAATTTATATTTCAAGTTTTTTCGATTCGTGACCAGTAGTTAATTTTCGGAGCAATCTGACCGGTTAGAGTGTGCAAAAATGGTACATAATAAGTTTATATAAATACAATTTCTTGCAAGAGAGTCAAAGGACATCAAATGAACGGTTTTTATAGATAAAACTTTATATTTTAAACTTATGATAACGCTTTGAATATAATACTAAAAATAAACATCACATATATATATCGGGTAAACCTTAAATCATGTAAATGTACAATAAAGAATGTACAATAAATGTAAATGTAATATAAAGAATTTAATTTTCTATATTTTTAAGTTCAAAAGACATAAAAAAAAGGATGGAGAGCATTCATTGAACAGCGTTTAAGAAACTAATCTATTAAAAAATGTTACTTAAATTTGAGACTCTTTTTAAAGTGTAAGTTTGCCTGCAACATTAAAAGCTTGAATGAAATTTTAGATCAAGTTAAATCTTTCTGTACATGCATGCATAGAGTTCAGTGTTTGCAGATGGGTTTCAGAAATAGTGTTAGGCTTCGTACAAAATTAATAGCTTGAAAAAATAATAAGTTTGTTCTTTCGGGATTTATCATAAAAATGATTTGGTATTTTGCTTTATTAACACTTAGATTTAATCAACCTATCTGATGTTGAATCTCCAGATTGTAGAAAAAGACATTTCCTTTTCATGTTCTGCTTTCATAAGCCGAAAGTCGAATTTACTGACAGATGGTTAAGTTTGGTCAAAGTTTTAATGGTCAAAGTTTTGTCACAGAAGGACCTCCCAGAAGCATTTTTGTACATGGCTTCTCACCAATCACTGTATCCTGCCAGCAGGGTATCCGTTTTGTATTAATTTTTAATTTATAATCAAAAATTAAAAAACGAAGTTGTACAACAGTGCTGACTGACACAAAGTGGGTTTTATAAGCTCAGTTTACTTCCGAATTTTCACATTCTAGTAAACAATTTTACATTTGGAATTTTTAAACTTTTTTTTTTGCGCCAACTCGGAATTTTCTGGTAGTAGTACTAGTACCAGCAGTTCTTCTACAAGGAAGGAAAAACCCTCTATACGATCGAAAATGTGTGTCCTACCAAAAGTACCCTACGACCTTCCGGAAGGACGTTGCATGTTCTATCATTAGCATATGAAAGGTTAAAAAAGCTCAATAACTGTTTAAAAAAATACACGTTACCCCTTACAAAGCTAATAAACTTGATTCAACTACCAAGTCCTAAAACTCTTCAGTCGGAATCGATTTTAACTCTTTCTTTACGAAAAGAGAGTCTTCTTCAGGTTCGATTCTTTTTATTACTGCTAGCTGTTTCCTTTTCATTGTAAAGTTCTACAAAGGAAGACCACCCATTAGGGCACGAAATGGACTTTTCCTTTTCCGAGAAATAAATCTCGAAGAGGGAGTTTTCTGAATAGGCCAAGACCTGCCTATGTACGCAGGTTAATATAGAGAAAGCTGTTATTTAATAATCTTAACTATCAGAGACGTCAGAGGTAATATTTTCTGAATGGGCCTCATAAAAAAAGTTAGTATAAAAATCTTCATAAAAATTGTGATGTTGAAAGGGGTTTTTTTTCAGAAAAACTGCATTATTTTTTTTTGAAGAGCTATTCCTTCACGAGACCTGTAAAAAAAACTTCGAAAAACCTGCAGAAAACTTTAAATGTTTAGGCATTGCTGAAGGAATTAAGGCATTGCTGAAGGGAAAATGCAGATTTTTAAAAAGTTTTATGTAGGAAAATTAAAAAAAAAATTAAAAAAAAAAAAAATCCCAAATTCTTTTTTAAAACCTTAAACAAAAAATCGATTTCGCAATTTTTGTTAAGGTTTTACACTGACTTCTTTTTCTGGGGGCAGAAACAAGATCGTGGTAAAGAAACGACTCGATTGAGTTTTACAAAGTTGTACACTTTTACTCTTAATTAATGTATTTTTTAAAAAACTTGAAGATAATAATGAGCATTGAGTTGCTTCCTAGTAATAAATTTTTTTTTTTAAAACCTTTAAAAAAATCTGCATTTTTTCTTCAATAATTTTAATGCTAAAAATTAAGGTTTTTTTACCGGTTTAAAAGGAATTTGGAATAAGAATCTTCATTAGCTGAAGTTTTTAAAGTTTTAGCAGAACTTAAAAAAAAAAAAACTTTAGTTTTTTTCCAGAGAATCTTCAATTTTACTACTTTAATGAAGTTTTTATGTTGAGTCTTTTACTAGGGTCTTTTCTAAACGTTCATAATGAATTGATGTTTCAGGGTCGCTTTTGAATCTTTTGTACCACTTGGAACACAAAGTGCAACTCAAATAACCTTTTTCTAGTTATTCCATGAGTTTAAAAACCTCAAGATTTGTTTTACGAGAAGGACAAATGTCATAATCGAAAGTTTTGAAACAAAAAAATAAAGAAAATGAAGCTTCAAGTATGAGGCCCAGTCTTCTTGCAATGTTATGCAAATCATGGATTTGGCCACAATTTCATTCGTAGTAGTTTAAAATTGATGTATTCAAAAGAGTTTTTTTAAATATATATTTTTAAATTGATATTGTTTCTTGTTAAAAGCCACATATATTATAGAACCAATTTATTACAAAACAATGGTGTTTAAATGAGATTTAAAAAGGGAAAGTTTAAGCTGATATTATGAGCGATACTCTATGACCTTGGAAAGAGAGATAAAATATTACCTTAGTGTGTCGTTTCCATGAACCCCCGTAAAAAGAACGGACATTTTATTGAGTTAAAGATATATATTAACGAAGATATAATTTTTATTTTAAAAAATTTGAAAAATAAGTAAAGTAATTGATTCCGATATTATGTCTTTAATATTAAAGTAAATTCAGAGAGCGAGAGAGAGAGAGAGAGAGAGAGAGAGAGAGAGAGAGAGAGAGAGAGAGAAGTTGACTGTTAAAAATTTCAGTTCAACGATGACCTACCACCTACCATATCTTGGTGCAAAACAGAGGTCTGCAGCAAATTACACCATATTATAGTGTAATCTAGGTTGAACCAAAAATCCTTTATCGGAAAAAAGCGGAGGTTTCGCTGATAATTGGATCAGCCTCTAACTCTGTGACCGAAATTTTCGCTGTCGCTACATCAACAAGCCGGTGAATCACATCCAAGAAAGAAAACGATGAACAAGGGCCTCCGTGGTCCAGTGGATAAAGTCGTTTAACTATGAATCAGAGGATTCCTAGTGCGATTCCGATCGGTGGACTTGACAAAGAAAAGTAAAAAAAGTTGGGATCTAGGGTAGATACAAAAATACTACTAAGAAAACTCGAATTCTAAATTTTATGCAACGTTATCAGTTTTGGCGCAACGTTTCACCACTTAATGGTATCCGTTGTAGCACCGTAAAGTAGTGAAACTAAGCACCAAATGTTGGTTGTAGCTAAATGGGTACCAAATTTTGGTGCAAGGTCATAATAATTTTTAACAGTTTAGAAAGTACAATAAAAAGCACTATTATCTACGATTCTAAATTAAAAAAAAAATTAAACAGTTAGTTTTTATAGGTTGATTCTACAATTCTATGTTGCATATTTAATTGTCAGTTAAAATTATAGAATGAAAATACTCAACATTTTAAACCTACATCTATTTTTTTTTATAAGATAGCACCAATAGTTAAAGAATTGTACACAATGAGAAATTGAGACAAATGAAACTTGGAAATTCTTGGCTGTATTGCTGCATCGGAAGAGTACTAGTGTTATGCGATGAGAAATTGAATGTGAGTGTTTTTCATTGCTTATGCCAGGAAATGCCCAGAGACAGACTGATTTAACTATTTAACTATAGTTAAATAGTTAATACGCCTATGCTTGACATATATGTCAAGCATAGGCGTAAAATTTTCAAAATTATTTGTGAGGGATGGGGGGTGGCTCATGATTATATCTTTTAATAATAGACATAAACTTTAAAGAAGTTGAGCTAGTGTTTCAAAATATTGGAATGCTCGAACCCATGGGCCCAATACAAGTTTAAGCCTGTGATCTCAAGACAAAAGAGTCAGAAATAAGATAACGAATAAGGAAATTAGAAACAAAAAACAACCATAAATGTAAACAAACACTCAAATTCAATTCAAACACTCAAAAATCAATACAAACACTCAAAAATCAATACAAAGTCAAAAATTATTGTAGTATTTAAAACTTCAGGTTGTGAATGCTATTGCTCTGGATAAGCATATGCTGTTAAATTTTTTCTTGAGTTATTCATTAACGAGTCCCAGTGAGCCATAGGTAGCCAATATGCCAATGACAGAAAAAATATTTGAGATATTGGCATGCGGAGCAGCAATCTGCTACTTAGCTTTACTTCGGAGGAACGATAGCTTTAAATTTTTTATATTTATGCAGTTTACACATTTTTTAACGATACAATTGCACTTAAAACGAAAACGCGGGGACTGAAATAAGAAAATGCATTCCTTTAGAATTGGCAACACTAAAAATCGTAATGTAAACTAATTATTTGTCTCCCTTCAAAGCTGCAAATAAATCAGAATATGTGTTTTTTATTTGTAGAAAAAAAAATGACACAATCATTTAAAATTTAAAAACCCAGAGTTTATCAATATTTACAATTGATCGGGAAACTGAAATTCATTATACAGCAAAATCCCATCATCGCAGGTTCATTCTCTATGTGCCCAATGAGTGAGTACCCACAAAGTGGTTTTTAGCAAATGGATTTCTTAGCTCAGCACGACGAGCACTTAAAAAAAAAGGAAGGTTTTTTTTTAATCATCTTCCTTTTAAACTTTTTTTTTACCCCGATATACCCGCGAAAACACCTTTAGTAGTTTGCCCCAGTCCCCACAAGGAGGGGAAAAAAAAAGAGGGAAAAAATCCCGCCTTTTCGATGTCGAGTTAAAATCAATTCTCTGATCATCTTGTAACGGGGGAAGTCAAAAGATTCTTCCAATCTCGACTTCAAAGTAGGAAAGTAGAAGTTCTTTTTATTTACTCTTTCACTTTCGTGGGTTTCATTTAAATTCCGACGAATTACTCGAAAAAGCGATATTCTCGTTTGATTCCTTGTAACATCATTGTCAGAGCCACCGATAACAACTACTGGAAAGGGATTTTTTTTTATTTATTTGTTAAGGGGTGGAAGAGAAATGTGCTTGGCGCAGACGATTTTTAATTCGAAAGGGATGTCGTTGAGATTGAATCCTGTGATTGAATGATTCTTTTGTTTGTTTCTAGGTCCTGACACAGTGAGGTTTTTTTGCAGTTAGAGCAAAACCTTGTTGAATTGTTTACTTTTTCCAAATCCGTATGACATGTTACCGTCATGATCACACTGTAAGAAAAAAGTAACTTAAAAATGAGTACCTGAACTTAGTCGTTTTTCCTTGAGTACCATTGCGTAAATAAGCGATGACGTACTCAAATTTCAGTAATCGTACTTTCTCAAAAATGAGCAGTGAAATTTAATATTGGTAATTTCAGTTTCTGTTCAAGCCATCTGAACAAAGAGACCTGACACATTTAAAATAGTTGTTCAGGAGATCCACACAATTTTCCACATAATTTGATGTCGATTGTTTAAATGGAAACTGAGTCATAGCAACTCAATTATCTTACTTCCCGTTCTTTTGGTACAACGGATAAGACAATGGACTGCGGTGTTTTAGGATGCGGGTTCGATTCCCGGTAAGTCTTGGTTGTAATTGTTGATATTTATTGAAAGTGATTTATGAAGACAGCCTACCTAGGCAAGCAACTGCTCTTTTTATCCATTGTACTCATTTTGAGTACATGTCTCTTTCAAAAATGAAACTTATGTATTCGTAGCTATGATAAGAATCAAATGTACTAAAAAATAAGTACATTTGACTTATTTTTGAGTACCGATCATTAACAGTGCATTGTTAATAATGATTGTTTCAATTAACTTCACATAACATGATAGTTGACTATTTGAGATCTATCCCAAAGATAAGGCCCAATAATAGTGCCTCAAACCGTGAAACCCTTGAACCGTGGTCAGATGACTGGGAAACATCTGAGCTGGCACCCCAATCTAAAAACTCCAACAGGAAGCCATTTAGACCATGACAGGTATAATGTACACCAGCCCCCTCTAGATGATAAATCTCGAGTTGGATGACATTCTTGAATTATCTACCCCTTGATAAGGTGTTCATCGCTTTTCCAACCAGGCGATCATGCGCCTCGTGTTCTCTACTAATAGAGGTGGAATGAGAATTTCTTTCATTCATTGCATGATTTAAAAAAAAATACAACATATATATTTTTTATAAAACTTAGTAAATAATTGTTATAATGTTAGAATTTATAAGATGTTGGCAGAGGTGGTTTAAATGGACCAAGCTACACAAGCGGTCGCTTGGGGACTAAAGAAGGTGCCAAACCGTAGTGATTGGGAACAAATCAAATATAGAAAAAAGAATAAAAATGTTAAAAAAAACTTTTAAATTCTCGTGTGTCAAATGCCATTGATATGGTGACAATGGAACATATTCCTTCCTAATGTTCCAAATGTATTATTATTTCTAAATTTAAACTTTCTAAGTGGCTGATTAAAATATCTTTTAAAATTTAAGCTGAATGGTTTAAAAGGAAAATGGTATTTAGGAGAATTTGTTAAGGGTTTAAAATTAATGAGCATATCGAGATTCAAATAGTAGCATTTGCCATTCAATGTCTTTTTAATAGTTTTTAATCCTTTAGCATTTAGCAAGGTACGTCAAAATAAACGCAAATAATAGATGAATATTTGAAATTCAAAGATCAAATGGTAAAAATACCATTCCCTATATTTTGAGTACATTTGATGCTTATCATGGCTCCGAACACTCAAAAATGAGTACAATGAGTAAAAATGAAGAAAAAAAGCAAATGCTAGCCTACTTAGACTGCCTTCATAAATCCCTTTCAATAAGTATCGACAATTACAATCAAGACTTACCGGGAATCAAACTCAGATCCTCAGCCACCGCAGTCCTTGAGCTTTATCCGTTAAACTACCAGGGCGACATGAATAAGTTATAAACAGAAGAATTTTTAAAAAGGTGTGCCAAAAGAATGCGTAGTAAGATAATTGGGTTGTAATAACTCAGTTCCCATCAACTAATGTGGAAAACCATCTTCTTATCAACTATTTTAAAGTTATCCGGTCGCTTTGTTAAGATGGCTTGAACAAAAGCTAAGATTAGAAATATTAAATCACACTGCTCATTTTTGAGAAAGTACGATTACTTAAATTTGAGTACGTCATCGCTCATCTACGATGCAATTGTACTCAAAGACAAACAAGTAGGTTCAGGTGCTCAGTTTTAAGATTTTTTTTTTTTTACAATGTTGACTGAACCAAACTTTTTGGGCTTTGGAATTAGTATTAGGGAACAGTGATAATATATCCAGAAGGTTAAAATATACCGATTGGCAATGAATGATTTTTCGCCCTCTTATAATTTTTCCGTGAATTAAAATTCTTTCACAAAACTATTTAAAAAAAAAAAAAAAATCCTGAAAAGGTAGTACTATTATCTCTTTCAGTATAACCTTCTTTTATAAACATTTCCTTAATTAATAATAACATCAAAAAGTATCTGAATTTATAATTTTTAGTGTTTTGCAAAAAATTATTAGGAAATTTAAAATCTGCCCAAATTGAGAATGCTGTTTCTTCTACCATGGCGACGAAATAATTATACGATATAAAAAACTGTACTATTATAAGAAAAAAAATTTAAATCGTTAAAATTGCAAGTAATATAATTTCTGACGCTGATTTTAAAAGAGTTATAATAAATATAAGGTCAACATTAAAAATATTATTATTTAAGTGATTTTGAATTGTATTTTTTAATTAATTAAACTTTTTTTTAATAGGGAGTAACTTGAAGCATGCATATGAATCTTATTGAAGAGTTGCGAGTGGTATTTGATCAAGGCGTTATTGATGGAAAATTCTGTGTACTCTGTTTTTTTTTAAAAATATATATTAGTCAAAAAAATAAAATTCGTCAGAAAGAGCAAAAAAATATTATTACATATGCAAATCAAGCGAATTAATTGATGGGGGGGGGGGGGGGGGGGAGGTCCTGGGTATGTAAGATCTTCTGCATATTTAAATATAAATTTAAATTGCACTGTTTAAAGCTGTAAATTAAGTCAAAGCAATTAGAACTGGTATCTAATAAGCACTTTTACTACATGATTTTGAACATGTCGGGTAACTAAAAATTGGACATGTTTTCAATTATTTGTAACTTTTAATGCATGATTTTGAGTAAGCGGAGTAACTGAAAATTGGACACGTTGGACATGGATGCTTTTTTTAATTGGCTCAATTACATATATATATTTCAAATTTATCTGACGATAAAAAGCTGAAAATTAATAATTTTAGGTATGTTAATAGGTATTGTATTTTATTGGCTTGATAAATTAAATGAAAACTTTATACTGAAGCCTCAGACTTTTTAGTAAAACTGTGTTGTGTTAATAATATAGACATAAATATTTTTCTTCTTTTCAATTATAGGTTATTATGGAAATGCATAATTCAGGAAAAGTAAGAAATAAATCTCCAGAATTAAATGACTCGAATTAAAGCGAGAATGTATACACAATTTAGTTAATTAATATTTTTTTTTAAATTAGCAGTCGACGCAAATAAATATGCAAGTGGAAAACATAGGATTACAAGAGAGGGGGAAAAAAACATTTGATCTTACTGCCGATTATCTGAACAAATAATTCAAAGAGAAAATAGATTTTTTTTAGACAAAAAGCATCACAATGCAATATACAAAAAAAAAAAAAAAAAAAAAAAAAAAAAAACGAAAGGTCGTTTGTTGTTGGATTTTATCGTTTGGTC
Source organism: Troglohyphantes excavatus (assembly GCA_963932185.1). Taxonomy (NCBI): domain Eukaryota; kingdom Metazoa; phylum Arthropoda; class Arachnida; order Araneae; family Linyphiidae; genus Troglohyphantes; species Troglohyphantes excavatus. Next base: position 56,911,373 of record OZ010671.1, on the reverse strand, counting down.
AGTAATTATTTTCTATCGAAAAGCGAAGCTCATTTGTTTTTAAACAATAAATGCCTCAAAGAAAGAAAAAAATAATATAAAAAAAAGCGAGGTATATGTGAGAATATCGATAAAAAAATAGTTTTTAAGTCTCCTTATGCAGACGTTTTCAGTCATAGCAGATTAAAATTTCCACTCTATAGGAAAAGAACAAAATATAAAAAGGCAACTAGGAAGTTAGATCGAAAAAAAAAATCAAAAAAAATCTTTGCAAAAAAAGATAGGAGTAAAAAAAAAATGACATTCTTTTTTCCCCTTTCCTTTTATGAGTTTCCCCGTTCGTTCCTAGTTAGTTATCCACCGCCCCGCTAGGCGGAGTGGGAGTTAGCGAGCGATGCCATTCGCAATTAACATAATTGTGGAGTGAAAAGGCGAGTGTAGCAGGGAAATGTTAATGCGGGCCGTAAAAGAAAGAGGCTAATTATTTAGCAGCGGTGCCATAATTGCAATCGATTTTTGGAAAGAGGGCGCATGATTCGTGCGTTACGCCCCTCGCATTACAGCCCCTGCACTGTGACGTACGCGGTAATCAGCAAATCAGAAGGCGATCTCATCACAGCGGCTGGCTAATTGGGAGAGAAAAAAAGTACCTGATAAGGTTTTTAAAGCAGTTAATGTGGAATTTGAGGTGCCTTGTCAGAATTTCATATTATTTTCAGAAGTTAATTTTTTCTCCCCTTTTGGTTTTTAGAAGTTTCTGACGTTTAAAGAAAATCATGAAATAAATTTCCCGTCTAAAGTTTAAACATGTGAAGAATAACGGAAAGAGGGGGGGAGGGGCGTGCGTGTGACTAAAATATTTGTCTTTATATATGGGAAAAAATATATATAATTTTAACAGTCAATCTCTCGCTAGAATTTTGTTTTAAATATGAATTATTTTCATTAATGAAAAATCATTTTTAATGTGAATTTAAAATTATAAACGTTTTAATTTTGTCACATTTTGCTAATATAAGTATTATTCTGATATAGAATAATTTATAATTAGTTTTTTCTAACAGAAATAAAATATTTTTCTCTAGAACAAGCGGCCTCCATTGGCCCAGTGAATAAAGGCATTCAGCTAGTAATCGAAGGATTGCTGGTTCGAATCCGTGCGATGTACTTGACAAAGAAAAGTAAAAAAGTAATGATCTTGCGATCGGAGGGTTGTCAGGTTTGCTGCAAAAATACTAGAAAGTCGTCTAGAACAGCCAACAAATTATACTAGCGTGTATACGGGACTGGTGCACGATAAATCTGATCAGGGTCCAAAGTCCTGACACCTCTTGAGGTTGCGTCGTGTGCCAGCTCAGGTGTTGTCCTCGTCATCTGACCATGGTTCCAAAATACGAGGCATCGGGTCATTCGTTCGAGATATGCTCCGAACCGTCATAAATAGTCCACTGTGCAGCTCTAGTGCGACGTTTTTTAATCAAACCAAACCTCTAGAACAATGCTCTGAAATATAGATCAGACTTTCGGTTGTCGAGTACCGAACTTATAACCGGAAGTTCGTGGTTCGAATCTCGATGTGAGAGTGTAGCGGTTTCGTAATAGGATGGTTGACAGTTTTGTTCCTTATCGTCCCAATAAACATCAGAAATGGAATTGGTGCCCGTCAAATCTGCCGCCGTCCAAATATCTTAACGCCAGCATCAGATGTGTGGAGTGCCAGGTCCTCTCCATCTGATCAAGGCTTAAAATTACAAGACAGTATTACCTTGTCTTTTCTTTTGAATAGATCCTGACCGTCGTCGGATCCGTTGGCTCCGAGGTATCGCAGTCGGCTGGCAATCACAGAAGTGCACAAAGCTGCTTCTGCATCTGGTCTACAAATTTGTAAACTGCTGTTAAGCCCTTTATCAACTTCTATAAAATATCAACGAGTTGCAAATATGACTTCTAACAGACGCTCGCCCGATTTTTGTAATTGCAAAGTGTTTTTCATTGCTTGGAAATTTAAATAATTTTTTCTATTTTATGTTATTTAAATTTAAAAAAAATGTATAGGTATAGCTTGGAAGTTGTATATACCTAAAACCTTTAAATTAAAACCAAAAATTTTATAAAATGGAGTATATTGATGATTTTAAAAATTGTGTGCATATTGCTAGAAAATATGGAGATCCATGGACGTATACATACGGCCATGAGCATCAGGGAGTTAAACATTCATTGGTATTGACTGCAAAAGTATCTAAAGTATGTTGATATTGTAATTTTAAAGAAAATTGTTTGATAAATTCCTAAATAATAAAATAGCAGCTTGACAGTGATTGATTATGACGTTTCCTTTGCCGTCACGTTTCAATAGACACTAGCTTTCATGTCTAAATTTGTAATCTAGAAGAATCATCAATTCCTGGGGTATTTTCTTGACATTCTTGAGGCACAGACAATCAGACGTCCATTTCGACTAAGAGTTCGACTTCGGAGTTAGAAACACTTGTGATCAGGTCCCGATTAAGACATTGAAGCAAGGAAAACCCGCTTTTAAATGGGGGGCGCCATTGCTCTCAAATAGACCCTGGATCATCAAATTAAGCTTTTAATGCACTAAAATCCTTTCCTCTTAATAGCATTAAATTAAACACATTTTAAATAATATAATAAAATATATTAATAAGTAATGAGTATTCCTAATATTTTGTGCGTGTTGATTTTTTTTACAATATTTGAACAAATTTAACACAAATACTAAAGTTTGAAATGTAATTTTTTTAAAAGTAAATTTAGTTTTAAACTATGTTAGAAGATTACTAATGTTTATATAAAATGTATGATTTGGTATCCCCAAAAAGGTGTAAGACGGGGCTTCACAAGCCTATTCGGTAATAAAACCGTGCTTGTGCTGTATTCAGAGGACATTGAAATGCATAAAGACGATGAAAGCATGATAAACCACATTTTAAACAAAATTAAAAAAGACTGCCTTTAAAATAAAGAAAAGTTATTAACGAAATAAAAATAAAATGCTCTAAAATAGATCCCACCCCCAAACAACAATATTTAAAGTAAAGGTGGAGATACTGAATACGAAACGAACATTATAACAATATTAATAAATTATTGTTAGAAGTATTACATGGTACATCAACACTATTTTCCATTTTTTTTTTGTTTAAAGTTATTTTTTCCACGAAAACATTTTACTTCAGGAGCCCGGCTCCAAAAGTTGCCTTATCCAATTTTACCGTTTCAGATAAAACTGGAAAAAAAATTATAGATAATTTTTGAGGTTTTTTTTCATCCTAGTTCTTGTTGATATGGTTTGCTCATTACTTCACAATCATGACAGAATTTTTTTTAAATAATTATAAAAAGTATTTCACATTTTATGATGGTGTAGACTAGTTTGGGAACAACCCGACGCATAAGAATGATTTTGAACAGCCAGAAAAACGAAAAGACAAGTTTTGGAATAACACTATAAGACTATCAGTATTATTTCTTTCAAAAAGTTTAATTTTTTTTTAGAAACAGCTACATTATTTTTAAATGAAACTTTTTATATTAAAGAAATATTTTTAAGATTGCGATTTTGCTTTCTTAAACCCATATATCTGTTCGTTTTCCTTTTAACATTAAGTTCTTTGTCATTTTCTTCAAAAACCAAATCATTTAGTGCACGTCTCTGGCTAAATTGTACAGTTTAAAGTAGAATATTCCAGCCAAACATCCCCGAATTGTTTTTTGGAAAGCAGTCAATATCATAAAACTTTCTTGGTTTTGCAATGATTTGCCATTATTCGATTTCCATTGGTTTCAGCATCGCGAATTTTTCTTCTTCTTTGCTTATTCCTTTAAACTAACCTAAATCTGATCGGTAGTTTACTTTACTTTTAATTATTACTCTGGCAGATTTAGTTTTCTTAAAGTAAAAACTTTTACACTTTTAAAATTTAAAATACCATTGTCCTAGTAGGTTCATATTTTTTAATAACAGCGCATTTCCAGAATAGTACCTTTTACTTCTACATTTACTTAAGCTGTAAAGTGTATCAGCATCGAAAATATGTTCATTTATTCTTCTAGACCAGTGTGCGGCAAACCGCAGCTCGCGAGCCACAATATTTTGAAGAAGGGCGTTTATACAGGGGTGTAGGTGAAATTACCTAAGACTTAAAACTTTAAGAAAAGTTTATTAAGCTAATTTTAGGGAGCGTGGTGGAGTGAAAGAAGATGTAGTGTCAAGGCTGAGATAGGTATGTTGAGATGGTTTGGACATATATAGAGGATGAACGAAAAGAGATAGACGAAACAAGTATACAAGACGAGTGTGGATGGGAGAGTTGGAAGGGGTCGACATCAGCGAACGCACCTCAATCCGATTGAGGACGTTTTTAGCAAAGACCACTTTAGGAGTACCCTAATTAAGTTAATAACAATGTAGTTACAACCTACCTATATAGTTTAAGTGTAAAAAATGTGGCTCTCAAAAGAAATTTCAATCGTTGTAATGTTGATATTTGGATCTGTTGACTAATGAGTTTGCCGACCACTGTTCTAGACAATTGACGGATACCCTTCTTTTAAACACCTTTTCGATGCGGCCGAACTCCCTGTCCATCACAGAAAAAAATTACTACCACTGGACATTTTAAATGAATTTGCTTAATATTTTTTGGGGCATTAGTTTTAAATCAAAGACCCAGCATAACCATCATAATATTATTTTTGTTTGGGCTAGCCGCTCCATCTGCAAACAGTTCAAAGCTATAATAACCTGACAAATTAGATAAGTGTTTTTAAGAGTTGACATTTTTCGATAAAACATCTTTTCGTATATATTGGTTATATACTGGATTATATAAATATTGTTAGTGCAACATGGAAAAGAACAGTTTTGAAACAGACATGCATGTGGACTACTAATTTCTCAATTCAATTTGAATAAGATGCAATCTGTTGTTTAACTAAAACATTATTTTAATGAATTCACATTTGTATTGGGATACTTAAAATATGAGTCAATTAGATTTCTCAAAGTTTTGAATAAGGCAAGACTCACCTCATAGCTATGTAAAAATCTCATGTTTTTGCATGTTCGTTGAATTCGGATCATTCTTGATATTAATATGCATTAATGTGCCTTCATTATGTTATAATATGTGACATATTTAAATAGGATTCCGTAAAATGTAGTCAGTTTGGAACAAAATCGTGTTTTTGTGTGGAGACATTTAAACAATTTCTCTATATAAATTGCTGCGACTAAAAAATAACTTTTATTACTATTTTGTATAAAAATACTGGGGAAGTATTAGTCCCTTATGTACAGTCCGATTGGGACTTATCTATTGCTGTCATATTCCTCTAACATATTTAGAGACTTTTAATGCCAAACTTCGTTACGTTCCTTTAAATGCAACTAGTTTTTTTTAAAAAATCTATTGGACCCTATTGGATATTTAAAACGGGTACTTTAAAAAAAAATAGTATTATAATCAATATTATATATATATGCAACAATTTATGATATTGTGATATTATCCAATATACCTATAAATCAAAAATATTTATTTTCGAAAGAGTTTTATTGAAAATAGGGCATTTCGTGATTTTCGTATTTTGTGCGTACAAGATTATTAGGGTCATAAGGTTATTATGTAGGGCACTTTTGAATGATACTCTTTCTGCATTTGCTGCATTTCAAGCGGTCGCATTAATTATTATATTTTGAATACTATGACTTATGACTTATGGGGGGGGGGCAAGAGTGAAATGCACAGCGACCAGAGGTTTATTGTACTAATCGCGAAAAATTGCTGAGAAAATACCCGTTGATGAAGCAAAGTTCAGCAATGACCTAATTGGAACGTCATGGAGTTCCCACTTTTTTGAATACTAACAACATTAAGCAATATTATTCTTCATTATAAATTTAAAACGAAAAATTTCCTTACGAAAACAATTTTACTACAAGGATTTTAACTTTCAATATTTATTCTTTTAAAATGTGTTCTTTTATTGGATAACTTTGAACATCGTTGAAGAAACAAATGCTTTTGCTAAAGTTGACCATTTGAAAGTGTACAATGCTTTAGCAACTTCGATATAGCCAAAGAACTATTTGCTGCCTGGAACATTTGCCTGACCAATAATTGTGATATTTGTGCTTCTGCGTCTACTTTAGTAGTAAATCAATCTAAAGTTTTATCTCAGGAGCATTTGAAGAATGCAAATTTAATTAATGTTGTTTAGTTTGTAGCTGAGAATTTTAAAAATATTCTACAGAAACGTTTTTATTCTAAGTTAATTTAATAATAATTGAAACGCTTAATTGTATTGTATGGGGAAAATCAAATAAATGGGAGTCACAGTGAAACATTCAAATATGCACAGTAAAATGATCCAAATTTTCAAAACAACGTTTTTTTTAAATTCACATTTAAAGAGTACATTTCAGCCAAAAATTAAATTTCTGGGTGATGTAAATCAAGTACAAAAGTCGATTTTTTTAAAAGTTTATAAAAAAACTTGTGATAAATGTAATCATGAAAACTTCTATATATAAACTAGAAAAGCCGAATTATTTACCAAAATTCATGGGTTTTGTATAAAAAAGAAACTTTTTAAAACATTCCAATGAAAATAATTAGAAAAATTCTATTTTATTTAGTTTTTTTCAATGATTTGAAAGGTGGGGTAAAATGGAAAATCGAATTATTAATGTAAAGAATAGAAAATTCGAGAAAATGTAACTGTTATCGAAAAAAGTGTAATAATTTATAAAAATATGATTTCAAAGTTTATAAATGAAAAGAATTAACTGCAATATATTTAACAACGTGTATATGTTAATATAATTAAGTTAAATACCTGTTTTTTAAAACAAATTTTGACCAATAAAAACATATTTCGATCACACAAAAAAAACGCTATTTTGTGTAGTTTTGTTAAAACATGGAATAAAGTTTTAAATGGATTAAAAAATCGTCAGCCGAACAAATTGAAAGGAACATAAATACAGAAAATATTCCGACATCAAAATAAATCAAAAATAATTTTAAAAACCATTTTATTTCGAAGATAATAATAAATAATAAAAAAGCATACTTTTCAAAATGGTGAATTAACTTATTCATAGAAAGACTGTTAGTGAGTTTACTGCCCATTTTATTCCACCTTACGCTATGGAATCACGTGCTTTCAAATTGGACAATCGACAGCGTGACGACATAACTACCAGCACTGTGAAATGCATTTTACATTTTTTCAGCAAAGTCCGAAGTGTTGGTTGGTTAATTAAATTAAAGTTAAACTAAAGCTACAAAATGAGCTATTTTTTTAGAGTCTATCCAGCAGAAAAATTAACGTATATACCTTTATGAAATTTGTGAAATTGAAATTTTTTCATAGATTTTATAGAGGAATTTTGTATAAAAACTTTCAATAACAGCACTTGTTTTTGAAGTTTTTAAATTTTCGGCCTAAAACTTTCAATTTTACAACTTTGATGAAATATTTCTGAGGATTTTTTTTGCTGGTTATCTCAAAAGAAAGACTCGTTTAAATTTGTATCGTAATTTTGATTCCCCGGTTAGATGACAATGACATAACTTGAACTGGAACTCCACTCTCTAAACCAATGTGAAGACATTTCGTCCACGTAAGTTATAAATGCGTAACGTCGAATGCTTTGACGGACAGCGAGGCATGTATTTCCAATCCCTTGATTATGAGCTCACTGAATTTGAACCCCACAAAATTAGCTTGCATAATTCTTAGCTAAAAATGTTCCAGCAATTCTACTTCGTCTTTTAAAGTTTGGAATGTACTATTTAACACAATTTAGTTCAAACACAACTTGTATAGTTTTGACATAGAACGTTTCAAATATCCAAAGAAGAAATGAGCCTCCTAGTTTCCAAACCAGATAGGTCCACATTTTTTGCAAAATCGCTTTAAAAAAGTATTTTACATGTTCTTAATGCGCTACATTACATTGCAAAGTAGTATTGACAAAAAATGTATGAATCCAATCTAAAAATACATCCAAAGTCATGGGTTTAGATCCAAAAGTCTGTGTCTGTCAATCGTTATTGGCGTTTCCTGTGGAATTTATTGAAATTGATCTATCTGGTTTTGAAACTAGACTACTCAAATATCCAATGAATATTTCAATGAAACTTAGATCATATTTAAACTACCTGATAAGAAATTCGTGTCTTAATTTTCAAATGTAAGTTCAAAAATAATATTATTTAGATAATTTTGAACTTATTTCTATGTAAATTGAACTCACACTTATCTCCTTTTTGCTCTCATTTTATAATCTTCTTTGTTTTAAAATCTCTTTTCTTCCAGGCAATGGAGTTTAACATTTTATGTATTATTAAATTAACTTTGAATAAACCCGTTTTTCTTGAATTTTTAAAAAATTCTGTTCTAAACAAAGTTCGTTAAATTTGTAAATTTGTATTGTTAAAATGCTTCTAAAACAAAACTTAATATTTTAATTATTAATAAAGTAAATTTAGTGTAATACTAATATTAAAATTATTATTCAAGCGAGTGTGTTTAAGAAAGCTGGTAGTTTTTTAGGCTGTATTGTCGCATTGGAGATATACTTAGAGGTCTTTATATAAAATTGCACAAACATATTTATTGTAAAGAAAATGTTGAACTCCTCTTTTGAAAGTTACACCCACGCTAACACAATTACTTATAATTTTCTCTCTATTGCAAAGGCCTGTGGTGGCCGAATTGTTTGGGACTGGGACAACCAACAGATGGGCGCGGGTTCGATTCCCAGAATGTACGTAGCAATTTGATAATTGGAGGGTTGTAAAATTCCTTCCTTTCACGACCAAAAAATTTATACCACGTATAAGAACAGCAAAATCGATTAATTCATGTTAATTTTGATAGTCGTCTAATGTCCTCAAACCTATTGAGTGTGCTAGTTCAGGTGTTGACCTCGTCATCTGACCACAGTTCCAAAATATGAGGCTGTATTTACTTTGAGATACAGACCGAACCGTCGCAAATAGCCCTTATGCAGCTTTAGTACGACGTTCATTCAACCAACTAACCCTGCTCAATCGCATTTCGGCTTATATTTAGCTGAAATCTCGAAATACTATTGCAAAATAATAGTTAAAGGTTTCAGAGTTGAACCTCTAAAGGAAGTTTCAGAATAAATATAATGTATGCAACCTTTAGTTACATTGGTATATTTCATTACTCACGTGTATTTCTTTCACACGCAAACGCCCACGCATTAATTTCTACAAAACACTTCATTGGGCCAGTGAAAACTGTATACCGATGACTAAACGCACAATCATTGCATATTCACTTTTATAAACTTGTACAAAGAAGATTTTGTAAAAGAAGTAGAAAAAAGAAGATAAATAGCAAAAAGAAGATAAACAGCAAAAAGAAGATAAATAGCAAAAAGAATATTTTGAACTTGGGTCGAACTTTAAACCTGCACTACCTAAAATTATTATTTGGAAGGGACATACAATTTTTAAGCAGGAGGAAAGAGTTACACTTGGATACCAATATATTATTTTTGTCTAAAAATGAACATACAATAATTGTACTTTTAGATGTCGATATAGCAATAATTGAACCGCAAAATATTAACTTTTATTCCCCAATATTTGAAATAGAATCAAATAAATATTTGATAGGAAAAATAATGGAAATTGCTCACTTACTCCATTTTATAATATAAGTATACTTAATCTAATATTTTTCAATGATTACTCAACTCATGTAACATAAATATTTTGTGACAAACTTGAATGGGTCTTAATAAAATATTTTTTTTGTATAGAAATTTACTTCCCCAACTTATTTTCTCAGTAACTTATAAGAACATAAGCACAAATTCGATATTTTCGCTAATGTGAATTTGTAATTACGGCTTATACAATTTAGGAGATGTAGTCATCGCTGCTTCCCCGTTCTACATTGTAATTTCCTATACATTATAACCCAAACCACAAAACATTCCCCTTTCCCCCATAACTTTTTCTTCAGCCTTTTTTTCCCCTACTCTGCAGCACACTTCACCATACTTGTGCAAGTATTGTTTCCCCTTTCCGACTTTTTTTACCCCATTTCTTTTTTTCTTTATCCTCTTTTTCTACTTTTTTTTTATCCTTCCTAACCGTTTCTATCGCATCCCAACTACGCAGAAAGAAAAAGAAAAAAAAAACATCTTTGGGACCACCCCCCCAAAAGATAAGGACTCAAACGAAGATAATAAGCTTTTAATTAAAATTCTGCAATTGTTTCTCTTTTTCGCTGTAACTATGTTATTTTTTATGTGTTTATGTGGGGGGTAGGGACCTGTGGAATTAGTTTGTTGAAGTTCCTCTTTTATGATGACGAAGTTACCGGAAAGTAAATTGTTTTTTCTTATCTCCCCCCTCCGTACATACATACATTTGGCGAAGCTTTCAAGTAGTAATTGCATTCTGAATTTTTCGTCAAAACCACAAACTTAAAAAACAATTATTTAAATATCTTGTTGCCTGCGTTATTTGCTTTGCTCTACGCGATAACAATATTTAAAATTAGTTTTGTATAAATTACGAAATGCGTTGCTAAAAATAATTTAATTAGCAATGTATGTATCTAGTCGGTTTTTTCAAATGTAACTAACCAAAAAAATAAAATAAATAGTGTTGCTCCAGAACTGTTTTTTGTAAGTATAAATTCATGGTATAAAAAAGGAATTAACTATTATTAAACGATTTTCTATAACTCATATAGGTGTAATAGTATAATCAAAACTAATACAACTAACCTTTTATTGCGATTCAAATATTTAAAACGATTTTAACCCTTTGACGCTCATGGGACGTGATATCACGTCCCATGATCTTATGTTTTTCCAGCAATGCACTCATCAATTTTTAAATTAAAAAAAATACCCCATTTTAACATACTTTTGAAATTTAAAAGTTTTAAGTACAATTTACAAGCTATCTCTTTACAATTAATTACAAATTTAAAAATAATATGAAAAATTTTGCTCAGGAAAAATTAAACTTCAAAACAATGAAAACAACTTTACAACTGCCAAAATCGCTTGAGCTTCAATGGATTAAACTTAGCATGCTTACGTAATTTTGATTTATGATATTTATTCATAATAAAAGTATTTTTTTATGTTGAAAAGTTGGCTATCGACAAGTTTCAACTCGAGTTATAAGCGCGAAGTTCTGGGTACTTGCTCCATGAGAATGCGTTTTCTGGGACGATAGGCTTCACAGAGCATATTGCAAAGTAATAATATAATTGTGTTATAAAAGAGCATGTGTCATTATAACTTATACGATCCCGTAAATCTACTCATACATGAATGTGCATATCTAAAATATAAAATTGTTTTACCTGAAGAGAGCAAGGGACAGTTTAGATTGGCCAAAGTTATTGTTAAAATGGTTATTTTTAAATTAATTGTATGGTTTGGTTAGTTGGGGTGAAATGGCGCAAAAGTGCAACACTTTGGCCAATCTGCCCCAAACAATTTAAATTTTATGAACTATGCTTCGATTAAAAATTTCCTCTCGTCAAAGAGTTTTTTGTTCAAAATTTACGAAACAACAAGTATTTTCATGAGTATTGAAAAAATAAGTAAGCATTTCTAAAAAGGGGATATGTTCCATGGACTTACAAATGCAGATTTATTTAAAAAAATGTCTTGAGGAAACAAATTATTTTTTTAAGTGAAACGTAAAAACAGGTACATGTTATCAGGATAGAGACTGAATGTTACGCATTTAGAGTGACCGATTCCGACTCTATAACACCATGACAAATGACATCATGACATAATTAACGTATCATTCGATTGGAAATTAAGTGCTTGTAAAATCTCAAATTAAAGTTAAAGCACGTATGGAATGTGGATGATGGACCACGGAGTCAGATGTGATAGCTTAAGTACCTTCCTTTTGTTAGCGAGGTTTTTAGTTGTCGATCGATTTATTTTCAATAATCTGCCCAAACTAAAATTTTCTAGAAAAAAAATCTGCTTTTAAAACCACTGAAAAATTGTGTTTTATTATTTAAAAGCCTCATTTGTATATAACAACTAAAGGGAGAAATTGTAAAATGTTATTGCATGTTAAAATAAAATAAATTTTGTAAAATAATTTTGAAAGTGTCATCCTCTTTTGGAAATAGTAAATCCACCGCACCCAATACTAAAATATGAAACATAAATTATACTGACAATTTATTAAAATCATATATAAAAACATATTAAAATCACTGTGGAATCCTGTGTGCTTATATTTTCTCATCACTAGAAAATTGTAGTTTTAGAACATCAAGGTTTTAATTTAAGTAGTTACAGTTTAATATACCTTGTTTATTTATATTTTCCTATGGACTGTAAAGTTAACCTTTATGAATAAATTAATAAATTAATTAAAAGCAAATATCCTGTGTGCTCACAGGTCCACTCTGTGTCCCTTTCACTTCTGTTCTAGATTTGCACATCTTTTCTACTACCTTCTAACATCAAAACACACACATAAAAAAAAATCCACGATCTGTCAGAAATGACGCAGAACACGAGTCAAGTCGTGATTCTTTTTTAACAATTTCGTTTTTACCGTTGGTTGGCGGATTGTTGGAGAGGGAGAAGAAAAAAATCGGGGAATTTTTTGCCTTCCTTAATACGCCTCCTATTTAAGGACGCGAGTCGGAATTTGAGCAGATGGGCGGTTAACATTTTTGCGCCTCGTGTTCTTTATTAATGTAACTTTTTTTATATTACTATTCTTTTCGTGTTACTACGAGTTTAACTGCAATGCGGTGTTTTACTCAGGGGGAAGTTGGAATGAAATTAGGGATAGTGAGCAGCAGAGGAGTGCATAGGATGGAATGGGTCCTGGTCAAATTAAAACTGTGTATCTTATTCTGTATTAACATCTTAACTCAGGAATTGAGAATTTTCTTTACAACTTTGACACGCAATAAAACCTAAAAGATATAAGGTAGCTAAGCTATGTTGCTTGTACATACAATAGTCACATGAAGTTTATTTGTAGACATTGTTTTCTTGCAACGGAACATTCGACGAAATATTTAATAACCATTTCTAAACCATTAACGCCCAAATACACCATCAACACACTGAACTTTCTCTTGAGTATGAGTGTATGAAAATTATCTTAATAGATTCTGATGAAAAAAACATTCAACATAAGTATTCCAAACATAGGTCAATTACAATTGATATATCAATCATAACAATTGTTTCTGAATATTTTTTCTACTTTAAAGAATAACAATAAAATTCAGACGGTGACTTATAAACGAACTTTAACTGACGCATTACAACGGTGATTAATTAAAAATGAGCATTACATTACGTAACACTTACATTAACATCAGGCAATTAGAAATTAAATTTTTTACAAATTCAAACACAGTTTTTGCAAGTACGTACAGATTCGTACTAATGTCATTCTTTTGTAAAAAAAGTATAAGTAAAACTTATAAGTTGTAAAGAAGCTACTAATTGAGGGGATTGCTGTAAAAAGGAGGTAGCTCCAATTATTCAAGTTTGCAGAAAACCGTAAAAAACGTTTGAAAATTCAAAATTCCAAGTTGTGTGAAGATAGTCTTTTTGATCAATCTTCTTACTTGTTTCTACATATTATGACAGTATTTTCACTCGAAAATATATCTTCCAGATGACGTGGCACATGTTGGATTGTTGGAGCTACCTCTTTCTTGCAGCCAAATAGATGATCTGTCTACCTCTAAGAAAAATATTTCACACAAAAAAATACAATTTACTATAATATTATTTTATTTAAAGAAAACTTCAATCGAAATATAGCATATAACTTGGCCTTAAAAACAGAAAATTACATTTTTAATCATCACACTCCCCCTCTGTAACGTCCGGCTCATCTGCTGCGTTGTCTGGTTGTAGTCCATCGTAGAACCACAAAACGTAAAAGAACCAAAAAAATCTACTGTTTATAAGTGCTATATAATCTTCCTGTAAGCAAAGCACGTCAGTCGTTTGGGGAAAAATGGCGGTAGCTCCAGGAGCTACCTCTATATTGCAACAAACAAATGAGACAGGCAGCTCTCATTTCTTGAGTAACGCGAGAACTAACGATTGTAGCTACATCTTTCTGGATTTCTGGCACCAAACGAACAATTTTTTTTTACCACTAGATAGTACATGTAACTCCAAATTCCCCTAGGTTGGAGCTATATCCTTTTTGTAGCAAACCCTTCAATTTTCAACAAAAAAAATTATAGTATTTTCATATTCCAAAGGAAAATTTTACGCGCTTTTTGTAGAATTTAACTCTTTTATGGCTATAAATTTCAAGGCACTAGTCATTTATTATTTACATATATGTATTATGCATTTTTTGAAATATTGTTCTTTAAAATAAATCTATATATTTAAAAATGTAAAAGGGCTATTCCACAGTATTTGTCCCCTCCCCAACTTTTATATAATATGTTAATTAACGAAAAATAAATCTAGTTTTTTAAAAAATAACTGAAGAAAAAACTAACAAACCCCACTAAAGAAAAGAAAATCGGGTTTATTTTACTTTAAGTAATACAAACATCGTTAATTGCAAATATCGTGGAATGGTCCTAAAGCTTTTTAACTTTACACGTCTTTAACCTGAATGTATAGATATGTCAACAATAAGTGTTATCTTAAGAATCTATCTAATGTTTATCTGAACCATTTAAAAATTAAAATGACATAGTTTGAACGAGAAAGAATCCATACAATTTTTTTAAGTCATTAATTTCCCTACATTTAAAAATTAATTAAAAAGTTTTTAATACATTTTAAAATTAATTTTAAATTGTTATTATATTTTAAAATTAATTAAAAAAGTTATTCCACTTTAAAATTAATTTTGAAATTGTTATATTTTTAAATTAATTTTGAAATGGTTTTTATATTTTAAAATTAATTTTAAAATTGTTATTCTATTTTAATATTAACTTTGAAATTATTATTATTATTTTAAAAGAAATAAAAAAAAATGTCCTCTAACATAAGTGATATTGAGTCCTAAAATGTAATCGAATGAGTTTGTTTTTATTTTCATTACTATTGTATCTTTGATTCTGAATAGAGTTTACTTTAGACCATCATACAAACAGTAAGCAAAGTTCTAATTACTAAGATAACAAGCAATTGTTATCTTGTAGAATTCAGAAAAGGGCCATTTAAATAGCTAGATTATTAAGTAATAATTCCCAAAGCTAAGCATATAATAAAATACAGAGCACTCATTCGAAAAGCTATATAACTTAGAAAAAAACCCACCTAATGTATATATTGGATTTTTACGATTGTTTTATAGGAGTTAGAACTTTCAACAACCGAAGAAAAAAAATCTATAGAATATAAAAGGGTGCACTGACATTCAAATGGTTGTTTGAATCAGAAAGACCCACGAAGCCTCATTCTTTACATTTAATATTTATGGCTTCTAGAAACAAAAAGGCCTATTCCGATTGAACAAAAGACCACTTTGTAACAGCCGACTGGCGGGCCGTCATTACTTGTTATTTGCAGTTATCCATCAAAAATATATAATTCTGTTTGTTTTGATGCCTTATCGGCCATCGAAAGAGAGCCACGCATCACGGAACGTGAATGCTAACCACGACAAAGCATAAAGAACTCGTGTCTCCGCTAATTAAAGGCTCTGGCTGCGGTTGGGCGCGGGCCACTACAGCAGCTGGCGAGTGCTTGGCACTCAAAATCAGCGTCAAAGCATAACAAAAAAGTCGCCAAAGTATAAAAGAACAACAAACACAGAGTTGATGTTTGGTGGGTGTTTTTTTTTATTATGTATCTAGTTTAAGTAGTTTTGATTCTGTGAATACAGGAAAAAGTCCACCCTTTTGTGCAAATGATTATATTAGGGTTTTTGGTTATGCCAAATTTTTTAAAAAACGCCACCTGCCTGTGGTTTTTGCGGTTTTTGCACAGCATTCTTCCGGGTAAAGATGGCGGCATCCTTGACATGCGTCTACCACGAATTTTGGCTAATTTTCCCTTTCACTGTTTCACTGTCGATGAGCAGGTCAGAGGTTGTGTTTTTTGATAGATTGCGTACTTCGGTTACTGCTCGAAGTGCCCATGGTCTCGTTATAAAATTAATTTGTAGATGCGTTCTGGCCTATTATTAGTTTACAGCTGGGATCCATTTTCGTGTTTTAACAATGCACGGATTGTTATTTTTTTCATTAAAAAATAGCGGTTAAAGGAAACAACTGCCCTTCTAATTCGTTTTAAACTTTTCTTTTAAGTTTGTAATAGATGTAACAGGAAATCCTGAATGCTAGCTTTGATTATGTAGCTTAGGGGTAGGAGTGATGTTGTAACCATTGTTGTTAGAGTGAAAGTGAAAATGGAAAAAAAAATATTCGATTTGAGGGAAAGTTTTTTTTCTCTCTTTAAGATTTCATAGATCGGTTATGAACGAAAAATATCTGATGGAATAACTAATATATGAGTAGTCTAGATGGGAAAGTAGCTATATGCACGGAAATCGTTTTTGTGTAAATCGCAAAAACCTGTTAATATAATAATATTTTTTTTTTGTAAATATTAAAAAAATTCAACATTTTTTTTGTACAAAAATGTGTAAGTTCTCAGAGAATTAAATAAGATATATTCTAAATGTTAATTTTCAGACAATTCATTTTGCAACTGTATTAAAGTTTTAAATGGTTTTGAAACTGGATGCGTCGAAATTTTTTTATTTTTGTTCAAGAAACAAAAGCTGCTATATCAACATTTCAAACAAACAGAAATCCCTTTCACTCACTTTCTTGTTTGGTGGATATAACTGCTTTTGCATCTGTATAAAGCTTAAATAGCGTGGATATAGCTACTTTTTCTTTTGTGCTATTTCTTTTATGAATTTTTATTATTAAATAAAGTATTTTGCTGCTTTATTATATTTTAAAACCGAAGCCAAAGTTATAAAATACCTATTGATAACAAAATATAATTTTTCCAATTTTTGGATATAACTGCTTTTGCAGTTGGGAAACTCAATTGCTGTATGATAAGATTTGAAGAAATATATGTTATACATTAAAGATAATGTGTGTTAGTTTTAAATACATATTTTAAAATAAAACAGGACAGCGTACTATTTATTGTTTAGTTCTAACTTTTATGTACTCTATTAAAACAATACAGTAATTTATATTGATAATATATATTTAGAATTTAAGCTAATTCTAACAGAATTTGTGACACAATTTCGCGTAAGCCGTGATACACGTAACTATCAACGACGTATTCAACATTCGTTGCTTAAGAAGCTTGGTGGGAAAATTTAAGCTACGCACTTCTTACAAATGTTTTGAACGTGCTAATACATTTTATGAATTAAAATTGTGTTTTTGGAAAGAAAAAATTGGATTTAGAAATCTTTGCAGCTTTGAAAGTAAATCTTTCATTTTTATTTTGGTACACATAAACTTTAAATTCATAAAAAATATTCGATGTGAAATATTTTAAAAATCTAAAACGTTGAAGTGTTTCGTTTAGAAGCTATATTTATTCAAATAATAAAAATTAAAAATATATTTAATATTCATATATTGTATATATAAAGTAATCTATTTAACAGGAAAAACAACGTAACAATTTTTGCCCTTTTCTAACCGCTCAGAGGGTTAAAATATAAAATATTCGAATGTAAAACAACTACTATCTTTGAAAACTGTCCGATATTCTACTTAATATAAATTTCTAACAAATAATATAAATAACAAGAATTCCTAACAGTATATTATTCAACGTTGTTTGTATGTTAATATAATTTAATTATTTACTTCTTTTTTAAAAAAATAAACCGTCAAAAAGAAATATTTTGTCACATCAAAATACACATAATTCTTTTTGTTTCCGTTGAGAGATATTCATATTTTAAATATAACAAAAACCGTCTGTGGAACGAATTAAAAATAGCATAAATAAAAAATGGATACCGAACTTAAAATAACAACTTACAATAGCAGGTGATTTTTGTTGACGATAATAAAAAATTAGCACGTTCGGTTTTCCCAAAATGGCGGATACAACTTGTTTTCAGAAGGACTATTACAAAAACAATTCCTTAAAATTATAATGCACTGTGTTTTTATGAGTTGAATATTGTTTTCCGTTCTATTTTAATCAAGTAATTAATTTAATTTGACTAAAAAGTTGGTTAAATAATGTTTTTTTTTACAAATATTCCATGATTCCGAATGGTGGCCCATTTTTTTAACCTGCGAATCGAAGAAATATCGAAGAGAAAAACAATTATTAAAAAAAAAATTATAAATCTCAGAATTTAATAAAAATTAAAGTATTGTGTCTCAATGGAGAAGTGAACATTTTTATAAAACATTTGCAAATTTACATGTTTTTAGCACAAAGAAATTTGACTTGAAACTTCAAAAAATGGAACACTTACTTCGGAATTAACTTTTCTGAAGTTTTCTTCTGTTACATTTGTCCATTTTTAGAAATAAGTCGCTTAAATGTTTTCGTCGAGCTACTTATTATGTTATTGTCGTATTATGAACTAAAAAAACCTGCTTATTTAAATAATGGGGTCTATATATTAATCTGTTTCTGTTCCTTTCGAATAACTAAGAAGAGTAAGAAAGTTCTTGGTTTTTGTTCTGACGAAATAATGGAGTCTATGTACGTGACGTCATGTGGAAAGAATATTATTTTTATCCCATATCTTTTCAAATATAAAAATTATCGTCTGCTGAATAATAAAACACTATTTTTTTCTCCAAATTTAAAATCGATTGTTTATCCACAAGATTTAATCGACGAAATTTGGAACTAATTGTTTTCTTTTATTAGTTAATCTATTGATTATTATTATTATTATTTTGCATCTCAAGAAGCATTTTAGCCAAAACTGCTCTTGCGTCCAATTAATTGATTTTAAATTAAATTTTAAAATGTGTTACTGGTCTATAAACTCTGTATATTTTATTATACTAGTTAACGTTTCAATAACAAATTTTAATGACCAATTTTCAACTATTTTAGTAAATAAATGTCGTTTGTGACGTCACAGCTGCAAACTGATAAACACTTTTTTAATTTATTATGAGCAGACGATCTAAAAACAAGAAGAAACGCGAATTGAATCATCATTCTAATTTTTTCATTTGTTGATCTTGAAATTCGGAAACATTATTCTATTAATGCTTGTGTTTTTCATATCGTTAGATTTTAGAACTTTAATTAAATTAATTTAGATATATTTTATACATCTTCTGCATATTTGGAGTCATATTTGTATATGTGTTTAAAGAGACATTTTCCATTGCTTTATGCACGAAATGGTATTCCAGTTTGTTCTACAAAATTATACTCATTTTGAGTTGAACGCCTATTAATGAGGTAAGTAAATTATTTTTCTTGGTGGAAAATAATATTGAGAATGCATTTGTTATAGGGCATAGTTTAGTCGGTTTTGGATATTTTTGTTACATTTTTCGATTATGGAAGTAATTCTGTTAGTTATTTTAAACAAGATTCCTTTAGTAGGAATAATAGTCTACTATTTTCTAATAGGTTTAGTAAAATATATTGTGCAATAGAATAACCATTTGCTACTTACAAACCTTTTTGGTGAATGAGAATAATCTTTTAACAGTTAGACAAATAAATTCATTATACTATATTCTTGGATATAAAATATAATTATATTCATAAAATCGGTTTATAATTTTTAAAAAATGGATCGTATGTTTTACGTTACAGTTTATTCTAAACAAAGAGATGTGCGAGTGACATAAATTAATTATATAAAATTTTAAAAATCAAAAAATTTAGTTTATTGTACAGTTAAATCACAAACGTTAACGTTATTCTATATTCCCTTTTATTGTTGTTGCCTTATTTTTATCATTAGAATTCTACGAACATGGCGTTTGTTAAAAGTTAATCTTACAAAATAATTTTTTATTGAAAGTTTTTTTTTTTAATTCTTACTGGAGAAGTTAAATTGTTTACAAATGCTATTTTATATGGAAACATAATACCAGTAGATACGTTAATCAACATAACAAAATTATTATTAATTTTAGTTATATTGTGTTTGTTGTAATTGTCACATTATGAACGTACAAGACACATTTTCTATTATCTTTTCTGTGAATAGAATGCTGAAGTGTTATGTAATTATTTGTAACTTTAAAGCAGTAATCGTTTAAAATTTAGCATGTGAGGTTTTCATAATGAAGTTAACACTGCATGAAAATTCCGCGAGGTCAGTCTGTTACATTGCTGATATCAATGAAATTATTCTTGATATTAAATTGTATTAGTTAATACTACTGAGTATTCAAATGTTTCTTGGATTACGTATGTTTAGATTCAAGCAAATATTTAATCTAGAGGGAGAATGAAAATGAGTATTGAGTTTTTACAATAAAAGAACGGAAAAAATTATTTAAAATGTCCAATTAAAGCTACTTAGTAATCTTAACAATTGAAAGCGTTTTCAAATACCAAGAAACTATTTTTATCAAATTTAAAAACATTTTTAAATATAAATTTGTCATTTACTGTAAAAATGCTTTTCATTTGTTTGATATATTACTTCACATCGTTGGCTAAATGCACAATCAATGTATACCTACATTTGTTAAACTTCGAAAAACACAAAACGAAGATTTCGAATTTGGGCGTTTTTCGTAATTGGACCGAACTTTAAACCTGCAACACAAAGTTATTGTTTGCAAAGGGCATAAAATGTTTGTGTAGGATGGAAGAACGAAATCCTACCTTCACGTTGACATCACTATATCTCATTTGGTCCAAATTATTCACATACAATGATTGTGCTTTTAGATATCGAAATAAGTATTCTGTTAATAAAGATTTGATCGACATAACTATTTTTTTAAGGCCCATAATATTGTCAACATATTAAAAAAAATGTGATATTCTTTAAGTTTTTCTGGAAAAAAAGTTATGTTATATTTTTAACATATGGCGCAAATTTCAGTATGTATCTTTATCGATTAAACGTTAAATAAGAAATCGAGTATGTGCAGGTCGCACTGTGTGTACCGTAAGTTTTAGTTCCTGAATACTTTTTGGCCCCGCCCGGTGCAAAGGTCAGAGGTGGGAGTGAAATTGCCAATATGGTTGACGCGACACACCTTCCTCTACACGATGGTAGATAATTTTACCCTCACTGACTCTCCGTGGAGTCATAGGGGCAGAAGCGCATACTACAATGACATTGTCATACACGCCGTACGAAGTTCAGAGGAGGGAATGTTAACAAAAGGTCTGGTCGACTCTTCCACTTTTTTTCTACACGATATGTTATTTATGCAAATAGGCTGATCCCACTTGAAGTTATAAGGATTTTACAAATACCGTTATTTACTATGTGACTCCGTGTAACTATGTACACGTAACTATGTATGTAACTATCCGTGTAACTATGTTACACACTATGTAACTCACACACGCGAAAAATATGGCCCAAGAGCTATTTAATAAAGCTTAAACAAATATTTACAAATGACCCGATTACAGAGTTTTGAATTCAGAATTATGGTCAATTTTATGCTTCACTGATCGTGATAGTTAAGAAATGGGTTAAAAATGTGTCTCTGTCCAATAACATCAAATGTACTTAATGCATATTATGAAGGTGAAACAGATTGTTCTTATGACCCATCTGACATACCTGTATACTTAAATCGACATGGGGGCATCTTCACACCATCAAGCCGTGCAATCTCTGACTCAAAATCTAAAGAAGGGAGGCCTTTCTTCCACTGAAGTACTCGTTGACAAGTTTAATGGTTATTATAAAAAATAACGAACAACATGATCAATGCCCATCAAGGTTGTCCGTTTAAGTGTAAAAGTTAAAGAATGATAGGTAGACATTGAGTAATAATAAACATACTTTATATTTATATTGTGCATTGAATTGATTTCGTACCAAGATATAAATGTAACGTGGAAAAAATATTTTAATTATATGATAACATTGAAAATATTATGATCTATTATTTGGAAAAATTATTGTTAAAGAAAGTGATTCGTGAATAAAATTATCAACAAAAGTTGTAAGTTGTTGTTCAAGATTCCACATTGTAAAAATTAATTTTAAAATATTTATATTAAATTGAATTTGTAACTTGGTTTCTACGGAAGTAATTAATTTTTCTAATAATGCTTCTTTTATATCTTCTCACGATTCCAAGTGGAACTGACACGATATTTGGTTAATGAACTGTATTCACATAGAATAAGATGATTAATCACATGTGCAACTTTAAAACTAAACCGTGAGACGTAACTAAAAAGTAATCCACATAATTTTCAACTTCCAGCTGTCTGCCATTAAATAACGAGTGTTCTGAAATTTACAACTAAATACTAAAATAGGTTATGTCTAATACAAAACGTTAAGTAATAAACAAAAAGACATATGTTAATAACTAATCTATCATTCGTAATTTCAGTACTTCATAAGCTTAGTTTAAAAAATAATCATCATTATGAGACTAGATTAAGGGAAACCCCCTTCATTAATGCAAAACCTCAAATTTGTTTCGTTACATTTCCTGAAACGTCAGCATCTTTAATACGTAAAATGCCCGACCATTCACCAGCTATTACGGAACTTCCGAACCAATCACTTAATTAAACACCGTCAGCCGTCTCCTTAGTCTTAACCGCTACCTCGCCAATGACAAATCGCACACCCTTAAACGGAAAAATTATGTGTTTCATCTCAGCAACAATTTATCACAGATTGTAATACACACAGTGACAATTCCCGAATCGCAGGTAGCTTAAGGTACATCCGGTACCTGAGGGTTAAACACAGAAAGAGCATTAATTTATATTGCCAATTAACTTTTTCCACTCGGACGTGCTGCTTTCCTGCCCTGGAATTAAAAGAAAATGACACAGTTGTGTTCGATTCGGAAACACATTCAAAGGATAAGGATGGACATAATCTTATCCAAACAAATTACGAGGCTTAGGGAGCGACGATTAGGCGCGAGGTCTTATCTCTGATTCGCTTCCGTCACCCGAATGTTAGTTACTAATGGTTGGAAGCTTTGAATACATCGTGTAAAGTAGGAAGGCGAGACATAAGGTATAAATGCCGCCTAGGGTCTATGGGTGAATAATGGCTGGATCGAAAGAGGAATTACATATTGCCACTCAAGAAATATTGATATTTTATGTGCCATTCAAGAAACGTAGTTATTTAATGTGATAATAGTCGAAATAGCATCATCAGTACTCATAAAGCAGTCTATCTTTGAGGCCTGCTATACCTTGGTGGGAAATGACCGATGTACAAAATGGCGATTTTGAGTTATTTCAAGGAAGTACTTTTAAAATAATGAGATTTCTAATAGAAAAAGGCCGAAATATCTTCCTGGTGGGCTTGCTAACTGATAATATATTAACTGGAGCTCTTTTAAGAAGTATTGGCATTTTATGCGGCATTTATTAATCGCGGCTGCTTAATATGTGAGCAGTGTTTTATTGCAAAGTCCTGTTTTGAATTTAAGTAGTATATCAATGAAAAAGTGTGATTTAATTCATAATAATATTTGTACCAACTAAAGAAAGTCATAGATTATTGAGAACTTAAATATAATTTTAATCTTAATAATCCATATTCTGTTTATTCTGCCACAATGCATTAAATTTGTTAATTAACGGCAAATAGCAATAAACTAAATGGACTTTTTTTAATACAGCAAAGTCATAGTCTATATTAACATATTAAATAACGTTCTTTTAAGATTACTTAATGCTTAAAGTAAGTTTTTAGCTTGGTATTTTTATCAGTGTTTTTGCAATTAAAACGTCGTTTATCAAAATTATAGACTTTACATACGTCCTTAAGTTTTAAGGTTATATAAGTTTTAAGTATATATTAAATAACTATTCTTTATATACGCAAAATGCCGTATATCTCCAGTTTTTGCTATTATAAAAATCGAAAATTTCGTTATAATTGGTTATTCTCAAAAAGGAATATTTTGCAGAAAACACAAAATTATCATTCCGTCAATTTCGTATTTTCGCCATGTGAACGACAAAATAAAGGCAAAATAACATGTGATAGTTTTTTCTCTCTTAAACAGTTGTTGGAAGTTATTCTTAATGTGGAAACCATCCGATTGCTATGGAAAGGGAAGAGTCATATAACGATATAATGCTTCTCGATAACAACATCGTATTTGCTGTAAATATTTAAATATTCAGCGCGTTTTTTCAGATAATTTATCAGTTCTCAAACAGTAAACTTTTACTTCTAAACTCAAGTAATGGAGGGTTATTTTTATTAGTAATCTTTTTTAAGCTCATGATGCAAAGATCCTGAACTTTCCCTTTCATCTCAGTTTGTTTTCTTAAAAAGTTTGATATTGATATACTTAGAATTTAAATGTTTTTTTTCAATATAGTATATATGGATATAAAATGATCCATGTAAATGATAAAAGTAGTTTTCTTTAAGTAAAAAAATAAGAAGGTTAAAGTATTTAAATACTATCCGCAGTTTTAAACATATGATGTTTTCGATATTTTAAAACTACTACATCTTTTCTCCTAGATTTGACCTAATGATCTAACTTTATTCAGCCGTTTTTTTTGTACACTGACGGGGAAAATATAAGTACGACCATAAAAACAAGTTTAATGTTAGTAATACTGAATGAAATTTAATGAAATTTGGTAAGGTTAACACGTTAAAGTCAAACTCACCGCTTATACCATAGGATTTAACTTCACTTTAGGAATATACAAATTTTTGCTCATGCGCCTTTCTCACTCGTTGAAAGAAATGCATGCATATGCTTGGTATTCATATTGTGAGTATTGTACTAGTAGTTGGATAAAAAAATAGTTTTCTAATGTTGAAATACGTCTGTGAGACAGGATTTTAGTAATTCCGATTAATGACGTGAGATTGGGAGAATGTGAACTGAACATATACAGGCACACGTTTGTAAAGTTTTAAAAGTAGCTAGAACTGTCATGTCCAAATCCTGGAAAGTTGTGTAGATACTGCTGTTGTTTCCCGATAACCAGGTATTGGTCGAAAATATGTCACAACAGCGACTAAATACTGTTTTTGGTTACAATCTCTGATAATAATTGATAAATACTTCATCACATATTTCAATGGATTTTTCTACAACTAAAGAAGCTCATATATCCAGATATACCGTCAGTGGCAAGCTGCGTAATAGGTGATGGTACACGCAGGGAAACCAATAATTTGTTTCTAACTGACTGGCCCTCCGAAATGTTCTCGATTGAAGGGCTGCAGAGAGCATCGTCATTAGAGCTTCATTGACTAAAGCTGAGTTCTTATTATTGACGATTTTGTTTGAAACGATCTTCTAGACGTATTACAATCCGGAGGAAGCAAAACATATGCAATTGGCCCAAAAACGTATGTGGAAAACATCGATGCGCATGTAGTGAAAACATGGTCTTGGTAAGCATCCTTTTGAATGACTTGCACTTCTCTACTCGCTGATCCATGAATACAGAACAATACAGATACTAAGTGTTTGATCTTTAGAGATCTTAAGAGGTGTAATAGAATACAAAGATAATGCTTGTTCCCATAGACTCAACTATGGTGCTTGACTATTTTGAGAGCAAAGGGTTCCAGTGGGTGAATTGGCTTGCATATTCTCCTTAGTTAAATCGGATAAAAATGAGTGGGACAATTTATAATATCGACTTACATTACTGTAGCTTACATTTAGCATTCTCTAGTAGTTTCATAACCCAATTGATCGTGTATATGTTTTGTTAGGTACCTCAGAAACTGATAGACAGTATAATTTAAAGTATGCACAATCATTGCAAAGATAGCATTACAGTCAGGATTGTCCATGTATTAACACACACGCAAAAATATCTCAAAATATTCCACATGTCACTTTTTTTTGAAGGTTTTTAATTCTATTATTTAAAAAAAAGTTATTGTAGAAAATTGCCATTAGTTTACTAATTTTCTATCCGAATCATTTTCTATAAGCTTTACAAATTAAAGATGTGAAATTTTCACTTTCATACCTAAAAAATAATGCGAGCTACATTCAATTTTATAGTTGCTCCTTTAAATTCTCCCGCCGATGTATAATACAAGAAGTAATATTTTAGGGATTGATGTCAATTTTCTCACTAATTTAAATTATTTAAATTTTTTTATGCTGCTTCAAATTCTATATAAAAGCTAAAAACCGGGTCATGACTTTTACATAGCAATTTTACAAAACACGATACAATGTGGGGAAATATTTAATAACCTAAGTTTATACATACAAAAGTTAAAAGAAATTTTTATAACTACTTCAAATAGTCAAAATGAATGCATAGGGCAGAAAATGAATTATGTCAAATGAGACCTAGATCCTAGGCCCCAATGAGTTCCATAATCCTTGACCTAAATGAGTGTTACGTAAATACTATTGTAAATTAGGGCAATATTTATGGGCATTATTTTTTACAGCCTTCAACATTTTTGTATGGGTGTTGTTTAAATTTATTTATGACTTTCGCAATGCGCAACAATACACAAAATGTCATATCCATCATCACCTGTTATGTTTGTTTTGTCGACAGCTCTATTTTCGATTGTGATACCCACGTGAGATCCCATGGCCGTTACCCCCGCGCGATCCCGGGTTGTTAGACTTGCTCTATTTAATCCAGCAAATGCATAAAACTGTCTGACCAACCTTACGAGGCAACCGACCATGGCAAACGCGCTTCACCGTGCGTTCCTCCAAGGTTCCTCCGCGGTTACTTCTGAAATCGATATATATATGCGAGCAACAAACTCTTACAAACAAATAAATTCAATTTTTTAACACCCTGTATGATTCCCCAATAAGCAAATACCCATTCCCCAAATAACAGTGCTGGAAATCAATTTCAACAGTCACTCCGGCTATTACCATCGGTTCGTCCCCAACAAGCACCCTTCTCATTCCAGCTGTCCGACAATTGCCCCCTTCGGTGGGGTGGTATTAGAGAAGAAGAAAAAAACAGTACAGGGGGGCCCCCTGCCAGGTCCCTATATCCGACGACCCACATTCAAAAACCGGCTGCTTCAGTTACATCAGAGCTCCCTTTTTTTTGCTGTTGCTGTTATTGCACTACTGGGGTGAGGGTACTTTTTTTCTATTCGGCCCACGTGCGGCCCCTATTTTTTGATGGGGGACCCCTTCCCTACCCTCGGTCTGTTCGTTCATTTTTTGTTCTTTCTCTCTCTCTAAAAGAGGGGGGTGGCCCTGCTGTTTTTCTGTCATCTGCAGTTCCTCTCTCTTTAATGCCGTGGTTTTTAACAGCAATGTAGCTTCATTAAAATTTCGTCGATTGTGAGGTTTTTTTTTTACATTCTCCGCCTTGGGATAGACCAGTGGCGAATCCCGAATTTTAAAAATTAATACGTAAAACTCGAAAACTTAATTACATTTCCTAAATGCGTCGATACATTGTAGAGTCAGTCCTTCAGTGGCGTTTTCTCTTTCAACGTCGAAAAAGAAAGGATGTGTGACGATGAAAATTACTCGGAAATTTTAGTTCTAAAATTTCATTAGTAGTTAGTTTCATTACACATTAGTAGTCTATAAAAATTAAATTTTATGTACATTATGATTTGGGAGTTAATTTATTCTGTAAGATATCAATAAATGGAAAGAAACACTTCCAAATTCAACTATTTTTTTAAAACTTTATTTTAAGAGGGGGTGATCCTTCTTCCTTCATCCACCCCCTGTATCCATCCTTGCTATTGGCTACTATTCCGAGTTATATTCATAACAGGAAGAGAGGTATCAGTGGGTCCTGGAGGAGTGTGTATAACATGTGTTTGAAAAAGGGCTCAATTTTGTTTTGTTATACTTGTATATTAAACATTGCTATCTATATTAATAAAACAAAGAATTTTCTGTCATTTTAAAAACATATACTTTATCTGTACAATAGAGTCTGAAACTTAATATATAGGTACTATTTAAAGTCAACGTTCACACATGCTAACCCCCCAAACAATTATTAATTTTAAAAAGTTTATAAGGCTAATTTCTTTAATTTCCATTTGTAAAGCGATTATCAACGTTGTTAAAAGTTGTTTCCTGAAAATCGAAATACTTTAAAACAAATAAATAAATAGAACATAAGAATATTATTTGTATTTGTAATTACAAAAATATTTACCCGATATTTCGTTCTTATATTTATAATTTTAAATGTTTACATTTATTTTTTTAAATATAACTATTTTATTTACATACAACGGTTAATTGATGTTGTATCGTTTTATTTAACACCGTGTGAAGAACAATGTTTGCTTGTAAATTGCTTTCACATGTTGATGCCTCAACAGTTTATATTAAACTGGTTGAATTATAATAATAGTCATTGCAATACATATTTTCTTACTTATTCAGCTACTATTTAAGGGTTTAGGCAATATACAATCCAAATATGTGTTTACTAATTCATATTTTACATTTAAAGGTTTAATGTTATAAAATTCCCCCTCCCACCTTTTCACCTAGTTTTAATTTTGACTTCTGCGAATAGAATGATTACTCCTATACTGCAATAAATTCTACATTCAACCAATTCTCAAAATCTCAATGATAATTGATAATACCACTACTACTATATAATGCCACTACTATATATAATGCATAAAATACCACTGCTATATATAATGTATATAATATCACTACTATATAATACCACTACTACTATATAATACCACTACTATATAATACCACTACTACTATATAATACCACTACTATATAATACCACTACTATATAATACCACTACTACTATATAATACCACTACTACTATATAATACCACTACTATATAATACCACTACTATATAATACCACTACTACTATATAATACCACTACTACCATATAATGTCAATACAATATATAATGTATATAATATCACTACTCTATAACACCACTGCTATAATTCCAATACTAGAATACCACTACTAGAAAAGTACATTTATTTATTTCTCAGCCCTTCAATTATTATCACCTTTCAACTAATTTCAGTTATATTATTTCAATTATGAACTTTTTTCAATTATTCCCTCCATGTAATCTTAATTACTTAGTCATTGACATTAGAGTACAATATTGAAATTTGTAATTATTTACAGTTTCCTATCTTCTTTAATTAGGAATTTATCATGCATCAAAAATATCTTAATTAAAAAAATAACGATAATATCTTTATCAATAAACAACTAATTATTTTTAATTAACCATGACTGTTGTAACACAATATTAACTTAGAAGAATTGTCGATATTGTGTTATACACATAGTTAATTAATAATTATTTATATTGTAAATCCTTTTTAGTTTTGTTTAATTATTTATCTTTGGTTTTTATGTATATTGGGGGGGGGGGGGGCGCAGATAATCAATTGATTCGAACCTTACTGCTTAAGTCATGACCGTGTTTTCTTTTTTCGTCCTCTTCATCAATCTGAGATTCTTCCAGTGAAAGGTGAAATCTTGGCTTGGGGTTGAAATCTTGCATGTCAATATTTACTGGATACTGATCATGTTACACTTTATATCTGATGGCCAGGTTATGCTATTTGCATATAGTATGATTCTAACTAAGTACAATTGCATTGTAAATAAGCAATGATGTATTCAAATTTAAGCAATAGTACTTTCTCAAAAATGAGTAGTGTTATTTAATATTACTAATCTCAACTTCTGTTTAAGAATCTTAATAAAGGGACCTGACAAACTTAAATAAGTTGTTCAGAAGAAGGTTTTCCACATTATTTGATGTAAAATGTTTAAATGGAAACTGAGTTAGTACAACTCAATTATCTTACTTCCCATTCTTTTGCCACACCTTTTTAACATTTCTTCTGTTTATAACTTCTTCACGTCTCCCTGGTAGTACAACGGATAAGGCACTGGGCTGCGGTGCCTTAGGATATGGGTTCGATTCCCGGTAAGACTTGTCTGTAATTGTTGATATTTATTGAAAGTGATTTATGAAGGCAGCCTACGTAAGCAAGCAACTGCTATTTTTATTCATTTTTACTCATTGTACTCATTTTTGAATGAATACATGTCTTTTTCATAAATGAAACTTATGTGTTTGAAGTTATGATAAGCATCGAATGTACTCAAAAAAGAGTACAATTTACTTATTTCTGAGTACCTATTTTTAGCAGTGCAGTATTTGAATTTATAGTTCTATATAGTATTCGCATTCAATAAATTACTAGAGTAACACATGTTTCATATTTGTGTAGTCTAGGAAATTCTAACAATGTATGCAAAAATCATTGGTTTGAAATATCTTTAGTAGTCCGGTATTTTCTTTTCCAAATGTGTGTATCTGTCTGAAAAATTATAAATTAAAAAAATGCCATCAAATTATTTCTTAAAAATAGGCAACAACAGTAAATAAAATAAATTTCTAAGTAATAGGCAAATTAATTTTAAAAAAAAAATATTAGCAACTTTGTAGCGTTCGATTTGAGTACATGTGGTTTGGTTCACATGTCAAAAAACAGTTTCGCACTGTTATCTCTTACTGCGAACAAAATTATCATTAAGAGTTTAAACAACCCAAAGAACCTTGTGATCAGTTCATGGTTAACGAAAATATTCATATTGTTAGTAGAACAAGGCTAATCCTATTATTTTGTAAATTTTACAAGCAACTTAAATGGAGTATTACATTGAAAACTATCTGATCGTTTTTTATTTGATATGTCACGCAAACAAGAGAATGGAGCTAGAAAATAAACTGACGCATCAAATGACTGTAATGTCAAAACTAAGTATGTCTATTTTGGCAGATTTTCAATAATGGTAATACTCACTATAAACTTGACTTACATAAATTATTTTAAATCGCCCATTAAAGTGTGCAAAATAATCCTTTTTAATGAGGTCAATTACAATAAAGGCTTAGACAAAATAAAATTTTCAACTGTCAACAGTGGCGTTGTCACTGTCACCTCTAAAGAATTTATTTAAAAAAAACATGATTACCCACTTTTGCTTAAAAATGTTTTTTTAATGTTATGTTGATTAGTAAGAGTAACAAATATTGTTTAAAATAAGCTTTAATATATGACGTTATTATAACACATAACTAAATTTTACCGAAAAGTTTCGTGAGGTATGCCTTTTTTCTTCTCGACACAATTCACTTGTTTATACTACCATTGATGATTTATTCTTCCAAAAAATAAATATTTGTATTTTCTGTCAAATTAAATAATGCCGATAAAATTACTCGTTACATAGAAATCCACAGTTTGAGCTTCAATATTGTTGTTTTTTCTATCCAAATAATAAAGATATACCAGCAACTTAATTGCGTTTTTTTTTTTAAATCTTCAGAATAGTTTGTACATACGTTATTCTTATTACTTAATCACATGAAATATACCTCAAATTAGACTTGCGCCGTT
The DNA here is from genome assembly GCA_963932185.1 of Troglohyphantes excavatus. NCBI lineage: Eukaryota > Metazoa > Arthropoda > Arachnida > Araneae > Linyphiidae > Troglohyphantes > Troglohyphantes excavatus. The sequence continues at coordinate 56,879,825 of OZ010671.1, read as the reverse complement.
CTCAAGCAAATATAATTTTATCATCAAAACTTACACATCTATAGATTTCAAAGTAAGCATATTTACATAATTTTTTTCCAAGTATTCATGGGTGTTCAGAATAAAGACACATTTTAAAACACGTTGAAACAGTAAAAACGGCTTATAAAAAGTCAACTTCAAAACAATCCTTTCGTTTTCATATTCTCCATATAGGGCAATAAAAAGTAACATGGCGACCTTCTGATACCCTTTCCTACAGCATAAAAAAAGCAACTTAACAAGTAAAGAAATCAGCAAAGAGAGCACCTTGCACCCTTCCTCTGAAAGTAGAACAAATTCTTCGCTCGGGACCTTGAAAAAGCAACCCTTTTACTTCCTCTACAAAAAAAGGGGTACGGAAAACATTTCCCTTTCCGTGCCTCTTTAAGGGACATACAGATTTAACCATTCGACGTTAGCATGTCCTTTTGACTTTCCACTGCCTTATGTGCGATGCGCAATAATAAACATATGATTTGGGGATTTTAATGTGAAGTTTTCACTTAGAAACGCGTATTTTATGGAATTCTCGTCAAGTTAATTAATGGTTCGTTTTCCAGTAGGTTTATCCAATCATTAACCTCAAAATAACATAATACGTAAGTGGGTTTTATACTGTTTTTGTTTTTGTACTTCTATATCTTAAGTGCACCGCAATTTCAGGTTTATAACTCATTTGAATGGTCAAATTGTAATATATATAGTACTTAATAAGTATGTAATAAACAATTATTTTATTTAAAAAAATCCTTAAAAATCCTTGCTGATTTTTATTTTCCATTCTTCATAATAAAGCTACATACTTTCAAATGACTGTCCTGAAAATTAGTGAATTGTTATTTACCACATATGTGCACTAATGCAACAAAATTTTATGTTGTTTTAAGGGGATAGGGTAGTTACAAATTTTAAAAAATCGGATATTTAGTTTATAGCGTATAGGGTTTATAATGTCATTACTTATCTTTTGACACTAAGTTTTTGATAAAATTCACATATTAAGTTATATAAAATTAAACCAATGTGGACACGCCCCTTTTTGGAAGCAGTCACTATTTGAAAATTTAATCACTTAAAATAAAGCCAATATATCGTGCACTCACTGATCCTAAATAGCTGAGGAATATTTGCATGGTAAAACCAAAAAATCCATTTAGAATTACCAGGGATTTTACGTTTACAGTTTTTTAAGAAGTGGTCCTTTTATTTGTTTTGATACACTTTTCTCAAAAAACATATTTGCAGTCAGCACGAAATTTTATGTTATATTAGTTTAAAATCTACATGTTAAACCTAAATTTTGGTTGTTTTACCACAATAAAAAATATATTTGTGAAACTATTAGACATATTTTTTAGTCCAAAACCAAAATTAAAATTAGGTTTAGTAGTTTAATTGCAATGTATTCTACATAAAATAAAAGTTGGTGATTGTATGTGGAACACTGTTTCAAAAAAGTGTGTCCTACGAACTTATTAACCTAAAATCTTACAGTCATAAAATTACTTTTTTCATGAAAAGTATACTAAATGCAGACAGTATTCTGATTGAATCTTGTTAAATATTGCTTCTTCCACATGTATACCAAACTTTTATTTCAATTTAACTAGTAGTATTATAGTTCCGTTGCACTACTTTTTATAAGCGCAAAAAATTCTCAATTTTTGTTCATCGCAAATTGCACGGTCTTCTTAAAACATCATACTAACTTGTTTTTACTACAATTTATTTTCTATTTTTACTTAATTTCTCCATTTGATGATTACATTTCAGGTTTCTTTGCATTTATAAGAATACAAAATGTTGAAGGGAATGTATCAATGTCTTTTTTTTCTTGATTTCAAGGTATATTATTTAATCCAAATTCCTTGCATTTTTTTTCTTTCACAACTGTTTATTTTCAATTTTAGTCTATAATAATATAAATGTTTAACATTTTCATTTTCGAAAAAATTCTATATTGTGTCTAACATAAGAGATTTTGAAAACTTTTCTGTGGGTTCTTGAATAAATGACTTCCAAGCATGAAAAGAATTACACAAATGAATTGTACTTCAAAGTTTACTATAGTAAGAATATATAACAACGACCATTACTACAATTATTTTTTTATATTCAAAATTTAAAAAGAATTCAGAATTATCTTCAAGCATACCAGCTAAATATTTTCAACAAAACATTTTCTCTATTTCCTTAATTTTAGGAATTCAAATACTTAAACGATTCTTAATAAATCGACACAAATGTAAGTTTAGAGTTTATTCATATAAAAATTTAAATCAAATGCAATGTTAATTATTTTAATTAATAATTAAAGCCTATATCCTGAAAACAAAATATAAGAAATCCGCAAGAAAAACTATATTTATTTTCTTAAATTAAATATTATATTTCAAATTCAAATTCTAAATCACCTAATTGTAACTTTTATATGACTTTTAACTAGCATAGTGTGGTCAGACTTTTTTAAGCAATGATCATTGTTTGGCTGTATCACATTTAGCTGTAATGGCATAATAAACATTTTCCCCAACTATTTCGCTTATATTTTAAACATTTCGCTTAGCTTTAATAGCAACAAAGTAATTAAATAATAGTAAAAGTAACAAATTATTGTGTGCAGTTAATCAGCCAACAACGGCCATCGCTCAGCAATTTGTGACTACTCTGTAGTTTCATATAAGTTATTGTCAATTTTATGACTTACTTAAGTGTCATGCGAACAATTTAAATTAAAAATTTATTCTTTGAGTAAAATATTTTTTATATATATATATATTGAATAAATTTATTTTATAATTCAAATAAATACTTGTAAATTAAGTATAATTTCTATAAACGTTTGTATGTTCATTCAATAATGCATCAAAGCTTTCTTATGATTTATAAGCTACAAGATAAAACGTTTTCATAAATAACTTTAGAGGAAAAAAGCTGCATACGTATATTTCCGTTACGTATACAAATGTAGATTTTAAAAGTATTGGGTCAGTTCGTTGAAATGTTTTTTTTAAAAATAAATATCGAATTACTCAATGTTAAACTTATGTTTTAATCTCCTTCTTTTTTTGTTAATTTAATTTACTTCATTAATTCAATACATTTTAGCAAAAAATTACATTTATGTGTTTAATACAGGAATAAATATAGATCTCAATAGTCAATATATTTATTTTTTAAGATTTAAAGGTTGTTAGTTGTTCTATTTTATTCAAGTTATTAATTTGATTTAAAAGTTTGTCCTAATAATTCCTTTTTATACAAGGAATTCCATAATTGCCACAGAGAATCCATTTTACCTCATCTATGAAAGATATTATCGTAGAAGGTTACCTTAGAAAAATAATTATTAAAAATATTTATAAATCTCAAAATTAAATAAGAATACACTATTATGTTTCCAATAAATAAATGAACAGTTTTGTTAAACAATTGCAATTTTCCAATTTTTTTTCCAATGGAAAATTGAACTTTGAACGTCAAAAAGAGTTTTAAGACCCATTTTCCCCCCACCTTACCCTACTTATTAACTCTATGCGTTTATACAAATTTTTTATGTTGTTTTTGTTAACAATGTTAAAAAAAAAAGTTATAAAAAATTATATTGATGATAATAACAATAATAATACTAATTTAGTTCAAATTTTAGCTATATGTATAACGATGACTACACCTCCTCTAAAGCTTATTAATATAAATTAACTGAAATATTTAAAAGTATAAATGATTTTATAATGACTTTTTTGTGTTATTTTTAAGGTTTCTCTTAAATATATGATTTTTTTTAAGTTATAGTATTTAGCTGTTATGTTATTACATAATTGCTTTTTGTAAAAACGATCGATAATAATATAATAATAGCTGCGTAATGGTTTCACCATAAAATAATTGCAACTTTATACAAAACATTAACAAAACATAACTTTTAAATGTTTTTAAAAGATTGGTACTCAGATTAAAAAATCGGCATTCGGCAATAAACCAGAACGATATAGCTTGTTAAAGATGTTGTATAGATATCTACTATTTAACCTTTAAGTGGTAACGTGCTGCCTCAGAGACCGCTAGCATATTTCTCTAGTATGAATCATTTACTGCACGTCTCCATTTGAGGGTTAAATATGTGCATATTATAGTAACCACTCATATTTTCCGATTTTAGTTACTTCATGTATTCGGATGTTCGAGGGTTGACAGTACCATTGAAGAGAAAAGTATAGGTCTTTAAAATATATAGAAACCATTTATTTTATTCATTAACGTTTTCACGTTTTCATTTATATGATAGATAGATATGTTGTTTTAAATGTTTAATTACAATTCATGTGCGATATTTACTAGTTTTTCCAAAGCGCATATATTTTTTTTTATAACTAGCTTTTAATTTTTGCTGTTTCTTTTGATCTACTATGTGAAAATATTGTTTTTGATCAAAGTTTTTTTTATTATTATTACTATTTGTGTTTGTTTCGAAGTCTTTTGGTATTTTTTGTTTGTAATTTAGGGTAATGTAAGACATTTTGAGCCATGAGATAATTTTTTTAAAAATTAAATATTAAATTACACATTGTGTTATACTTTTGTGTTGATCTCGTTATTTTTTTTTTTAAATTTACTTTGGTTAATGCAACACATTTTATTAAAAAATTATATTTCTGGATTGATTTCATTCATGTCCAACAGCCGATTTGTTTGTAAATTATACTAAAGTGGAGGAATTTGGTTCATTGGGTAATTTGGATTTTTTTAATTAAATATTAAATTACACATTGTGTTATACTTATGTGTTAATCTCGTTCGATTTTTAAAATTTACTTTGGTTAATGCAGTCAATTTATTAAAAAATTACACTTCTAGGTTGATTTCATTCAAGTCCAACAGCCGATTTGTTTGTAAATTGGGATTTTTTTTTAATTAAATATTAAATTACACATTGTGGTATACTTATATGTTAATCTCGTTCTTATTTTAAAATTTATTTGAGTTAATACAGTACATTTTATTAAAAAAATTACACTTCTGGATTGATTTATTCATCTTCAACTGGCGATTTGTTTGAGTATAGAAAAATACTTGCGATAGTTTAATGCCTAAAAACTTCTATATAACAACTAGAAAAGTTTAATTTTTAACGTTAATAATATATTTTGTAAAAAAAAACGTTTTACTACACAAAAAATTAGAATTTTTTTTTATTTATTTAGCTTTTTTTCAATGTTTTACGATGTGGATTTTTGAATTATTAATGCTAAAGAATAAGAAATTCGTAAAAAATTAAAGATCTTCGGCAAAAGTGCAATTTTTCTACAAAAGTATGAATTTCGAAGTTTATAAATGACAAGGATTAACATCAATATATTTAACGCTGTTTATACGTTAATATAATGAAGTTACATACGTTTTTCATGTAAACTATCAACAAAAGAACATATTTCGATTAAAAATATGTCGCCATTATTTGCTTGTTTTATTTGAAGTTTAATATGTTTTAAATTAAGTAAATAATCATCCGTGTCAATATATCTTAAATACATCATAGGTTCTTGAATCAAAACAAACCAATAATAATATTAGCAGGTGTTTTATTTCGATGGAAATAAATAATACAATAGTTGATTTTTACTGAATAGAAAATAACTAACCAAATTATCAAATAATCCAGTAATAATAAAATGTATCGGATTATTAAGGTTTAAAGGTTGTTATTTATTCAATTTTATTCAAGTTATTAGTCTGACTTAAAAGTTTTTTCTAATAATCCCTTTTCATACGAAAAATTCCATAATTCCGACTGGTGACTCCGTCTATTAATAGTAGTAGATTACCTCAGAAAACTAATTATTGGAAATTATTAAACCTCAGAATTAAATAAAAAATACACGCTTATGTTTCCAAAAAATAAATGAACGTTTTTGCAAAACAATTGTAATTTTTCAATTATTTTCCTGAAAGAAATTGGACTTTGAAAGTAAAAAAATTCAGACAGAAATTCCCCCACCTCACTTTAGTGTATTTATCTTCAAAAGTTTTTATTTTCTTCAAAGGTTAAACAAAGAAATTTAATTAAAAAATTCATTAAATCGTTCTTGTAATGTGAAATTTTGGTTTTATCAAAACTACTAAATATAATTACTCAAAAATATGTAAAATTTACTCATTTTTGAGTACACCCGATGCTTATCAAAACTTCGAATACATAAGTTTCATTTTTGAAAAAGACATGTGCTGAAAAATGAGTAAAAATGAATAAAAGAGCAGTTGCTTGCCTACATAGGCTGCCTTCATAAATCACTTTCAACAAATATCGACAATTACAACCAAGACTTACCGGGAATCGAACCCAGATCCTAAGGCACAGCAGTCCAATTTGAGTGCGTCATCGCCCATTTAAGATATAATTGTGCTCAAAGAAATACGAGTATGTTCAGGTACTCATTTTTAAGTAAATTTTTTTTACTGTAAACATGAAACATAGATTGTAGCTGCCTTGTTCAATTTAAGATTTTTAGGTATTGCACAAAAGTGGTTCTGAACTCTATTAAGTGGTTATTAGTTAAAGATTGATAGCTGTGAAATCCTTACAGAGAGGGCTAAAAGTTAAAATATAATTGTATGCATGCAATATTTGACACTGAATCATTATGGATAAAAGTATTTGAAATTAACTCATAATTCTTTCAAATGAGTCTTTATTTTGGATATCCACTAAAATAATACAGAAACATCTAAGAAAAGGTAAATGATTTATTATTTAATTAGAATTTCTTTGGGCAGGCAACATTTTTGATTATTTTATTCGAAAATAACTAATTTTCGAAATTGTGAAATAGAGGATAAGTAAAATGGGATATATATTGCAAAATGTATTGAATTTATATCTTAATTTTTATGTGGAAATATATTTGACATTTTACAAATTCATTTTTACGCAATAGTCGCAAAAATATAAAATTTTATTAGCCGCCCTTTTTCCTGTCCGAAAACCCCTCTGAAATATATTAACAACTTGATTCATACGGTTAGTCTAATTGAATTTAACATTTTCAAATAACAAAGCCCAATTTATTCTGCATTAAAAAGAAGGTTCAGATATTGTAAATAATGTCTATATTTTTGGCATTACCAAATTCCAAAGTTATATAAGTTACAATGTAAGTAGATCCCTTATTATTATAAAACTAGTTATCTTAGGTATTTATTACAACGTACGAAAAAACTGTAATAATAATTATTATTAGGAAGATATTCTAGATGAAATATTAAAATTAATATTTTATTTTGATATTAGGATATAATATTTTATAAATTTTGTCATTCTATATTTATATAGATAAAAGCATTGTATTTGGAATATAAAATATACAATTTAAAATGCTTACTAAAGTTAAAACAGTTATTTCATATTCAGATTTTGTTTTGTATATTTCGTTGGAAGCGATTAATAATTATTAAAAAAATTAACGCATTGTTAAAGCTAGATTGAAGCTAAAAAGGAATAATGTCGGTAAAGTATATATTAGATAATTTTCTATATTTGATCATCTTCTTAGAAGAAAAAGTTTAGGTTTTAGTTTCCCGTTAGAGGTAGCATTAATCATCCGGCGCAAAATACCACATTTCTAATACTTGATTTGTGCTACTCCCGAATACAAATATAATTAGAGATAACACTAAAAATTTGATTTTTTTTGGTTTCGTAATGCACAAAACTTGATAATGCACAAAACTTGATAATGCACAAAACTTGATAATGCACAAAACTTGATAATGCACAAAACTTGAGAACGAGGATATCGTGTGTTTGATGTGTAAAACTCATTCAGTCATTCACGGCTCACCTCAAAATATATTTTTTTTATAAAATACAGTAATGAGAAGGAATGTCAATCCATTGATGTTTATTTAATAAGTTGTTTATTGGTATGTTGTTTTAGATATCTAGCAATGCATGAAACATGGTACCACATGATACCACATTCTTTACTAACTTGTTAAGTTCTTATAAATAACTGAATTCGTTATCACTATTCATATATATTAATAACATATAATTGATGTAAATTGACTAAGTGAATTTTTTCACCAAGTCCACAAATGAGTAACCACAAGAATATGATTTTGGTATCAATAGTACTCTTCACAATGAGTTTCTGTTTATATAGATAACTTTTCTTTGAAGTAAGAAAGTTATTTATTTAGTAACTCTTCGAGGTTCAGTTATTTCATTCCAGAGGAAACATGTACTTTTTATTATTACGATTTTATCTAACTTTTTTGCTGTAAAAATCGAATCTTTCAACTTACTTTTATCCCTCTCAACCATTCAAATGTTACATCGACTTGAAAATTGACTTACTTACGTAACTTTGCTGACAAAGTGATTTTTATTCGTTGTAGATAATTACTTATTTTATTTTTTATCGGAAAATCGGGCAGCATCATGTATCAAACAGGTTTAACGTGGATGAAAACTATACTATGGTGACAGGATACAACTGTCTTTTAGTGTAATAGGTGTACAATATAATATAATTTTGATTAATTCTCCCAACTAGAATGTTATCAGTTTTCTAACTGTTATCTGGTATATATTTCTTGAAAAAAGAGTTTATGGATAAGTTTTTCCGAATTTTTAAAAAATAATTCTGGCCATTTGCAAATGTATGTTATATACTTTTATTATTATAAATAAGATTGTCAATTTCTCTTCTTCTGTTTATCTTCTTTGTGTTGTTACTAATAACTGAGTTTTCTTTCAAAAGAAAAGCGTAGTGTTTGTATTTATTGTGATGAAACGTTGAAAGAAAAGACAAAATTTTAAGAAGTTAATAACCTTAATTACATATAATTAAATATATTAGTAGATGGAGGGGAGGGGAAGAATAATTGACAGCACTTGGCATCGCTTAATTGAGATCTCAAAAAGTAACCTATACATGAGATAAAAACAAAATCAAATAGATAAAATCAATCAAATAGATCTTAAAGAACTAACCTTCCAACACCCTCTACTTTTCCCATGCAAAAAAAAAAATCCGGCAGTACCTCTCATCCTTTCTCCAAAAGTAGACCAAATACCACTCTTGAAAAACCTTGAAAAAAGACAACCCTTTCGCTTTCACCTCCAACGATTCTTTTTCACTTATTTATTTCAGTTCCTCTTCCCTTGTGGAAAAAAAAGGGTTGATAAAAAAAAAAAACCTACTTATTTCACCTTCTCCCCATACGATCGTCCCGCAGAAGTTAAACCAGGAAAGACATTCCACCCTTTTCAGCTGCGGATGTACCTGTTCGCTTTCGATTTTCAAGGCCGCCATCCCTAATTTTGGGGCATGACGGTAGTGCCCACCGATATCCTTCCGGCAGCCACAAATATCGTCTGCTGGGGTGTGAAAGGGTTTGAGGGGAGAGGGTATAAAAAATTTGTAGCGTGTTCTTTTGCCGTAGAGGGCATGCTATACAGTCGGATTTTTAAAGTTTTATTTTAAGTTTGTATTTGTACGTAAGACTTGTACTAAAAGTTGAAAGTTTATTATTCTAATTAATTTTTGCAATATTTTTGGCAATTAGGATAAATCACTCTACGATAAAATTCAATCTTGAAAGAATAGTTGGTTGGTTTGTTAGTTGAATTGACGTCGCACTACAGCTGATTGGTTTTGGTTTGGTTAAATAACGTCGCACTAAAGCTGCAACGTGGGCTATTGGCAATGGTTCTGGGTTTATTCAGAGGAAGATACCCGTAAACACTGCCTCATAATTTTGAACCCTGGTCAAACGACGAAGGTAACACCTGATCTGACAATAAACGCATGTTTTATAAAAATAAAATTTATGTATAAAGGTATATATATTGATAAAAAGGCTTTTTCTTATTGCCAAAGACAATAAGAAAAAGTACAAATAAATGTCGTGCATTCGGTGAAATATTTGTACTTTTAAACAAAACTATAATTTGTTTATTGCAATATAAATTATATTTTACATGATTTTTGTAAGTAAATTCTGTATACCAGAGAAAATGTAACTGACTCGTTGTTCGTTAACAAATGAAAAAAAAACCTGTAAAATATCAACATCTATGTTATACATATATATTTTAACTTTTCTATTAGTATAGGGTAAGTCTGATTTTCATCTAAAAATTTCGGTGCAGTGTTTCACTGCTTAAACTATTTTGAGGTACACTAAATGAAAAATTGTTGTTTTTATAATTGAAATACTTGATAAAAATTACATGAACTGATAATGCAACGGTAAGGAAAACTATTAAACAAGTTACTAAAAATGCATGGGATATTACAATAAAAGTGGCGTCGAAATCAAACATTCTAAAACGTAGAACTATATATATATTTAAATTTTATCTTTTATTTATTTCTATAAAACTTAATTCTTAATTTGGTTTAAATTGGCTGTAATATTTTTATGTGATCAGTGAAGGTTTCCAATTAAAGTAGAAAAATGTTTAATATATGTGAAAATAAAATTGAATGAAGCGTTTTCCGTGAATTTTTTATTGGAATTCAAGACAAAAAATATGTTTGACTTAAAACATATTGTAATAGATTATCCCTTTTTCCTTAAATTTGCTTATGAAGTTTTGGAAAAGGGACTTTTTATTATTGTTAAACCGATTTATTGTTAAATTTCCCTTTAGTTTCCGTTTGCTGTTTCTTCAATAAATATTGGATTTATATTTGCAATTTCTCTAACGAACCAATCTTAGTATTTTTTGAAAGAATTCATTTAAAGAAAGCTTTAAATTTTAAGTAACTATTTTAAAACAAATTATATTTAGGTTTTATATAAGTTGGAGCGTTAAAAGTAACTACTTTTTAAAAAATTCTCAAAGTAACTATAGTAAGAAAAATAATTTTTAATTCTTTAGACAACCCTACTTGTAAATTATTCAGGATATAAAATGTGGTAGGAAACACGCCGTATCAAAGTTTTTATCAAAGAAAAGAAGATACGTAAAAACAATAAGCTATTAATTTATATTTATAACTTATTAAAGTATGTCAACAAATAATAAAAAGTTTTATAAGTGAAATTGTACTTCTTTTATTGTAAAGAGGAGTATTGGGATTGTTTGATACATTTTTTAGAATTTTTTTATTTATTAAAAACCCTACACAATTATAGTTTTCCCCAGTTAAGTTTCTTAAGAATGTCGACAACTTTTTAAACCTGAAGGATTTTTAAAAGATACAAAAAAATCTTTTATTTTTCTGACGATTTTAACTTTAAAAAAAACTGGTTTTTGAAACGTTAACACGTGACTATTATAATGTTTTCAGAGTTTAAATGAGTATTAAATGTACAAGTGGGAGACCAAGAGTAATTAATCTTCTGATTGTGATGTTGTCTTTTCTTTGTACTTGCTGGGTAAATTTTTGTCCATATTCTGAGTAAACGCTGTTAATAATTAAAAATAATTATAAAATTAATTTCGAAATTTTTTCTTCGCTTCATTTTTATGTTTAAACAATACTGAAACGTATACATGCTCAGAAAGCGAGGGGACTTCCTTGGTTATTTATAAAAAAAGGAGTCTCCAATCCTATTTCAGTTTTAGCTATAGGTCCGTTGCATAATGCTAATTGAAATCTGCTGGAATAGATTATTATCATGATATCATCCTCTGTAGAATATCAAAATATTTATATAATAATTAAATAGGATGGTTCACACCTCGTATGGTCAAACACCCGTAGTCTGTCATGTAGTACCAACAAAGTGAAGGGTATTATTATTTATATGCATTTGTAATTTTTGCTAACACACAAGTAATTACATTTTTTTCTAGAAACTTACATTTCTTGAGTTAATGTGTCGCGGTGTTAAGAAGACGGTAGAAATTATATCTACCAGCAGTAGTGGGTTTGTACCTGTTCGTTTGAATGTCAAGGTGCCCCTACGCTCCCTAGGCCCCCACCACATCCTTCCGGAAGTCTCCAGCAATCGTCAAATAAATATCGTCTGCGTCTGCCTCCTCGTGAAAGGGTTTAGGGGGTAGATATTTTAGACACGCGTCTCTTCTTTTTAGAGGGCACGCCGAGTTTTGTTGGTATATTTCATTTGGGGTGCGAATTTACTGTGTGCGGTTATCTAAATATCTGGAATGTACACGTGAGTACTGGTGTGAGTTCGTAAATTATTGTATATAATTCTTTCATGATTTCAAATAATGTTTTAAAAATTGAAAGAGAAAAGCAGTTTTTTAATTAATGTTTTGTTTTATTTGAGTATTTGTCACTTTTGGAGAGAAAATTTGATTTGTCTTAATGTTTATGAGAATTGCGTTGTTAATTCAAGTTGACCTGAATACGTATATATTTGTTAATACTATAGTAGTTGTAAAAATAATATAACTAACTTATATATTTAAAAAATAAGTAGACGCATTATTATCCCCTCTACAGGCTCGGAGTCTGGTTTACCGGACATCAACATTCGATCTCTACACTTTACCAATTAGTTAAAGAATTTTTTTAATTTTTGTATTAATTGATTATCTCCTTCCTATAGTATAATCTTTTATAAAGTTTTTTTTAGTTTAGAATATATAATCTCTGAGATTTTTGAATAAGTATTGAAAAAATTGAAACTAAAATAGAAAACTTTGAGATTTTTTTTTAATTAAATTTTTAAAAATTTTGATTCAAGTTTTCTAAAATTTTATAGTAGTTATCTTTATTACCACAGATGATCAGAATTTAAAGGAAAATAACTCAAATATTTCAAAATTCCGACTGAAGGGGTTAAAAAAAAGCCCTGGAAGGTGTCTATGTTTGTTCGCGCTATTTTCAGAAACTAATCCAATTTTGATGAAACTTGGTAAAATAATAGTTCCAACACGGAAAAATACTTCCACGTCATATTTGAAGATGAGTTATAACTAAAAAATAATTTCCTTACTCATTTTACCAACTGTGTTATAAGAGTAAAATTTTGTTCGCGCTATTCACAGCATCTATTCGATAACATCTATTACATCTATTAATGAAATCTGGCGAGTTTAAAATAGCTAGATAGAAGGATTTCTGCTTTGTTATTTGCTAATATGTTAAAATAGAACTCACTTCTGTTCCTCAAACTTTAAATGATATAGGGCGATCCCATCGTGATCCCATCTCTTAGATTGTTCATGAAAATTCAGTTTTTTTTTCAAGATAAAAGGCAAATAAAAAAACTATTATTATTTTTTTTGCATTTAATTAAGGTATAGGCTTATTTATTTCTGCGATGTGTCGTTTTAATTAACTTCTCGCAAAGACCGTGTATTTTTGCTAATATTGAACTAAAAAGTTTTAAGATTTTTTTTAAGAGCCTAACTTTTTTAATATAAAATGTTTCTTTTTTTTACTAAATATGTATGAAAATAAAAATAAATAAATTTAATTTAATTATTGGTTTAAAGAAGATTTCGTTATATAATCTTACTATAACTTCTTTCTTTCGAATGAACAATAAAACAAATTTTATTTCAATGTGCGCTCAGACCATTATGAGAATGTTTTTTAGAAAGTATGCACCTAAAATTTACAAAAGTGAATTTAAATTTAATTTTAAAAAACCGCGTTTAAAATATAACTTAATTAGAAAAAAAAATTAATTAACTTTCTTTTTAATATAAACTTTTGTGTTGTATTTACCGACCTATTTAAATATTTAAAATATTATATATATGCAATGAAAACCTTTCTCTCAGTTTTCGGAAAAGTTGTTAGGATTTTTACTAATACTTATTACTTATAAATACTAAAATAATATATTATAATTTGTAAATAAATAAGCTTAAATATTATATAACAACCAATAATTGTGAGCCTACCACATTATGATTTCGCCACTGACAAAGATATGGTGGTGGTGGCGACGGGGGGGGGGGGGGGGGGGTATGGGGGGAAGGGAATTAAACAACCCCCCAAACAAATATCTTGTATGAAAATTGTTGAGGCTAGTATAAGCTTTTATATTTTTTTAATATTGTGCACATGATTTGTTAAGTGTTATGTTAACCCTATTTGTATTCTTTTATACATTGTGTATGATTTAAAAATCATATGATTAAAAAATGATAAAAAAAAACACATATCAAATAATTTTATTTAGCCTAAAAGCTATTGTAAAATTTGGATGTTACTGTTAGAGACAAAATTTTATTTAGAATTTACAGAGCTGAGTTATACAAAAGGCAATTTAAAAAAAAAAAATTAATTAATAAGAATTAGAAGCCAATAAGCAATTTATTGTAACATCTGTTTATATAGCTAAAAGTCATAATATTTTGGGCCAGAATTTCAATAATAAAATTGTTATAATTTAATATAAAAAAGTTGAAAAATAATTTAAGATAAAATAAATAAAAATAGTGTTTAATATGTTAATATTAAAAAAATACTGTTATTATTTCCTCTCTTGTATCCATGAAGTTATCACATTTATTTTTTATTTATTTTTTATATAACACGGTTATTTGTTTAATATAATAGTCATTTTGTTTTTGCCCAGTGAAAATTTGTATATAGTTTTTGTTTTAATATAAATATTATTTCAAATTAGTGTCAGAAACATCCGGTATAGACATTAGTGCAAAACTATTTTAAGTAATAACAAGAGTTGAGTAATACATACTCTGAGATATTAAAATATTATGACCAAATTCTATAAGCTTCCACTGCCCATATTCCATACGATAAATTACACGGCAATTAGTGCATTTGGATATGCTTTGAGAAAATTCTTAATTAAAATCTGATGTAATTTGCTGCACTATTGACTTTCGGTTGTCCCTTACAAACTGGAAATTTTTCTTTCCGCTCGAGCATTCGGTAGCCGTTGACGATCACAAGAAGCGCGTAGTCTTTAATCGCTTTCACTACATCTGCTCTTGAATATTTCACAAATACAGATGTTTTCTCTATGACTCCAAGTACCCACAATCATACAAAGTTCAATATCAGTCAAATCTAGTTTTTTAACAATATTTGCTCAAACAAAACTTCGCTTCTACTAACGTTCCTAGCAAGCACTTTCCTCAACTTTTTTTAATTATCTCTCTCCCTATGGCCAAAACAGTGTGACATCATAGCTTATTTACTTGAAAATATGAGGTGTGGTCATAATATTATATCCATTCAGTGTATGTTAAGAAATAGGTAACATAAATTAATAAAATGTTCATGTAACTATCCTAAAATTAGGATATAAGTTATAGACATATAATTATGTATTAGGTGTTTATGTATAGGTTATAATTAAGTAATAGGTACATTTTAACTTCAATATTTTTTTTTTCTACACAACTGAAACCTCACTATAAATATGAAGGCAGAAAGATCAGTTGTTTTTATGGAAGATTACTGTCTTTAATCTTATAAATTTTTGTATGGATTACATTTGCTTGATCTACAAGAAAAAAACTTAAAAGTATTTTAATCGTAAAATATTTTCTATGGATTATTCAATAGAATGAGCTTGTCTGTGAATTAAATTTTTACAAAATAAACCTCTATTAAATCTCTACGCTCTACGCTAATTAAATTTGGTGTACTTATTTAGAGTATTTTTTCTCTTCACAATACACCACCAAGTTTGGCGTTCAATGAATAACATTTAACACATTTTCTTTAAAGTTATATTGGCAACATATTTTTAAATGTTATTAAGATTGATTTCATGTAAATTTCGAATATAAGGTTAAAAGAAAAAATTCAGAATTTGTAGAAAATTCCTCTCTAAACATTGAACAAAAACATCTAAAACCTCAGTTGGAGAAGAATTCACCCGGTAGTATTAGAATAAAGCTTAGACAGTAAAATTTTGATTTTTTTTCTGTGATTGTCAAAAAGAGAAATATAAAAAAAAGAGTCCAATTTGCGTGGGAGTTGTGTAGAATAATAGAAATATTTATTTATAGTTATGTAATGTTTATTTAATATTTTTTAATTGTTTTTCCTAAACATTTTGAACAAAAATACATTAAAATCACAGACAACATTGTTAAAAATAGGTACTCAAAAATAAGTAAACTGTAATCATTTGTGTGAAAATTCGATGATTATCATAGACCGAATACATAAGTTTCATTATTACAAAAAGATATGTACTCAAAAATGATAAAAATGAATAAAAAGAGCAGTTGCTTAGCTACATAGACTGCCTTCATATAATATAATTATTCTTCAATAAATAACAACAATTACAACTAATACTTACAGGGAATTGAACTCAGATTCTCAGGTACCGCAGTCCAGTGCCTTATCCTCTGTACTACTAAGGCGACGTAAAGAAGTTATAAACAGAATGCATATTAAATAGGTGTGCCAAAAGAATGGGAAGTAAGATAATTGAGTTGTAATAACTCAGTTTCCATTTAAGCAATCGACATCAAATAACGTAGAAAACCATCTTCTGAACAATTATTTTAAGTTTGTCAGGTAGCTTTATTAAAATGGCTTAAACAGAAGCTGAAATTAGCAATATTAAATCACACTGCTCATTTTCGAGAAAGTACGAGAACTTAAATTTGAGTATGTCATCGATCATTTACGATGCAATGGTCCTCAAAGAAAAATAATTATATTCAGATACTCATTTTTAAGTACCTTTTTTTTACAGTGAAAATGCAGCGGGGTATTCAAATTTGTGGGGGCTTAGAGGTCTATAAACTTAAAGCGGCAAAATTGGAAGACGGAATTTTTTTTTCAAATATTGATATAAAAATAATATCAATAAATTTCGAAAATATTTTTTTAAATGATAAAAATTTATTTACCGATTCAGAGCATTTTTTCTTTGTTTTTAAAGTTTGAAATTTTTTATAAGAAAAATGCTCTATAAAAAGGAATATTTATATATTTTTTTCATAAAAGTTGAGACTTAATTGAATTAGAACTTAAAACTATATAACAACAAAATTATGGTCACATTTTGACCTTTACTTTCTAGAAAAAGGTGACGGTAATTTGTTGTATAGCCATTAGGCAGCATATTTACAAATCCGTCACCTAAACCGTTGTTTCTGAGATGCAATGATGCAAATACTAAAATTGGTATTTTCAGTTTTTGATAAATACTACTTGATAGATTTGTAGCATATACTGACCAAGTAGCTATATGCTCCGGCTAAACGGCTGCTGTGACATCCCATTGTTTATATCGTTATATAATAAGCTAATTTGTCAACTTGTTCAAACTCTTTTGTGGATTCGCTGGAACCATATTAGGCGTTATCCATTCGTCAATTAATATTGTAGCCAGATTATATTAGTATTTTTATGCTAAAATTGCCAAATTTCTATCTAAATTGGATCAACATGGCAAATGTTAAACAGCATTAAGAAAATCTCAAAACTTTAAAAAAAGGTAATATTGTAAATAAGACAGTGTTTGGTGAACGACATAATATTTTCTGTTAAATAAAAAGTAGGAAAACAAATAGTTATATGTAAATTAATATACAATAGAATGACCATAGTTAAAATCCTTATAAATGGAAGGTCCCCTATGTGTGTGATTTGTGTATAATCTTTACTTAAAATGTATACGGTAGAAAAAAATAATCATAAAAAATGTTTTTATTCTTTTCTTTATTTTATACACGATATTGTCACTGGAATAACGTAGTACCGTGTTTTAATAATGTCTTTATATTAACTAACAATAAAGTCTCATCAAAATTCTTTCTTTGGTTAGTGCGTGATTGAGGTACAAATATAAACAAACATATATTATTTTGAAAACCACTTTTAAACTGTCAAAATTTTACTCTTAAAAAATTTATTAAAAAATACTATTTGTAAAATAACAACCTCTGTTTTAGTAGTTAATATAGGAATTTTTCGATTTAACTTTAATAAAAATTTATATAGCAGTAATTTATTTAGTTGTTTAGTTTTAGTAACATCTATGAGAAACATTTTTATAAATGCTATTTTAAAACAGCTTAATTTTAGATTTTTGTTTTAAATAACCATATCTAAAAAATTAAATTTACAATGACTACCAAAAATCATGGAATACTTATAAACATAATTAGATGCATAATTATACCATGAAAATTTGTTAAAAACAAAGTATTATTAACTGATTGATATTTTTTTAATATTTTAAGGAAACACTTTTTTATTTGAAATTCTTTATATATGGAGCTGAAATCAAACTACAAAGTGATGAAAAGTGAAACACTTAAATGTGATAACGATTATATCTTGTAATATTTTTTTTTAAACAATTAAAATATTTATTTAGTAGTATTTTGAAGAATACATTTGATGCACTTTGGAAATGATTTTATATTTCAAGTGGTTTTGTAGCACAGTGATGCTTCAAGTACAAAGTCACATGAACACCATGAATTGTAATCTCAAAGTTCAGCAAGATTGATCAATTTTAATGCCGGACAACAAATTTAAAATATACATCCAGCTGTTTATTGTATTTTACTAAAATAGCAAATATCAACTTATTCTTTGAAAAGATAAATATTAATATTTATTTCCCCAATATTTTTTTACTAGTTATAGTGCATGAAAAATCTACGAATGAATTACAATATTTTTGGAAAAACCTTTAAGCAATTAAATGTAAATATTGAATTTTTTAATGTTTGGTTATTGTATTAGAAAAAGTGTGAAGTAAAATTTCTTTTAATTATATTTATATCATCATGATCAGTATTAGCCCCATAGCGCTTTATTGACCCTGGCCATTTTCAAGAGCTTTTTACATCCTTTTCTGTCTCTGGCATTATTGTTTCAGTTCCTGAGCTTCAAGATCAAAATTGGCATCGACGTTGTCCATACATCGTATTATAGGGCAATATCTAGGTCGACTACCCATTGGTCCGGCAAGCACTATTTTTTAAATTTCGTTGAGGTGTTTAAATTTTTTTTAATGTTTGCTTACTTTTCTTTTAATTCCACTATGTAACTTGAATGACTAAATATACACAACCAAATCTATCATATATTACAATCACCACAAGGCTTAAATTTTCTATATAGTTGACATTGGTTAAACTCAAGAATATATTTGCTTTTTACAATCACGCTCCATTCATATGATAAATGTGATATTTTTAAACAGGAACTATAATGTAAATCGCTTCATGATTTACAGTCAGCGTTCCAATGAAATGCTATCTCAAGAAAATGCTATCTTAATTAATGCTCCTCACAACGACGTTATTATTTAAAATAAATTATAAATTTACTTAAAGCATATCAATAATGGGTTTAGTTTTTTTTTTACAAATTGCAAATATTATGTGTATTTATAGGGTTAGAAACAGTTACAAAATTCCTAAAGTAGTTTCAAGTATACATAGAATATGATTTATAGAATATGAAGCACCTTTTTTTGCTGAATTAGCAAAGACTTTTTTTTAAAACAAGTGTAGTCACCATTTTTTTTTAATAATTTGAAAACCAACTGCTAGAATTAAATAAACTGCGACTTTTATCTGATCATCATTTTCATAAACATAAATATTCAACAATTTGTATTATTAATTTCTCGTTGAGCAAGCGTTTTATCTATTTGAAATTTTTTTTCTAGCTTTATAATTGTTATTTCAAAGTTCATCGCATTCTAAAAATATTTTTTTAATAAATTAATGAAGTCACGATATTAGTTAAAAATAGATTTTAGAGAAAAAATTCAATATGCTATTTTATTATTTTAACATATTTACTTTGTTATAAAATTAAAGTGTTACATTATTTTGAGGGATCATGATAGTTAGGTCAATGTAAATATGTACCTAAACGATTGAACAAATGTTTGGAATAAATCAGTTGTAAAATGCATTTACTTAGGATTGCATAAACAATCTTAGGTATCACAATTTGTTAATAATTTAAATATGGTAAAATAATATATTGTAATAAAAATGTTACGTTGACGTCTAGAAATTATTTTAACTAAAAAATATTTTTTTTTCCAAAATTATTTGAAAAACTGTTTCTGTCGCTGACATATTTCTATATATTCATTGTATTTTTAATATTTATAAATATAACTATTAAAAATAACAAAGTTGTTAATTATATTTATTTTCACTACTTGATCAATAAAATAAAAAGGCAAAATTATAAATGTATCCACCTTTTGAAATTGATATCAAATTTTTTTTATTTTGTTAATGTTTATTAAAAGTTAAGTGGATGTAGAAAAGGAGTTATTCAAAATATTTCTTACATTATACAATGTGATTTTGACATTTGCATTAGTTTAAATCATAAAAAAAATCACTAGTACTCTTTAAATATGAAGGTTAAATGCATAAAATAATGAAAGACAATAATAATTGAAAGAAGATATACTGTTTTACGACTTTTGAAATGTTTTAAAATTAACATCTGTAAAAATCTTACTGCTTTATTGGCTGTCTAGATCTTTATTATAAACTAGCTGAAATACCCGACGTTGAACGGGTTTTACGCAGAGTGTTGGCATATTTCTTCATCTTGGCGCCACCTGGCGGTTTCAGTAATAAGTCATTTCTGCGGGAAAAAGGGGATAGGAGTAATTTTTCGAAATCTCATATAGACCTGCAACTTGCTATAAAGATCAAGTGTGAAAATTTCATCAAGTTCGGAATAAAACTGTAGATTTTTATACAAAACAAACCCACAGACACTCTTCTTTATGTATATATGTTACCGTTAAAGTATATAATGCAGTTATTTCATAGAATACCTAGTTATTCCATGAAATAACTGATCGTGTCCGTTAAAGTGTGTAATATGTTATTAATTTGACACTTTAACTAGTTATTCTATGAAATAACTAGGTATTCTATAAATTAACTAATGAGAGACAGTTAAAGTGTAAAATAAACAATTTACCTAAAATGAAATTAAACTAATGATAGACAATTAAAATGAAAAAGAAGCAATTTATCTAATTTATGCAGCGTATAAATGGTATTTATGGAAACGTACCATAAAATCATTTGTTACAACAAGGATTACTAAAATGACACTTGGAATTACAAAGACCATTATTTCTAAAACAAAAACATTTTTTGTTGACACTCTGGGTTTTACACGAACATTTTTTAAATCCCTGAACAGTACCTAAACTTTGAGCTGCAGCAACGGACGGTAAAACCCCACAGAGGCTTCAGAATGAGATTTATCCGACATTAATTTAATTTATTTTACACTTTAACGGGCTGCAGATCGTTATTCTATGAAATAACTAGTTAAACCATGAAATACAAGAGAGTTTAACGGACACGATCAGTTATTTCATGGAATAACTAGGTATTCTATGAAATAACGGATTTCATACTTTAACGGTAACATATAGATTAAATGCATATAATGTTTCTTCTCTTAAAGTATAGTTTAAGTACGTAGCTCCTCATATAATTAGTTAAACATAATATTAGTGTTGATAATTTTATGGTGTATATATCATTAGTGTTGGGGCTTTGATAAGGTGTAGATAATTATTATTGCCGTTTGATAGCGTTAAATGTTGAATTAAATTTTAGAACTTAGAGTGTTACAATACTTAACTAATTTTTTTATTAAAATTCGTAAATTTATATCATGATATTGAGATTGATTAAAAAATCACTGACAATGTAACTGATTTAACTTTTATTACGCTTGCAACAGATTAATAACCTCATGCGATTTAGTTTTGGAGCTTCTATTAACAAAACAGAGATTGGTTTAGAATCGAGCACCAAATTTCGACCTGCACTTTATTTAATAATAAAATAAATCTAATATAAAAGATTCTGACTTTCGAGGAAAAAACTTAAATGAAGAAGTTTTACTGTACTTTAAATTTAATTTCAAAAGTGTTACTTTTTTTTAACAGATCTAATTGTAATATTGTAAGGAGATAACTTTTTACACGCATAATAAAATCTTTAAAATAAAATTAGTTTTAATACTGTTAAAGACAAGGCATTTGTAATATCGGTAACTATTTAAATTCCTTGATAAAATTTTTACTTATAACTTATATCTTTACTTATTGAGGTATAACCAATGAAATAATGCTTTTTAAGTTTCCAAAAGTGTGAAAGGTTTATTTACACAGACTTTTTGTTTCATTAATATATATTCATGTCATTTAATTTAATAGTTTTCATGCCGCAAGCCTTTTTTTTATATGAAAATCTTTAATTTTTTCTAAATATAAATCGTTCATAGTTGTCTAAAAATATTTTTATCAATCGAACAGAATGATTATTGTTTTCACACAAAAATCAAAACTTTAGAACTAAATTATTATAGGCATCCGTATGGTATGATAATTTTTTTACTACAAAATGCAATTTTTTTTTACCTTTCTAGGTATTTAAAAATAAAATTCAACAACATTTGGATGTTAAAACTTTAAAAAAAATTTATACGAATTGTGTTTATATGCATAGTAGTCTAGCTATTAACCATGCAGATAATATAATATATTAAAAGTAATATTTTATTTTTTTAATTTAACGACTATGTATTATAGTGCACTAATAATAAGCAGCATGGTATAAAGTTCACAAGTTGCTCGTTTAATTAGAAACGTGTTTGTGTACACATATCAATGCTTATTTTGTAACAGAGCAATGCTTATTTTCTGACAGAGCAATGCTTATTTTGTGACAGAGCAATGCTTATTTTGGGACCGAGAAATTCTTATTTTGGGACAAAGAAATGCTTATTTTTGGACAGAGAAATGTTTTTATTATGACAGAGCTATGATTATTTTCTGACATAGCAATGCTTATTTTGCGATAGAACAAATCTTATTTTGAAACTTATTTTTGGACAGAGAAATTCTTATTTTAGGAGAGATAATTGTTTAGTTTGGGACAGAAAAATCCTTATATTAATAGAAATAAATGCTTATTTTGGGAGAGAGAAATGCTTAATTTGGAACTCTATGCCCCAATGCTTATTTTGGGGACAGAGGAATGCTTCTATTATGACAGAGCAATTATAATTGCGGGACAAATAAATGTTTATTTTGTGACAAAACAATGCTTATCTCGTGGCAGAGCAATGATTATTTTGAGGCAGATAAAGGTATATTTTGTGACAAAGAAATGCTTATTTTGGGATAAAGAAATTATGACAGAGCAATTCTTATATTGGGAAAGGTCCATGCAATGTGATGATGATGGAGCAATGTTTATTTTGTGACAAGCAATGTTTATTTTGTGATAGAGCAATACTTATTATGTAACAGAGCAATGCTTATTTTGCGACAGAGTAATGCTTATTTTTTTTGCTCAAATTTAAAAAAACGAGTACATTGAATTATTCTTGCGATATTTTTCAATATAAATATATAATTCAATATCTTCAATACATAAATAGTAATAATTAGATTCATAGGTTACGATATAACATTACTTTTCTTAGCATTTTCCTGTCCTTTTTCTTTATGTAATGATTGTTTGATATCAAAACGATACTTTCTTGTAAAATGTAGAATATAGTTTTTTATGCTGCTAAAACATTTCACAGAAAAGTTCTCTATTAGTGATATACATAAATTTATAATTTATTAAATAATATAGTAATTTAGAGAGAGTTTATATTATTTAAAAACTAGAATTCCAGTAAACAACCTCTAAATTTGGATTTTATTTTTATTTTTCATCCAATCATTTTATTTTGAATTTTAAAGAATAGTAAGTGAAAAAAAATTACAAGAGTATGTTTGTTTATCGTGAGTTTATAATACCATTAGGTTGTTATTTTAAGGGCATTTTAAATATTTTATCATACCATTTTTCTTTCAATCTTGAAAAAAATATATTTAACTTTAATCACCCATTAGATTGTAGTTGATTTTTTAAATACAATAAAATAATATGCCTTAATCTTTATTAGAAAGCATTTTGTAATATAAATGAATCGTTATCGTAAAAATAATTTTGTTCAGTATCCCTGAGGCATATGCTTGTCATTACATAAGTTATTAAATTCATAATATATATTAAAAAAGCAACTAGAATTGATTCATCCAAACAGTAAATTAAAAAAACTTATAATGTTTTCTTGATATGGTATATGCCTGTTTAAAAATCCGTATATAAAATTAAATTAAACCACACATTTATTAATCAGAGTTCGGAGTAAAATAATTTGATCAGATACCTTTTAACTGCACAAACATGAAATATAACATATCTATGCGGTTTAAAAACACTTTAACTTTGGAATTAAATATATGTAATAGTAATTATAAATAACGATGGATTTCATATATATTTCTTTTAATATAATTTTCATCGCATTTTAAGTATCATTCCAATGTCATTAACAAAAAAAAACATCTCCTCCAAAGCGAATGTTCCACTTTTCTCAATAACACTAATAAATGCATTAGATTAAAAACATAATTTGATTTGCTTAAACTTTTAATGGTGTATGTATTTTCATGAAACCTACTTTAGCCAATCAGTTAAATTTACTTTTAGCAGTTTAAGAAAATAATATTTTATTATTAATTAATAGAAAGTAATCTTGTTTATATGATATTGAAAAAAGAAAATATCACAACATAGAATACGTTTGTCTGTCAAATGTAAGAATCAACCATCATAACAGGTTTCGCATATAATTTAACTGATGTTTACTTGAGAACATCAATTAAAGACTTAATAAAATAAATATAATTGATAAAAATATTTTTCACGTTTTAGAAGTATTAGAACTTTATCTAAATTTCATTATTTAAAAATTTATTTTCTCGTTAATGTACATTGGATATTTTTATTAGTTTACCATGAACAGATGTATTTCGATGACTCCATAGTAGTAAATTATTTAAAATCTTTCTCAATCAATCTAATTGAAAAGTCTCTTTGAAAAGTCTGAGTCTGCGACTTCATTGGATATCTTGAACTGGTTCCGGCAGAAATATCTGAAATATACAGATGCAGCTATTTTTTACGATATATCTGTGACATAAAAATTACAAAATTGGTGACTCTATGACATTTTCATACCGTTTGCAAGGCCCAGGCCAGGTTGCCCAGGCCTCATATCTATTTAGGTTAAAATTGTTCCAATATTTTAGGTTACACCTATTAAATGACTGGTCGCCTTCCGTCGACAGAAGACAAAGTTGACCGTTGTGCAAAATGGTGGGTCGTGAAATCATAAACATTATCCCATTTCATTTGAACATCTTTACTCTTTAGTGTTAGTAAATCGAGTTGAAAGGAAGGATATAATAGTGTTATATGTAAAATATTAGCGTCACTCGTCGAGCTAATTAAACTGAAAAGTAATAGACTTTAACTGTAACCGATTTTTCTTGAAATGAACAGATTTTTTATAATTATAGCACAAACATTTATAATTTTGTAATTATTACTTTTTTACCTTTAAAACATTAAATTTTCTCCATAGTAAAATTAGTTATATTATTAAGAAAATATGATTCAAGCAGCTGAAAACACATACGTATTCCTTAGATTTTACAGAATTTTAAAAAATGACGCCATCTTGTAAGTCTTTCTGTTTAAATTTTTTTTTCTGTTAGTTTTGTTTAATTTTCCTTGCAAAGCCAAAAATATTATTTGTTTTGTCAAAGAAACTTGGAAATACATATTTTTTTATAACGCCAATCTAAACAGTAAAGGATACATTTGGGTGTTTTGCCTGCAAATTTAATTTGTCGGTAGAACACAATTGCTGGCGAGCGTTCTTCTGTGTATTATTTCAGAAATCAGATTGTGAATTTGACAATTTGGACAATTTGAAGAAATTATTCTTTATCTTTAATTTAATGTTGTAAGTCAGTGATTCAAATAACCATTTTATTAATAAGTTGTTTCTGAACTATTTTTAACCAACAAAATATCAACGCCAACCCAGACGCCAATAAAGAAACAGTTCATTAATTCAACCTACATGTTCCAAAATCCATGTTTACTGTTTTGGAGAAAATCGAAAGTTACTTTATAGATAATTCTTCCTTTTTTCTCATCTTAATTCTTGTTGATATGGCTTGTACACAACATCACAATTCACAACAGAAAATTTGATAAATAAATAAAGTAAACGTAAAAGTTCTATTAAATATTTTATTTTAGAGAAACTTTTGGTATAACACAAAGAATAAGAACGGTTTTGGAAAAGCAATAAAGGATAAGACAAGTTTTGAAATAACGTTATAGGACCACCATTTTTTTCATTCATTTTTCACAAACAGCTAAATTATTTCTAAATGTAAAAAAAAATGGTAATAAAAAAATATGATTTTGATTTTGTTACCTTAAACACATATACCTGTGTACTCTTCTTCTTTTACATTAAGTTGTTCTTCATTTTCTTTAAAAACTAAATTTTTCAGTACACGGTTCTAGTAAATTGTATCTTTATAAGATTTCAAAGTAGAATATTCTCGCCAAACAGCACCAAATCAGTTTTTTAGAAAGGCAGTCAATGTCATGCAACTCTTTTGGTTTTACAATGAGTTGCCATTATTCTATATCCATTCGTTTCATCATTAAGAATTATTTTCCTATTCTTTTAAACTAACCTAAATTTGATTGGTAATGTACTTTACTTTAATTATTACTCTGTCAGATCTAGTTTTCTTAAAAAAAATTCGTTTACACCCAGTGCCTGATCACCGAATATAAAGTTTGATTTGATGTTCCAGGTGTGTTTAAGAGCAATAGAGCCAACATTTAAAGGTGGGCCTCCCTTACTTCAATGTCTTAATCGGGCCCTGTTCACACAGTTATAATTTAAAATACTACTGTTCCGGTTGATTTTTTTTATTAACAGAATATATCCATCCAAACAACACCTTTACTTCTACCTAAGTTGTAAAGTGTACTAGTATCCGAAAAGATGTCCATATATTCTTCTAGACAATTGATGGTAACTATTCTTTTAATCACCTTTTCAAATGCAGCGCAACTTCCTGACCGGAGGTAGGAAATCATTTACGACCACCACAAATATTAAATAAATTATCGAAGCGATATTTTTTCTTCCGGAATTTCGGTATATATCGAAACATCGCCCAAGCCTACTCGTGACAATTTTCTGGTTTAATATTCCCAAAACAGAGCCCCAAATAATTTTGCATTAATTATTAAAATATTTTGCAAGCTGAAAAGTGGGCTCATTACAAATACAAGTCATTTTCCTTCGCTTACTGTATTCTGTATACAGATACTATTACCCCAATACATCATCGTAAATGCCAAGGAAATATTAAATAGTTTTATACATCTATTTCAAATGAGATAATACGTAATTCTTAATTTCGTTGAGATGGCTTCCTCTACAAGAACATCCCGAACGGAAAGCACTGACGAAAGACGGAAACCGCATCCAACCGCAATCAGATCAATCACATCGCATCGGAATCGCCAAATCACGATTTGTCCTGAAGGGACTTGAAGAGGTCCCCCCCCCCCTTTTTCTGATCTCATAATTCCAACACTCCCCCCCCCCCCCCCCCCCATCCCCCTGCAGCAATTCCTCAAGCAAAAGGCAAAACACACCGAAATCGATAATAATGACTTCTCATGCAGGTCCGAATCGCCGGATCAATCACAATTATTTGGAGATCTTTCTTGGTTCTGGTAGGAGTTGGCGACATTCGGATTGCACAATCGTCATGGAGCGTCGGTGCAGAGCGCTATTAGGGTACGTGGAACAAGGCACTGGGCGATGACACTCCCATTGTTCAAAGCTCAATGAGGAATTAATAGGGCTGTTGGCTGGGTTTATTTTGGGAACGCCGTCCTGTCGTCCTCTTGAGGGTCGATAAAGGTGCAGGAGGCTTAATTGTATGTGGAAAGTGAAATTGATGTTTTGAGTTGGCGACAATTGCGATGATTGTGTCTGACTCGGAAACACCTAAAAATCACCCGACTTCATCCCATTTTTGTACACGTATTTTAGAAATAATTTTTTTTTTAAATATTTCATAAAAACACTTAAATTTTTTTTTTTTTAAATCTTAATATTTATATGTTAAAGATATTCATGAATTCCACAAATTCACATTGATGGTACTATTTGAATGAGTTATAATTGGAATATACTTAATGCAAATATCAAATTTTGTTACATCGAGTTTTGAGTTTGAATATCGTGTTTTGATATACAAATATCACAACTCACACTGGCAATTATTTTTATTGCTTTATTAATTTTATATTTAAAAAATATATTTGAATTTCATGTTCATATGTACTATTATATATTATCACTCCGTTGTACAATAATTTTATTTCTGAAAATAGTGCGGCACGCAAAACATCTTTCATAGACCAAATAAACATTTGTTTTAAATATATTCGACAAACAAGTTGACCTCTATGGCCTCAAAAAGTGGCTTAGGTATCAGGAGGCGTAGTAAAATTTCATAGCAAATGAATTAACACATTTGAATGTGTTATTCAAAACATTGTTTCAAGTACTTTTGCATAAGCTAAATATTTACAGTAGGGACTTCGATTTATAGATCTATTTAACAAGGTATGAAAACATATGTTCGTGCACTGTAAACTAAAGGTACTTAAAAATGAGTACCTGAATATTAGGGTGGAGCGAAAAAAATCAAAATTTGATTAATGTAAAGTAATGGTGCGGAAAATTTGCCTTTCGTATACATTATTCACCATGTAAAAGGATTTTGATAGCAAATAATATCTAGAGGTTCCCCTCAGGCCTTGAAATTTACCAATAATAGGTAAAAATTGAATAATGTTGTAACGCACTATTAGTCCAGTCAGCAAAGGGTTCAATTCGGAAAAAAAATAGGGGAAAGCTGGAAACAATTTTAATCGCTTCCAAAAAGTGTTCTGTATGATATATTAATTTTGCACCCCTGCACCATGCCGGCGTTGGCCGCCATCTTGGAAAAATGGCGGCCAAATTCAGTTTTTTGTGATTATCTAATTATTTTTTTAATTTAGAGAAAATATTTCAATTACAAAATTATTCCCTAAGTAATTTTACACAAAAATGCAATTTACATTATGTTTCTGCGACTCACCATTTAGACGCTACAGGCGAATAAAGTGGATACTAAATCACCAAGTGCCATGAAAACTCAAGAAACCGCTTTGACAGGACGTCTTTTGTTCGTTACTTTGATTAAAAACATCTCTATACCTTATGAACGTATAATTTAACAAAAATGGTTGTTTGACGTTAAGATTAAGTTAATTTTACTGAGGGGATTTTGCAAATAAGTGTTATATTTCCATTTCTGAAAGAGATTTCACATTGGGCTCCCATAGAGTTGAAGAATAGATCTTCCCTATTTATTTCCAAGTAACTATTTCGACTTTTAACACCCTTCTACAATCCAAATAACATTTTAAATTCCAATATTGATATTGAATTATTATTCAAAACTTAAAATATTTCCATAGAGCTAAATTTTATCATTCAAAGTATGAATATAAGTACTATATTACTTTTAGTTGTCTGATTGCTTGAAAAGTATTACTTTGTTCAAAAAGAGGAAGAGCGCCAAAATGGCTTGCTTCTGTTAAAAAAATTTCTAATAGTGTCCTTGATCAAATCCTACTTAACCAATGGATATGAATCACACATTAAAAAAAAACTATTATAAACTTAGGAAACATTTTAATTTAGCATTATATCTTCGAATTTTACAAAAATACTAGAGTATTTTCTTTCACCTGGCTTTTAAATGATGACATATTTTTTTTAAAAAACGTTTGCTCACACCCAGTGTTTACTCTCATAGTGGGTAATTAATCAAACCGAACCCACAGTGTGGAAGGACAATAAATAATCTTTGCCCAATAAAAATAAATTCTTTAAAGGCTTTCTAATGTTGTAATGCAAATAACTATTGATGCCATTGGAAAAATATAGTGCAAATACTCAGTCACGGAATAGTTTGCAAGGCTTGTTTCCCTAATAGACCTCAATTGTTACATTTAACTTACTACTCTTATTATTATTGTACCCTGTTAATGATCTTAGACTAACGCATGGCTTTTGAAAGCTGGTGAGATCACAAGATCACCATACAACACATACTTACTTACCATGTAGAAAAAGCAATCCAGCTGTGCTGGAGTCAAATACATGAGGCGTACTTTGTTGTACCGAACTATAATATGAAGGTAAAGAAATATCAGAAAAAATCGTAGTTGTAATTTTTATATATACGGGAACTGACTTGAAGTAAATAATTTTGGGAGTGTACATAAAGAAATTTAGAACTATCTGCATACAATGATAATATAGAAAATATGACTTGTGTTGAAGCTGACATTTTTTTTTAGTTTTATGTATACGAAATACATTACTAAAAAGTTAATTAAAAAATATTATGCGTCAATGAGGTATTGAGAGGTTTTTAAACAAAGTAAAGAACAAAAGACGTCCTGTCAAAGCGGTTTCTTGAGTTTTCATGGCACTTGGTGATTTAGTATCCACTTTATTCGCCTGTAGAGTCTAAATGATGAGTCGCAGAAACATAATGTAAATTGCATTTTTGTGTAAAATTACTTAGGGAATAATTTTGTAATTGAAATATTTTCTCTAAATTAAAAAAATAATTAGATAATCACAAAAAACTGAATTTGGCCGCCATTTTTCCAAGATGGCGGCCAACGCCGGCGTGGTGCAGAGGTGCAAAATTAATATATCATACAGAACACTTTTTGGAAGCGATTAAAATTGTTTCCAGCTTTCCCCAATTTTTTTTCCGAATTGAACCCTTTGCTGACTGGACTAATAGTGCGTTACAACATATTCAATTTTTACCTATTATTGGTAAATTTCAAGGCCTGAGGGGAACCTCTGGATATTATTTGCTATCAAAATCCTTTTACATGGTGAATAATGTATACGAAAGGCAACTTTTCCGCACTATTACTTTACATTAATCAAATTTTGATTTTTTTTCGCTCCACCCTACTGAATATACTCGTTTTCCTTTGAGTACAATTGTATCTTAAATGAGCGATGACGTACTCAAATTTAAGTAATCGTACTTTTTCAAAAATGAGCATTGTGATTTAATATTGCTAATCTCAGATTCTGTTTAAGGTATCTTAGCAAAGCGTCCTGACAAACTCAAAACAATTGTACAGAAGATGGTTTTCCACATCATTTGATGTCGATCGATTAAATGGAAACTGAGTTATTACAACTTAATTATCTTACTTCCCATCCTTTTGGCACACCTTTTTAACATTTATTGTATTTATAACTTCTTCACGTCGCCCTGGTAGTACAACGGATAAGGCGCTAGACAGCGGGACTTCGGATATGGGTTCGATTCCCGGTATGTTTTGGTTGTGATTGTTGATATTTATTGAAAGAGATTTATGAAGGCAGCCTACGTAGGCAACCAACTGCTCTTTTTCATTCATTTGTACTCATTGTACCCGTTTTTGAATACATGTCTTTTTCGTAAATGAAACTTATGTATTCGGAGCTATGATAAGCCTTGAATGTACTAAAAAATGCGTATATTTTACTTATTTTTGAGTACCTGTTTTTAACAGTGTGCCATAACTAGTTCCAACGTGGCCTCACAAAATAAATAATCTCCATCCTGATATGTGCTAGGATTTGGAGATCATAAGGAACGCTGTCTAGTTAAGGATGAGTTTGTCTTAATCATATATAAATGTCAAATTCTCGTTTGGATCTTCTGAGACCCATCAGGAATTAAAGAATTACCCAATATTTAAAATGATAGATACGTATATGAGTATCTGAACTGTGCATGTCGTCTTAAAAGTATACCAATATTTGAAGAGATAATGAAACAGTCAACTGTAACACATTTCAACTGTATTATCCTAAATTTTACTTGCACTTCATCTTTTCTCTAACTCCAGCTACAAAAAGTTATTTAAAATAGGTAATAAATATGTTTAACATAAATAAAAGAATTTTATTTGACGAATATAATATTGAAAAGCTTTATTTAATTGTTTAAAGGGAGTGGGAACAACAAATTCTTCAAAATTTCGTTTTTGTGATATTTTACATATTTTTATTAAAAATTATCTACCTTTGAAATGACGTTATTTTTGTTTGTACTCCAATTAGAAAGTACTGAAATGCAATAAAATATATTTGTTTACTCTATAATAATATTACTATATAATAATATTACTATATAATAATAAATTACTTTATGTGACTGAAGACGTATGAACGAGCGATAACCATAATTGTATTCAATTTTACTGTTTATTTGCATCTGTAAATCTATAAAGACGTAAATGTTGTTGACATCATAGCTAGAAAATCATATATATTATAATAAATTTTATTTTTAAAAAAAATAGTTATATAGACTTTAGACATGCAAAAATAAGGAAGAAATTGCAAAAATCTACCTTAGAGCATTGCAATACTTTTTTTTTTGTTCCTCTCTTTTAAAAACTTAGTTCACGTACCAAAAAAAACTTAATTTGATTGCGGTCATAAAAACAAAATCTAATACTCGGTTTTCATTGAATTTTCTAAAGCAAACCGTAAAAACCATCACAATCGCTGTATTTCGATGATTTTTACAGAAGTTAAGTTATTAAAAAATATTTCTTATGCAATGGGTTATCTATATTCTCAAAGTTGCTTCCTTAAGGATTGAAGATAAGGGTACTAAATTGTATCAACTTAGCAATTATACAAGAAGATTTTTCCTTTTAATGTCGCCTTGGCTGTCTGAACCAACCCACGCCAGGTATATTTTTATACCACTTTAGTAGTATGTATTATATATAGTTATCCCGTTGCGGCACAGAGCCATGAAACAGGGTACGAAATTAGCGTGTCTCATTTTTTATAGTGCACCTAAATTGTTTATTTGGGTGTACGCAATGCACCTAACTTTTCTGTAAAGTTTTTGAAAAATCAGCAATTTGTGACACCGCAATTACTTCTTTTTAAGATTTATTACCGTTCTAGTTGCATTACATGTTTTCTAGTTTTAATTGCGTTTATTGTTTGGTTATCAACAGCTAGCAAGACTGGACAGGTTTAGCAAAAATCTGTATTTCAGCACGCCGGTTTTCCGATATTAAAGGTGGAAAATTTAAGATTTTCTTAATATTTAAAACGATTTTTAACGTTTTGAAAGTATTTTCTTTAGTTTTAATTCTATTCTCGATTCTACAATTAAAACTAAAGAAAAGACTTTCAAAACGTTGCTACATAAAAGACAGTCAGATTTGATTACATAAAAGATCGATTTGACTACATAAAAGACAGTTAGATTTGACTACACAAAAGACAATCGGATTTGACTACATAAAAGACAATCATTTTTACCATAAAAAATCGGCAATTTTGACGCTCAAATTGCCGATTTTAGACAAAATGGATTTTGCATTATCATTAAAGTGACCTTTTGAAAACAAAAATTTCCTTATTCTCAAAATTGCAAAAAAAAACCTTTTTTATTTCTAGATTGAACACTGTTATTAGAAGGAAATAGAGGAAATTAAACATATATAGCTTTTTTAAAAAATCAATTTCAAAATGCAATTAATTAATTTTATTAAAATATTTAATTAGTGATAACAGCTGTTGAAATAAACTTGTCAGGAATATTTTTAAAATTATAACATTTTTGGTTATACACTCGGAATATCTTATTATTCCTTCAATAATTGATTATTTTTTTTCTTAAATATTTAATTTAATTGAATAACAAAAATATTTTTTAAGTCAATTTGAATGAATGATATCATTAAATGTGTTTGATAAAATAATATGCATCAAAATAACTTGTAAAATTTACTTTTGCATCCAAATAATATTCAGTGCACCTAAGTTTAAAACTTTATTGTACTGTTGTACCTGCTTTGAAAAGTTAATTTCCACCGTTGCAATAAAGTTAAAGTAAAAAATTGAATGTTCAGCAAAAATACTAAATCATTCATCCAATTTGCAAATAAATTCACTAAATTTTTTTTAATTAAAATAAAAAAAGTTGCACGACTAAAAACTAATATATATTTTTAATGGAGGAGAACCCTAATTATCACACGTTTTTTATTATCTTCAAAGCACTCCTCTCCCCCCATAAAAGTAAAACACTATCAGAAGGTTGTAAAACTTTCCGATGCAACTCCGTACAGGTTTTTTTAATATTAAAACTTGGTATTTATATTTTGCTTAACGTTTTATCTACTACGCACCAGATTTTTTTTATACATACGACAGTTGCCATTTGCTTTCTCAATAAAAATGGTTTTTGATTTTAAAATATCCCATTTAAAAGATATTATGATTATCACAGATGCAAAATGAAGAAATGTTTGAGATCAGAAGAAATGTTTTTAAATAAAGGCTTGCTAAAAATTGGAAATACGATGAATGAGCTGTAATACCTCAGTTTCTATTTAATCAATTGATATCAAATGAAAAGGAAATCTTTTTCCTGAGTAATTATTACTTTAAGTTTTTAAAGTTTCATTAAAATTGCTTGAACAGAGATTAGATTAGTGATATTCAATAACATTGAGAAAATACGGTTACTTGCATTTGAGTACGTCATCGCTCATTTATTATACAATTATACTTAAAAAAAAACGATTAAGTTTAGATACTTATTTTCTAGTATCATTTTTTTAACAGTGCATGATTAGCCCAGATGCAAAATGAGTTAGTTATATGCACTTTTAACTATTTTGAGAAAATCTCGAAAAGCCGTCAGACGATATAAAAGGTTTCAATTATGCGGGAGTTTTTTTCTTCAAGTTTTTTGTTACATGTAAAATAATTTGTATATCCTTCATTATACAGTAAAAAATAATACCAAAGTGATAACATATCTAATGATACCAAATTATATATTTTTTAAATTTCGGATATAATTGATTTTGTATCTGGGCTAATCATACAGTCTACATTCATATTTGCGTTAGACAATTATAATTGTGTATAATAATTTTACAAAGTGATAGCTGGAAAGAAAATAATTTTGGCTCATTGAAACTAAAATTGTTACATGTATTTTTTACTTTCAATACTTCTTATAATAAGTAGATGCGAATGAAAGTTTTGTCAAAACTTTCACCAAATGTCTAAAATAACGTGCGGTGCTATAACTTTAATTGCATATTTGCCTATGTGTGCATACTAAAATAATACTTCTCGAAGAAACTGAACCTAATATACCCTATCACACAATTAGTACACAAATAAATCAGATAAAACTAAGCTTTTTTTAAATTATGATATTTTTATTAAAATGGATTGCAAAATGATATGATCACTATTTTTTTAACCTAGTATGTACTAATAATTAACACAAATTATAGAATTAAAATTTCATATTGTCAACAAAATAAAATAACAAATGCTCATAACATAACAAAATCCTTGTTTTTCGATTTTTATTTTGTGTGTAAAATATAAAAATTGCACATATGCTGTTGCAAAGTAGAAATACCACTTATTTTTGAAGTTAATAATTGTTTAAAATAACTTGAAATAATCGGTTATACAAGGCTGTCTATGCTGTTAAAAATAGATACTCAAAAATAAGTCAAATGTACACGTTTTTATTACAGTCGATGCTTATCATAGTTTCGAATATATGTTTCATTTTTGAAGAAGACATCTACTCAAAAACGTGTACAATGAATGAAAAGAGCAGTTTCTTGACTACATAGGCTGCCTTCATAAATCCCTTTTAAATAAATGCCAACAATTACAAAGAAGACCAATCGAATCCTGATTATCAGGACAACATAAAAAGTTATAAACAGAAAAAAAAATTGTGTGTGATCCCATTGAGTGCCCATTTTGAAAATTGCTATTCATGTAGTTAAGATGTTGTAGTATTCAGAGAAAAAATATAATGAAAATTGAGAAATTCGGAAAATCAAAGGAAAAATATTATGACCTTGAAATGTTTTCCTCTCAAACCTTCATGTGTTTCATATAATTTAAAAGATAATTTAAAGGGCTTTAAAACGATACCAAAATTATTTCTATATGTTAATTAGAACGGGAATTACGGAAATTTAAATGCAGCCATCAGAGGGCAGATTTCACTTTTTCGGCCATTTTTAAATGCAAATAACTAAACCCCAAATAGGCATTGGAGATAAAAAAAAATTGCGTGGTTTACATTCTTAGTAGGTATAACATGTTCACCAAATTTCATAAAAATCTGAGATCGTGAGGGGAAAAAATGCTTTTTCTTGGGTTGATTTGACATGTCTAAACCAGCTAATTTGATCCAGAAGCTAATTTTTATTTCCTAACCCAGTCTTTTTAGTTGAACGCCGTGTGGGTTACCGATGATCATAATACGGCTACAGAGAAGAGAGGCTTAAGGTCCAAGCGACACAAGTGGCCACTTGGGCGCCGGAATAATAAGGGCGCCAAATTTTAATGAAAATAAAAATGATTTAATTCAGAAATTGGACACTTGGACAATGGGATAACTCATTGGACACTTGTCAAGTTTTATATTTTTAGTTACATTAATTAATAATTAATTATAATGATATTCATTCAGTAATGTATTTTTACTTGTATACTATCTATTTTAAAAAGGCTAGTTTGGAATTGATTTTATCTGAAGAAGCACTCTTGACCCCGCACACAGACTAGTGATTTCCCCTCAGTGAATCTGAATTTCCAAAATTCAAATAGTAATATAATAAAAAAAAATTATGCAACTTGTGTTACATTTAAAAAATATATATGACACTAGCTGCAGAATTGCCTTACAAAGATTTGTAAAAATTATTGCGCCAAAATCAAATTAGCTTGTGTCACAAAAATCTTGAATCGTCCCGCTTCGTGGGTGCTGGGAGGCATTATCTGTGACCGGCAAAGCAAATATATCTTTGAACTATCGCTCAGTACTATCGATGTGTATTTGTGTACTTCAAAATGTAAAACAACATGAAAGGCTCTTCTGATTATTGCTAGCGGGCTGAAAATGCTTGTTTGATGAATAACCCGGTGACGGGCTAAGTGACAGTACAATTTTTTTTATTTTTTTATTTTTTTTGAATTCACCCAAATACATTTAAGGGGTCACAGGACCCTTAACCTTAAAAAATTTCGAATTTTTGAAAAAAATATATGTTATGGATCTATTTATTGTGAACAGTTTGGCACAAAAATTTTGAGGATACGTGAACTACATCCGAAGTTATTTGAAAAAGATTAAAGCAATATTTGTAAAATCAGCATCGCTGCGGGAAAATGTCGTCTGCTAATTTAAATAGCAGACGACATTTTTCGTTTAACAAATTTGTATCTGTTTAGCTTGGTACAAAGCCTTTAACCATAATATTTTAATACTCGGAAAGGTAGCAGGACATATACAACTCAACTTTATAATCTTTCCATAACAAGTTTATTTACTTTCATGAGCTAAATTTAGCAACCGCGTGTTTTGAAAATTCGACGAGTAGTTTTTTGTTTTTCGTAATCAGAAATGGATTCATGTAAGAAAAAGCGATCGTCAGGTCAGAGGACGAAGAAATAGAAGTTTCAAGGAAACAAATTTGTTAAGAAAATTAACATTGGATGCAATACATCGTTTGTGAAATTACCTACGAACAAAAGTTCATCTTCTAAAAAACTGCCCTCTGCATATTCTGTTTTAAAAATGCATAAGGATTCTGTTTCCCCTGATTTTCAAGGGTACAGAGTTATTGATGTTTCCATGTTTTTTGAAGATTTGCAAAAGTTAGTTTGTTGCCCTAAATGTCATGGAACTCTAAATATTACAGAAAAATCTACAGTTGGACTTGCATCTACTTTTTCTGTTGTGTGTCGAGAATGTCGTAATGAAAATTCTTTCAAGTCTTGTGCAATGACAGGTCGTAAAAAAAACATTCCGGATATAAATAGACGTTCTGTCTTGGCCATGAGGTATATTGGCCAAGGACTTGCTTCACTGCAGACTTTTTGCAGTGTAATGTGTTTGCCGTCAACCATTACACAAAAAGCCTATGACGCGATAAACAGAAAGCTGGCGGATGTCACTCAAGTTGTGGCAGAACGTTCGATGAACAAGGCAGCACTGGAAGAAATATCGTTGAACGAGGAAAGCAGTTCTGTTACTGTTAGCGGAGATGGTACGTGGAAAATCAGAAGTCGCTCGTCACTTGTTGGTGCATGTACACTGGTTGGCAGTGAATCGGGGAAAGTAGTTGACATAGAAATGATGTCTTCGCACTGCAAAGGATGCCAATCCTACAAGAAGCACAAGTTTGGGCCAAAGTACAAAGCTTGGTTATCGAAACACAAGTTGGTGTGCAGAAAAAATCATGTTGGATCCGCGGGTAAGATGGAGGTGGATGGAATGGTCCGAATATTCAAGAGGTCGGAAGCAAAACGAGGACTGGAATATAAACAATATATTGGCGATGGTGATTGTAAAACTTTTGCTGCTGTTGTAGAAGCAAAACCATATGGCGCAGAATTCATCGTTGAAAAAATTGAATGTGTGGGCCATATTCAGAAAAGGATGGGTACACGGTTGCGGAAGCTAAAAACATCCATGGGAAAAAAAGAAACTGTCCGATGGTAAAACTATAGGTGGAAAAGATCGTCTAACTGATCTCATGATAAAAAAGTTGATACTGTATTATGGGAATGCAATAAGAGCCAACTCTACAAGCGTTAAAGAAATGCGGCAAGCAATTTGGGCTGTGTGGGCACACACATGCAGCAGTGACAAAGAACCGATGCATTGGTTTTGCCCAAAAGGAAAAAATAGCTGGTGCAAATACAGCATTGCAGAGCTCGATAAGAAAACCAAGCTATTTAGACATCAAAATACTTTGCCGAAGGCTGTAGCAGACGAAATTAAACCCATTTTTAAAGATTTGTCACATGTCAAACTGCTAAAGAAATGTCTAGGGGGCAAGACCCAAAATAGAAATGAGTCGTTAAATTCATTAATTTGGCAGTTTTGCCCCAAAACCATTGGCTCAAGCGTTCTAATTGCTAAAATAGCAGCAAACTTAGCAGTATTAGATTTTAACGAAGGAAAAGCATCATTATTAGATGTATTGCAAACTTTAGATATGCAGTTTTCGAGAAGTTTGCTAAGAAATTGCATTTCCAACAACAAAGTACGTGTGAAAGCAGCCGAGAAAAGGGCAACCAATGCATCGTTAGAGGCTCGTAGAGCAAAAAGACTAAAAAAAGCGAGCGAAAATGAAGCTTTTATTTTAAAAGAAGGTGACACCTATGCATCCGGGGAGTTTTAGGTAATTAAAACAATTTTTTCAGTTTTTATATACTATTATAACTTTAACGTCATTTTTCTCAAAATGCAAATTTTGAGGTTGCGCGCAGGATAAAAAAAAAACTAAGCATTTTATGGATCTGAAATTTTGTACACATGTTTTAAATAACCTATTCTATAAGTTATAGCTCTTTTTAGAAATAATTTATCACCTAAAAAAAAATTGTGCAAGTTTTAGTTGATTTTTCTCTAAAAAAAATATTTTTTCTTAATTTTTGATTAAAAAAAATATTTAAAGTTTTTTAAATTGAATTAATGTTTCTATAAGTCATTAACAATATACATATGTGCAATTTAAAACTAATATTAAGAATTTTAGTCATTTGTTTAGTTCAGAATCTTGCGCGCAGGAAAATACTAAATATTGCGATAATAATAAATTTTATATTTTCTTTTTTCAAATTTCTAAAATTTGGCTAAACTTATTTAATGTTTGAATATGTTAAATTCATGACAAATATGTGAATTATTACTGATATTAAATCTAAACAAAAATATTAATTTTTTAAAGAGTTACAAGTAATCGCAAATTGAGCTTTTTCAGCATGCTTGTGTTGAGTTTGAGAGTACTGTGACCCCTTAACCTTTCCGTTAGGCATAATAAAGCTTACAGACACAACGTAACCTGCGCTTTCAATTTCTTTGAAATTTATTCGATTAGTTTCAAGTCAAATACATGCTTTTTTTTTTAATATGTCTTCTTTTAAAATCACTAATAATTATATCTATTATTTGGCAGTTGTATAATTAGGTTTTATTATGTTTTCTTAATTATTGCTAGCTGACTGAAAATGCTTGTTTGATGAACAACCCGGTGACGGGCTAAGTGACAGTACAAAAAAAAACATTAATTTTTTTTTTAAATTCACCCAAATACATTTAATACATTTAACCCTTCCGTTAGGCATTATAATTCTTACAGGCACAACTTAACCAGCGCTTTCAATTTCTTTGAAATTTATTCGATTAGTTTCAAGTCAAATACATGTTTTTTTTTCAGAAACTTTTTTTAAATATGTCTTTTTTTAAAATCACTAATAATTATATCTATTATTTGGCAGTTGTATAATTAGGTTTTATTATGTTTTCTTAACTCGTGGCCTATCAAACATATTAAGCACGATTTTAGCAGTCAACATATTGTGCCCGACGGAAAGTTATTTGCCAACAGACTAATAAGTAAAGCCTAGTAAGAGACTGTATGAATAGCTCAGATGCAAAAGCAGCCGTTTTTTTTTAAAATTTAATTAAAAAAATTAAATTTGTTTAAGTAAATCGCGAAGAAATGTTAAAAAATATTGTTAATAAAATAATAATTTTTTTTTGTAAAATTTCATAAAATATAATTTTTTTTTACTAAAATTTTAAGTATTCAGATTATTGATTAAATTATAATCTAAATTTTAATTTTCACACAACTTGTTTTGCAATTAGATGTAGGTTTTTAACTGATTTTGCAAATGTATGCGTATCTATCTTCTTTTCATGCAAAAAGAAAACAAACACTATATCCAAACTCCAGCCAATCAGAAATCAAACAATCGCTTACACCACGTCGGCCGGATATGGATACTTTTGCTTCTTTTTTGAGATTTTATTAGTACATGATGGTTCTTGCTCCTTAATTATATTTTAAAATTAAAGCCAAATTACTTATTGATAGAAATGTATCAGTTGTCAAATTTTTGGATATAACTAGTTTTGAGTTTTGCATCTTGGCTACTCATTTGATACTTGAGCCATCAAGTTTTAAAACCAGATAGATCCAGATTTTTGTGCTAAATTGTTTGTTTTTTAAATACATTTTTTACAAGTTGTAAATGCACTACATACAATGCAAAGCAGTATTGGTCAAAAGTGTATGAATCCAGTCTAAAAACCATGGGTTTCGATCAGTAGTTTCCCACCCCTTCATAAAATTTGCGAAATAAACGGAAGGGATTTCTCTAGGAATTCATTAGGAATTTGAAACAAAAAACTGTAGGTTTTTTATATTACAGCATAAAACTTTCAATTGTTTTATGCTGACAATTTTTGCTGGGACCTTCTATAAATTTTCCAACCAAGTTCATTCTTGTTCTTTTATAATGATGTATTGAATCTGACTACCACTGAACTAAATCCTCTCACATATACTAAAGGTTTGTCTTTATTCGAATGAGAAACTCTGCGACTTTAAACTCAGTAACCTAATACATTTCATTGTGACAATTCCAAAACATTTCTATTTGAATGTACGGTTGCCAAATCCAGTGATTTTGTTTTCAATTTGTAACTTATTTTGCAGTTTTTAATTTAGATTTTAAAGTGTTCAATCCTATTGTATTTTTCCCAACAGATACGTCACTTTTATTGATAAGAAACAAATGCATATTTAAAGTTTAATACTGATAATGCAAGATTATATGAGCATGTCTTATTGAAGAATTTTTCTAATTTATCTTAATAATCTAAAAATAAAGAGACCATAATTTTGTAGCCGGTTTATTGTAAAGCCAAGTGTCTTATGAACATTAGTGAAGGTGAGGGTAGTGGATTTCAAAGCAAAAATTCAAAGACAAATACAAACGACACAGTAACAAAACAAACTATATACAATATGTACAGCATCCTCCAAATGCGTCAACGCTTCGAAGCGCAGCGAAGTTATCCCAATGACCTTCTACATGTGGCACGGAAAAACCTCCTGCAGCGTTTCATCTTGCCTTTCTTGACAGGCACAACGTTAATGTCTTCTTCCCAAGGCGGCAATTGCATCGCCAAGAACCACGGGTCCTGGTAGACCCAGTCTGGAACGGGTTCAGCCATGTACTTTTTCATAGTCTGACGTCGTCGATCAGGATAAAACTCCAATTCAGCGGCAGTAGGATATACTTGAGCCGCGGCAGAAGGCAAAACTTCTGGGTGATGGGATTGATGTTCCTCATCACTTGATCCGGTATTAGCCGTCGGATCTTCAGTTGGCTCTG
The DNA here is from genome assembly GCA_963932185.1 of Troglohyphantes excavatus. Lineage (NCBI taxonomy): Eukaryota > Metazoa > Arthropoda > Arachnida > Araneae > Linyphiidae > Troglohyphantes > Troglohyphantes excavatus. The sequence goes on along the minus strand of OZ010671.1, from coordinate 56,837,583 downwards.
GTTCCAGTTGACCGGCATCAAAATGCACGGCAACGTACAGTATAACTGCAAGTGGAATGCAAAATAGCAAATCCTGGGTGATCAGAAGTTGGTAGAGGAACCACAGGAAGCAGCCAACAGCGGACGAAGCCCAAACTACGCTTTCGTCACACATCTCACAAATATATATATATATGTAACCAAGTTTATGAATTACTCTTTGAGATGTTTTTCACTCAAACTTTAATAATTGAATGAAATATAAAATCTGAGTCTTGGCTTAAACAATAATTAAAAAAAATTAATATTGTTGGAAGTATACATTGTATCAGTTACATTATTGTGTTATTGATGTTTAAGTATTGTTACCAGATAATTAAAACTATGTTTTGTTTGTAATACAATATACAACAGAAAAAAATATTAATATTCGTTTATTAAACAATAATAGCAAGTTTAATTTTGAATGAAAAATCAAATTTTAACTGTTATATTTAGCCGTAATAATGATAAAAGAAAATAAATGCACTGTTAAAACGCATGCTCATTCTTTCAAATTGTATTTTAAAATCATGTGTTGGGTTCTTGAAGTATTGATGAAAGAATATTAAAGTTGAAATTCTTGAAGTATTATCTTCAAGATATATCAACAACTTTAAAAAAAATACTTTTTGAAAAACACACAATTAATTTTAATACTTTGATTTTTTTTTTAATTCGTCAGTGTAACCTTAGCCATTTAACAGTTTTGCACGAACACCGCTCAAAAGCTCGTACAATTTTTTAAACACTCTGGAAATAATCGAAAAAACTAAAAAAATTAATTTGTTTAGGTATACAAACGAAACTTGTGGTTGATGCATGAAAATTTCTATATAGAAATTAGAAAAGTCGAATTATTTTCCAATAATCCTGTGTTTTGTATACAAGAGAATCCTTTTATTACATTTCAATGAAAAATTAGATTAAAAACATTCAGTGGAATGCATTAAAAGTATTAAAAGTCTCCTATACAAAACCCAGGAATATTGGTAAATAATTCTACTTTTCTAGTTTATATATAAAAGTTTTCATGCATCAATCCCCAAGTTTTTGTTTACACAAAACAAATTGACTTTTGGACTTGATTTAAATTATCCAAATATTAAATGGACTCCAATAAACGCAGTACATTTTTAAAAAGCACAAGATAAAAATATAAGTTTAACCATGTGTAATTTAAAATTTAATTTAAAAGTACCCATTTTTTTCCACACCCATTTCTTCCCTACTCAATATTCTCAAAATGACTACAACTAATTAATATATTCTGCGCAAATCTAATTCCATCTAATTTAACATAATAAAATGACATGGGTTTGTAAATTTTGAAGGAAGTAAAGAATTGTGATTGGAATTTAAAAAAGTTTTGGTGGTTAGGGATTAATTCTACACTGAAATCATATTTTAAGGGCGCTTAAAATTCGCCACCATAGCCAATACGAAACAATCTTTACAATCATGTTCAATTTATAAAATCAAAATATACAAAAACCAGTACCCTCTAATTTTTTTAAATGTTTAAATTTAGACACGTAGGCTGTAAAAAATAGGTGCTTAAAACTGAGTACCTGAACGTACTCTTTTTTCTTTGAGTACAATTGCACAGTAAATGAACGATGATGTACTCAAATTTGAGTAATCGTACTTTCGCAAAATTGAGCAGAGTGACTTGATATTACTAATCTCAGCTTCTGTTCAAGCCATCTTAACAAAGCGACCTGACAAACTTAAAAAAATAGTTGTTCAGAAGATGGTTTGCCATATTATTTGATGTCGATTACTTAAATGGAGATTGAGTTATTACAATTCAATTATCTTACTTCCTGTTCTTTTGGCACAACTTTCTAACATTATTTCTGTTTATAACTTCTTCACGTCGCCTTGGTAGCTTAACGGATAAGGCTCTAGACAACGGTGACTGCAGATCAGCTTTCGATTCCCGCATATTGTCTTGGTTGTAATTGTCGATATTTATTGAAAATGATTTATGAAGGCAGCATATGTATTCTGGCATTTGCTCTTTTTATTCATTTTTAACCATTGTACTCCTTTTTAAGTAAAGTTTTTTTTTTTCAAAATTGAAACTTATGCATTTGGAGCCATGATAAGCATCGATTGTATTCAAAAATGAGTACATTTTACTTATTTTTGAATACCTATTTTCAACAGTGTAGGATTCAGTTTTTCCCCCTCTCCAGCAAAGTTGCCCAAAGTGGCATAGGATTATCTGGCTCTGAAGTACAGAAATGTATTTATATACTCATTTAATATCTAGATTATTAGGATCAGATAATAACATAACAATTTCATATGAGTCATAGTGTTTCTGTAACAATTAACGCAAAATAAAAATAACATTGAACTTATAAATTAAAAGAATTCTACAAAATAGTTTGGACATGTCTCTTTCTATCTCTTTCCAAAATAACAACAAGCCGCTTGCATTAAAGCAGTGGACCAATTTCATGATATTTTTAACATAAAATAATGATACTAAAGGTTACAGAAACATTATATCCCAAAACATTTTGTACACACATGTGTACTTTCCATAATATATTCTAATGTTTTAAACCAATTAAAAGGTTATATTTAGATTTTCTTGAAATTTCTACTTTTATTTTTGCTTATTAGCCATATTTAAAATTTTATCCTGGAATTGTTAGCAAGCCTATGTAGGGATTACAACAATCCATAATACTAATAATTTTTCTGTGCACGTCTTTCATATATTGTGCTATACAACTGAGGAGCAAACAATCAAAACGAGTTTTGTTTAAAATAAAAAAATTAAAAAAATGATTATTACATCACTGAATTCGCCTCCAAATTTTCTATCGAACTAAGCTATTTTATGAGTTAAGAACATGCTTTGTCTCATTGAAATTAACATTCGAAAACTGGAATTTGTATACAAGTAAATGCATTTAGGGTTCAATTTATTTGCATTTTCCTACAAATCGCATCAATTGTTTGCTCCTTATTTGTGCAATACACACCTAAAATCTTTTAATTCAACGTAAATTTCTTCGATAATTTTAATATTTTAACATAGAGCATTACATAGGTTAAGTACCACTATCTTGCCGAGAACGTTCAGTTTATTTTGATCTTTTCTCATTTATTTAATATATTCCTGAAATTAAAGATATTTTTCTATATAAGGTAAGGTGACCAAACGTCACCCTCTTCAGCCATTTTTTTTAATCAAAAGACTAATCCATGTGCTATTTATTTCAGAATAGCTCTAACCTTTTATATAGCTTGTTATATAAAAATTAACCGAATTGTAACTCTAACAGATAATTTTAATACACCCAAATTTTAATTAATTTTTTTTGCGACCGCGACATTTTTTTCTATTTAAAAAGCGTATTAAAAAGTATTTTCCTATTAATAACAATATATTCCTATTATAAACTACGTCTAAAATGGGTGCTGTTACTATAGCTGTTACTTTTTGCAATAACAACCGAATTCGTGCCCCAAAAACAGTTTGTGGTTGGAAATATTTTCTTGAAATGTATTTTAATTTTTGGGAAATTACAGAATATTTTAAATTAAATTAACTTAGTCAAATGTTTACTGCATAAATGACTTAATTGAATGTCCCTTTAAATATTTATATATAATAAATGTATTTTGTGTACGAACTGGTGAGAAAATATTTTCATTAATGAACGCACTTTACAGTAAAATTTAAAATATTTTATATATAAAAAAAGTCTTTCTAATTCATTTTATTTTAATGTTATTATTTTCTCTATTAAACCTCTTAACTTCAATTTATACTAACAAAAAAGCTCTTTGAAGTAAAGAAAGCGTGAAAACATACATTAGTGATGCCCATCACAATTTCCACTACATTCGTTAACTGAATCAAAAATTTACTTATTTGCTTTTTCTTTTGAGATTCCTTCTAGCGTAAAATTTGCATGGCCTTTTGAATGACAATTTATTTTTGATATAAAAATATATAAGGTTAAATAGTATTTATATATATTTTCAAATTGTTGTCATAAACTATAACTACACTCAACAAAACTAAGTATATTTTTATTATATTTTATTATGCTTAACGTAACATTGTATTTACAGTGTTTTTCAGTATTATTTAAATATAATAAGTCTAGTAATTTTGATACAGCGATATGCGAATGAATTGAGATTGAATAAAATTTGTATGTCTAATTTATATTTTTCTGAGATTATATTTTAGAATTAATATTTGGTAACGTACTTGTTAAATTTTAATTTTACACAAAAAATGAGACACGGTTCCTAAATTTTAATAAAATTTATGACCAACTTTTTTTTTATTTGAACTAAAATGTTTTTATAATCATACGTATAATGGTGAAGAAATTTAATTTAAGATTACATTTATATTTATATTTTTTTAAAAAATTATTTGTATTATGATTTACATATTTTTATTATCATTTTATTTTTATTTGTTCAGATGTTTTGTATGCTTAGTTACACATGTTATTGTATACTACCTAATACTGTTAATAACACTGTTGATAATTTTACTGTGGCGTGAATTTGGTTTCCTTTCATTGTGGTATTTTTTACCACAAAGGTTATCGACTCTAATAGACTAAAATAGAATCTAATAGACTAAAATACACTCTAATAGATTAAAATAGACTAATGGACTATAGATATAGTATAAATATTCTTTTCTTTTCCAAGTAACAACATTAATTTTATAGCTGTTACTTTTCACAATAAAAACAATATTCATGTCCAAAAAACTGTCTGTGATTTGAAATGTTTTTTTGAAAAGTAGTTGAATATTTTGAAAATTACAGAATATTTTTAATTGAATTATGTTCGTGAAATGCTGTCAAAACACTTGTGTCTAATATTTCCTTTATCATAAAAAGGAAACCTTTGTTTCTCATACTTTTCCATAAATATTTTATGTACAAAGTAATTTATAGTCATAATAATATATTTTCATTAAAATGCAGCTCAAATGATATGTTATAAATATTTATTTATAACATTTAAAATAATATTTTTTTACATAAATTGATTTATTTTAATTTTAGGAATAATAGATATTTTAAGAATGCTTTTGTGTATTTTTTCCTGTAAGAGCTTTACGAAATAATATTGCATTTATCCTTTTGCAAAAAAATTTCGTTAAATTGGGAATTTATAAAAAAAAAAATGTAGCGTAATTTACAAATTTTTGTGCTTTCACTGAATGAACTAACACTAAATGAAAGTAACATTTGAAATTGATAAAAGTATGTGTTAATGTCTTCAAATAATCAATGTTTGTGATCTGTTTTCCCAACATAAAAAATTTTAATACATTGGTATATTTAACCCTTTGTATTCCAATAACCAAGATTCCAATTTTACATTTACCTGCTTTTAACGGAGCAGTGACTCTTGTTTCTGCTCTTTCCCCTAATATCTTTAGAGGACAGATTTTAAACTATTATTGTATAACCCCGCAAAGATGTTCCCCTAAAACATTTGGGGGATGGAGGGATTATAGAATAATAGTTTGTATGCTTAATATTTTGGAATTTAGTCTAAATATTTATAGTTTCTTGTTTACTTTTTTTATTATGTGATTGATAAGTAGAATATTCTACACACTCAGTGACCATGTTGTACCAAGTTTAAATATTGAAAAGCAGTTATGCTTTAGAATCTAGCTATTGGTCATTGCCTTATGTCATTGCCTTCATACTCTTATGTCTTACTATACTCAGGGACAACCTAAGTTGAGCCTAAACCAATTGAATATTTTGACATATCATAGCTTCCGCTTCAGGTTCAACTTAGGTTGTCCCCGAGTATAAATGTTCGTTCTTTGTTTTACAACCAATCAATTCGTCTACTCTTATTTATAATTATCCGTAGAGAATTATCAAGTACCAATTTTCAATATAACAATACGAGGTCTACATTATTTTTTCAAAATTTTTTATTTATAAGTGATGATAAAAAAATATGTTGTTTGTGATAATATTATACTTAAACAAAAACGTCACTTTTTTTTAGTCCCATTCTACACGGACGAGAAAAACGCGAACGAGCTTTTTCACATGGCCCTGTGATTCGATAACGCGAAGCACGTGATTTGTATTCTCGAACCACAGAGTCATCTGCAAAAGCTAGCTCGTCCGCGTTTTTCTCGTCTGTGTAGAATGGGCCTTACTACATTTAGTATTATTTAGAAGGAAAACATTTTCAAACGTTTTTGTCTTAATACACTGTTAACCCATTTTATATTTACACGCTCTACGATTTTCATCTAGACTTAAGTCATCAAATTGTGCAAATAAAATGTTAAACGCGCGCGCGCGCGGCGGATGCAAATTAATTGCAATAAAATTCCGGGTAATATAAGAGAGACCGGGGATAGTTGTCACAATTTTTGTTTTTTAATATTTGAAGAGACATGGCTTACATTTTTATAATTATAATAGTCTTTATTATTTGGCAATGGTCATGTTTTCCTCCAGTTTTGAGACCATAGCAATAAGTGGCTATTTAAAAACAGAAATTTTTGTCTGAGTAAATTTTTGTGAAAGTCTACTCCGACACCGGGTTAGTTGTCATAAGTTATTTAGAAGACAAAAAAACAATTAGTTTTTTTTTCAAAATATTGTACTGAGAACAGATTATTAAAATTTAAGGGTAACAATATATTAGTCACTTTCAAGCTCTAGCTCACTCTCGTAATTTTGACAAAACTTATTCAGACCGGATTTACAGGCGGCAATCATCTCCGTGTTATTCGTGATAACCAACTCCGAACGGACATTTCAAACAAACCACAATTGACGAAAGCCCCATAGCAAATAACCACAAATGTTATTAAAGAATAACACCATAAAACTTACAGAATAACATAAAATGGTTTAAAAGATTGATTTTATCGAATAAAGCGTGAATAATCAGAGTAAATTATATCGTTCATTGAATACTAATTATAACTGCAAAAACTCCAATAAAGTCCAGAGAATTGTTGCAAGGCACTTGAAATTACGTATACGCACTGAGGATGATGTAAACGTTGGGTAGTTTGAATTTAAGTCATTATTTGGCAGCAACACCTAAGAACTGAAACGTGTAATAACCTTCCTATGTCTTCCATAACAAAAAATATTATTCTATTCATTTACTCAATTATCTTATCTGGGGGTATAAGTAAATGAAGATTTTAAAATGGGTCATCAATGTACAGTGGATAGCAAGAAAGCTAAGAGAATGTTGGGATATATCAGGAAAAGTGTTTCATCAAAATCTAAGGACATAAATTTGCCATTGTATAGAGGTTTGCTAAAGCCTCATCTTAATTATGATATACAGTTTTGGTCATCGTATCTTAAAAAATACATTGATTCTTTTAGACAAAGTTCAGCACATGGCTACTAAAATGATTCAAGAGTTTTAAGGCACGGATTATGATTAAGAAATTTGAGTATGTATACTCTGGAAGAGAGAAGGATTAAAGGAGATTTGATTCAACTGTTCAAATTTATTTAACAAGGGGATGTGGAGGGTTTAAATTTTAATACGAGTGATATAACGGGAGGTCATGTGTTTAAATTAAACAAATCACATTTTCATTGGGAAGAGAGAAAACACTAATTCTATAATAGGGCAATAAACAAGTGGAACAACTTGCCAGGGAATATTGTTAATTGTACAGGAGTAAAGGATTTTAAGAAGTTAGAATTCATCGGGGAATAGTTAGGAGATACTAGCTGGGCCAACTTTGTTGGACATTGATATTTGTATTCAATACGATGTTTCTCAGGGTGTATAGCGATACAAAAACTCAAAGGTAACTGGCTAAATAAAATTCGAAAAAAAAAAACACTTAACAAAATTCAAAGATGGCTGAAGCCCTTTCTGATATCTACTGATATATAAGATTCATTGTTTTATGTGAATGTTACTAATTCATGATTTAAAAGGAAATAAGTATATTCTTTATGAAAAGAATTATTGTGACTTTTTTAAAGTAAATTAGCAAGGGAATTTCGTAAATTCGAAAAAGAAACTTTTATTCAAATATTTTTCTTCTTTTATATAATTTTTATTATATTTTCCTTACCAAATATTATTTCGATTAATTTTTGTTTGTATTTGAAAGGTATTAAATATTTAATTTGCGAAATTGAGGAACTTAAAAAACGTTGTTTTACGATAAATATAAGAAATCATGTTCAATATTTGCATAAGAAAAATTAAATATTTTTATTTCAAAGGTAAAAAAAGTCATTTTTAATATACGTTTGCTCAATTCCTAAAAGAATACTCAATGTTCGCTTGCATAAAAAGTCTTATTTTTTTCATATATAAAAAATATTCCTACACTTTTTTTTTATTTTTACAAAATATCAAAAATACTTTATCAATACAGAAAAAAAATATATTCCCACAGGTACTTAAGTGAAAAACCGATTGCAAACCAAAACCTATAAGCCAAACACCAGACCCCAAAAATTCTCAAATATTATCTCTAAATTCTTTACTTCCTTTTGAGAAAAAATATTCGTTTCCCCTCCTACCCCAAGACAAAGCCACCCTCTAGCAGACAAAACGAATTATCTCCCTCCCCCTTCTTACATTTCTAAATCCGGACTTTTCCTTTAATAACTACTCTCGACATCGGCTTTTTGTGAACGTCGTCCTCTCCGAATTCCTAAGTGATTCAGAGAGAGTCACAAAGAAGTCCTCAAAGACGAAAGTCCCCATCCTCCCGATTGTTTGGAGAGAGGGAAAAAAGATTTCCTAGTAGGGAAAAACTCGCGCTGGACTCGGCAGAGAAGGGACTGTAAGAGGGTGCGAGTTCGTTTCTATGGTTACCGGGTTGCTGTTGCAGGTGTCGGAAAGTGAGAGCTTATGGATGTAGGGGACGCTTGTGGAATTGTGTAAAAGACGCATTAAGTTGATTGTTGAAAGGATTTTGCTCGAGATCGGAGTTTGCATACGAGCACTTATCTATATTTAATGCTAAAAAAGTGTCTTTAGTAATCTTTATCAATACAGTTGCAGATTATTATCTGCTGATCTAGATCGTTGTTCAATATTTAATGTATATATTCAGGTTTACCTGTGTTAGAAGCAATTTAAGTTAACATATTATATGTTATCTTATTAAATATCTAAAGCAATTTTAATGTACTTTAAATTAAAATTTATATATGGGAAAATCAAAAGATTTTCTAAAAAAAAAATTGGCAGTTATATATATTTTCAAAAATTCTAGATTATTAATCATAATATTTTTTTCATGTTTGTTTTGCAGTGAATATATTGAAAAAGCATATTATCAACACTTTTCTTTTATTGCAGTTATAATATTTTTTTTAAAATGATATTTATACAATTGTTTGAATCACTGTTTTGAAATATCTTAAATTTAGCTCATATCTACATTCCAATTTAAGCTTTCAATGACTTTATGCAACAATAAAAAAAATTCTATTCAATTTGTTATATTATATTTTATGATTAAATTTTAATAAATGCAGAAATTTCTTTTTTCCCCCTCAAAACCCGTTTCCCATTTTATTGTTACAGTATAACTTTTAAACATATAAAATATATATTTAACATATTCTTTATTTGCAATATTTAGAAGCATTACAGGAAGAAATTTTGTTGTCTAATTTCTAGTACAAATAATTTTCTTTGTCATATGAAATGTACAAATTTAAACACTTTATATATTATGGCATTTCCCATAAATTTCTCAATCACAAAATGATAAATAAATTACTTGCCACACACATCCCCGAGACAAAAATAAACAGACATAGGCAAGAAGCAGCATCTTTATTCCTTAAAAAATGGTTTAAAAATATTTTCTTGCATTTCATTATTTACAAACTTGTGCTGGAAATACCGGAAAGTGAAACAAATGCTATGAGGGTCGGGAACACTTCTAGGGCTTCACCAAACATTTTAATAAGCACACAAGATTTTGTCCAGTAGCAACAATAAATAATTACTTTAAGAGAGCGTTCGTCGATTGTTAGTATTGTTACAGTATAAAAAAACACCTTCTGCTGCGTAATCGGAGTCAAAACAATGTACACTTCGAAGACTCTTCACAGCAAACACTTGGGGACGACATTCGGTCTTTCCTGGTTCACAAAGCCATTGCCTCTAAGTGCATTTTCGTCACGACAAAATGATTTCTGCCAATGCTATCTTTAACGGCACACAAACAACATTTAGAGTTTGGTAATAATAAAAGTTTTGAAATAAAAAAAAAGAGCAAACAACTTAACGAAAACGATTCTATATCACATGACGAATAATAATGAATTGCAGAGGGGCTGCGAGGTTTGGGTGCAGTGCAACTCGTACTGTAACTCGTCTTCAAATTCAGTTCATAAAAGTAGAAAATACGAAAATTATACTTAAAAGTTTTTAATTCGAATGAAACAAATCAATAAAGAAGTCAAAGGTGTCTTTGTATTTAGATATGTTTATAGTTTTTTTATAAACACTATATATAGCGGCTAAAGCATGTGTAAATTTCTTAAAACTTTACTTTAATTAAAGAAACTAAAATGAACTGTACGCTATTAATATTAAATTCCTCTAAAATTTCGTAAATTAAAAAAAATGCTTTGTTTGTCTTTTGTGTATTATAGCATTAAGCTCTAGAGAATTTCAATCAAATCCAATATAGTAACAACAGCCAATATTCTTTAGAAGTTGTTTTAATTTAAGGTTGACGATTTTGGATATTTACATCTTTGATTTATTAAAAGTAAAGGAATAATAGTATTCAAATTTAAATCATCAGATGACTCAATTATAGGTTTTACATTTAAGGTTTTATTAAAAATTCAAAGGACTCAATTATATGTTTTACATTTAAGGGTTTAATATTTTAAGGTTTATATTAAAAAATAATCTTTTAAACTTACAGATGGCAATCAAATGTTAAAAACAATGTATAAATAGTTTCGTTAGGTTACCGTGTCTTACGTGCACTTTGTATTAAATATTCCGAAACCTCGCAGACTCTGTAGGAACTTTTTTATATGCAAATGCTCAAACCATTACACTGATGAGTGAAACAGTTAAAACCTCGAGGACATGCATTTTATACGCGTACGTGTAGATAAAAACATTTAAAACAAAATGTGAGAGGATTCAACTGAATTAGACCAACAAACGTAACTGAGCAGTTTTCGAAAGTAAAATGGCGAAGCATGCAAAATCCTGTACAATATACAATACATCCTGAAAACTTATCTTGATTGCATTATAAACATTCTATGTTCAAATCTGCAGTAATATTTATATTTTACTATTTGTAGGTACGTTTTCCGCGCAAGGAAATGCCTACTATATAGAGAAGGATCTGTAACTTCAATGGTACATTGGAATAAGATAAAATAAAGTCTTAAGGTAATTCAGCATTTTTTTAATAATTTGAATGTAAACTTAACACTATTTGGGTACGATAATATGGGAAATATATTTGAACATTTAAACTTTTGCATAATATAATAAAAAAGATGGTACTTTTCCAAAAAGAAAAACGGGTTATTTAGAATTAATATTATTGTCATAAGGAGGCAAAATCGTTTACAACACTTGCTTAAAAATACACTTATCCATAACATTACTTGAACAACATAGTAGTCTAATTTGTTTTTGTGACTTCCAAATAAATAACTTTTTAAATATAAAGGTTTTTTTTTAACTTTCATCAAAAATGAAGAAAATCAAATATGGTATGCTACTAGTATAATGTTTCAAGGGAATTTTCAATTAAATAATAACAAAAGATCCTTGAAATGAATTGGATATCAACACCAGATAACTCACTTCATATATAATTTTTTTTAACATAAAATATACACACAAAAAATTATAATATTTTTTTTAGTGCTAAACAATTTACAATGATTAAAAAGAAATAATTACAAAGTGAAGGAACTTTTTCCAATAAATACAAATTATAAATATATAAAAACCTGGTAAGCTAATAAATTTCAATTGCATTTTATTAGTCTCGCAAAGCGAGCTGAGGAACGAAATGTAATTTTTGATAAAAAAGGAACTTACGTGTTTAGAAGAAACGAGAATATTTAACAATGGGAAGCTCTAATGATAAACAAAAGAACCAAATGCGAGTGCAATGAGACGAAGAATGTGTGAAAGATAAGAATAGGAGTGTTTCTTTTTTTGTGAATTTTCCCACAATAAATGCTCAGTGTGGTAAAAAATACACAAAGATAGTGTTTAATTGTCCCAAAACATTGCTCATCACCATAAGTATATCAACTTGCGACACGAAATAGTGTTGAGAATTAAGCAAACGCCTTTGTCGTACATGACAATTTTCAAAAACTTAAATCCGTGATTTTTCACTACAATTATCCATATATAGAGCACTGAGTATAAAATTACACAAGTCAGTTGTTTAATTGCAATTTTTATGGTTCTTGGGTCTATTTCAGTGGTCAAAATAACAAAAGCCTCTTGAATAAGAAACTTTTGGAATAGCAATTTTGGAAAAGGAAAATAATCTTTGTAATCGGTATAATTTTATACGCTAGTCGAAAAACCATACAAATGGTAATACATTAGACAAACAAGTTGACAGGTATTCTTAGTTTGTTTTGCCACTAAAATTATAAAATTTTATAGATAATCAAAAGTTTGGATTACATTAAGCAACATTTTGGGGAATTAGAGAAATTCAAAAATAGAATGACTAAGAATTATTCTGGGTTTGGGGAATATAATTAGAATCAGATCATAAAATACAAATGAAAGTAAATGTATAGTTCGTAACGGTAAAATTCAAGCGATGAATTTAAACAAGAGATGGACTTCTTACTAACTTTTCAAATAATTATTATCTAATATGTCTAATAAAATTAATATAAAACCACTCGCATAAAGACTTAAGTCGTATTTTTCTCTAAGTAAAGCGATCAAATCAAACCCATTGCCAGTATTCACTCAGCCTTCGATAACAAAGCACTATTTTCATTGCAAACCCTACGTTTTGAATTTTGACCAAATATTTCTATACTATACACCAACACAGCACCAATTCGACCAATCATAGCTTAGAAGACAAAAAAAAATGAAGGAAAAAAAAGGATAGGAAACAAGATAAATAACATCTACACAGATCTGAAAATAAACATAAAACCTATGGACAGGACACATCTATAAACACTCATGCTTATAAACTAGTCGCCTAGAAGACAGAACTGAACACGGTTAGTAAAAGTAATAATAGAAATAAAAATATAAATTTTAGGATTTTTTTAAAACAAATAATAAAAAATAGAAATAAATTGCGGCATAAGGTAGTTGCAGGTTGTAATAGTATTGAATAAGGGATCAAAAGAAATGATCTAAACATCTCTCTACGCATAAAGTTACTCTACACGCTGACACATATTAAAAGACTCAATGCGCTGGTTCAGAAATTCATCTTAGAATGGGAATCTCATTTCTTCATTTAAAAAGTTTAATACGTTAAGTTTTTAATTAATTAGTTTTTTATAATGTGTTAATATATAATATATTTACTATTTTTTTTAAAGTTTTCAGGAAATATTAAGTTTAATTGAATATTAAAATAAATATTAAGTTTAATTGAATATTAAAATAAATATTAAGTTTAATTTAATATTAAAAGAAATATTAAGTTTAATTGAATATTAAAAGAAATATTAAGTTTAATTGAATATTAAAAGAAATAATAAATTTAATTGAATATTAAAAGAAATATTAAGTTTAATTGAATATTAAAAGAAATATTAAGTTTAATTGAATATTAAAAGAAATAATAAATTTAATTTAATATTAAAAGAAATATTAAGTTTAATTGAATATTAAAAGAAATATTAAGTTTAATTGAATATTAAAAGAAATAATAAATTTAATTGAATATTAAAAGAAATATTAAGTTTAATTGAAGTATTACAATGGATATCACAAAAATAACTAATTCGATACTGGTTATTTCATGAAATAATGAGTCATTTCATGAAATAATGAGTCATTTAATGAAATAATGAGTCATTTCATGATATAATGAGTCATTTCATGAAATAATTTGATATTTCACAGAATTACTAGTCATTTAACGAAATAATTAGTCCTTTCATAAAATAACTGGTCATTTTACGAAAAAATTAGTATATTCATGAAATAAACAGCCATTTTACGAAATAACAAGTCATTTTACGAAATGCCCGATGAAGCCATGTATATATAACACACTTTTCAAATACTTTTATAAACGTTGACTAACTGCCCAAACGTTCTTCTTTAGAAATCTTTTATACACTGTAATAAAGAAACCTACACATAAACTTAAATAGTTTAGTAATATTTAAAAAAAAAAGACAAATACGAACATTTGTGTGAAAAAAAAATAATGACTTGTTCATTCGGAATTATTATATTCTAAAGAGTGAATTCTGAACCATGCACTATGATACAAACAAAACAATTGAGGAACTTTCACACCATGTCATTAAACAGAATTACCATTTGATCGATTTAAAATGATGTTTCGAAGGTAAAAATTGTTTGGCACAGCCTAGTATTTTTTACAGCAATTTTTACATTCAGTCCGACCGTCATCCCAGTAACAAAAGTATATTTACATACAGTACAGCATATATATGACATTGTCAGATAAAAACAGCATTTGACATTTATTCATTGAAAAAGATTGCTTCATTCATGTGTACATTTAAAATACTCTAATTTCTATATATTAAAATAATGAAATAAAAAAAATGAATGTAACAAACTATTTCAGCTATTATTTCTCATAAAATTGTTAGATATTTCATATGTTTATTTTAAATAATTTCATTGCTTAAGGTATTGATTACTAATGAAGATTTAAAGGAAACAATGTATAAAATTGACTTTTTTAATTTTATTTGCTGGATGTTTTATAAAAGAATTACCTTTAACATAATAAATAATTTAGAAAATTAATTTCTTTAGTAATTTTTTTTTCACATTTGTATCAAAGTACTATGAGATTTAATATGCTTCCGTAAATATAATTAATAACGAATAGCAACTAAACGAAAATAAAAACCATTAGTTAATAATTAACAGCTGATATTTAAAAACATCACATAATATATTTTTTTAATTTCTTTATACCAACGGAATTCTGCAAAAATCAGTTTTAATAAAATAACTTGACATTTCAATAACAGAACTCAAGTTAAGGATATTTCTAAGCATATCTATTTTTAAAAATACTAACAGAATTTTCTACTCATTGCCGAAGTAAATAAGTAACCTTTACGTATAAGAAAATAGGAACTAATGGAAAAAAGTTTTGATCCAGATCAAATAAACAGTAAATATCGTAAACGATTCTTAACATTAATACTACAATAATTAGAATCCAGCCTCAAAATTACCACAAAACACATTATTACTTCATATGCAATATAAATTGTTTTATAACAAACGCTATTATTCATAAACTCACACAGAATAAGGTTTCAAATCCTCCCATTTTAGATAACAAAATACTTGGATATCATAAAACATGCTATTGTATGAATTAAACATGAAAAAAAAGTCAAACTGTTGTAAGCATCTTGAGTAGCACAAGCGGTCATAGGAACATTAAAACCAAAGACTTTGATATTTCGACTAATAAATACATATACTTCCAATCTCAAACAGCGAATTAGGAACAGTAACTCAACAAACTAGCTAGAAACATCTGTAAACAAGTTTTTAAAACAGCTAAATACAAAGCACTAACACAGCTATAGCTAAAAACTGGATATCTATACTTTCAAAAATGAGTTTTACCAACTACTAAGTCAACAAATTGAAATCACCAAGTTGATTTATAACATCTAAGTTTAAGAATACTAATACTATATTTGTTTGTAACTTGAAAAGTAAATACTTTTTAACAAATTGATTTTATATTTTTTTGTGTGTTTCAAATGGATTGAAGTTTCCCTTCGAAGTGAAAATATTATATAATTATATATTTAGATTCATTGATTTCTTTTTACATTGAAATTAATTTCAAATGGCAAACCAAATACTAACTTAAAAATTCAAAAAAGTAGTTATTTTTTGAATTTTCTTTTTCAATTTTGATACAAATATTACTAACAAAAAAAAATTATTGACCGACATTTCTGTTCAATAAAAAATGCACACGTTTCTTTTACCCACTCAGCAATAAAAATGATTGCTTTCTTCATTCTCTTAGTATTTGATTATCTACCTCCATTTTGATTGCAGTGTCAATAAACATACTACAGGGGGAGGGGGTGATGCTTGCGCTACATTTGATGCAAACAACAGCAGATTCTGTAAAACTGAAAATGTTATACAATTTTGAAAGTTTTTTTTTTGCGTTATCATGTCTTCTCTTTCTGAATAATAGAAAGAAATGCACACACGTTTTTTTTTAACCCAAGAGTTGAGAGTGTCCACACGACATCCGCGTGGTCCAGGAACATCTACCAAATATTTTATATCACCTAAACACTCTGAAGCTCAGTTTACACTGGAGAAAATTTAGGAATGAAAGGCTTTCCAAATCAATGCTTCGAATCGAAAATAAAAATTGAGATTACGCAGTTGCGAATTTACGCATATACTTTCTTTAAAAACTTTAAAACGAATTATATATAAACTATTGTAACTGATGCTTAACAAGAAAAATTAATGATTAAAGTAAAGGTATTCAATAACAAACATAGTTAATTCAAAATGTTCAACTTAGTGGATCTGGGCCGTTTTAAACGTAAATGCCTTATATTTCTTATTTGATAGAAAAGGGTATGATATCCGGAATGAATTTTTTTTTAGTTATGTTCTCCAATAACTTCAAAATAGTGAGACAGATAACAATCAACAAGGCCCAACGTTATCAAATTATCAAACTGATCAAGAATTTGTTTTATGATAATTGTATTAATTATTTATAAGAATCTGGAAAGACCAACGGAAATCCATTGGACATATCGAGTTCCCTCCATATGAGTGATAGAAATTGTCATAGGAAAAAAAATCCAACACTACCCTGAAATCTAAAATCTAACAAGAGAATAACTTTGAGTTGCTTTTTTAAAGTTAATTTGAAGTCATTGGAGGACATAATTCAAAATTACCAATACGGATATTTTTTTTCCCACCAAGGATATTAGGTAATCTCATTTTTGATGGGTCAGTCGCGAGACTTTCCAAGGCCACTTCTATCCCAAACCTTCCTCCAGTGCAAACCTCAGCTTCACGCAGTCGCCACGTGGGCCTTCTTCGCCGCCATGGGAATGGCCATGCTGTCGTCGTCCTCACTCAGATGCTTCATCCCGTTCATATGAAGTTGCGACTCGTCCGAATCGTCGCTGTGGTTGTGATGCATCATCCTGCCCGATCCGTTGATGGGCTGCATCACAGTGGCGATCCCCAAGATCTTGCTCCTCTGGTTGGCGAGTCTACTATGGAAGTTCTGCAGGTGGCACTGGCAGTCTTCGACGTGGTAGACTTCCTCTTCGATGGCCTCGATCTCCGAGTCGCTCCTGGAGCTGGACAAGTCCAGGACCCCGTCGACCGAGGAGAGTAGTCGGTTGGGGACGATGACAGTGACGGGCTGCACGACCTCCACCGCGGACGGGGACAAGCTCATATCGATCGCCTGCGTTTGCATGGACACCTTGTCTCTGAGGAAGAGTTCTCGCTGCGCTGGAGTGAGGATGCGAATGGTCCTGCTGGGCTTCCTCCTGTGCCCGTTGGTGATCACCCTGTTGCTCATCACCACCAGAGGGTTGGTGAGCTCCTCGTGGTGGCTCAGGTGATGGCCGTTGGTGTTGTTGTTATTGTTCTCGTGGTTGTGGTGATTGTTGTTGTTGTGGATGATGTTCTCCACCTGGAGCACGGACTCCGGGGAGGGTTGGTCGATCTCCGACGAGGAGTTGTGGCTGTCCGCGATGTTCTCCTCGTTGTCCGACAGCCGGAGCAGCTCCTCGTCGGGATCGTCCTCGTTGTCGTCGTGGTCCGACGTCGGCAGCATCTGCTCGTAGGCTTTCGGTCGCCGGCCCCTCCTCGGCTTGCCGAGGTTGGACTCGTTCTTGGGACACTTGTGGTGGATGAGGTGGTGTCGCCTCCGGTACCTGCCCATGCAGTCCTGGCACTGGAAGGGCTTCTCCCCCCGGTGGATGAGCATGTGCGCCTTCAGCTGGTTGCTGTCCGAGAACCGGGACTCGCACCTCTCGCAGGCGTAGGGTCGCTCCCCGGTGTGCACCCGGAGGTGCCTCCTGAGGTTGGCCACCTGCACGAAGTGTCGGTCGCAGTGCGTGCACTGGTAGGGCTTTTCGCCCGTGTGCAGACGCATGTGCGTCTTGAGGTGGTGGTCCCTGGTGAAGCGCTTGTGGCACTCCGGGCACTCGAAGGGTTTCTCTCCCGTGTGTGTCCTCTCGTGGTTCTGCAGCACGTGCTTGTAGCCGAAGGTCCGGCTGCAGATGCCGCACGAGAACGCCTTGTCCCCGCCCCCGTTCTTCTGCGGGAGGCCGCCGTTCTTGGGTTTGTCGCCCGCCGTGTCGCCGATGAGCGTGCCGCCGACGGGCAGGGCGTTGATGTCGGCGGCCACCTCGGCCACGCCGTTACGGCGACTCTGCTCGTCCAGGGATCGCATGTCGTGCTTGTCGCCGTCGCCGTTGGTGGCGCTGCTGGCGGTCCTCACTCCTTCCGCTACCTCCGGCCCGTCCTTCATAGTCGGCGGCCACGGTTAACCTAAGAGACAGGGCAACAAGAAAGAAGCAAGCAGTAAGTAACGAGGAATCTCATTAGTGCCTTTTTTTATTATTATCATCATCATCATTTTTTTTTTCACTTCTTATTAACAGAGAGAGAGAGAGAGAGAGAGAGAAGAGCGCTCCGGAATAAAATTATGCTAATGCCTAACGAATCAATGCGAAACAAACGATCTCGTACCTGCTTATGCCGCCACCCTCTCATTAGGGCCCGGCCGATACGCCACGCTTTTAATTGGCTGACGCGAGCTGTAAAAAAAGGATTGCGGGGGTGGCGGAGAGATGGGGGAGAGGGGGATAGCAGAGAAGAGTTTGAGCGAACAAAGAAAAACGCGACTTACTACATCCGTCAGCGCAAACATTCAAAAAGGGGGGGGGGGGGATAAAACAAAAATTAAAAAAATCTCAGCCTCGAAGCAGAAGCGATGATGAATAGGGAAGAGCACACATTAGAAAAATGCTTGATGAGAAATATTTACTCCGCGGCTCTTTAGTGTTCCCTCCCTCTCCCCATCTCTCTTCTTTAATCTGTTTTTTATTTTAATGGTAGTCTCTTTTCTCTACGCTCTCCCCCCCCCTCTCCCCCCCCCCCCCCCCCCCCCCCCCGACACTCGCGTGACAACGCGCTCGGTCACGAGCGGAACAAAGTTGACGACAAATTAAGCGACGCATCAATAAAAAAACATAGGGCGGATGATTTACTGAAAATTAAAAATAAATAATAAGAGAAGCTCACCCCAATGCCTACTTAGGAAAACAGGGTAAAACTAGTGAGGAATGGGTAATATACACCTACTTATGAGAATTGGGATCTAAAATGAACTCACAAAAACTTGGTCCCATATATGTGAAATGACCATTGTAGTCATTTAAAAGAGATATGATTTCCCTGTTAATTCCTTACAAATTTGCAATTTTTGTTATTAATTTATAAATTTTATTTTCCTTATGAATTAAACAAATTTAACTATTAATTTATCTGTTAATTAATTATATGATGAAATTAATTATCTGACATTAATTATCTTCTATTGATAAATTCTGAAAATCTACACATAGCGGAATCTAACACAATTGATACACAGTTATTGTGAAAACTCTTTTTGAGTGTTGAAAATGAAAATTTGTGAGACATTTTCATTTTGGACAGAATTTTTTCTTCCCTTGGAAATATAATAATTTTATTTGAAATATTTTGTTTATAACTAAAAATTCTAAAGAAAAGCATACAAACAATATCTTAATAAATAAATTAATACACTGTAAATGAATTGCTCAACCAACATTACCAGCTATTTGGAGCAGGAGGGGGGGTGGGGGGGGGGGGAGAGGTTAAGGTGGGATAAATGCTCAGGCACACGAGTCACCAATTTTAGTAATAAAAAGATCAATTTTATTAACTATTTTTATTTTATTTCAATTAGTAAAAAATATTATATACTAAATTATACAAAAAAAATAATATGACGGTAATTTATACAAGTATATTAAAAATATTTTTCCACTTGCATTCACTTACCTTGTCTAGTTCAAAATGGTCAAATATAGTAAAACAAAATATTTGACCATTTTAGAATACACAAGGTAAGTGACTACAAGGATATAATTCGGAATTAAATTACAAATTTGGTGTGTTTTAATGTCATTTTGAAGGTTTAACAAATACTTAAATAAGAATATACTCATAAAACATATACTGTGCTACAGGTTTTTATTTGAGTAAATGCAGCCACTGCACGATGCAAATTACAACAATAATTGAATATACAAATTGTCAGATTATGCCATCATTAATACTACCCTCATTACTTCAACTTAGCTACGCTGTTTGAGGTAACGGACAGTACATCAATTGACCCTCAACAACCCCTAAATAATTTTATCACATCGAAAACTAATTGCATTGGACTTTCTCCAAACCGGCGCATTCTTCCACATGGAAAAATCTCGTGAGCTCTCTGGCAGACGACACCATTTAAGCACCCCAGGCACGACCAATGAACATTTTTCACAGGAAGACCCCCTCATCCCAAACAATCGTCCCTCTCCGCGCGTGCAAACAGCGCAACTTTCCAACGTGTTATTAAAAATCGAATCTCTTAGACAGAACGAGGGCCGCCCCACAGGATCAAGTCAGAGACGAGGGCAGTCAGGAACGATTATAACGCTTTTTGATGGAGGACTATCATTAGGGACAGTTTCGGATTCCCAGGTGTTTAGGGGGGGGGGGGCAACGAAGATGTGTTGGGGGGCGCCCAAGGTGTAGCTTTTTGGATTATCTGCTGGTGACGTGTGCAGCTGGATAAGCTGAAATGGAGCTGGAGATGGTATCCGTGGTTGTTCACGCGAAGCAATTAAATCGGCAAATGCTTGTCTTCTGATTGGATGACGAGCTCGTGTGCGTGCAGGTTTTTCGTGGGGTTGTTAACAGGAATCTGGTTGGCGATTGGATCTCTGGATTACGCGGTCGGTTTTGATTCGTGGTACATCTGAGCTAACATTGTAACAAAGAAAAAAATTATTTCTAAAAAAATTTACTAGGCTTATAAGAAGTGGTTTCAGATTTTTTTAAGAGCCTCCATCTTTATTAATTGATACACAAAGGCAAAATCTATATATTTAATAGACAAACCAATGTTTTGTGACAGTCACTCCTCCTAAACTATATAAACAACTGTTATGATCAATGTGTTATTTGAAAGAGAATGAACTGTGGATGTGCCAAAACGTACCAAAATTATAAAACTTTAAGCAATTAATTTATTACGCTTTATAAACAAAATAAAAGTTATCACCGTGGCGCCATCTATATATAAATATTTGAACAACAGTAAAATGACTTCGTAAATTATTAAATTTTTGAACGATCTGAATTCAACTAAAACGCAGGAAAGCATGAAATTAACGCGAGAAAAGAGAGAATTGGTTTGCAAAGCAAACCAACGAGTATTACGTAGCAATCTTCCGGGTGATGATGAACGTCAGCGAGTAGGCGGCGGAATCCTTAGTCATTATATTATTGGCGTATGTGATTTTTTTAAAATTTCCAATCTAATTACTTGCGTTGATGTGTATAATATTTTTAAAAAATAACACTAGTTTCAACCACTATGATAGAAATTTTTATTAACGTTACCAGTTGACTTCAAGGAACTGCGCATTTATCAGTAAAGATTATAATTAAATTTTATATACGATGAACTTTTCGGTGATGAAGTATGTTTTGTGTAAAAACTTTTTAAATATATACAAGCTTAATGGACCTATAGTTATGTACCATCTACAATACATCGAATCTTGGCAATGTACCTGTTTGGTGAATATACCTCTGTTGTACTGAAACATAGACCTTTTTCCTGCCAAGCACAGAAATAACTAAACTTTTAAAATAAATGGCTGAGAAACAGCTTATGTCAGACACTGAGACATAAGCTTTTCAAAAAGAGGTGATAAATGGCCCCTCAAAAATCGCGACCACCCTTCGTTGCCATCAACTCTTGTTACGAGTTCGGCTGTTTGTTTAGGCTTCTGCTGCTTCCCATTGGTGAGCCGACATTTAGAGAGGAACCTTGTCAGAGATCGTTGGCTCATCGCTCCACTGAAGATATAAAGCTGCAGAAAAGATTTTGTTAATGAGAACTGGCAACGCCCGACTGCGTTTTGCTTGCCAAAATCTTTGTCTGAAGTCGTCCATCTCTATTTTTTTTCTTTCTTTCTTCCCAAACTTTCGTTTCGTGTTGTTATTTGTTTCTTACGCGGCAACCGCGCTAATCAGCAGAAAAACAAGCCACGGTTACCGTGAACCGCACAGAGTGGCTTTTTAAGAAAATACTTTGTTTGAAAAAGACGAAGGGCGCAGGCAGACGGATAAGTTTGCGTCTAGACTCAGGGTGGTTATTTTTAGGATGGGAACGCACGGGTCTCTTCTGGGGGGAAGTTAAATAAATCACGAGTTTTCGCCCCTAAAATGCCTTGCTCAGGTAAATAAGTCCTGAAAATTTCGGGCGTTCATTTTTTTTATACGTACTATATATTCTGGCATAGGTGTACTGGTTTCGTTAAACTAACTCCTTTAACCACCCTATAATTTCAACTAAAAAAATTCATTCAAAATATTTAGTTGCTGAAATAAAGCTATATGAGAACCTTCTGGATTCAATTTGTAAAATCAAATGAAAATAAAACTTTGAAATTGTAACCGTTTTTTTCCTTCAGATTAATAACAACAACAAAAAACTGTTTAACTTTGATTTTTTTCGCACTAATGCTTAACATATGGTGTAGCAAAAAGGCTTTATATTCAGGCCCGATTTACCATTAGTCATGTTAAGCCCTGTCCTAAAGCCCCCAGTCTTTAGGGGCTCCATTTTTTATTAAATTACTAATAAATGTTGTAAAAGTTGTCAATACCTTAAAAAAATTATTATTATATTTGGAATTTTCCCCCAAACGTTAGTGTTTCTTATTTTTTAAATACATAATTAACTTAATCTGCGACGCTTTTCATTCTACGAGAATATTTTTTTAAAGAGTGAGGCCCCAATTAATTGAGCCTGATTTATAAAGTTCTGTATAATGTCATTAAATGCCCCCCCCCCCCCCCTCTTGTAAAAATAGTTACTAAGAATTAAATACGTCGCAATGTTTAAAAAAAAATGCCCAAAACTTACAATTAAATAAAAGTTGGGTCCAAGCTAAGGAGTCCAGACCCGAGCCTAACATGGTAAATCAGGCCTTGCCCATCAGTGTTATTGTGTATACAGTATTGAATTTTCTAAATCAAACCCTGTTCGTATTAGATATTTAAATGTATATATTGATAATTTCTTTTCTTTATAGATGATTTTTATAATGAATAAAATTTAATTGGGCCAACACTTTATTTTTTCCGAGAAGCAATGATTAAATATGCTTAGATTATAATTTTTGTTGTTTATCTTGTTAATAATGTAGGAGAGAGAGGGTACAAGCATATGAACACATGGATATGAAATAGGATTATGGCTCAAGATTTCTTAATAAAACAAAGACCTTAATGATTTTATACCGTTTACAAAATAATATTCTTAAGGATATTATATTGCAAACATTCTTAATTATCACATTCCTATGATATCCTTAGTAAAGTAGTTTTATGAAAATTAAATAAAAGTTCGTATTGTGATCTTCGGAAAGCCATATCGTCGCCTCGGAGCAACAGTAGGATATGAGCAAAAACAGAGTTGCCTACAAAATGTCCGGGTGCTCCACTAAATGAAGGAACATTTGGTAATATTAGCAAGACCGAAAACTCAATTTCGTTATTTTTTTTTTAGATGTCTTACTGTTACTCTGAGGCGACGATATATATATATATATATATATATATATATATATATATATATATATATATATATATATATATATATTTTATTATTATTATTTTTTGCGTTGGAAGTTGGCTAGCATAGGACGTTAATATTTAAGTAATTCCTTTTAAAAGTTAAGTCAGTTATCTACTGTTGAATATTTCTGGTTTTTTTTTTTTTTGCAATTTGATTAATATAATTCAAGAACAGTTAGGGGAAATGTATATGGTTGTTATTTCCAAACACATTTATTTTCCAACTTTTTTTTTTGTGCATCTGTTAAAAAATCTGCATAGTTTTTTTTTTT
This sequence comes from Troglohyphantes excavatus, assembly GCA_963932185.1. Classification (NCBI taxonomy): domain Eukaryota; kingdom Metazoa; phylum Arthropoda; class Arachnida; order Araneae; family Linyphiidae; genus Troglohyphantes; species Troglohyphantes excavatus. Next base: position 56,813,113 of record OZ010671.1, on the reverse strand, counting down.
TAAATTAAATATTTGGTTTTTTTTAGAAATCTACGACCGTTTACTTCAAGCAGCCAGACAAATGATGACGAAATGGGATGTATTTCGATCATCCAACCTCCTCGGTGATTCTTGGATGGTGTCCAAATGGCTGTCTTCTGACTCACAGCACAGCAAGTGCAGCAGACGAGGTAAGGGGGAATTTCGTCAGGCTAAATACCGTCGACGGCCGACAAAATTAGCGAAGTGATTGAGTTTAAGCCTTGAAGAGCATAAATAAAACAAACCAAGTTACTAAGTTTAAGTAACGAAACGATAAGTGTTTATAGCATTCATTGTAAATATACAAAAAAATTCGGATTTACCTTTCAACGCTTAAGATCTAATGAAAATTGTTTTGTTAAGCAAATAATCATTTTAACCTTGAGAGTGATTTAAACGATTGTAGGAATTGTTTTTGAGGGTTAGTTGCTAAATAATTACATTAATGGACTCTAATCGTTTTGCCAGGGATCTATTTTAAATTTGATAGATAGATTTTAATATTTGAATTTATTTATGTTTTTTTTTATTTTAAAATAGTATCAGTATTTTAGATAGCCTTTACTTATTTATTTACTTAAGTAAATAAATAAAATATGTCTATTAAAAAAGTTGAATTTATTTATGATTAATTGGAATAATTTTACAATTTAACTTTCAAGTGAAGAAGAATACCATTTCCAAGCTCCTTGTTCTCCCATATTTCAACAGTAACTGCTTAATTTTATAGAAAGCTATAGAAGAATTTGGAGAAAATTGAAGACATTTACTGCCAAATTGAGATAACCCTATTTTGTCTAAATTACACGTTTTATACATTTTTTTTTGTACTTGTACGCGTTAGTTTAAACTTATGTACACAATATTTTTATCAATATCTATCAAATATCGATGCGATCAAAAAATTTGCAGATCAAAGGAACGGAAGTCGACTTTTTGGAATTATTGATTTTACCCACCAAAAGAGTCAATTATTTATCTAAAAGAGTCAGCATAAAACCTACATTGCAATCCGGAAATGGAAGTTTTTTTAAAAAAGAATTTGAAACAAAAAATTGCAGTTTTCTTAAATTTTCAATTTTTTTTTGTGCATAAAATCTTTAACACACCGGCATTTAAAAAGCTTTTTTTACAGCTTTAATAAAGGACAATATCCTTTAATTTAACAGATTAAAAAAAAAAATCTGCAGTTTTCCTGCATAAACATTGACTTCTTTTTTTGCCGGGATTTAAAAAAAAAACTGAGCCAAAACTTTGTATGTCACTTAATGAGCCCTTAATTGATTTCAGGTGATGTTAATTTGAGAACATATTATAAATACCCTTTGAAGATAATATTAAACTAATATTTGTTGGTTTCCTCACAAAATTATTTAAAATAAAAAATAGATACATTTTGGAGGCGACACTACATTACATTAAAAAAAATACCGTAAAGACCGGTTAACAATAAATTTAGTATAATAATCTTTATATTTTACACCAATCGAAATTTACATTTTAAGAACTGTGGTGTCATAGAAACCAGCAGTTCCTAATTAGCATTAAGTTTCGTATCCTCTACTAAAACTAAAAGAAACCATTTTTTCATATATGCTCATGGAAGTCATCCCTCTACGTCGCTCTAGGCATGCATACGTTTCAATGTTGTTTGAACATGAAAATGAATGGGGAACAAAAATCTTAAATTAATTTGATAATTTCTGTTAATTGTACACAGTTTTTACAAGGAATATATATGGAAACAAATTTACCCATAAATAAATAGCAAAGATAACTGCCATAAACAGAAGCACTCATTTCAACTCATATTAACCCTTTGCACTCCAAGAACACCTTGCGTTTTCCGTTCTTTCTACGGAACAGTTATTCATCCTTATGTTCTTTTCCCTCGAATTTGTTATGCTTATAGAGACAACAAAAAATCTGTTTTGGATCTTCAAAAGAACAAGTTGAAAAAAAATATCGATGTTTTTAAACACAAGATCCTGCTGCTCTCGTTTATTTTAAAGAACAGGGAACCAAAAGAACGGAATGTTATGTTGTCGCCTGAGCCGGAGTGCAAAGGGTTAACACATTGTAATCTCTAGTTACTCCACTGATTTTTGAAATGTATGGGATGAATGATTTTTTTTATGTTCATAATATCTTTAAGTTGGCTGCAAAAATCTTGATATTTTCTTTCTTAAAGCAGTGTATTTTAACCATTTTTTATACTTTGTGATCCCATGAAAAAAAAATTTTTTAATAAATATTTTTTTATATGGTAGTTTAATTGTAATATATTATTTTCTTTTCGGTTTTCCATAAAAGGAAAAACAGTTTTTTAAATTTATTATTAATTTTTATGCTACAACTGTGACGTCATTGGAGCAATATTTAATAATTATTGCAATGGGATATTATTTGTTCATTTACAGCACTTTGTTTTATGTTTATTATCTTCTGCCAGATGATGTTACAATATATGTTTCATTTTTATAATTTTATTGAAAGATAAAAATTTCTAGTATTTTTTCATGTTAAAATTACTTTTCTATGGATATTTCATATCCATAGACAATGCAAGTTTAATTAAATTAGTTTTCATAGAAATTTCCGCATTGCTATTTTCTGCTGGGCACAATTTAAATAAAAGGATTTTTATTTACGTTAAATGTTTGATTATTTTCGCCAGATGTGAGGATTTTTCCCAGATTTCCGATGATAAAGGGAGAGTTGTGGACGCCATTTTCCGTTTTACAACCACAGATATTACTCTATTAATTGAATTATTACACTAAGTCTTGCAAAGAAAAGTTTCATGATTTAACTCAGGCTTGCCTATATAAAACTCTATTCTCAGCAAAATATAAAGTATAAGCCAATTCGGACTGAAATAAACTTAGAAATGAGTTTTCTCCTTTGTTAAGTCAATAAGACTAGTGTAGTGATTAAATTACACTCACAGTTAATACTTAATTATTTTGTATTTAAATGTGGGGCCATTAATATCAAAAAGCTGTTATGCTGCCTTTGACAGGTATTACATCATTAGATACGCATAGTTATAACTTGACTAACCTGATAATTATATTAATTATATCAGCTTTTGAATGTCAAGTCCGTGAATCTCCAGTTGTCATAGTAAAACATATAATTTTTTAATAATTCATTGTAATAAATTATTTCTTACTTCTCTTTCATTCATTGCTAAGGGGAACGTGTAAAACTTGGTATAAAAACGTGATATACAGTTGAAAGGCTGGTAAAATGCTGGGGGAAAAAACGACAAATTGAACGAAGTAATGAGTAAAATATACCCTTTTATAATATTGTTATTATTATATTAAATTATTAATCAATAAGGAAATAGTAATATAATATATTGGAATTCTTAAATAAATTTTTTAAACATTACAATTCGAAATATTTAGTTAAAATACTAACAGATTGTTGTCATTTGTTTCCTTGAAATGTTGCAAAAATCATTAAAAAAAATAATTAAAAATATAAATTAAAAGAGTAAAATTTTTAAAAATTTAAATACATTATATTAATAAAAATATCCTTGCTTCACTTTTCCTAAGTTTAACCATATAGTAACGTTCAGACATACAATAAAAAACCCTTTTTCTAAAATTTGCTCTGCTGAAACGTTATTTATCATCCACTTCGATAGAAATCCCATAAATTACTTTCCTTTCTGACAAATTACATTTTCGCTAGCAAGAATGACGATATCTCATCTTTAAATTGCACCACACATCACACAAGCAGAAGCCAGCGTTCCAACACAATACGCTTCCCAACTCTCAAAAATGGGACATGAAAGAAAAAAAAAACACAGTCTCCAAAAATACACACGACGTGAGTCGAAATTAAATTAGAAAAAAGAACCGGTCCAGCCAATGAGCGATTAACATAGTAATGCAGTGGCGGGCTTCCGTCCAATGAGGAGCGTGGGCGAAAGAGTTGCGGAAGCCAATCGCTGGCCTCAAAGGGCGTATTCTCCCTTAACCCTTTCGCCAGGCGTAGGACCATTTGTCACGAACTCATTGTGGTGTGTCGTATGAACTGCCCACTTCAGAGAGAAATGGCGTGCTATTTTGGGGGATTCGAAAAATATGAGTGGTCGGTTTTCGGGCGCAATGGGTTGGGCAGGCTTGGAAAAGTGGGGCGGATATTGTTCGCATCGAAAGGTTGAGTTGGCTAGTAGAGAATAATTTATTTTTCTATAATAGAATATTAAATTACCGAATGTTGGTATTAGGGTATATTGAAAAGAACGAGTTATTGCTCTCAGGTATGATTTATATACCTATCAGATAGAAGGATTTTTTTTATGCATACTGTGGTTATTTATTGATATTTTTAAGTAGAAAAACTTTATTAAGTCAGTTTTAAAATATTCTCATAAAATAACTATACATTTCATCTAAATTTTCTGTATTTTATTATAAGTATGACAGAAAATACTTAATGTGGGCGAAATAATTAATAAAAAATATATTTATATGTATTACGATGTAATTTTTGATTTGAAGAAATAATGTGATACTATTAACGAACAAAATTTATAATTTAAATCTAATATTATAAAAATATATTTATTTTAATTTAATCACAAAATATAATAATTTCTTATTTATTTAAAATTATTTGTGAAAATAATATATATGTCTAATTTACAACTTTCATGAGGAGAAACGTTTTAGTAGAATTTCATTGAAATTAGACTACCCAATGTCATTTTATGCATACAGATTGTAAATTCAGTTTTCAGTCGAGTTTAATAGAATATATATATTTTTTTAAAGTCGACAATATTAATTAACTACTACAATGTATTTATGCTCAAAACAAATTATGCTATTATCTCAATATGCAAGCAAATAAGACATAACAATATCTTAATATAAATTGTCTTAATATTTGTTCTTTTCTTAGCAAACAATTTTATTTTTAAAAAAACATGCTTTTTTTTACACAATGTTTATGTAACAAAATCCTACAACTCCCAATGCATTTACTATAATCAGTTTCCAGAAGTTAATACTGAAAATCCTTGGGTTGTTTTATTTAATTTTCAATATTATAACAAACTATTCGGATATATTATTTACAAAGACAACAATTATTTACGATTCGAGAACATGCCCCACAAAGTAGAATTTAATTTAAAAATTTTCTCAAATTTTAAATACTTTTAGAAACGTACAATGGTTTCCTAAAATTAGTACTATATAGCTCACTAGATAGCAAACTACACATAGTATTTTTAAATTAACCAAAAAAATTGTCAATACTTTAAATTATTTATATTTTTTTATCCGAGAGTGTGAAATAATTGCAGAACTACTTTTATAATAAAACTATATTAGGGAATAACAGTCATTTTGATAAAGTGTATTTTATTTATTTTTAAGAAAAAAATTGACAACATTTTATTTTAAATTCGATTTCTTTAAGTTACAATCCTAATATTTAATATAAATTTATATATAGAGAAAAAATTATTTTTTAAAGAGGATACAGTACCTAAAAATATTGCAAAATTCTCGAATTTTTTTATTTACTAAAATTATAGTTTAAAATTTTCTAAATATGGTAAAAAATTTTAAACCTTACGCTTTTTTTTATTATAATTGGAGAAATGTATAATTTTTTAAGCTTTACTGTCAGATATGTGTATATTATAAATTGGCATGTGTGTGCGAATTAGCTCTAAAAGTAGTAGGATTTTTTGAATTACTAAAGCAAAAAAAATGAGTTTTATGGAATACATTGTGTGCTATTCTGAATAAATATTTATTTGAAAATCAAATACAGTAGTATACAAAATTTTAATGCTAATTATTATGTATTATAGTTCAAAAGATCTGAGATAAAAATTTGGCAAAATAAATATAAATACTTAAAAATACCTTAGCGTTTTAAAAAAAAAGCTTTAAAAAATTGAAAAAGTTAACATTTAAAAAAACAAACAATTAAAGAATTTTTGTGTGAAATATTGTTCACTGAAACAAATTTAAACAACATAAGTTAAAATTTTATTCAAATAGTAAAAAAAAAAAAATAGGTGGTACCAAGTCCTCTAAATCCATTTATCACCACACTTTATACACCCTTTAGAACAGACTTCAAACAACAGCCAACAATCAATTCCAAATTACTACTTCACCCCCATAAAAAAAAGACTCGCAGCACGCGCCTGATATCAATTTGATACAAAAAACAAAACACACTTTCATCACTTTAATACACTTAAAAAAAATAAAACTATAACCCATTACAAAACAAGCTCATTACGTCAATGGACAGGTGTGTGTGCCCTGCGAAAATCACCGGGAAATAAATCATAGTCACACGCCTTTAATGCCCGCGAAGGGAAAGTGGAGTAGTAGAGAGAAGAAAAAAAAAGTGGAGTAAAATAGTTGAGAGAGTAGAAGAAGAAAAAAAAAAAGAGTGGAGTAATATAAGAAAAGCGTGTGACCGCCCCGGGACACGTGCTGGGAAGAGACTCAATCCTTTGAGCACCTGTCGGGGTGCTTGTCGAAGGGGCATGAGGAAGGAAGCGGGATGGGATCGGCTTTTCTTTAAGAACGCGTTATTACGCACACACCTGTGTCGCATAAAATGCTCATCTAACTGCAGATATTAAAGCGGTTTGGTTTAAATTCAAGTTTAATATTTAAATATTCAAATTGAAAAAATATGTTTGGTCGGTCAATTTACATGTTATTTAGAGATTGAAGACTCCCATCAGATAATGATTGCTCTAAAAATTAAGAGTTAAATATATATATATTAAAATAACACCTTGACAGAGTTTTCAAAATTCTAAATATTATGTCATTATTTATACGTTAAATTATCCCATGCTTTACATTTGAATATTCACATGTTATTTAGCGATTGAAGACTCACTTGAACCTCAAATAAAGATCGCTCTAAAAATGAAATGGAGTTAAGAATCGTATATTGAAATAACGCATTCACAAAGTTTTCAAAATTTTAAATATTATGTTATTATATTTAAATTATGTTATTATTTTAAATATTATGATATTTATAGGTTGAACTGTTTCGTGTTTTATATTCGAATATTCAAGATGAAAAAAAATGTTTTTGGTTGTTCAATTTACATGTTATTTAGCGATTGAAGACTCACTTAAACCTCAGATAATGATTGCTCTAAAAATTAAATGGCGTTAAATATCGTATATATAATATTTTTTTGTCTAATTTTAAATATTATGTCATTATTTATACGTTAAACAATTTCACCAGGTTAAAAATACGTGTTTTCAATTGGACAGTGTTTTACACTAATACATCATGTGAAAACCCTGCTTTACTTCCTAGGCCATTATTTCATAGAAAATTTATTTTTCTTTGATATTGAATTGTTTGATTTAAGAAACCGCTTTCAAAAATATGTTCAATTAACACGCTTTAACAAATGCTCATATTTATAGATAGTATGATAATTCCATTAAACGTGATACATCTGGTCTAATGATTGTCATTTCGTCAGGAGGCCCTATTCTAAATTTCAGTACATTTCAATAATCTGCACTTCAATTTAAAATATTAATTTGATTTTTTTTAACTATAATGTATATTGTTATTAGCACAGTAATTCTATAACGATATGCACAAAATGTGAAAATTAAATTATCTAAATGGAGTTAGGGAAACTAAATTTTTTTATTAGTTTTTTTTATTGCCTAAGGTAATACGTGTTTCTTTTAAGTGGCATAATCATAAGCTAGTTATCTGGAAATATTGTTTTTTAGGTCATATAAATCATATTAAATTGACAATTCCTTAATACCAATTTTTACACAGCAAAAAAATATACTTAAAAATGAGTACCTGGACGTACTCGTTTCCGTTTGACTACAATTGCAACGTAATTGTCGTATTCAAATTTAATTAATCGTACATTCTCAAAAATGAGCAGTGTGATTTAATATTGCTAATTTTAACTTCTGTTTAAGCCATCTAAATAATCCGACCTGAAAAACTCAAAATAGTTGTCAGAAGATGGTTTTCCACATTATTTGATGTCGATTGCTTAAATGGAAACTGAGTAATTACAATTCAACTATTTTATTTCCCATTCTTTGGCACACCTTTTAAACATTTCTTCTTACGTCGTTTCGTTTTTAACTTCTTCACGTCGCCCTAGTAGTTTAACCGATAAGGCACTGCAGTGCCTGGGAATTTGGGTTCAATTCCCGGAAAGTCTTGGTTGTAATTATTAATATTTATTGAAAGTGATTTATGAAGGCAGAATGTATCTCTATGCCTGCTCTGTTAATTAATTTATGAGTATATGTCTTCTTTTTTTTAAATGAAACTTATGTATTCGGAGCTATGATAAGCATAGAATGTAATTAAAAATGAGTACATTTTGCTTGTTTTTTAGTACCTATTTTTAATAGAGTGATAGTCATCTCCCGACCGCAAAGAGTTCATATTCTCATTTTTTTTCACTTATATCCATCGTAAGAGTATCTAAAATAATCATGGTAATTTTGAAGAATGGCGTTGTTAGCGTTTTTTAACAATTATATAAATCTGATAGTTTTTCCCAAATATTGAAAACTGCCTTTTGGAGTATTCGATTTTAACATTTATCTTGCTTTTCCGCCCTATTTGCGTCAGATATTTGTATACCAAATTTTATTGTATTTGTTATTTCTGCAGATATTACGTTCAAACACTCACACAAACCGATTTTTAAAAACCGTTTTTAACCCAGGAGTAAGAGTTTTAACGAGAAACGACCAAAAACAATACATTGAAAATTTCGCGAAACACAAAAACTCTTTTATTTCATATATAGCAATTGAAAGTAACAATAAAACAGTGTAATAGAAAGCAATTTATCTATAAAAACTTAATAAAGTTTTTTCGTCTATAGAATTACTGAGATTGATGTCTTTAAATGACATATGGCATGTATACTAATTTTTTTTTAAAATATCCAATCTACATAAAAATATCAATTCTGTAATTGAAGAAGGGAATGTTAAAGTATCCTATAATGTTCCATTTACAAATACTGTAAATAATTCAAATAGACAACCTTCTAATCGTTTCTATTGAATTTTATTAAATTTCTCTGTTGATGTGAAGTCAATTTTTGAAAAGGTATGCCTTAGGCAATAAATTAAATAATGTCGCCGAAGAACAAACTATTTTTTTTAATATATGCAATTAATAATTAGCACATAATATGAATGCGACTGGCAATTTTGCCAAATCCACCACAGTTGGCATCCAAATATCTGAATTTTTAACTAGTTACACTAAAAAAGATTGTCTTGTGCATAATAACTGTCAAACGGATCAACTAGAGATTCTTACGTCCAATACGTCTGCACATAATAGAAACAAGAAGGGTTACCATTCAATTAAAATGTGCGTGTTTAAAAAGTGCATACTGAGAGGTGCCAGGTAGGGAGCGTAGGAACCTTCACTTTTCCGCCGAAAATTCTTTTGTCAAATACCATCTTCGAATATTCATCTAACACTAGTAACAATATAAAACTGTTGCGCTTAATAGAAGCAGTTGAAAAGTGTTTTTCCTTGCAGGAATTATTTTCTGGAAGTTTCTATAAAACTTTAAAAGTTCTTAAGATCAGAACTTATTTCGGATATCTTAACTTTTTGTGTGCACGAGCCGCCACTTGGATCCTCAATCATAAATAAAGTTTCCAATTATTCGAATCCATGAATGATAATATATTCGTGCATGTGTGACAGAAGTTTTTCTAAATGTTCAAAGGATCGGAGACTTTACAATTCGATTTTTTAAAAAAATTAAAAATATACTCACCCTTACAAAGCGGATGATACAAGATATGCGAAAAACAGCAACCTCAATGGGGATGCAACTGGATCAATGTGCCTGTCCCTTTTCGCACTGAACCAGAGGTATTCAGAACCAACCGATTGCTCCAGAAGATTCAGAAAGAAATGGCAAACTCCAACTCTCTTCCTTGCCAGCCTCGACCTTCGACCATTGTCTAAAATGCAACCAAGGCCAACTGTGGTTTTCGATAATAGGTGTGCCATTAAAGGGTGCTTCTACCCCAGGGCCCTTCTCTTTTACCCCCTCCTTAGCCCTGGGATACTGACCAGGGAATGGAACCCTATCCTTGCACAAAACATCGACTGCCAATTGCCCATGCCACAGAATCGGTCCTCAGCAATTTTCCCTGTGTCAACCCTGTCATTAGACTATAAGCGATTGATACGCGGTGCCAGTATTCGACGGTAGTTGCTAGATAGTCATTGTTAAGAGTTTTAAGGGAATCCATTACGCCAATTTTAAAGAAATCGACAAAAAAATATTTCTTTGTGATGCAAAGTTTGCTTTTTTTATAGGGGCTCTTCGAGCCTTCGGGCATTTTTTTTTCTTAAGTTGGAATGTCGCCTATAATGGGGATTCTTTGTTGCTATCCATATCAAAGGAGATTGGCTTGGTCATTTTAACGAGGTTTTCCGAGAAAAAAAGGACTGCTTCAAAATAAGGTTAACCAAACATTCTCACTTGGGTAATTGATTTCTGGAAGCAATGGAAGAAACTGAACAAGGAGTATTATATCATTTAGAGATGGGTGGAGGTAAGATAAGTGCTATTGCCTCTTTTCACTGAGACAAAAAATAGATTTCCAAGTTGTGTAAGTTATCTTACTGACCGCTGTGGTCTTATTTTTTTTATAGTAGAAAATATCAAAGGAAAATGATACCATTGTCTTTTGTGTCTAAATGTGCTTCTATATCCGTCGAAAGTTTAAATATCTTTAGAAATAACACATGGCTACTCTTTTCTTTGTGCGTAATGCAAATGTCCACATTTGATGCGCCTATTTATCTCACAGTTTTAATTGTATACATAAAAAACTTTATTCGATGTGATAGTAAAGTATAACAATACAAGTTAATAAAACTTGTTTATAATCCATATATATTCGAAAAAAAAAAGAAAAACGTAATTCGTTGAATAAAACTTTTAAAAGCTTGCTTATCGCTTCAAGTTTAAGAAAACTAACTTATAGTACCAAAGCAAAAATTAAGTATGCTAGACTAGAGTACAACATGTTTGACAATAGCTTTCCTAATCAATTGGCAAGAGCTCAGTAATTGGTCGACAGTAATTGGTTGAGTTCAATTAAGGCGGCGTTGTACTTGTTGGCCACTGTAAAACTTAATCTACTTTTAAAAGAAATCTTTTTTGTTTTTCTGCAATTGTATAGTAAACAAATGGGTGATTAATCTTATTCCGTTTATGTCTTGTACAAGAAAAAAAATTCTAAGTTCTAATATATTACAAAATAAATTACGAATAACTTAAAATTTAAGAGTAAATTTGAAACAAAGCTGTTTTGCGCGGGAAAATAGTGCGAGTCTTTCTTCTCTTTTCATTCCCTTGACGTGTGTACGAGGTGGCCACCTGTTTCGTGGAGAAAGGATTAAAAAAAAAGGTGCCTCACTCCCCTCTAACCCTTTCATGCAAAACTTCGCGACAGGTACTACAACCGCAGTACGCAGGCCAACGTTTTCAACGGTTGTGAAAGGGTTACGGTAAAGTTTGACGGGATTTTTTAAAGGGAGCGGGATCAGCCCTCGTATGCATTTCTGACACTTAAAATAAACACATTTTTAATAACGAATTTGAATAATTTGTTGCGTACAAACAACACTGTAAAAGTTTGTAGTATGACTGTTAGTATGGTTGGAGAAAAATAACAATATATATATTTCCAACCCTCTCCCCACCAATAAAAAATTTTTAAAAATGCGGTACATATATAAGGAGTTCCGGTGCAAAACTAACTTTGCCCATCCGATCAAAATGTTCAGTGCGATAGGCTGATGGGCAGTGGCGGCCCGTGGTCTAAAATGTTAGTGCAGCCGAAATCATGTGAATCCCCCCCCCCCCCCCCACTATTTTCCAAAAACCTTACATGAACGGAAATTCTTTATTATTCACTACTCAAATCAAGTTTCCTTTCAATTTTTAAGAAATGATAACATGCAACAAAAATAGAAAACACTTACTTATTTTTTGAAAATTAAAGCAATCCTGCTTTCTTTCAAAACATGCGAATCGGTCAATTTTAATATTAACTCACATAACGAAACAACAGCAGGACCATGTCCTGAAACAACAGCACACAGTAAATGTATCACGAAAACCATTTCCGTTTGGATATAATCTCGTAAGTTCTCGTTTCACCCATTAGCCAATCAGCATATCGAACCTCAAGTGCAGCTATAACAAGAAAACTCATTTCGGCTGTACCTTCTCACAAATGCAGTGCATTAGCATGGGGGGAATCTCCATACTACGTAGCGGTAGCCATGGCAACGATGCAGCCGATTTCGAATTTCGCTTTTTGGCTGCAGTTGGTTGAATGGAGTTTTTTCCCCTCCTGAATTGTGCATTACGGTAACATGCTTGCTATTTATCAGAGATTTTGTTTATTACCGTAGAAATTTCATTTTCAATTCTAATCTTCATTTAAGAAAATTAGTAAAATATCTGATTTTAGTTTTAAAATACACTAATGAATTTAGGTGCAGCCGGGCTGTACTTGCTGTAGTGGGCGAGCCGCCACTGCTGATGGGTGGATAAAATTGGATTTATTCCAACCTCTATTTTTCAAACCTTAATTTTTAATAAACTTAGTCTGTGTTCGATGACTCCGTTCGGTGCTTCAGATGCATTTTGGAGCAAAACTAAGTTTACGCACCCATGAGCCCAACGCACAGAACATTTTAATCTGATGGATAGAGTTGGTTTTGCCCTGGACTTCCTCATACATACAATGTTAAAAATAGTTTTGTTAAATAGGCTACGGTTAATTTTTTCGTCAAATACGACAAAACATTTTGTTAGTATTTCCCAACCGATGAAATATTTCGCAATTTTTGACGAAAAGCAGGCATGATTTAGCAGACGCCTGTTTCGTCAGTCAGTATGACCAAAGTTTCTTCAAAAATAAGCATGCATGAATTTAATTATCTCTTAGTTTACAATTATTTTTTTGTAAAAGAGAAAGAAATCTAATACAAAAAATGTAAACAGGAAAAATTTTAAACTCTTTTTAATAAACAAAAATTTCTGAAAATAGAAATGAAGAAAAAAAAAAAAAAACGTTCTACATTTGTCTAAGGATAATTTTTTTATATATAATTTTCGGCTTTTTGTGAATATTGGAAATAATTTTTCTAAAGAGGTAAAATTTTTAATACGTATACAAGTTTAATTTTTGCATGAAGAAAATGTATGAAGATAAAAACATTAAAAGAATAATATATCTATAAATTATATGCATAAATAGAAAATATAAAAACAATGGAAGAAGAAATCCGGATTTGTGTAAAGCGTCAACGTACGTTCACCAAACATTTTCTAAATTTTATTACGTGAATAGAAGAACTCAAGACTTCAGCAACCACAATTCTTTCATATTTTATGAACATTTTATTGACACTTTAACTTTTATTATGTCATTTTATCTACTTTATATAACAGAATAAACAAAACCCATGGAAAGATAATCGCATTTGCACCCCGCTTCTTTTGCAGTAGTTTTATTTTAAAAGTTATATTTTAGAATAATCTTTGCTTATTTTTTATTCTCAAATAGCCTGCAATTTTTTTTAACAAATGAAAAGAAAATATATTTTACTGCATTTTTATTAACTGTAACTCAGAAGCTTTGTAATTTTACACATTCTTTTTTCAAATAAAATTATTAGTATACTGTTAAGAATATATACTAACTTTTAGTCATAAAACGGCATATTTTGAAATGATAATTTGTCGATTTTTAATCTGTTGCATTTAAGTAATTGAAAAATTCTCAATTTTTGCAACATTTTAAACCACTTGCTTGAAATTGACTTTTTTAAGCACTCCTTTCGTATTCCTTATAATTATTTACCAATTTACATTTCTCTCACATCCGTTACCAATTTATTTTTAAATTTTGAACAGCAGTTCTATAATATTATTCTATTTACAAATTAAAATGGTATTATAACAGAAAGAACAGCCATATTAACAAATTTTAATAATATATAGGATTGAACACATATATTATTAAAAGTTAATGATTAATTATTTTTAATCGCCGCTGCAAAGTAAATTACAATTTATTATCCGTCGCCATAAAGTATAAATAAATAACTTCTAGTCCACTTCCATTAAATATTTGAATCATACCAGTTTCATAAAGAAATAAAGCGACAATTTAGTTTTCGATAAAATTCGCTGCCATTATAAAGTGTGAAGCAAATGTGTCAAAATTTCCACATTTGAAAAGTTTCTTATTAGTGAATAATATTGATTTAAATAGTTATTAAATTACATTACATATTAAAGCAAAATTCGTTTTTCAATAAGAAAAAACTTTTTTCGCAAATAATACAATTATGTGGATGGTGGATGGGATCTGGTCAATTGGATTTCTACTGCACTATGTTCTTCAACATTTAAGGTTAATTTGTATGGCAAGGATCTTATCAGGGATACTGTGTCAATAGTACTAAAATTTTAAAGTCAGACTCTGATTATATATATATATATATATATATATATATATATATATATATATATATATATATATATATATATATATATATATATATATATATATATATATCCCATTGTGTGTGACGCAAAAAATGGCAGACCCTTACAATTTCCATATCTTTTAAAAAAATTCCAATTCCAGAAACTTCTTTACTAACACCACACAGCTGAAGTGTATGAATTATCCACCTATCAAAACAATCCCCGAAAAAAGCAAGGACGACCTCCCCCCTCCCCTCTCAAATAAAGCAAAAATCAAAACAACCAACAAGATCAGGTGATTTGATTCCGCGGAAATCAAAGTGAAAGAAAAGAAGAAAAAAAACCCGACATGTGTTTCGGTCATTGCCCGACAAGAGACCATATCCTTGAAAAAAAAAATCTCCACCCGTTCTTCTCCTTCCCCCCTTTCACAAGAACAGACAAGAAAAGTAGGTCAGTAGGATCCCCGACCCCTTCCAGTTAAAAAGGCATCCGGATTTTTCCGATTATCTCATTTTCTTTTCTTACCTTTTTTTATACACATAAATATTCTTCCCACCATTATTATTATTATTGCAGTTCCTTTCCAATGGCTTCCTGTATCCCCCTCCCCATCCCCTGCTTCCATCGTTTTCTTATCATTCCCTCCCCTCAATAAAAAAAAATCGTTTTTTTTTTTTTAAAGATTTGGTAGAGATTTTTACTTTGCTGTGATGTAGAGGAGAAAAAAAAGGGGGGAAATGTGATGTAATCGCGAGGGGAGAAGAATGGGACCTTTTCTCACGGACCGTATCCCTTGTGGGTCCGTACTTAATGTGTCCGTGGAAGGGATGAGTTTGATGAACTGGCTGGGATCTTTGAAGGACGGCAGGAGGTGCCAAGTGTCAGATGCTCGTGCCATGTCAACGGCCCCTGTGCCGTACGAGGAGGGTTTGAGAGACGGCCTTCAACTCGTGAAGAAAAGCCACAAAAACTTCCAAAATTGTGTCTGTTTAGGAAACGAATATTGCCGTATATATGTACCGTATCAAAACGCATACTAAAAAATATGTATTCAAACTATAATTTATATTATTTCTGTTATTAAACTCATATTATCGAAATATACATGTTACCGGCAAGATATGAAATAAACGACTTATTTTAATCTATAATACACTTTGCGTAAGCGGTCCACATTCTAATGCTACTTAGGCAAAGTATGAAATAGGATTCTTGAAGCTCGTAATTCTGATATAAAACTCAATTCATGCTTTTAAGGTGTTAAATTCCGAATGTAACTCCTTATCAAATAGCACGATTGAAATAAACTTTATTTGATAATTTTTTTAAGAATGAAAAATTCTTTGCCCTTCTATCCCCCTTCTAGAAGGTTGAGGCTACTCATCCCCTACGTGCAGTTGATTTTTGCATAAAAGGGGTACCTGCTGTTTTTAAAAGCAATGTGCCACTACTCTGTGCCAAAACTGACAGCTCGGAGTGGATGAGTAGCGCCATGCGAGTGCTCAAAGTGGGATTTTTAAGATTTTACGCACATGGGCGTTTCATTTTATATCGATCAGCTAAAAAAGAATTTGTCATTTATTAAAAAAAAATGCCCAACTTACACTTTAATAAAGTCGCTTAACTTTAGTAGAAACAAACAAAGTAGCTAAAGTGTAGCAAAAAACATATTTTATCATGTGTAGTTGAACAGCCAAACCATTATCGCCCCAACAATATGTGATCATCATGTAAAATTAAATATTTATGCATAGTTTGGGGTTTATTAATAATAATTTTTTTAAAAGTTTAAAATGGTTTCAGCTAAAAAGTTTTGGAGCAGAATTTAAAAAAAAAGATTTTACCCTAAATAGAAACTGTTACTAGGAAGTCCTGAAACTTCACCCGAAAATAAAAAATAAAATGTTTCGTATTTTATTGTATATATTTTAAATTAATATGTATTGTTTGAGTTTTATAACGTTGGTGTAAATAAACCAACATTTTAGTAAAATTAATTTTTTATTGTAATTAATACTTTAGTCCATGTTAAGAATAGCTCAGAGTATAGCGCTATTAGTAAAAATTTATAATAACCAGTCTATACTAGGTTAATTTTGAGGTATGACCACATAGTTAAAATTTATTCATCATTATTATTGATGCTAAAGATTTTTTTAAAAAATCGCACGCCGTGACTATATAAAACTAACTAACATCAATATCTAACAAGTTAGTAATGACAACAACAAAAGTTATAAGGTATATAACTTTAGAATATATATATATATATATTTGTAAATTATATGTGTAAAATTATACAATGTATGTATCGCAATTATTTTACTAATGAAGTATTCGAATTTCTTATGATAAATTCTTTCTTTTGCCTATTTTTGTAAATTTTGAAATTACTACAATTTTTATTAACCTAATTGAACGTGTAATATCTTTAACTTACATAATTTAAGCATACACACATTGTGAAATTAAATACTCTAAAATGAAATCGCAAGAAAGCAGCGTGTAGATGCACACACAAGAGTGTGATTCACAAAAATAAACACTGGCCGGTGTTTCTACACATACAAAAAAATTAGAATCAAAGATCTGAAATTAGGTCCACTAATCCATGACAAATCACTAAAATCTTACTGGATCTGAACATTATAAAACTTACAAAATATAGATATGTAATATATTTAAAATTAAATTGAGTTATACAAGAATTGAATACACATCACACCAGATAGTGTGAGTTAAATAAAAGCATATAAAAAAAAGTTTGCATTTTTTAAAGATTGTTTTACTTTTTTATTGTTTAATTTTTGATAATATGAAATATCAAATAACTCAATTAAATTAAGAAAACGTTTGCTAAGACTACCTTTGCACATACCAACCATATCTTTAAAAACAAAAATTTATTTTTGGCCTACTAATTATTTTGACTTTAATTTTATAGGTTCATATACTACTTAAATGTTTTTACTTATTTTCGACAAAATAGTGTCGTATACAATTTGAATTTATTTTGTACGTTTGTAATTCAATGACATTTCTTAACAGTAAGCTGAATAGTATTTAAGGAGCCTCATACCTCTGTTTAAAATAATATCTGCCACAGCGATTAATTAAAATATATATAAATAAATTGATTAAAGAATTACTTTTTTCTGGATCCACCTTGAAGGCTACATCTGAATTCTTGTTTCCCTATAAAAGAAAAGAAATTAATCTATATTTTAAAAAAATACACAAATAATATTCACTATTAACATTTATTCTCTTCAAGCTAATAACTAGATTATTATTATTTCATGACTGTAATAAAAAAATATATTAAAAATCAGGATTTAAAATTAAATTTTGTGACACTTAATTTTTTTTAATCGATTAAAGTTCGAATAATAATTTATTGCATTTTAAAGCGCACATGTATAGTAAAAAAAATATGGAAATAAGCTATATTTTTAAAAATATAAAGTAACTACCTTAAAAATGAAGCCGAAAAGATACATTTTTCGACATTTTTAATAGCAGAAAACTGTTGGTGAAAATGAACACTCTCAAGATAAGTCCGTCAAATTTGCTTTAAAAATCGTTCAATTTGAAAAATAACTCGTTCAACCTTATAGAAAAGGATCATTTGTAAGGGCAACCCGTACAAGTGTTACCGTCCTCATTGTAGCTATTTTTATCTTCATTTATCCGGCCCTGGTTATTTTCGTCCGGCACTTATCGTCCCGGCAAACATCATCCTACACGTGTCCATACAAATCGCAGGGGCTTATCGCCGAATCTAAATCATGGACCACAAGTTCCTTTTTGGTGGTCGAATAGCCCCTAGACAATCGGACATGGATACAAAAACAAGCATCCATCAGACTACCCCCCATCCCCCATGCTCTACGGACAGAAAAATAGCCAGCAGCCCTGCTATATTAAGAGAAATTTCGCCAAATGATGGCAAACATTTATCTGAAAGTACGAAATGTGGCTAAAAATTTGTATATTCACTTTATTTTAATTTGAATATAAAAAAATATATTAATCTGCTCTAAAAATACTTATTTTAGACTAAAAAGAACATTAGGAATCGCCAACTTGGTCATATATAGCCAAACGTAGGACGGGAATTATGGGAAAGGGGGTAGAATGGCCTTAGGCCCAAATCTCTAGTCCATTTGGGAAACGTGCAATGAATAGGGGGGCTAAGAGAGAGAAGAAAAAAATTACAAACAACACATGTGCAAGATACGCACACACAACAGAAATGGTTTTTAACGGGGATAGGAACAGGAGGGATAAAAGGGTAGAGGGGGAAATGACCACTGAGGTTTGGCTAATGACCCGGCGGTGGAGTTGGGGGATAGGTTAATGGATATTCTGTCCATCGGAAACATCAGTCAGCTGGACTTCTTCTGTCGCAGAAAAAAAAAATCAAGTTCGTAAGGAAATAATTCTAGTGTTCAAAAGCAGTATTTTGAAATTAGACGGTAGGAACGTTTCTTATCAATAAGAAGCTCAATAGAAAGCTATTTTTTGTTGTTTTTGTTTTCTCGTATTCAAATTTCTGGTTGATTAATTTTGAAAATGCATAGGACATTTTTTATATCTTATTTAATAAACCGAAAGGGATATATTTCTTTAACAAAGTCATGGGGATTTTTTCTTTTCTTATTTCAATATGGCTGTCGGATTTCAAAGAAAATGTTTTTTGTTTGATTAAGTGCATGAACTACAAACTTCATTCAAACGATAATTGCGATTAAAAATTAATAATTTTTTTAAAGTTTCGGCTAGGCTTTCTAACATGGTAGAGAATCATAAATAAGCTATTTTTTGTGTGTAACATACCGAACGAAAGAAATACATGATATTTTCTTCAAGATAAGTAAGTATAATGTTATCTAATGCTGAGAAAGTAAAACCTTAAAATGGAAACGAAAAAAATATCAATCTCTTCGTCTAGTGAACGACGATAAATGGTTTTAGCGCTTATCTTGCTGTCATATTTTGTATGCGGCGCGGACACCAAAACTTAATCATTGATAGATTGAACCGAGGACAATGCTTTCATACTCTACGTTTCAAACACGAGGTAATAAAAAATATAAAAGCAATTGGGGAATTATTAAAATCGATTTTCATATACACTTAACAATTTGTGTACTAAGTTATAATGCATACACTGTAAAAAAGGTACTTAAAAATGAGTACCTGAATATACTCGTTTTTCATTGAGTACAATTGCATCGTAAATGAGCGATGACGTACTCAAATTTAAGTAATCGTATTTTTTCAAAAATGAACAGTGTGGCTTTATATTGCTAATTTCAGCTTCAGTTCAAGCCATCTTCACAAAACTACCTGACAAACTTAAAATAGTTGTTTAGAAGATGGTTTTCCACATCATTTGATGTCGATTACAGAAATGGAAACCGAGTTATTACAACTCAATTACATTACGACCCATTCTTTTTAACATTTCTTCTGTTTATAACTTCTTCACGTTACCCTGGTAGTACAACGGATAAAGCACTGGACGGTGGTGCCTGGGTATATGGGTTCGATTCCAAGTAAGTGTTGGTTGTAATTGTCGATATTTATTGAAAGTGATTTATGAAGGCAGCCTACATAAGCAAGCAACTGTTCTTTTTACCCATTGTACACATTTTTGAGTACATGTTTTTTTCAGAAAAGAAACTTTCATATTGGGTGCTATGATAAGCATATAATGTACACAATAATTAGTACGTTTTACTTATTTTTGAGTACCTATTTTTAACAGTGTACAAGGAACAATTTTTGTACGAAATTGCAATCAATATTTTAAGTTCAAATATCCCCCCCCCCCCCCCCCATATACCCATCATATTTTTCTTTCAAAACCGATTTTGCCGCTCCCCTATAAGTTTTACCATTTTGCCTCCACCCAAACACAACCCCGTTATTTTGAAGGCGCCTGGGCTAATTTGTACGTTTTCCATAGCCACAGCCAAACAACACCCAAAAAAGCGGGTGCCCGACGAATAAACAACCCTCGCAGAGGGGGGTAAAAGATGAAGTGTTTCCCTTTCTGCCCTGGAATTAGCGGACATTGTGAGGGGAGGGGGGGGGGGGGAGAGTTGCATGCCCCAGCGGGTCCCAATAATTCCAATAATAACCCTCGGTGGCAAAAAGTCATTACTGGACTTCGGTCAGGCGTCTGATGGTCAGGGTTGGAGTAAACACCTATATTATGAATTATGTAGTGGAAGGGTGAATATCGCGGGGCTTACGAGAGAAAATAACAAGTCAAGTGTAAGTTGGAGTTTCGTTATATATGGCCTTTTACTATACGCGCTGCGATCAACTTGGAAATCGAACACAATATATTTGTTGTTTAGTAGAGTTGCATACTGTTTCATGTGTACTAAGAGCACATGAAAATCAATAACTGCATAAGTCCATAAAACTTGAGATGAGTTGGAAAATTCAGGCCAAACATGAGTGATGTGCACTGTGAAATATATTTACTCAAAAATAAGTAGTAAAATGTATTCATTTTTGAGTGCATTCGATGCTTATTATTGCTCCGAATACATAAGTTTCATTTTTGAATAAGACATGAACTCAAAAATAAGTACAATGAATGGAGCAGTTGCTTGCCTACTCACAAATCACTTTCAATAAATATCAACAAATGCAACATAGACTTACCGGGAATCGAACCCAGATCGTCAGGCGCCGCAGTCCAGTGCCTTTTCCGATGTACTACCAGCGCGAAGTGAAGAAGTTATAAACCGAATGAATGTTAAAAAGGGTGCCAAAATAATCGAAAGTAAGATAATTGAGTTGTAATAACTCAGTTTCCATTTGAGAAATCCATATAAAATAATGTGGAGAACATCATTATTTTGTGTGTCAGGTCGCCTTGTTAAGATGACATGAATAGAAGCTGAGATTAGCAATATTAAATCACACTGAACATTTTTGAGAAAGTACGGTGTTTTCAATTTCAGTACGTTCTGGTATTCATTTTTAAATATAATATTTTTTACAGTGTAATAGCACATGGAAATCAATGGCTGCTTAAGTCCATAAAATTTGAAACGAGTTGGGAAAATTCAGGCCAAACATATGTGATGGAATCATCTCCTCACACAATATAATGAGATTTTCAAAAGAAGCAAGAGAACTTGAAGTTATCATGTAACTTGAAGTTATCATATAACTTTAGTATATGACTTTTGATACGGTATTTAATATACTATTAGATAAAAATTAAAAAATGTTAATAAAATTAAAATATTAACTAATTTTTTTTATTTAATTAATAATTAAATTTTAGTTTTTGAAATGTATGATATTTTTTAAATATTAATATTTTGGAGCTCTTACAGCCACCTTCAAAAACATGTACCCGAAATGACGGAAGAATTGAACCAAATGCAAAATGTATTATATTTATTTTTTTAATCGATTGGTTAAGAGTTTTAAGACAAATTGTCACAAGATACTTAATTTTAGCTAAATTATTTTAAGTTTTCAATCTTTATTATAATTATGTTGATAGCAGACTTTTTCGGGGTGGAAACAATGTTTAATATGACCCAAATTTATTGTTCCTGAAACATGAAGAAAGAGGCATCGAATCGGTAGATAGCCTCAAAATGGATAGAAAAAAAACTGGAACATTAGCACTTGCATTTACTTGTTCTAATTTTTAACTAACGTTGGTGGTTAAACTGCTACCAAACCTCAAAATAATATTATTCCATTGTCATCACACATAAATTTATTTTCTCTTAGAGATACTACTACTTAAAATATTAATACACACACACACATATATATATATATATATATATATATATATATATATATATATATATATATGTGTGTGTGTGTGTGTGTGTGTGTGTATGTGTGTGTGTATGTATATATATATATATATATATATATATATATATAATCTGTACAACATTTCATATTAATTTTAACACTCCAAGCGTCTTTAAATTCACTGTTTATCTAAGCCACACGGTCTGTTTATATGCGCATACAAACATATCTACATAAACATTACATTAGTTTATAGCTTTTAAAGTAAAATTTCATGAAATTGCACATTTATAAATGTGATGATTTTTAAAAATAACAATAAAAAAATAGAAGAAACAGCTTTTACAAAAGGTACAATATAAAATAATTACCATTACTATCCATCAAACTTCACCGTACGTAAACGTAACTTTAAAAAAACAGGATCGAAAACTATATTGCATCACTTTATGCAAAACGATTGCACCGACTTCAAGAAAGCGCAATATTAGCTTTCGATTTAGATTTGCAAAGTGATAAGAGATATTTCACTTTCATATCTGCTCGGAAAAAAGAGTTAGGCTGATAAGTGCAATGATAAGTTAAAGATGTTCTTACGGCTCATATTGGGTGGGCACAATGGAAACTCATTGAGCACACAATCGCGGTTTATTTTGATTTCTTTGATATTGGCAAATTGCATCAAATGTGGTTTTGCAAACGCGTTGCGACAGCTGTTTTTTAGGATATGAATGAGTTTTCAAAATATCCCCGCGGTTTTGGTGGTAACTATTTATTTTAAAGATAATCTTACAGACTGGGAATATTACTGTCGAAAGTGAAATCAGCCATGAATCATCGGATTACGTTCTAAATTCGTCACTTATACTCACTTGCATTAGTTATTCACTTTAATTTGGTTCTTTTTGAATCCCAGTTTTGAATGTAATGGTCACAAATAGTTGGGCTATGATCATTGTTTGGCTGTATTACAATTAGCTGTATTGACATAACAAAATCTTATTTTAATGCGATTACTTCACTTATATTTTAAACAAGTCGCTTACCTTTAGTAGCAATTAATAAAGTAGTTAAAGTATATAGCAAAAATAATTATTTATATTGTACAGATAAACAGTCAAACAATGAACATTTTCCAGTATGTTGTAACCGCACAATGTATATTTTAATTTTAATATCCCTAAAAGCAGGGGGGGGGGTAGATTTATTGCAATGACTATGAGTTAAATATTAAGCAATATATAAATTTAAGAAATAATAAAAATTAGGAACACGAACAATTACGAAAATACATTTTTTAATCCCTTGTAAGATTTTTAATTTGTATGCTCATTAATAAATAAAATAAATGCTTTATAAATTTTGACAATGCATTAGTGCAATATATTTTTACTAAGCGAAGGTAATATTATAAATTACAAAACTTTATGTAGAGATGTCGCCCCCCCCCTCCCCCCCCTTTAAAAAAAATGTGAGAAGCCTGATCATAAAGTAGGTTAGGGTTATAGCTTACATTTTAAGTCTTAAAGTACCTTTGACTGTATCTGCCTATAGTTGATTATCTCTTAAATATAAGAACAAATCAAACATGATTTTTGTATTTCATGTGCTTCAAACAAATGATTTATTTACATAAAAGTGTTTAACCAATTCTCGATAATGAAGCTCTTTTAAATTTTGTAATTGATAAAGAAAACAATAAAATGGCTTTTTGAAGAGCCACAACTCAAGCTAGGCATATCAATTTTAACGTTAGGATTTTTTAAAAGAAAAATGCAATATTTGCAACAGAGCTCATAAGTTTTATTATGGTAAAAATTAACAAGTGTCAAGATTCGAAAATTAAAAGATATCTAAAAATTTATCGAGAGAAAAAACAAATTATTTGGCACTTCTCAAAGAAAATTCACAGTTTAGTGTTCTAAGTTAAAGATAGCAAAATAATTATCATTATTATATATTAAAATTAACAAAACTTAATTTCTAATTTTCCATATAATGGATTACCTATATTAGCTGAGAAATTAGTATTGAAATAATATATTATTAAAAAAATTACATGTAAATGTGCTATTTTGTCTGAATGCCACAAAACTTTCTAAAGCAATTGATAAAATATAAAAACGTGTTATTTCCGATAAACAAACCTTAACAAACATATTCCTTATTATTACATTATTATTAATCGTTATTTTATTGTGTAACTTGTGCATAAAAATAATGCTTTTTGAAATGATTATTTCAAAATGCAAATTAATGCAAAATAAAAGTTAATGTTTTTTTATCGATACACCTCAGAACGAACATTTTGTTGATATCAATATGTTTATCATGATAGAATAGATTTCGACGTATTGTTTATGCTGTAATGAAGAGATAACATTTATATACGAAAATATGTCTATTAGGGGATAAGACCCATTGAAAGCAAATTAGAAGCTCAATTTCTGAAAATGTTGAATTTTTATTATTTCCCAGCATTAAGTTCGCTTAGCCAAATTTCGATGAGCGTAAAATACATTAAATCCCATTTCATTAGGTTTGTGCAGATGCAAAACGAGTTATATCCTAAATCTGAGATTTTGATATCATTAGATACTTAATCATATTAGCTTCGATTTTTACCATGAAATTAATGCACAAAAACCCTTATTTGGTAATAAAAATGTTTAAGGAAGCCCCACAAAAGCAAACCCAATTAAAAAATTTGACGGTTTTCCATGATTTTCCCAAAACAAAATTGGCTTTGCACCTATGTTATTCACATGAAAAATTAAATGTTTTTTAATGGACAACTAGAATGACCACGCCTATTGTGACGTCAGAGCCGGTTTGTTTGTGGGATAGCGTTAGAATTATCCTCAAGACAACTAAAATATTGAAAGGATCGATGATATATTTTTATTAAAGTACGGTGTTAAAGCACCAAGTTAGAAGTGATAAATGCAATATTTGAACGTAAAGAGACAATATTATTGTTTGTTTACTAGTAATCGACAACTTGCTCTTGCTCAAAATCTCTCAAACAAGGGTGAACTCGGCCTCGTTCTAGTTGTCCATTTGCTATTTTATGTAAATATTTATATGTTTAATGAAACTGCCAACAACCAAAATTCTTTCAAAAGTAACGAGTTAGCAAAAATTCAAAACCTAAAAGTCATTCAAAAAATAATTTTATGCAACATCAAAGAAAACCGGATGCAATGCAATGTGGAGGATTCATTGATGTTGACTTTAAATAAACTTGCAACAAATAAATATATAAGATAAACAAAGTATTTACATCAAAATAACCTTCTGATAATTTATGACTCTCAATTTGTAGTGGAGTATTATAGGAAATATTTTGAAAGTAAAGTAAACATGAATTTGAAAATGAAAATAGTAGGATTGGATTTTCGATGTTTATGGTAATTTTTAAATTTTGTAATTTAATAAGCTTGTTAAATAACATGGCTTGTATCGAAAGTTTTCTTCAAGAAAATTTAGCTAAAATACATTGAATTTGTTTATAAACATAAAACGGTTACTTCCCTGTGTGCTGAATACATGACTTCTTTATTTTAATCTACATATAATTTTCTTAGAATTAAGGCTATATTTTACTATTTGCTTAGAAATTTAATGCATTTATTTTAATAAATTAACATATTTATTACTTTAATAAAAACTATCTTCATTAAAAAAAATTCGGTTTACAAAATTTTGTTTAAATAATTTGGCTGCTTTTGTGAGTGGGGGACAGCAGTTAGGTTGTAACAATTTTACTTTTTAATTCGTACAGAATTGAGTTTCCTATATTACTTTATTTGAGTTGAAAATATTCAACTTAAAATATTACAAAAGAAGTATTGAGTGAAATGATTTGAAAAATCTTAAAATTTGTGGTTCAGAAAGCCTCAAACTTTATAAATATATACGTAAATTACGCAAAAACTATAGTGCTTCTTTGGTAGGTGCTATTTACAACTAAACGGGTGCTAATAAAGCTATTTACTATCTAAAAGTAACAATCCTATCAAAGAAGTTTGGTTGATATGGTATCATGACCGTTATTTAGAATTATCGTTATATGTGAAGCCGCCATGTAAACTAAGAAGAAAAAAAAAGAGTTAAAAGAACAAACTAAAACTATTTATTATCTAAAAGTAATGGTTCCATCAAACAAGTTTAAAACTTACTATCTAAAAGGAACAGTCCTATCAAGGATGTTTGGTTTATATGGTATCATGACCGTTATGTTGAATTCTGGTTATTTGGAAGATGTTATGTTAACTAAGAAAAAAGAGTTTTAAAAGAACAAACTAAAATTATTTAATACCTAAAAGTAGTAGTTCTCGAAAAAGTCTAAAACATTAAAATCTAAAAGGAAGAGTCCAATCAAGGAAGCTTTGGTTTCATTACCGTTATGTATGAATTATGGTTATTTGTAAAGCCGTCACGTTAACTATGAAAAACAAAAATGTAAAAACAAAGTAACTAAAAGTAATAGTTCCATCGAAGAAGTTTAAAAATGGCAAGTAACCAACACTTCAGTTTTTTCGCCCTTTCCCAAAATGCTAAAAAACGCTTTTCCGCTTACCTGCAACGCACATGATTGCGTAACTAACCCAAATAGACGTCATTCTGTTCCATCCGCTGCTTTTTTACGCGAAAATATCCGCGAGTTGAACCTTCCCACAGCAGTCTGGACCCTGTCTGTGAGCATCCCCGACGCTTGCTTTGCACCAGAGCTGACTGACTCACTGGCCTCTCTCTCTCTCACTCTAACCAGCTCTTTTTCTAAACTGGCATTTGGCCTTGCAACGCCATCAAACCAAAAGGGGGAACCCAGCCAGAGACAGAACGGAATGAAAAAAAAAGGTGCCGTGGCATAGGGTAGGGGGAGAGCCCCAAACCGCAACCCTTTTTTGCCAAAAAGGAACCGAGGAAGAAAAAAAAATAATGGCTTGTTTTTACCATCCTTTCTCTGTGGGGCAGCAGCTTTTTGTTGGCGAAAAACCGTTTTTACTCCCTTTTTTTTCCCCTACATCTATAACCCGTTCCCGGTATGAAAGGGGTGAAAAGAAAGACGGATGTGGTTGAGGTTTTTTTGTTAGTTTGCCGAAGTTACTTTGCCATTTATTTATTTATTATTATTCAAGGTAACTGGGTCAGAGATCAGGAGTTGCCTGGTTGGCTCTACCCAGAAACCCGTTAAAAGGTCTCCTTCCGTAAACACCAGTTGCCGGGAAAAAAAAGGGATGGGTGTGGAAGCGGTTTCGAGGTCCTCTTTGAAGATTTGTTTTTTCTTTTGAAGGTTCGGACCCGGTGTTGAAGAAGGTGTTGTTGGGGATGGGTCCGGTCGCTGACCCGTGACAGGTCGACCGACACGAATCTGAGAAAATGCAGGGTTGTCAGCGACGTATCCGGTGGCGATCAGTCACTGTTTTGCCGGTAATGCTTAATCATCGGGCACGCATATGCATTCGCTTGCGACCGAGTTGTGGACGACCTGTGTTCTCCCAAGAAAGATTATGGTTTCTCAGAAACCGCAAAATGTAGGTCGCGCAAAAAAAAATGGTCATTTATCGGATCGGTTAAAATAAAGGAAAGTATCCATCTTAAAGTGGATTGTCTTCGTTTAATATTTTTTTATTGTGCTTTTTCAAATACCAGTCGATTTTTTTTCATCCTCTTGAATTTACCTGTTGGTTTTAAATCTCGCATTATTTTTTTCTTTAATTAGTCTTGCCAAACATCTTCATTTGATATGTTCTATATATATTTATGGAAGATAATCATGGTGTGTATATTAATATCTGCAGTTATTTTTAATTACCGAATTACATAAAAAATAAGACTGTATCATCTTTATTAAGAATTGACCGATGGATATAAAATATTAATTATTAGTAATTTACCATGATTGTACTATTATATTAATCTCCAATAAAACTATATAATATATTAGTCTCTAATTATCTAACATGATAATTATTATTTATAAGTTTAACATATCAAATTAAAAACCCTTTGGGGCAGTTAATGTACTATGTCACTTACCGTTGGAGGGGGGTGGGGGGAGTCTATCATACGTGTGATTGTAGCCTGACATAAGGGAAGGATCTCAGTAGCTGCGTGACGTAGCAAAACTTTGTATAGAAAAAAATTCTGAAATTCCTTTCACAAACTGTAATACTCATTTTATGTGAAAATCACTATCTTTCCAATGGGATGCTTGGATATTGAACAAGAAGTTTTAATGACTCTTTTTAAACTGCAAAAATTTGCGTGACGTGACATGGGGGAGGATGGGTATAAAATGTTGAAAAATAAAGTGACGTAAAAAATGAAGGCTCCTTTCTTCCTAAACTATTAAACTGCATAAAACATTGTCACAAATGACAAAATCATGCAATATTAAAAATGAGAAGAAAACACTTAACAGAAAATAAATATTTATCCTTAAACAAAGTTGAAGATTAGATCCATTTTTCATGTTCAAATATGTGTGTCCAATTTATCGTAAATAAAAACATATCGCCTTTCCAACGGACTACAGATGTTCACCGTCTGTTATTTACTGACCCATTTGTATACACTCCCCGAAATCTTACCTTAGCGGGCCAGCGCCTTTGTTAAAGAAATTGTAAACATCACAGAAAGCCCAGAGTTGTTTTGAAATGTAAATATAAGCAAAGAAAATAAGGGAGAAATTTTTTTAAACTTACCATTTTTATTAGTTTTACAAGAAAAAATTCTGTATGGCAGCTGTTGATTTTTAAAATAATAGGGCTCCGCCTCCTACTCGATATTCAGATACGAATCAAATGATGGAAAAGGAAATACGGTTGAATTTTGACAACAGCAGCAGAAGTTTTTATTTATAATAAACTACGTTCTACGCACGGGAAGGAAATAAATTACAAAATTGATACAGATACAATATTTATAGCGAAATAAACAATATTCTTAATTTGTCACCCTTGAGGGGAAACCACAGTATTAAAAGTACTAATTTGAAACGAAATTTTATTGACAAGGTCCTGCAAGAACTGGAAAGATTGCTAATATGAAGCTGTCTACACAATAACGTGGATATGTATGCATTACTCCCGTTGATCACCATCCATATTTTAACCTTTAGTACATTCCCAAAGATTTAAACGGAAAGAACTCTTATAAATGTTAATAAAAATTATCTGAAAAAGTTTTATTAGACACCTATGTCAACATTTGTCGTTAAGTTTCACAAATTGGTGAAAATATAAGAAGAAAAAAAAACGAAAAAGAATTTTAAAAGGTTCATTTGCCAAATTCAAGATTTTCATATTTTTTCTTTTGTACGGTAAACCTTGTCAATATGCGAGGAGGGATGGTTCCCCAGCACTTTTTTTAGATTTTGTTCCCGCACTTTTTAAATATTTAACTTTTTTTAAATAAAAAATAAATCATATTTTTTACTTTATTGAACTTCAAATCAATTTTTTAAAAAAATCGTATCAATCCCCTACCCACTACTACAGAAGATTTACGCAAACCCAATCCCCCTCTGACACTTGTACCGCGTGGGGGTAGAGTCTATAACAATAGTTTTCGATTCCGCCACATAACTACTCGTATAGGCATACCTTCATATAAAGAAAGGTAGGCCGCATCGATCAAACCGATTATTAACCCATTCCGCCGCTGACCGTGAAGGGAATGTCGCCCTTAACAGGAATTTTTGAAAATGAACATACTTTTTTAGTGAGCAATTTTGGCTGAAAATGCCATGCTCCATGCCAAATTTAATTTTCATAGTTGTTGTAGTACGGAATATCCCGTTATCCAATCATATTTTCACCATTTTGACATATATTTTATAATTTTTTGACACTAATTTCGCCATTTTTATGTTATTTTTACAAATATGATATATATTTTAGTTCATTTGGCAATATTTGATTCATTTGGCGAAAATTTTTATTCATTCCGTGAAATTTTAATTTGTTTGGCGATATTTTTATTAACTTGGCGTAGGTTTTATTTATTTGGCGATATTTAGTCATTAACCAATCAGAATGCTCCTGATTACATAATATTAAAATTTTCCATTGTTTCAATTTTATATTTTACATTGTTACATGTTCTCCATGTTAATCCTATGGGAAGGTTTCTAAAAAATCGTTATTTTGGCATTTCGAGTTCGAATTTTTAAAAATCCTTTCGTAGTGCATCTCTACGGCCCAAGATGAATCTGTGCTCCAAATTTCAGCACTCTATGTCTTTTAGATCTGTAGATACCCAAACTAACGTCGCTACAAACATCGAAAAAGGGGTTTTACAACCCCTTAAATACGTTCGATTTGAACAAAAATAGCTTACTTTTCCTATTTAAGGTATAAGTAACAAATTTGCCAAATTTCATCTTCATAGGTATACGGTAAGTTGGAGAATTAGTGATGAGTGAATGAGTGGGGATTTCGCATTTATATATATAGATATATAGTAATTTAATAATTGAATTTATCCTATACAAATTATTAAACAAAACATTGATGGGTATTATTTATATATTTTTTAAATGATTATTTTTTAGAAAATACTATTTTCTCCCCTTTCTAAATGTGGATTTCCATATATATCTACAAAAATATCATATTTCAAATTAAGAATATTATTTATAAAGCAGAAAATAGTGTAAATTGATGTTTTGGAGTGTATATGTCTGTAGAACAAAAACTTTCGACAATATTTTGTGAAATTATCAGTTTGCTATATAATTCTCACACTTAAAACTTTAACAACGATATACACTGTGAAAAATAGGTACTCAAAAAATAAGTAAAATGTACTCATTCTTGAGTTCATTCGATGTTTATGATGTCTCCGAATACATAAGTTTCAATTTTGAAAAAAAAAACATGTACTCAAAAATGAATACAATGAATAAAAAGAGCAGATGCTAGCATTACATAGGTTGTCTTCCTAAATAACTTTCAATAAATATCGACAAGTACAACTAAGACATAAGTGGAAATCGAACCCAGATCAACAAGCACCGCATTCCAAAGCCTTATCCGCTAAACTACCAAGGCGACATGATGAAGTTATAAACAAAATATTTGTTAAGAAAGTGTACCAAAAAATGGGAAGTGCAAAAATTGAGTTGTTTAAGCAATCGACATCAAATAACGGGAAAACCATCTTCTGAACAACTATTTTAAGTTTGTCAGGTTGCTTTGATAAGATGGCTTGAACAGAAGCCGAAATTAGCACTATTAAACCACACTGCTCACACTTAAATTTGAGTACAATAAGGCTGATTTACGATGCAATTTTACTCAAAGAAAAACGAGTAGGTACAGGTAATCATTATATGGTACTATTTTTTTTTACAGTGTGGAATATTTAAAAAAGTCAAAGCAATTCCGTCTTGATTTTGAAGGGCAGCCCTGATCATAGTCTTCGAGAAAATAAAGGTGAAAAGATGAGTAGGTGCGTCTAATAATGACAATATTAATGGACTCTGATCCTTTTTTTTCTCCTACACATACATCAGTAACATTCAGTTAACACCTGTGGCTAGACATTTTACATCCTGCACTGGACACGCACAATCAGTAAACCACAACTGGGTCAGTGGGGAAATCCCGAAAGGTGCGGAAAACCATAAAAACAAAAATGCACGGCCAAAAACGCATTAAAAAAGGCATTTCCGGAACACTTTTTTTTTTATATAATGCTACCACAGCAAGTAAATAAACAAACCCGGACAAAACCCGCTTTGGTTTGCAAGGTCAAGGATTTTTAACCGAAAAAATAAACCGCAACTATTTTACCACACCCCTGGGTTTATGAGAAAGAAAGAAAAAAAGTTAACGCAAGAGACACACAAACTGGAGACCGTTTTATGAAGTCCTGAATATTCTCAGAGTTTGGTTAATGGACTGCTTCTTGTTAAAGCAGACCGGAAGATTCTGAGAAAGTGGTTTAAATAATCGTGGAAATATAGCTGCAGTTTCCATGTATCGGTCATTATAGGGTTAAAATAGTTGCTAGAAAAAACTGTAACTATGTATTGCGGTTTTGTGGCTCTTGGTGTTTAAGTTAGGGTTCTTCTGAATTCCCTGAGTTGATTTCAGATATATACGTTATGAAATGATGCTCCTCTTCCAAAATCTAAATTATTATCCCTTATTATATAAAATATAAATATTAGTTCGATAAGACACTTCTTAAATTAGCACTGTACAAAAAATGGTACTTAAAACAGAATCCTTGAGACTACTCGTTTTTCTTTGAGTACAATTGTATCGTAAATGAGCAATGGCGTACTAAAATTTAAGTATACGTACAATATGGGAGTTATGGGACACAAAATCCTCAAAAATATTTTATTGCTTTAAAAAGTAATTCCTTTTACTTTGAATCTAATGACACCAAAATTTTATTTTTATGTTAAGTACAACTAATTATGATTTGTAATTATTATTAAGTTTTGGTTAAAGATTTATCTCAATATGCAACTTTGTACTCATTTTTCTAAGCGATGACTTTTTTTTTTTATATTTGATCAAGTTTAAATTGATGTAAGTTCAGGTCTATTTAAAGAAATTGCTCCAAATTTGCTACAATGTATTTTCAAACATATTAATTTAATTTTTCTTTTGGGATTAGTAAATAGATTATTTTTTTAAAGTATTTTTTTTAAAAAAGTGTGACAAGTAAAATTAGTGATTTTTTAAAAATTATTTTTAAAAAAATGCAAGTAATAAAAATATGTAAAGATATTTTCGTAAAAACATCCTTTTGTTTATAAAAATATAAAATAATAGTTTTTCCGAAAATATTTTCTTGACTTATATAAAAAATAAGAAATGGCACATTTTTTTTTAATTATAGTAAAAAGTAAAATGTGTACCATATTTTACAGTTATTTGTCAAAAATAATACACTTTAAAACGATGATTGATGATGAATGTTTCTCCATAAAGGTGTACCACATACAATGTTTGAATAACAAACAAAAAAATCAAACATATTTGCCAGGTGGTCTATGAGAAATAAACAAATTCTTAATATTTTTTTTACATAGTTATGGGTATTAATTATAAAAATTAATTTATTCCAACTGATAGGCATTTTATTGCTATAAGTCGAAATTATGAATAATAATTAAATACGCGTATATACTTACATTGTCCTCTGTAGATGGGAAAAAAAATCTTGTTATTTTCATTTGGTAAATTTAACCTAATACATCCTCGAGATTATTGCGATAAAACAGGATCCAGTTAGTTCTATTGTTCATATTCAAAAAACGACATTCAAAGTAATACATTGTTGAATCATATCTAGATGGCGTTAGAGATGTCAACATAGCACAAAATATATTCTGCGGAATACTTTCCTTGAAAAATTACACATATTTCTTCTTGTTTTGTTGGAAGCATAAAAACCTTCTTGGAAAGACTAAGTAAATTGATACAAAGAACAGTAATTTATATCAAATGGCTTTTAAGAATGCTACGTGAGCATATTGACAATGTGTGATAATGTTAGGAATATGCCTGTGGTAAAAATGGTAATTTACATATTCTGTGAATTACACGATTCTTTCCTTTATAAAAACTGGCTAATTACAGAATTCCTGGAATTATATTCCAGCGCCCTTCAAAAATTCTTAGGAATTTCAAGTCAGATGAAATTCGTATGCTTTGAATGTTAATTTGAAAATGAAATATCGATGACTGCAAAGAAGAAGAAGTTGGGCGTGCCTGTTATAATTATTTGTGGGTGCTGAATTAAACGACATTGTATGCAGCTTGAATGCGTAACTTATATATTTAATATAACTAATCATATTTAAATCACATTCCACAAAGTTACAATACTACCACAAATTAGAGCGCCCTCTGACGGAGCTGAACGACTTTAGTCGTCCAAGATTTTCCAGTGTTTCTAGCAATCCATATAAACTTTAAATTTAACAAAACTGTTCGGTGCTGGAAATATATTTCAATTCTAAAGCGTTGGATATATATACAGTAAACTATTTTATATTTTTGCCCATATTCTAACCGCTCAGAGAGTTAAAAAATGTTGACAAGTTAATATATTTTTCTTTGGGTGTTTTTGTTTCATACAAATCAAGTGTCCAGTATGTATAACGTTTAAAATATAAACTGTTTTATTTCATTATTTGGGTCAACATTTTAAATACAACTACCAGATATATAATTAAAACATGCAGTTTAAACGATGAAAAACTTATAGTTTATTTAAAAATCTGAAATGATAAAAAAATTTTAATTATTCTCATTTTTTTTAATTAAATAAATGTACATTTCTAAATAATTTTTTTTTACGTTAATTTTTTAAGATATCTGGTATTCGATAACATATTCCAAAAAACTTTAAATTCTAAAAAAGTAGTTTTTGTAAGACTTACAAATATGCAAACTGAAGTTATTTCATTTGGGTTATTATATTTTTTTAGAGTTTAAATGAACATCTACTTATATTTAAAAAAAACTTAAATTATTTTTAGAAAATATTAGAGATTTTTACTTTTATGTGAGTTTATATTAAAAACTGGATTAGCAGTTTAATTGACTTTGTATTTTAAATCCATGAGTTAATAATATTGAAATCTTTAAAATCAGGGTTTCCCATTGAAATCGTTTAGACAAGCTTATAATATGAAAGTGTAAAAAAACTAAATAAAAAAAATTGATAAAAAAAAACCAAATAATTTACCTACTCAATATAACTACATTAATAAGGCGGTTAAAAAGTTTATTGGACTTTTTTTGTCATGAACAAATGATTAAAAAAAGGGTATTTTTTCTATCTTCGTTATGAGTTTAAATGAAATTCCTATCCTCTCAACTGGATTATTTAACTGAAAAACTTAATTAAAGATTCAGTTTTCTAATAACATTTTTCTACATTAATAAAGATTCCAATTGAATGAGAAAAAAATTTAATGAAAAAGTGTCAATGGCAAAAAGTTTAATAAGTATGTAAAACCTTTCGACCTTTTTAGTTAGGAGATTATCAAAATTAATTGATTAGAAACTGTGAAATAAAACTGAATAGTTCAATATCTGTCGAAGTTAATGACAGTACAGAAGATATTATTCGAAATCTTGGTAATGGCATTAAAAAAAATTAAGGTAAAATTATTTTAATTTCAATAATAAATTGAATAATCACTAACATAAATTTTTTTCTTTATTCTATATAATTTTTTTTTTTAAATGCCAATTATAAATATTTTATTTAATAACTTAAAATATTTGTGTACTTTAAATATTAGTAATTAAATGCAATAAATTTGGACTCCTTGAAATACCTTGGGAAAAGTACAGATACAACAAAATATTTTTTATAAATTTATATTTGTAGCAACAAGAAGAAGACAGTTTCTCTCACAAATACCATATAAATTTAATTTCTAAAATAATTTTGTGATAAAAGTATGAATTATGAATTATTTTTCTGTTCAAATATACTAGTCTAGAGAAAAATCAAACGAGGAAAAGTTTCGGATAACTATATCAGAATTCGAACCAAAGTTAATTTTAATTAAATATAAATATTTAAAAAGAGAGGAAAGAAAGTATATTTTTAAATAACTGCTCTAAAACACAATTATTTTTGTTTAATTCGAAACCATTATTTAATTTTAATTGAAAGCTTTTTCAAATGAATTCTTAAAATACTAGCTTTTTGTTTATTAATTTCATAAGAGATAAAACTTGTCTAATTTGATACTAATATTATAACTTGATATTAATTTCATATAAGATTAAAATAACTATAGGAAAAAAATTCTGCCATTTGCTTAAGAAAATATGCGAAGAATTTTAAATTAAAATAAGGGATGTAGTTAAATATTATTACTTTTCATAAATACTATTTTCGTTTATTTCAACGTTATATTTAAAAAATAATAATTTGAACATATAAATCCATATCTTTATATGGTTGACAATATTTAGTTAATAAACAATATTAGTTTACATTACGAAAAGAAATCGATTTTTAGCAGCGCCGTTTTGACGTCCATATCCAAACTATAAATTAAATTTAAATTAGGAGTATAATTCAAGTTCTAAGTTGATATACATACTCAAAATCTGCATTTAAAAATTAGGCAGTTTTTTATTTCTTTAAGTAAGATAACAAAAAAGACATATATCAGATTTTGCTTGACCGTACTTTCTACCACATAGTGTGACGGAATATACTTCAATCTACTTTTCTCGTATAAACCTCTATGTTATTATTTCCGGCTTAAGATAATCTGACGTTTTCCATATTCGTTAAGTGGTTATTTATTACCAATAAATATTATTTCCCAATTAAAAAGAAAACGCAACTTGCCTATTTTAGTGGATTATGTTGGGAAACATAACTTGATGTCGTTTGAAATTAATTGTTTTAGTAATGTTTCCGTTTATTTGTAATGTTCGAATCAAGCTATATATTTGTAGAGTTGTTAAATCTAAATTTACGAAATCGCTGTGCTTATTTTTAAAGTGTTTGCTGTTGCATTGAAATGTATAAAGGTAAACGTACATAATTATTTGAAATATGCTTAAGTATGACAATTAAAATTTAAGTTATATTAAAAAAAAATTATTTCCCTATACCAAAATCCAAGTAAAAAGAAGAGTTTCGCACGGTTTCGATTTCACAGCAAACAACTTCAATTCTGTGATATTTCTGCGTTAATTAAGATTGCTAAATAAATAAAGCTTAATACTATAGTAAAAAAGTTATACTTAAAGTTATTACCGAGACATATCAATGATATACAAAGAAATGGATAATTGCTTTTTTTATAAATACTTAATCGACAATAAATTTATTTTCTAAATAAGATTTTTTGTTACTTTTTCTCAGAACACTAGAAAAAAGTACGATTTAAGTTGGTACGATAAATGAGCAATGTAAATAAGAATCGAATTATGCAAACATTACAAATATGGTTTTTTAAGTATAATTTCATTTATTTAAAGTTCACTTATTAATTTATCCGGTTATAAATATGTAATATATTTATTATTCGAATTGAATTTGAATATTACGTGTGTGAAATTTAGTAATTAATTACTAAATTAAAAAATATATATTATTACATAAATATATAAACTGCAACAAAATATTTATTATAGAAAAATATAAAGATTTAATAGTTTTGTACTTTGCAAATTGGTAAATAATGATGATTTTTCAAATACTTTTATTTGATTCGTTTATCAAAAATTTATTTGTTTAAGACGAAAACATGGAATAAAATTATATTGTACTGTTAGATGCTTACGAAATAATTATATTTACAAATATTTAAAAGGTTATCTATTTTTTTTTCACTTGAAACTATAAATATATTTTGCACAAACTTAATTGTAAATACTTATTTACAAGTAAAACGGACTATTTACTTAAGTGTATACTTACCTTTGATATAATACTTCTTTTTAAAAAAAATGCCAATTCTTCCAAAGCAGTTCAGCACACATGCATATTAATTTGCCATTGTCTTAATACCCCGTTATTTCCAAATAATGAATCACTTATATTTGATATTAGACTGAAGTCAACAAGTGATGTTGAGAAAATACAAGTCCCGGAGGCACATAACACTCGCACAAACACAATATCGGATAATCCTCTGGAACAACACAAGGTCCAATTGAGTATAATCACATGTTATAATTCCATATGGTTTAAATTAAAGAAGGAAAAGCTCTTGGCAACATCGAGAATCGCGACACTTGAACACAATTACAACCTCATTAGCATAAATGAAGATCAGGTGATTAAATCCTTTCTGGATCTACAACGGTGAAGCCTGCAATCCCGACAACAGCGGCTTGGATCATTTGGGTGCTCTAATGGGCAGAGTCAGCGAGCAAGGTTTCTGGAAATGGGAAAATAAGGGTAAACAGCGAGAGGCAGGGCCTAAGGGAAGGGGGGAGAGATAGAACCCTAAAAAAAAATAGGAGAGTTAACCCTAAAAAAGTTGTCGGCAACTCTTGAGCAGCAGCAGGTTCTCCGGATTGGACCATCGGATAAAAGTAGAACATTGCGTAACAGAATTGAACGACAATGACCTATCATCAATGCAACTTCAATGATGGGGGGGGGGGGGGGATCAATTGGTACAGGGGGGGGGATTGAATAAGGGAAAGCGGAATCAGCGGGGGAGGGGTTTGTGGGAAATATGCGGTGGCACAAGGACTAAAGGGGGGCAAGGGACTCGCTCTTCCAAGAGATCCTATCGTGTGGGGTGGAAGAAGTGGTAAAAAAAATACGCCCGGGTACTACGGGGTTTCTTTATCCCCAGGATGGTGGGGTGAAGAACCTTGTGGGTCGTTGCCCGAAGTTGTCCATGGCCGGGTTGTGGGTTAAACCCCCCAACAAACAATTCTTAGAGAACCCCCCTGGGTAATGAACAAAAAATGCCATCCTCGGGAAAGGGGCAAAAATACGGGAAGGGTGGTTTTTCAAGGGTTGGGTTGCAAGTTGTTGTGCACCGTCTCCTCGAGTGTCGGGTTTTTGGGTTAGGGTAGGTTTCCGATGTGGAGATGGATTTTAAACAGCTGTTGGGATTTGAACTTTGTGACAACAGGAAGCAGTGGAAACTGTGTCATAAGAAAATGGGACTTTGTTGATGGAATTATCAAATTGAAGACATATGTTTGTAGGGTGGTTAGTGTGTTTTGAACAGCTGGTTTTGCAGTTATTTAGATAAAGTATAAATGCAAAGTGTTGATTTTTCGAATATATTTTATTTTTAACGTTCAAAAATATTTGTAATGTTTATTGTTTAAATTAAATTTAATATTTATTACATTATTGTTAGATACTAATTTTTAAGGAGAGTTTAGATTTTGTTGATTTGGTTTTATAGGATTCGGGATGTGATTATTTTAGCAAAATGTTTTCTTTTACTATTCTGCAAAAAAAAGTGGGCACCGTGAGAATTCCGATCGTCCATATTCAAGGAATTACTAATCGTTTATATCAGCTACTGTTTGACTAATGAAATTAGACTTTTCCCAGAATGTGATTAGAATTTTTATAATTTATTTCTGTAACCTTTTAGGAAATTATATATAATTTAAATTGTAATTTAAAATTTTCCAGACAATTGGAACTCGTTTAAATAGATATGACACCCGCAAAAAAAATTACTGTACTGTCTAATTAAGAATAATTTTCAAATTCAATTAGAAAACAATCTAAATAATTATAATTGAAATATTGAAAACGGTTTTCATAATTTACCTTTTTAGAATATGTGAGATATATTATATTTTTTAAACATAAAAACATATTTATAAATTACATATAGAAAATAAAGCACATACTTACAATTTTGAAACACCACGGTATATTTTTTATATACCTTTTTAATCATTAACTAGCATCTGAACGACGATTTTTAGTAGATACATTTCGACAATGCTATACTTTGCACTTACTGTTTCGGAAAAAAAAGATAGATAATTGAGAACCGACAACAAACAAAGTACAAATATGCCTTAACAAACGCAACAGAAATTCTTTTGAATACGTAATCTATAGACAATAAATCCAGGGATTTATTGTCTGCACAACTGCCTTCTCTACAAATCCTAGCCTGTTTCCGAGACAAAATTACTGGCGAGCAATATTTCAGTCTACGAAGCTTATCGCCAAAAAACTCTGGATGCTATAAGACACTGAAACATGACACGCCAACGAGACTGATGGAAGACCCCCAAAAATGCACACAAAAAATTGTTTACCACATCCAAAACTCTTCTTTACAGGGGGGTGAGGGGCGTTTTCTCCCCCTCCCCCCGTAAATAGCGTGAGGAAACCCAGGCCTTCTTATTAATAATGAAGTTCATTATTTTAGGGTGGGGGTTCATTTACAACGCCATGTGTATGTTCTTCGGCGCCTTGGAGAGGAAGCTTCCAAGAAATATACAACCCAAGGGAAAAAGCAAAAAATTACGTCCCCGTCCCCCCTGAAAATGAAGGAGAGGGGGGGGGGGGGATATGTCAGAAAGGGGAGTTAAGATTTTGAAGGTTGAATGACCGGCCTAGTAGGGGACCTTCAGAGTAAACAAGTTTTTGCTGACAGTATTGACGGATAATCGCCGATTTGGCGGTTTTTCAGGGTGTTCTGTTATTCTAATTGAAAGTAAAGTGTGTGTTTTTTATTGAAAAACCAAAGACTTTAAAAATAAATGTTGATTTTGGTGTTGCCATTGTCAATAAAATTAATACTTTTAAATAATAAATACAGTCTTTTTTCGTAAAAAGTTCATGTTGGTTTGTTAAAACAGAAGTTTTGTAATTAAATATGACATTATTTGTAATTAAATTGTAATTATTAAAGTTTATAATTAATTAATATTTTGTAATTAAATATGACAATTAAAATTTAAGTTATATTAAAAAAACTTTATATTTCCCTACACCAAAATCCAAGTACCAAGGAGTGTTTCACTCGGTTTCGATTTAACAGCAAACAACTTCAATTCTGTGATATATTTGCTTTAATTTAATTTATTTTAGTTATAAGATTTCTAAAGAAAAAAAAGCTTAATATAGAAAAAAAAATAATCTAATGGATCTAGTGTTGATGTTCCGAACGTTGCTTTCTATTATCTATATTTTACATTTTAACTGATTAAACAAATATTCTAATCAATATTTTTTTTTGTCTTCTTAAAAACTATTTAAAAACATATGTTTTTAAAAGCAATATTTTAAATCAAAACTAAAAGTGAGAAATTTTAGAAAATTGCCAGAAATATAAATTATTATTTAAAAAAATAAATTGGCAAGACCATTTTTGCTTTATTAGATTATTAATACTACATTAATAGAGAATGTTTAAAACAATTTTAAGGATCCTTAAGAAAAAAATTAATTTTAAGTACCAGCACCTCATATTATTTTTGAAGTTATTAAATTATAAAGGAAACACGTATGAAAGCTTTTGGCAATATAGGTTTGACAGCAAATTTTTAAACTGCTAATTGTCCATTAAATTGAAAATCAACATTCTGAACACTACTTTAGGTAATCTTGAGGCATATTTAAGCTTGTTCCTTTTATTTGGCGATTTCGAAATCCTGAAGTAAGTGGCAGCCCTGTAGAAGTAAAGTACGGCTGCTTAGCGGATGTTCTGTCAGGTTTTCTTTTTAGGTTAGTTATGGTTATTCTAAGGGATAGAGTGGGAGGGGGGAAGGGAGAAGGAGGGGGGGGGGAAGGGAGAAGCTTAGTAAGAAGAGTGAGAATATAATTATCGCTTGACATATGATAAATATCAGAACAATGTGGTGTTTTCAAAAAGGATTTAGTCACTTTTTTTAAATCCCGATAAAAATTGAGAGATTGAAAATTTCGCTAAAATCAAAATGGCATGCTTACCATTGACTAGGTATATATTCATTTTTTTAAAAAAGAAAAAAAAAATTACTTTGTAATATGTAACAATATTAACGTGGGTAACCAATCACGAATTTCAAAATGGGTTCAAACATAGTGTTTTGAAAATGTACGCAAGACAACCTATAAAAGTAGTTTTTGTGTTTCGATTGATTTGTTTATGTTAGTATACAGGAACTGTACTTATTATTATAATTATTATTGCAAAAATACTTGTTAAATTATCAGATAATAATACTGCCAGACAATCTTCATTAATGATTAATCAATACTGATTTGCAGTAAATGGTTAAGAGAATTAATTTATAATATATAATTATTACTTACGCATCTATTTAAACTGTTTGATTTCTTAAACGTTACTTTTTTTTGGTGAAGAGCGGGGGGGGGGGGGGGGGCTTAATCACCTAAGTTACCGTCTCCTGGAGCAAAATGGATATTTTTTTTTATTAATTTACTAGTTAATTTTTTTTCTCGAATACCAGAATTTCTTATAAAAAAAATACTAAAGAGGTATTTTTTTTAATATAAAATATTAATGAAAAAATTATATACTAGACAATGTAGACTTTTGACACATATTCATTTTTGTAAACTTGAGGCATATAGAATTATTTCTGATTATTTAAAAAAATATTTACATTTTAAATTCCTTTCAAACGTTTAATTTTTTTTAAAACAGACTACCATATAACTAGCACTTTAATAATTAAAACAAAACCCTCTACCATCATCAAGGTTAATATTTTAAAATTATTTTATGATTAAATTATTAAATTGTTACAAAATTTTCACATTTCTAGCACATTGATCTTAATTTACAAAAGTTTATTGATACAATAACCATTCACTAAATATCTTAAACATCTCAAACCAACGGGGATTACATAACAATCCTCTGGGAATTGACGAGCGTTAGCGAGGGGTGCAGACCCCTGGTATTTATTAATACACACCTATGGAAATACAATTTCTTCCATATTTGGCGACTTTAGGCTAGTTTTAAATTTCTCAATAATAGGGGAAAATTCGATATTCAATCTCATCAATTCATCCGAATAACTAAACATCAGCATAATTGGATAATTCACGACAAAATGTTACTTCTTGGTAAAAATAGTAAGTCTATTTTTTATGTTACTGACTTGATATTTAATTCTTACACAGTTGTCAAACCTCTAAAAAACTCCTTAGGGATCAAAAACTACAAACGTTTTTAAAAATACTTTATAGTCATTATTAATTAATATTGAAAAGTGACTCAAAAGCAACTGTCGCAGAATTTTGTAGAGAAATCAGATTGTTTTGTTATTGTTATTATTGTTAAAATTAGCCAATATTTGACTATATTTTTGTTAATAATGGAAATGTTTTTGTCGCAATTGCGCAATGTTAAGTAAATCTGGTGGTTCAAAAATGAAAAATATGCTTAAAAGATCTTTATGACAACGTTCTATTTATGCTTTTAAAACAACAACTTTTTATTTTCTAAATGAGTAATCCAAAAATCCTGGGAAAAAAAGAAGAAAAAAAGTGGGGGCCAAAAGGGTTAAATGAAATCAGTACATAATGTTTATGTGTGGCTTTTTTTAAAGAGAACCACCTCTGAAATATTTCCAATGTTTTACATTCTGTGAGATCGCGACGTAATAAAACTATATGCTTATTGAAAAATAATGGCAAATTATAAATATTCATATGCGAATTTATATGCTTAGTGAACATAAGTTCCTATGTACAACCACAAAGAAGTGGCGTTTAAAGCTGCGTCAAAAGTCACGTGATTCAGTGACGAAACGATTGTCACGTATAACGAAAGTAGCCTCGACGAAAGTAGCCTCCAATTATCAAAAAATGAGAGTGAAGAGCCCTAGGTAAATAAGTAATCGAAAGTCTTAGGGGGTGGAGTGTTCTCAAGTAGGAACAGGCAAGTGCACCGCGCCACCACCAGGGGCAGCTGCGCTTCCGCCACCACCACCATTGCGCAACAAAAAGAGTTACTGAGAAAGGAAACCCCTTTCACAATGCACAACAACCCTATCCAAGTGAAAGTGCAAGAAGTCCCCTTTCACAGCAACCGGCGTTACGTAATGAGAAATCGTCTTCCAAGGTCCCCTTCTCACGGACCAGCTTCCTCTTTCTTATACCAGCACGGAAACCCGACCGTCGGGACCCACTTGTTCAGGGGTTTTTTCTTCTTCAACTCCCCTTAAACCCGTCCCATCCCAGATGGTTTTTAAACCTTTTTTATACACCCTTTCTCACCCCGAGAATTCATTTTTTAACCCCACCAGCAATCTTCTCGGTGGGCCAACGAACCCGATGCACCAAAAGAACAAAAGAACCCATCCACCAAAAAAAATAAAAAAAAAAACGGAGAACTTTTTTTTGTTATGTATGTGCCCTTCCCTCTCTGGTGTTACGTCCGTCGCTTTGTTATTGACGGGAAGCGTTTTTTTTTTATTCTATCATCCCAGAAGCAAGATCTTCTGGTAGAGTTTTTTTTTCGACGTCCCCTACCCCTCTCTGTAGTAGAGACACCTGGTATGGGATGTGGGTAGGGGCAAAGACCTTCCCAATCGATGGTATAAGGGGTGGCCTCTCATATGGGGGGTGGCGTTCTTTTTTTTTTTTTAATATTATTTTTCCATCCTTTTTTTTATCACAATGCCCACTAAACCGTCCACAAGTCCTCCCTTTTGACCGGCCAATGGCGTAACGGGTCT
The DNA here is from genome assembly GCA_963932185.1 of Troglohyphantes excavatus. NCBI lineage: Eukaryota > Metazoa > Arthropoda > Arachnida > Araneae > Linyphiidae > Troglohyphantes > Troglohyphantes excavatus. The sequence goes on along the minus strand of OZ010671.1, from coordinate 56,768,539 downwards.
TGGGTAACGGTTTTTGTGGTGTGTAGGGGATTCTGTGGTCCGTGGAATCTTTTGGAAGACCCCGGCGCCACGTGCAAATACTGAACGGACATCAATTGTGAAGGTTCGGGCAAAACTGCACGTACTGTGATTCGGTTTCAGATTAATTAATTTGCTTTGTGGTCGTAGGCTCGGGAATGACGTGGGACCGAATAGGCCCATTGTTTAGTTTGACACCCGCCTATTACGATTAAAACGAAGTGTACTTTAATTAACTGAGGTTTGAAAAGTATATTTTGATCGCTCACCTTCTTTAATTTCTTAAGTGACGCGAAGGCTACGTGCGGGTCAGAACAAACAATTTTTTCTGAGGAACAATTAAAAGTTAATATATTTATGACATAATCTTTTTATTTTAATCTACTAGCTACTTACTTATTAGCAAATTATCTGATGCTTTCGAAGTGAGGGGTATAAATGAAAAACAAATTAAATGGAAAGAGAAGATATCAAGATAAAAAAAAAATCAGAAATATTTTGACGCAACGAGACCACAACCACATTCTTTTAAAGCTGAAGAAAATTGTAAAAAACATTCAAATTATCAAAAGTTACTTTTTAAGCCTTTGTTTTCAACTATTGACATACAATATATGAAAGGCTTATTTTTAAAAAGGAACATTTCCAATGGGTTTCCACTGAAACGTTCTTTTTTTTTTTAAATAAACACTGTCCTCAGAATGTTTAGTTCGCGCATACTTTGTATGCGCGCCTGTTCCATCTTGTGTCATCAATAAGATTTTTAGATCATCCCGCATTTGTTAGGATTAAACTTCTTGGCATCATTTCGTTCGTCAAAAACTGACCTTCCAACCCGTTAAAGTTACAGCGGTTAAACAGGCCAGAGTGTGCCCAAAATATGATTCGTCCCACCCACGTGGTCAGAGGGAGGAGGAGGAGTGGACTAGTGGCCAACTAGGTTGACATGGTCTACATACCTCTAGAATAGGCAATGTTATGTCATGGTCATAGATCCTCTTATGTCAATTCCCACTAGAGTTATATGGGGCTTTAACACATCAACGCTTTTTATGTTGTTCAAGTTTCTACCGATGACCGCTGTATAATAGCTAAGTTGTTAGAGCCTCTATATTCGAATTCAAGGTATGGATTATTATAGACATAATTCCCAAATGTACTAGACAAGAGGTTCCCAAATCCTGGTCCGTGAGAGGGACTCAATTGGTCCGTGGCGCTATTTTCTAACCACCATCAAAATGTTTTTTGATATTTTTTAAAAGTCATATTTTAATGTTTATTATGTCCATACAAAAAAAATCTAAATGGAGAATCAATATTTATTTGTTATTCAACTTTAATATGCTTGTTTGTATTGGTTGGTTGGTATGCTTTATGGTGCAAGAGCCAATTTTGCTCAATTGGTTCGTTTTTCTAACCACCAAAATGTTTTTGGGTATTTTTTAAAAGTAATATTTTAATGTTTATTCTTTTTATACAAAAAAAATCTAAATAGAGGATCAATATTTATTTGTTATTTAACTTTAATATGCTTTTGTGTATTGGTTGGTTGGTGCTTTATAGTGCAAGAGCCAATTTTGGGTAAGCTGCGTCATTGTTTGTATTGGAAGCACTACTAAAGCATTTGTATTTTGTTGAAAATGTAGTTTTATGGCGGCATAGTATAATGGTATAGCATATCAAAAATATGATATTTAATACTTGAATTTTATTAAGTGTAAAGCTAATATTTGATATAGGAATTTTATTTAGTATTTTTAGAAAGTGGTGGTTTCGCTATGTGTAAGTTTTAGTTGGGTGGTCCGAAGAAAGAAAAAGGTTGGAAACCACTGTATTAGACAAACCGAACCAAATTATAAATCTTTATGCCGAAACGTATTACACGTTCGCACAAACGAAATTACGCCAAGAAGCATTAAGAAACGCCGTTCACAATAAGAGAGCGAGACTCTCCCACAGACGTTGCTTGGCACATTTGGCGTGCGAAAGAAGACACTTAAACGCTACATTAAGATACATTGTAAAAGAACTACCCCCATTGTACTTAGAAAACATTCTTTTCAAGTTTTTTAGTGGAAAAAAAGAATTTTTAAAGGGCGACGTGCATTAGGGGGGCGCCAAATCACGACTTGAAATAAATAATAAAAAAAAAATTCACTCCTCGAAATTACGTGATACAAATGGAAATGATTTATTCCGGGAACCCAAACCAAAGCGGAGGGCTAAAAACAGCTGTGGAGAAACGCACAAAGCGTGCCTTCTTGTGGGTCGGGCGAATGTTTTATACTGTTCTCCCCTGCCATTCCTTTCTTTTCAGTTATCATTAACCTCATTTCATTTTTTCATACTCCTCCGCACACAGGGATATGAATTTTTTTTTGTGCGCAATCCCCCCTCCCCTACCCCTCGTGTTTCGATGTGTTTTTTATGTTATAGTTAATATTAAACAGCTGCTGTCGTTTTTTTTCTTTCTTTCATATAGGAGCGTAACACGTAGTCTAACTGACCGTTAATAATTCATTTTGGCTCATTATTGTTATTCGCCTATTTGCATTCTGCGTCCGAGTGTTTGCGTTGCGGATTTTTCTGAGAACGGGCTAATTGGAGGGTCTCATTCAGACATAAATCAACGTTAATTCGTTTTTCTGTTGAATAATTGGTTTATTCTCCATAGAGATATGTAATGTAATGCAGTGACGTACGCAGAGGGCGGAGCTCTGTCAGTTCCCCCCCCCCCCCCCCCAAAAAAAAATATTTATTAACAAATAAGATAAATATCTATACAAAATTTCATTTATTATTGTTAACTACTTGATATCCATTCATAACTACAAAAACTATATATACCGCTTAACCAAAATCAAGACCTGACCTGTGTTCAATTTTAATTATTAAATACAAGCCGATATTTAATTATTTTATTATAATAATATTTTTCAGTCATTATTTATTTATCTCGATAATCAGAACTAATAAATATTAATACTTTAGTAATTATTAAAGATGATAATGTCAATATTTGAAGACTAGAAATGGAAAACGACCTAAGTACCAAAAAAATCGAAAATCTTTTTTTACGCAGAGGGCGGGGCTGTGTCCCCCCCCCCCCCCCCCCCAAAAAAAAAAAATATGTATTAACACTTATTTATACATAATTTTATTTATTATTGTTAACTACTTGATATCGATTCGTAACTACAAAAACTATATATACCGCTTAACCAAACTCAAGACCTGACCTGTGTTTCAATTTTAATTATTAAATACAAACCAATATTTAATTATTTTATTATAATAATATTTTTCAGTCATTATTTATTTATCTCGATAATCAGAACTAATAAATATTACTACTTTAGTAATTATAAGATGATAATGTCAATATTTGAGGACTAGAAATGAAAAATGACCTAAGTAAACCAAAAAAATCGAAAATCTTTTTTTTACGGAAAAATGTCCTAAAGACCAAGCTAAACAAAGTGGAGAACGCCCAATGTGCGAACTCCAGTAGTAATAGTTCAAAAATTTGAGTGAAATGGAGAACCCCCCCAAGTACCAAATGCAAGTGTTTTTCATTTTTCGACTCTCCGAAAAAAATTTCTTTTTTGGACTTAGCTCGTTTTCCATTTCTAGTCCTTATTTATTGTTATTAATGTGCAATGCATTAAAAAAATATTTTTTTTAAATCAAATGGTATAACATAAATTTTTAAAAAAAATTTCATTTTAATTACAGTCTACAACATTTAAAAGAACAATACAAAATTGTTAACCTTTCCTCAAACTCATGTTTTAAGTAGTCCACTATAACATTGGGTTATGGTATAGTTGTTGATTTATGGCAAATTATTTAACAAATAACCCGCAGGTATGCATTCATATTCAAATTAACATATTTTTAAACAAAATTATTAGAATGATTAATTGTTAAAACTAATCAATTAAAAAATTAATCAATTCGCAGACTTCAGGCTCCTCTGTCAAAAAATTGGTTTGGACACCATAGAAGTTAAAGGAAATATTTTCCATAACACGTCAAAAACGTAATTGTTTTGAATAAATTATAGGAATATTATAAATATATAAAATATTATGAATATTCAATATACTTATTGTGTTCCTGTACTCTTTCTAAACACTTAATTAGTTTTATTGACCATAAGAGGTAAGATTTGTCGTGTGTAAGATGCCATTTTGATGTGACCCGGCGGTTTTGGTTGTAATACGGTCCCTAACGAATGCGGCTTTCTCTTATTTCAAGATATTAATCTCACTTTGATCAAGATTGAAAAGCTGAGTCCGCTCTATTGTATTGTCAACTGCCGACGAAAGTCTTTCCCATTGTTCACACCTCCATGAGGATTATATCTCTTTCAGCGTACACTTTAAAAAATAAGTACTTAAAAATGAGCACCTGAACATACTTGTTTTTCTTTGAGTACCATTGCATCGTAAATGAGCGATGACGTACTCAAATCTATGTAACCGTACTTTTTCGAAAATGAGTAGTGTGATTTAATATTACCAAACTCAGCTTCTGTTCAAGCCATCTTGACAAAGCGACCTGACACACTTATAATAGTTGTACAGAAGATGATTTTCCACGTAATTTGATGTCGATTGCTTAAATGGATAATGGAGTTGTGACAACTCTATTATCTTACTTCCCATTCTTTTGGCAAACTTTTTTAACATGTCTTCGGTTTATAACTTCTTCAAAACGCCCTGGTAGTATAACGAATAAACCACTGTACTGCGGTTACTGAGGATCTGGATTCGATTCCCGGTAGGTCTTGGTTGTAACTGTCATGAAGGCAGCCTATGTATAGGCAATCAACTGCTCCTTTTATTCATTTTTACACATTGTGCTAATTTGAGAGTACATGTCTTGTTCAAGAGAAACGTATTCGAAGATATGATAAGCATCGAATGTACTCAAGAATTTGCACATTGTACTAATTTTTGAGTACATGTCTTTTTCAAAAGAAACGTATTCGAAACTATGATTAAGCATCGAATGTACTCAAAAATTTTTATTTTACTAATTTTTGAGTACATGTCTTTTTCAAAAGAAACGTATTCGAAGCTATGATAAGCGTCGAATGTACTCAAAAAAATTTATTTTACTAATTTTTGAGTACATGTTTTTTTCAAAAGAAACGTATTCGAAGCTATAAGCATTGAATGTACTCAAAAATTTTTATATTTTACTTATTTATGAGTACTTAATTTTAACAGTGTTATTTCTTATTATAGTCCCTCGAAATTCGTACGATTTTTAATTATTTTCACAATTGTACGTAATGGCTGAAAATACGAGGGTAATAAGAGTGACGCAGCATCACTTACCAAGTGAAGGTGGTTGCCGCTTGGGCACCTCCGCCGTGGCATGGTCAATGACGTCTGTTATCATGCTGCTGTATCTCGACAAGCTCCATTGAAGGTCACCTGGAAACACAGGGAACAATTAAAAAAACAAAGATAGATAATTCCATGCAAGAAAATAGATTCACCCTCTTGTCAATGAAGGTCGGTAGATTAATACTATGTCATGGAACAGCAACTTTTGGATTCTGATTTGCAAATTGGTGCTTCGGAACGGTGGTATAGACACAGTTAATACTATTAAAATATTGTAACTTTTAATGAAGAAGTGCATCGAATCTTTTCTTTGCGAAAATTGGTCTACGTTGTTAGACTTTCTTCAGGTGCAGAAGACCTAAACGTCAAAATATCGGCTATAAACAGTATCATCATATAATTTTTTTTATGGGGGGGGGGGGGGGGGGGGGTTGAAACAAGAAATTTCACAACTTAAAGTTTCGAAATTCCCAACTCCAGTGAGTGCTGAAAATTCCCATTTCCAACTTATCGGCATTTTTCATCGTTTATTATATATTACATAATATTAAACAGTTCTCTCACAAGCATTGATTTGTTGCATGTTTCATGCAGTGTTGGTTCAGAGGTTAATTTAAATGTAATCTTACCAGTTGGGCTATTTCTAATCTTCCCTAATTTTCATTTGCTAATAATATTTATTTTCTTCAGGCATAAATTTTCCCAACTCCAGGATTTAAAAATTTTAAATTCTCAACTTTTAGGGTCTCCAGATTATTGGGGGTAGAGTGGGGGAGTGGGGTCGTGCTCCCCTCTAAGCAACTCCGGGGCGGCGGGCCTGGCTATGAAGTGCTTTTTCGCAACGTTTTCTTTGATACGAAAATTATAAATGAAACACTTGTTTACAAACACATTGACAATTTAAAGTTCACTTAGAATAAGTTTCTAATTATTTAAATGCTTATTCAGTGTTCACTCTAGGCGTTTTTTGAAGGGCGGTCCGCCCTGCCCGCCCTTTTTTCATCTCAATAGCGCCCTCATGCCCCTTTTTCAAAAATGCCGCCCTCTTTAAAAAAAAATTCTGCCCCTCTTGCCCTTTTCTCTAGCTGTCTTTAAAAAGTGCATCGATTAAAATGTGTGTGTGTAAATTGGAATTAAGTGAATTATGAATTAGCAGAAAAACAAACTCCTTTTTAACTACGCTTGTTGTGAAATCGCAATGATTCCCCAGTAATTTCGAGCACGGGGCATTCCATGAATCCTATTGGTTGCCTGTGCCCCCAAATGAAATGCTAAGTTTTTTTCTATGGTTTTTTTAAAGTGAAATGGTTTGGGGCGCAGTTGCAAGACTAGGCATTTTATTACCAAATTTTTGATTTAGGCAGCCTTTTTATCAGTTTTTTAAGGGGTCTGATTAGGGCTACTTACAGATTTGGTTTTAGGGAAAACATTAATTTTTAAATGTCAAATTTTGGATTTTAAATAGTATCTTTATAAAGAGACATTAATTTTGTACGGGTCTTTTCTTCGAAATTCGCCCTGAAATTTTAACAATAGCCCAATATGCAGGTCTAGCGCAATGTCAACCAACAAAAGGAATTTTTTTTGTTTGGTCACGGGTCCGATGTGTCAATGTGTGGCCACGCCCACCCCAAATTTTTTTTAAGTGCCCTTTTAAAAACAAGAAGTGCCTTTTCAAAAACGGGGTGCCCTTTTACTGCCAACAGCGCCCTGCCCCTTTTTATTTCTAGAGTGAACACTGGCTTATTAAACCAGTGACCCATCTTTAGTCTATAGAAAAATGTTTGACTTTATGCATTGAAATAGAAATATTGACAATCATCAACTGACTCAAGACTCAACAAGATTGATCCAGTCTCGTATATCCTAACTATTCCTTAATGAATAACTGACTTCTTAAAATCTATTTCTAAAGTAGAATTAAAAATAGTCACTTTGTTTCATTTGTTTCTATTACCCTATTATATAAAACAGTATAATCATAAGAAAATACATAATATTTTACATATATATACTTTAAAATAAACAAAATATATTTTGTTACGTGTCTCTTGTTATTGTTGTCAGCTTTAAAGAAATTTCGCAAAAGATTTATAAATTACAGAACAATCAATTTAATCTTAAAACAAGTATTAAATATAAGGGGATGGGAGTTAAAAAAATAACCCTTTAAATTAAGAATTAAGTTCCATAATCTGAGCGTACTAATTAAATTTGAGTTATTAATAATACTATTGTAAGATAAATAAACAGAAATATTTCTTTAACTAAATTTTTTAAAGAATATACTCTTAAAATTAAGATTCATAGAAAGTATTAAGTTATTGAAGCCAAACATGCAAATTAACAATATTTGCTTTAACATTGGGACAGGTTTTTCAAGTTTACCCAATATACACGAAATTAGGGTATCAAGATAATTAAACAAATTATTTACCTTCTCAAATATGTTTTACTCTCGATAACTCCTTATTTAAAATTCCATATTTAATTACACGTCATTCTGCTTCGATTGTTATAATTACCATTTTTTTTTAATAATATAGATTAAATGCACTGTACCCTTCGAGTTAGTTCTATTTAGAAAAGGATTGCGAGTGCAAATGCACAAACGTAGTTTACCTTTTTGTCTGTTATTCATCTCAGCTTGTCAAATTCGAATATATTTTTATTCAGCTAAACAAATGCTGATTCTTCGAAGGGGGGGAGAATCGAGGATAAGACGAAAACAAACATTGAAATGAAAGGGATTTGTTTTTTGTTCTTTGCTTTTCACATTTCCCCTTTTCCAGTCTAGTATATTTATCAATGGTATAAGACTACAGATGATGGTATTACTGTAAGCCGTGAATAATGATGTAGTTTTATTTCAATCAGTTTAGGTTCTTTCTGCAGCAAGTAGATTCATGGTCATCATCTTAAATCAGCTTCCAAAAATGCAAAGGTTGGATTTAATATGGGAATATGGAAAATATGTATTCGAAAGCAAATAAACGTATGTCGGAGTAAATAATTATAAAGCAAGGAAACATATGCTCGATAATGAAATATTCCAGAATTTCCTAGATATGCTACATACGTAAAGGAGTGTAATATTAATCCAAAAGAACAGATGTATTTTCATTTGTTTAGTATATTAATTTGGGAGTAACTTAATAGTATGCAATTTCTAAAAAATTAATTTTTTCAATAGTATTTGTAATTTTATATCCAGGTAACCTGATTATTATATACTACTACATAAATATAGAAGTTTGTTTACACATATAAATTGCCAGCATGATCACTTGCTACAGCTGGAGGTTTTTTTTAATAGTAAAAAATATATTGCAAGAAATACGTTTCTGTATTAGGTTTTATTGTACAGGCTTTAATACGAAATCGTAATTGTTTTAGAATATAATACGAAACCTTAGTTGGCCAATTTACAAAAACTTGTTTTTCGACATGCATGGCGTTATTGCTGTTTTTTTTAAAGTAGTGTTTCGTACTTAGTGAAATTTTTTAAAATTATTTTATTGATAATTTAAACTTATTAATTTAATCTGTTAATTTAAGTGGATGGTTTTTGTTAATGTAGTGTTCCGTAGTTAGTGAACTTTTTTTATGGATATTATTGATAATTTAGACTTATTAATTTATTCTTTTAATTTAAATAAAATAAAATAGTGTATTTACATATATTCAATTCTCACAAAAAAAAATATTATAATACTTTATTTGCGTGGTGAAAGCAGAATTCAGTACAGCACGCCTATGACATATTTAATTGTTTAACTTTGATTAAAATTCATTAAAGAATTTTAACAAACGGAAATCCAGCCGAAATTTTAGAATAGAAGTGGTAGAAATGGCACCTAGGTTAAAAGGTCACTAGGTGGCAAAGTATAAGTATTAAAAAATAGTAAAAAAGTTAGTAAAAAATATATTAATTAAAAAACACATTATATCGAATAAGTATGTTGAAACATTCCATTTATTTATAGAAGTTTAAAGGCAATACCTGGTCACAGCGAAAACCAGTCAACAATGCCTGCCATAATCGATCTGTGATTTAGCTCAACTCCTATAACCAACACGGCGCCATATTGGATGGCCAAGCCTCCACAACCTCACGAAAGAAAAGCATTCCAACTCCATTTTTACGCCAAACACCGCTAAAAAAAGACCCAAACGCGAGCGCTGAAATGAGCTTAAATATGTGCGCCACTCCACTCTTCTCCCTCGAAAACAAACTGCGCCTTTTTCGCTTTATCATCAGCAGCGATCACAATCCCCGGCCTCTCGCTGCTCCTGCAAAAACCCGAAAATATGCACAATTAGTCCCTCTTTAAAAGAGATGAATTTATTTTTCCCGCCAACGTCGGATGCATGTACACACACGTGTATACTCTCCATCCCTTCATATATATATCGATCTTATTTCATTAGGAAGAGCCCCCCTTCTATTATAACTTCGCAGCGTTAATTAGAAGGAGGGGGGGGGGGCTTTTTAATTTTTACGAGAAGGAAACAAGCGCGGGTATTTTTCTTTTCTGCATATCGACCAGGGGGGATATGCATGTGAAACACGCGCGCATCTCAGGGGGGGGGAGCGGCATGTTTGGGGAAGAAGAGGGGGGGGGGGGGGGAGCAGAAAAGTTTTTCCTCTCTTGTGCTTTTGGAAACGCGGAGGAGGAAGAGTTTGTCGAAAAAGTTTTTTGGGGAGGAAAGAGTTCGTTTCGGAGGATGGAGAAGGGTTGCTGCCGCTGGAATTTTGGAAATCGCCAAGTTGAATCGGAAAATAAGTCGCCAAATAGCGACATTTTGTTCAAAATTTATTAAAATTTCGTTTGAATATTTTTGAAAAACACACACACATATATATATATATATATATATATATATATATATATATATATATATATATATATATATATATATATATATATATATATATATATATATATATATATATATATATATATATATATATATATATATATATATATATATATATATATATATATATATATATATATATATATATATATATATATATATATATATATATATATATATATATATAAATTTAAAGAAAAAAATAAATACCGTTTAAGAGGAAAATAAAAAAATTCATATTGTTCAAATATTTAGAAAAATTAATTTACATTTCAAAAATCCTTAAAAATTTATAATAATTAAGATTTTTTACAAAACATTAAGGACAACAATTTTAAGCAGTTTAATTTCCTTAATTCATCATTTCAATGGACAATTTTTCATCATTTCAATTTTATTTCCTCATTTCACTTGACAGTTTTGTTTCGAAAAACCATCAAAAAATATTATATTATACTTAAAAAAATAAAATTTTTAGTTATTATTAAAAAGTTATAACATATCCAAATTGACTGCTAATAAAAAAAAATGTAACTTCTAATTTTGTAAATGAATACATATTTTTATAATTCGATTAAATTTTAGTTACAACTCTTAAAATCTAATATATATATTTTTTTTAATTGAAAATCATTAACATTTAAACAAAGTTTTAAGAACAATAATTTTAAGCAGTTTTATTTCATTAAATAGTTTTCTTCACCATTTCATTGAACAGTTTTGTTTCGAAAAACCACCAGAAAGCTTAAACTTTATTTCATAACAATGCCAAATGGACTCCAAATAACAAATTTAACATAGATATTTTGTAAATGGATACTTATTTTTATAATAATTTGTATAAAATTTTAGATACAACTCAAACAATCTAAAAGAATATATATCAATAAAAATACTTTACTGCAACCTTTTGCGGCCCTATGTCCAATAGTAAAGGACAATGCATTTCTATGGAATAGATCCCAGTTCCACCAGAAAAATAATTTTGCTATGCTTATTAGGCTTGCGCAATAAATCTACATATATCGAAATTTCGGAAGTGAAAAATCATCGCGATTTCGATTTGACGATTATTCGGAAGTCCGGAAGAACACTCCGGATGCCAGAACTCAACTCCAGAAGAATTGTATTTGACGTTTATCAACAAACGTAAGAGTAGCAATGCGTGAACAAAAGTGGCAAAGTATCTACATTTTTAACAAGAAAGGAGAAAACAAAATTGTCCTATTCCTTGATTTGAAAACAATCCAGTTAGCTTATCCATCCTTGTGTTTACTTAATGCTACCGTACTTATTCTAATAATAAAATATCGATATATTACTACACATGTTGATTAATCTGAAAATATCGATTATTGGCTGGCGAGTAATCGCGAGAGCGAAATCCCATCATCGCCCAAGCTTGTTTATAAATATATTTCGGTATATCTAACAACGCTTTAATAAAAATCGATGAATAGAAAAGGGTTAAATCAGTATTTTAAACACATAAAAATTCGCCAAACAGCGATTTTTCGCCATTTCTAGCACCACCGATCGGGAGGATGGAGATGAAGCGAGAAAGAGAGATTTCAGAGCCTGGAAGAGGAGAGAATTCGGGTTTTTGTTCTTTCGCGGCTGCACGGCGGTAAAAATGTGACACATTTAGGAGTGCAGTCGCTTTATTTTAAGGGTTCTGTAATCTAATGGTTGCGTTTTGAAGGGACGCGAGAGAGAGAGAGAGAGAGCGAATTATGGCGATGATGCTGGAAACGCTCAGGGAATAGGCCGGAATAATGTGTGCACGGCTTTTCGGTAAATCTTTTAAACGCTAATTAAGTCCGTAGACGTACTTTTCGGTGGGGATGTTTAATTGACTTTTTTTTTGTTGTGCGAGCAAATGATGCACGGCGTTAATGTTGGTAAAAGGAAATCCCCTTTTTCTATTCTCGTCGGGATTGATGTTGTTGTGTTGTTTCTTTGATAATTTTCACGTCGAAAAGAGGGTGTGATTGAAGGTTGCATGCTTCAAAATTAGAATATCTAAATTCATTTTTGAAGGAGATGCTCAATTTTGTGAATTTTCTTTATTGCGCTGAGATAACGTTTTGTATTTTTATTAATGCAGATAGTTTCAGATCGATATTACTGCTACATAGTGATTTCACGTTTCAAGAAAAGAGGTAAAATATATTTGGGAATACATGCAAGTTTTGCAATTATTAAAGTGCACTAATTAGTCTACGTTCTCTTTTGAGGGAGAAACTAAATTTTCTATTGCGTTGAAATTGCAACGCAGATCACTGGTTCTAAATTTTCCACTCGTAAAAGCATATATATATATATATATATATATATATATATATATATATATATATATATATATATATATATATATATATATATATATATATATATATATATATATATATATATATATATATATATATATATATATATATTAATTTATAAAGAAATAAGAAATAAATAATTTATTTTTATATTTTACAAATCTATTAATTTAAAAAATGTATGTTCAAATTATTGCAGAAATAAATCACGTTTACAAATAATTCTTTAAATGACCACCTTAAAAAAATTCCTTGAACATTTTTTTAATTATTTTTTGTAATCAGAATGCATAAAAACTTTAATTTATCATTTAAAAATACTATTCTTTAAAATAGTATCCAATATTGTAAATATGGTTAAGGGTCAAAAGACAATGCTTTTCATGCCATTCGATCTTTTTTTAACAATAACCTATTTTCGTTCTTCACTTTTTTTTTCTACCATATAACAATCAGTTGGTTTATTCTTGTTGATATTTAAATGCATTTAACTATCAATAAAACAAAGTTAACTATAAAAAGTCACTAGATTTCATTTTTAAATATTGAAATATTTTATCTTACGTTCAGCAGTTCAGAAGCTGCTACACAAATAATAAAAACATTTATACCATTCGCCCATTGACTGATTGACTCACAGATTACTTCCAATCACCCAATAAGCACGACCACATCAACCACGAACAGATGCCCGAAATAGCATTTGATTGAAAAGCCTCATAAATCAAAGATAACTCAAAGCATCTAAACTCAATACATCCGGCAATCCTATATTACACGACAGCAGCATAATAACATGGAAAACTCAACCATATTTCTATTACGCCTCACTAAACGACTGTCATTACAGGGTAACACAAATGTTAACATTGTTAAAAGCACAATAAACATGTGCCATGCAAGTATAAAATTCAGCAAGTATAAAATATACCGTACGTATCATCGTTGAAGTGGGTGCAGAATATTCATATAAAGGAGTGGCTGCCTCAAGCTGTTCCTAATCACTGGCCAATCTGTGGGATATAATATGATAAAGTCTTCAAATATAAAGATATTCTTTGAAGGAGCGTTCGGACCGTTATCTTGATTGTGGTGATCGGAACGGATATCGAGAGGAGTTAATGATTAGATCTGTTTAATAGACCGCTAGTTGCCCAAGTTGAGGGAAATGTAAAAGTTGTAGAGAGGATTGTGTTCCTTCCTAAGAACACTGTATTTCTATAAAGACTTTAATACAATTGAATTATTTATTTCAGAAATCAGTCAATGCGCATTTATATGAAATTAGATTTTTTAATACACATTTTTGTCCACAGAAAATAAATTCAAATTTCATTCCGTTTTATATTTTATATTTTCGCAGTTAATATTGCGCTTAGTGCAGAAACCAGACAAGCGATATTAAATAGCATATTGAGTGAGCGTGAATGCAAAATAGAAGTGCTGAAATATATATATTTTAAAATATTGCTTTTTTTTATTGAATCATAATCTCATATGAAAAACACATATTTTTGTGCACTATCTTATTAACTGCCAAATTAACTTTAAAAATGTGCTTTTTTACAGTAAAAATGTATTTTATTGCAGATTCCAGTTAATTGCAAATTTTTTTTAATATTTTTTTTAAAGTAAAGTATAAGTGTTGTAACTTAATTACAGGAAAAATACACTTCGAGAGCATGTAATACTCTATTTTTTTTAACGCAAAAATATACATTAACTTCGAAAATATAATTTTTTCTTTGTCTCCCGAATTTTTTTAAAAAGTACCCGTAGCTGGTTTCTGAAATAAACGATTCAATTGTGAAAGACGATTGGAATCTATCAAAATTTGTTTGCTCTAAAAATGTCAATTAACAATATTGAAATGTACATGATCAGATGGGTAAAACCGCTTTAAGCTGGTTCAAAGAAATTATGCGACAAACGAGTTTGAGCGAATCGACCAATGGGTTTATCTAAAACCAGTAAACAACGTGACGTCACAACGGCCGTTTAGCCAGAGCCAAACTGTACCACCTCCTCGTCCAATCTATGAGTGCAATCTATAATTATAAATTCCAGTTATGTATTTAAATAAAAGAAATTAGAAGTAAAGTGTGTTATTTCTTTTGTAAAAATTTTACTTAACTTTGAAATATTTGTACCCTAGGAGTTCGGGATCCATATGGCAACGTTTTCGCTAAGTAAAACTTGTAAATGCATTATTTTAAAGTATAACAGATAAATTCGACTTACAGTAAAACCATAGTTTCAAATATATATCTTTTTTAATGCTAAAAATTTATATTTTTAATTTATTCTACTCAATGCCATTGCTTTGACCTTCAACAAACGATTCTAACCGAGTTAATTGTATTCAGTTAAAAATTTTATCGACTATATATGAAATTCACCTAATAACAATATATTTGTTGTACATTTAAATATATATATATACAGTTTCACAGATGGAAACAGTCCCATATCGGAACCAAACGTCTATATATTAATTGTTTGGTCAATAAATCCATTTTAAAAAAGACCTAAAAAAAAAGTAACTATTACACCGTAATAATAACAAAATAAATCCTCTCATGTTCTTTAAAGACCATTAGTCACCTTAACATGACAGGAAACAATTATCACACACATTAGAATTATATAAAAGAATTAGGAATAGTATATCTTACAACCGAGATTATTCCATTGCCTCTAGGGATGTATTAAGGTATTAACAAGATTAATGGTTCAAAAGACAAATGACATAAAATACCATCGGATGTATTGGGTATATTTTTCAAAATTAGGATACAAATTGAGCAGCTTTTAGGTATCGAAATCGTTATTCTTCGTCAATATGATGTGAAATTTTGAGGATATGTACATATGAAGAGGCAAGTGTCTGTATAAAGGAAATGTCTATAACTTATAAATCGTTTTAATTTGCTTCTATTAGACTTAAAAGCCGGGAAAATTGGCAGTGTGGTTATTTGCTTTAAAAATTTACCACCTGGCTTGACGTTGCGTTGGATAAAAATGATTAACTTTTGAATTGTAATTTCTAGATTTCGAGAGGGATTATATATTAATTTGACTTTCAGTGGAGACGTGAAGCTATTAATAATAATTTGTCATGTATATTCGTTATTTTAATAAAATCTAAGAAAAGTAAAAATAGTATTTTATTCAGCTATATTAAGTGTTTTTAAATTTTGTTAATATTGTCAGTTGTTATTACGGGCACTTACATATTTTATTAAGTTTATCACCTATTGGATTGAGGTTTCATTAAAAAAAAAACGGGATTGTAAAAGAATAGGCTACATTTGAGAGTAGTGCTTTTAAACCAATGTTGGCTAAAAACATGTTTAACTAAACCGCAACATGCTTAACTGCCGCATGTTTAACTAAAAACTCAATTTAATTGATTGGAGTAACTAAATTATATGAAACTATTAAAAAGTAATATTTAACTTTAATATCAGTCAATAAGTAATGTATAACTCAGTTTAAAAATATTATATAAAATGCACTATTACATTAAATTTTTTAAATTACGAGTTGTTAAAGAAGTTAGAACATTCATAATGTTTGAAACACGAAATTCTCTTTTATAATTTCAAGTTATTTGACAAGTTTTGAACGCTTATAAGTATTTTCTTTTTATTTCTTACGCCCTTTTATTTTATTTAGAATGGGGATCTTGATTTCATTAAACTCAATAATTAAAAGAAAAATTGAGTCTACCAATAAACACATTTTATTATGACTTACTGTGTTAATTTAATGTAAAGATTATAAATTTATTCGCCAACTAATAATACAAAAATAATTTTAATTTTAGAATATTAACTTATTGCGCAAATATCATAAACAAGTTAAATAAACATTAAATTAAAATATAATGCAGTAAAAAAAATATTTCCTAAAATTAATCTTTATTTTAAGAATTGCTTCTTTAAATCACACTTAAACCTTTAAAAAATTAACTTTATAATCAAATTTAGAAAAAAAGATTATGCAAAAGAAACCACCCAATATGAACATTTCACATATTGCACTTTTTAAATTTTTTATTTCATTATCAAAAAGTGTCGCCTAAGCTTCAACAAACACAGAGCGCGTTGGGTAAACAAAGCCGCAAAAAATATTAATAAACTCGAGTTTGCGCAATAGTTCACTATTGCAATACTAGAGGGCGCACCGTTATAATGAACAAGGATTTTCTGAAGTAAGGTAAGCACTAAAAATCAGGAAGCGAAAGCTGATTTTTTTTCACCTTCAAGGTTTTAATCCCCCTTTTCCTTTTCCGTAGTTAGAAGGGGATATATTTTTTTTATTTCATACTTATTTTCTTCCTTTACGACTAATTCCCATTGATTGCGGATATAAATAATATGCATGTAAAAACGCCACGTAACATAGCTTAGTTTTTGTGTATTCACTAGCAAAAAGTTGTGCTTAACATCATTTTTAGGTGCTTTTTTATTTATTAACATAGGGTTCATGGTAAAAAAAAATAATAATTAAGTATACTGTTTAGTTATTTTAATGATATTTTATTACTATCAAATTATAATCATTTCATAGATTCCATAGTGGTTTTGAAGCGACTAATCAAGTTCGTAATTTATTTTGTAAATGTTTAATGTATTATAGAAAAAAAATTACTTTAATAATAATTTTTTTAATAATTTTTGTAACGTTTTAAACTTTTTTAATTTGTAACACCTTTTTAAAACTTGTGAAGACTTGCGGCTTTTCAATAACTCACAATTAAAAAAATGGTGGGTTATAGAGAATAAGAATCTAATTGACATGTTGTTCTAGAAACTTCTAAAATAACACCTAATTTTCTTTTAATTAACTGCTAAATCATTTAGCTAATTTCCCTCTTTAACATAATTTGCTTAAATCTTCCTGTATGTCTATATTTAGCTTAATAACAAGAAAAAACTGAAAATTTCAAACTTGCACACTTACATTAGATAAGAGAATGTTTAGAGGCTCAGTAGTTTTTGAGGAATGCAATTCTTCGAAAACTTGTCTTATCCACTATTGTGATAACCTGAGAAAACATATTTTTACTATTCCTATACAAATTACAAATTATTTTTACTATTCCTATACCAACAATACACTGTTCAGAATGCATGATCGTATTTGACGAAACTTTCGACATTTTTAACGAAACAGACGCATGCTATATGCTCAGATTAAAAAATTTGTCAAACTGGCGAAATTCATTTTGTCGTATAAATAATTCATCGATTATTTAAATTTATTATAATTTATCGTTTAAAAGGCATTATAAAACACATTTTTTTAGTCAAGTTAGTGTAACTTGAATAAAATAAAATAAATAACACTCGTCAACTCTTAGAAACTCAGTTGTTTTTGTTATGTATTTCTAAATATTTTTCTGTAATCCACCATTTTGAAAAATAGACTTTTTTTATTATTTATTATCTTTGACATAGAACATCTGCCTGTATAATGTCTCTTTGTTTTGATCCATGAATCTTTGCTGTATTAAAGTTATTTTTAATTTGTTCCATGAAGATTTTTATTTCATTTAAAATATTTTATATATAACTTCTAATGAAACAAGTAATTTTTTTATAGAAAAAATTCTTTTGTTGACATTTTATTTTCAAAAAAAACAACAGATATGTAACTTCATTATATTAACATATGAACAGTGTTAAATACATTGCAGTTAACTCATTTATAAGCTTCGAAATTAATATTTTTGTGAAAAAATTGCTCTTTTGCCGAAAATCGTTAATTTTGACGAATTTCCAATTCTTTAGCATTAATAAGTCGAAAACCCATTTTTCCCACTTTTGCAAAACATTGAAGGAAAAAATGCTATATAAATTAGTAATGTTTCTAGGAAAAATGTATTAAAAGATTTCTTTTTTAATGCAAAACGTAAGAATATTGGTAAATAATTCGACTTTTCATATAAATTTTCATGCATCAAACAATCACTAGTCTTTATTTTTGAATTTTTTATCTTAAACAAATAGATTTTTTTTAAATTTTTCCTTAAAATGTACTCCATTAAATGAAGTAAATTAAAAAATAACTAGATCAAAACCTATATTTAACGATGTGTAATTTAATATTTAATTTTAAAAACCAAAAACATTTTACCCTATTGGTCAGAAGTTATTTTTAAATAATTGCTTCTATTACTAAACAATTGTTCATAAAATGTCAGTACCTCAAAATGGCATTTCTATATAAAAGTATCTATGAACTGAATAATATATAAAATTAGCTATAATCAAATTATTCGTCTAAATGACTTAATTTGATTAATGACTAGGGCTCGATTAAAAAAAATCAGTAAGTCGCCTTTCTTAAAAAAATAATGTTAAAATAGGAAAACGTTGTATGTTAAGACTATTAAAATTAATTTTAAAAAAAACGCTTTAAAAACTTTTACATAGCATATTAGTATAAATGTTTGAAAAATTACTTACAGTAAGAGTTTTTGCCAAGAATAAGTTATTTTAATGCAATTAATGAAATTATATCAAAACTCGTGGCCCGAGCATATGGGATATGGGAAATCAAGTATTGCTACTGTCAATCCAATGTTGTTGTTTTTTGAATGAACATTTTCATAATTCAATCATCAATTACAATTGATACTTTTAATGTACGGTCGGTGTTCTTTAAAGTTTATTAAAATGTACTTGTTTGATGTTTTTGCCCGTTTTATGTACATTAAAATTCGAAAAAAGTCCTATTTTTTCTCTCTAAATTTTGGCGAAATTAAAATAAACTCAAACTTTATCTCAATAAATGAATGGAAAAGTCACGCCAAGATTGTGTAAGTATGTATTGCCATATGACGTTATTAAATGTTCTCTGGACTTCTTGGAACACTGTGCAATTACGTCCGACCAATAGCCGTCAGCCATTGGGCAGTTGTGAAAGCTAAACACGGTAATTCATAGACGGAATTCATTCCTCTACCTTATGCAAAGAGGGAGGCCACATCTCAAACTTCGAAGGACTGTCGTTGGTCATGCCTGGATAAGTGGACGAATTTCCATACATTACACAAACGTAGGTGTGCTCAGGGCTGCCAAAAATGTCGTAGTCGCCAAGAGCGAGGAAAAAAAATCCGCCAAATTTATAAATATATTAAATTGCTACGTATTAGTAAAAATCAACGAAATAATTTATGAATACCTACTAACATTTAATAAATGAAGTCAGGACAATTTATTTGCAAATTTGTATAAAAAGTTCTGTGTAAATTAAAGATAAAAAGAATGTTTTAACTTATTTTAAAGTATTCATATTTGTTTATTTACTATATGCCTTATAATTTTACTCTCAACTTAAAATGGTATTGCATGGGTTAATTTAAAAATACGGATGGATGGTATTTTACGGAAAGGATGGTATTTTATACATAATAGACAAAAAGTTCACAAGCATTTATATAAAAGATTTCATGAAATAAGACATTTTATCTAATCTTTTGAAAGGCTTAGTTGAGGGTTTTTTTGGTTTGAGGTTTTTTTGGCGTAAAAATAGCACACTTTTATAAAACGACGAAAATCACTTGAAATCCATACAGTTAATATAGGGCAATAGATATAAGTTGTCAGGAATGTTCAGATTTAGAAAAATTGCATTTTGTTTTGTAATATATTTTTTTTTATAAAAGTAGAACATTTTTCTCCAAACTTCCAAGGATTTCAGAACAAAATATTAAAAATCGCCGAATTATGTTTTTCGCAATGTAGTAAACCCATATTACATTTTTAGGAGAAATAATTTAATAAAATTATACCTCACAAAAATTATATTTAGTTTTTAAAAAAAAAAAATATTTATTTCGATGCAAGGAAACCTTAGAAATCGCCGAACTGGCGATTTTGTGTCAAACCTAGGATACTGAATTGCTAAACAAAGAGAACAAGGGACAGATAACTATCTGGAAGTGACGCAATAAGCCCAACTCACAGGACGCGATCTCAGGTAGGCGTGGAACCACCGACGCCAAATAGCGAATCAGTTGAATGCGGCGTGGCAGCATATCTGATTTATTAGGAAAAACTCGAGGCTCTTTTGAATTTCCACAAGGACAAAAGAAAGCGAATTGTTCTGTTTTGGAAGATGCGGAGATCATTAAAACGTTCGTGAAGCTGCGGATCAAAGGACACCGCCTCAGTGTCCAGATCGGTGTGTAATGAGATGCCGGCGAGAAACACACAATAGTTGCTTAAACTCATTTCCTAAGAACAAGGGAAATGTGACAGACAAATTATTTTGGGATAAGGAAACCCGAGTTGTTGAAGCCTCGTTTTGTGCTGTGTTCATCAACTATTCACGGATATGGGATTATGTTTTTATGTCTGAAGAGAGAGAGAAAAAAAATTCGCTGGGAAAATGGCTAATCTGTGTATCGCTTGACTGCGTAATTCAAACGAAGGATATTCATTAATATTCACTGTTAGAAAACTCTGCATCTGGATAAAAATTTCCCATCGGTACAATTTTGAATTGTGTGTGAAATAATGAGAAAAATAACAAGAAACACAA
The DNA here is from genome assembly GCA_963932185.1 of Troglohyphantes excavatus. Taxonomy (NCBI): domain Eukaryota; kingdom Metazoa; phylum Arthropoda; class Arachnida; order Araneae; family Linyphiidae; genus Troglohyphantes; species Troglohyphantes excavatus. The sequence continues at coordinate 56,747,394 of OZ010671.1, read as the reverse complement.
ACATTGTTTCCATTTTAATTAGAAATGACGTATGGTGCTAACATTTTCAATCCAGATTTTCAAACGATGAAAGATGCAATTCAAATTTAAGATAAAAACTCGTCTTATAGAAACATTGCGTTATAGAATTTTAAAATACAAATACAACGTTAAAATACGCAATAAAAATCCATCAAATCTGGACATGTTTCGGGAGATACGTCTTCCTTCATCAGCAGAGAATAAAAAAGTCTGTGTAATAAAATATAAATAAATAAACCCAGAAATTGAAAGTGTTGCCAAAGAAAAACACAAAAAGACTATTTCAATCGGTTGGAGTTAACTATTGTGTGCCAACAAGCGGGAAATACTGGGACTGCAAATGTTTCGTTGACAATCGCATCAATATTGCTAAAAATAAGTATTTCCCGCTTGTTGGCACACAATAGTTAACTCCAACCGATTGAAATAGTCTTTTTGTGATTTTCTTTGGCAACACTTTCAATTTCTGGGTTTATTTATTTTTATTTTATTACACAGACTTTTTCATTCTCTGCTGATGAAGGGAGACGTATCTCCCGAAACATGTCCAGATTTGATGGATTTTTATTGCGTATTTTAACGTTGTATTTGTATTTTAAAATTCAAATTTATTAATTTTAGCTTATTAATTATACCTTTCGAATTAAAAATACATAAATAATTTATTCAATTAATTATAATACTTCAAAAGAGAAAACTCCAATAAACTATTATTCGTTTAATCATAATTTATATGATGTAGTGTACATTGTTAAAAATTTCAGTTCAACGGTGTACCAGATCTTGGTGCAAAACAGAGGTCTACACTGTATTATGGTGGGATCTAGGTTGAACCAAAAATCCTGTATTAAAAAAAAAGCGGAGGTGTCACTGATAATTGGTTCAACCTCTTTAATTGCATCCGAAATTTTCGCTGTCGCTACATCAACAAGTTCCTCTAACAAACACAGCGGCGAACATCGATCTCCGTGGCCCAGTGGATAAAGGCATTCAGCTATGAATCAGAAGAATCCTAGTTCGAGCCCGATCGGTGACAATTTGTGATCGGCGGGTTTGCCAGCGTCGCTACAAAAATAATAACACTGCTACAATACAAAGATAACTAGAATTTTGAGTTTTAAGCAATGTTATGAGATTTGGTGTAACGTTTCAACATTAAACCATTCGTGGTAGCATCGTATAAAAGGGTGAAACTAAAGCACCAAACGTTGTTTGCAGCTAAATGGGTACCCAAAGTTTGGTGCAATATCGTAATAAATTTTAAAAGTGTATAATATATATATATATATATATATATATATATATATATATATATATATATATATATATATATATATATATATATATATATATATATATATATATATATATATATATATATATATATATATATATACACATATATACACATATATATACATATATATATATATATATATATATATATATATATATATATATATATATATATATATATATATATATATATATATATACACACATATATACACATATATACACACATATATATATACACATATATACACACACATATATATATATATATATATATATATATATATATATATATATATATATATATATATATATATATATATATATATATATATATATATAAGTTAGTATAAATGCAGAGTAGTATAATACTTCTTCATTATTAAATTGCTAGTGGTTATATTATTACTAGCTGTTTCGAAAAAGCTATCTACAAGATTACCTTATGTATTAGTTTGGGAATCTGTGACAGAGTCAGAAGCTATTCCCCTATTTAAGTTAATTAATTACACACACACAAGAATATTTTTATCTCATTTTTTTACTGTCACTCTTGAAACATTGATGAACAAACCTATAACAACCCCCCCCCCACCCCACCCCCAAATACACTGATGCGGGTTCAAAATACAGGTTAATTTTCTATGTATGCTCCGAGTTGAGATAGATTTTATAATTTTATCCAATTAGAACATTGTTGCATTCAAACCACGCATGTCTAATTCAATCTGTTGTTTTGATTAAACAAAATATTGTTCCTAAGTTAAGTATGACGTAGAAGTAATAACCTGAAATCAAGTCTCTTAAAATATGTTTTTTTGCATTAAAATTTAACTTTTAGTGCAACAAAACCACAAAAATATACGACTACTGTAACGTAATTTTAGTTTGATGTTTGATTAAATCTAGTCGTTTCTTTGTTTTCGTTTTAGTTGAATACATAAAAAATATATAAAAACATGATGATTTGTCTTGTAATAATTTGTAAATATAGAAATCATTTGTGGGCTTATTATAAGATATTTTAAAACATATTCAATAGGCGTTGCAATTTTATACAGAAACGAAGAAATTTGTTTTAGAATAATATCAATTACAAGGAAGTAAGTGTCATATCGAAACATTGGTAAAATACTTACAAAGTCACACATATAAATATTGACATTAAAATACAGAAATGAAAATCGAATTTAATTTCTCAATTTGGCTATTGCTTATTTATATCTTAAGAAACACTTGTCATGCGTATGCTTAAAATATTTTCAATATAAATTAGGAAAACAAAATTAAAAAATTATAAGAACGGATTACTTTCTAATATATTATTGTATTTTATTCGTTAACTTGAAAGAAGTAATGCTAGAACAATGAACATTAATAATTCAAGATAAAAAAAATATTTATAGGTTTTGAAGGTATGAAATTAATTCTTTAAAAAGCATCTTTTACAAACCCCTTTCATGCAAAATGTAAAAATACTCGTATTTTATATATATATATATATATATATATATATATATATATATATATATATATATATATATATATATATATATATATATATATATATATATATATATATATATATATAAATATAAATTATTAATAAAAAACAATTATGAGATTTTTTTAATGTTTGGGTTTTTTTTAATGGGTCTTCATAAAAAGTTTAAATATTTAAACAATTCAATGACGTACTCTTAGGCAAAAAAATAAAAGAAATTGATTCTGCTGGTGAATAAATAATTGCGTATGTTTTATTTTGAACCGAAAGGAGCAGAGTTTAAAAAAACAAAACATTTTGACACTTCAAACCATACTTCAAAAGGCGCTAAATTCTTTTTTGAACATTTGCATCGAATAATTTTTAAATATATATTTTAAATGTTAAAAGGTAAGCAATGAAACATGTTAAATTAACCAATTCAGTGGAGGGGGATAAAAAATATATATTTTATTTAAAGATAAATTTGTTTTCCTCCCTTAAATGCTTAGCATAAGAATTCGTGATCTTTTGAAAATTATTATCGTTGTAAGTATTTCTTGTTTTTAATTGTTTAAACTATGCATATTTAACAGGTTAAACTCTCTGATGAATACAAGGCTGTTATGTAATCGTTTATTAATACGTTGATATCCCAATACATAAAAAGAACTTAGAATGTTAGATTATTTTACTCTATTTATTTACTGATTTTTATTTTTGCAATTATTAAAAAATTCAAAGTATTAAATTAAAATTACATTTTTATTTGCTACTTTTTTTTTCTTGGAAAAAATAACAGCAGGTTTATGTATTTTAATTAAAGAACTCGTTAAAAGCTTCATTTAGCTTACTTTAATTTTAACAAGCTGTCGACTTTAAAGTGTTAAAATATTTAATAAATAATATTATATGCAAACAAAAAAATTGTAAGAAATAAGTTACTAAACCCGTAAATTTTTGAGAGAAAAAAAAGATGATTGATATTTTTTTTTCATAATATTTCTTTGAGCAGGAAGAGAGGAAACCATTGCTTATGAACTTTATATTTAAACTTATTTTAGTTAATAAAGTTAAAATGTATAAACATATAATAAATATAATTTAAACTGTTTATTAACATACTTGAAATATTGAGTAATTAAATTACTGTTTAAGAGAACCAAATTTCTCGGTTTTTACAGCTTTAAGTTCGGCTGCGTTTTTATGTTTTAAATCGACTATCTCCACATTACATAACGCTAGTCCTATAACTTTCTTAAATAAATAAATAAGTATTCTTAATAATTTTTTAAGCTTATAAATTTTCTTAAATAAATAAGCTGTCCTTGAGAATTGACTTCGCAATCAAACTTAAATATTTTTTGGATAAATATTTTTAAAACCCATATTTTGTGAAGAAGGCATCTTGCAATTTATTATTATTTTTTTGGACATTTTATTATTCCTATAGTAATGTTTTATATATAAATTATCTTATATGTTCAGTCAGTTTACATAAACGATTTTAATTTCAAATTACTAAATTAAAGCTTTAAATACTACTTATTTTAATTTAAATACTTTTACATTGCTTCTAAAATTGTGGTAAAATCAATAAATGCTATGCGTTTTTATTGCAAACGAACAAAGCAGTTGAAAATTGCAGATTTTTATGTCAAAATTAGCACGTTACATTGTATGAGATTTATAACAGTAATTGGTAGTCAATATGCCAAATATAAAACTTCTTTTTCACATTCAACGGCAAATTTATTTTAATAAAATATTTCTAAGAAAATTTTTATAATGAGTTTTTTAAAAGTTTAATTCAATATAACTATTTACTACAACTTTGTGTGATGACAATAAAACGCCAATTTGTTTTTTTTCCATAAATATGCATTAATTTTCAAGCCTATTCTGCAGTTAAATATTTTGTATCTACATTTATGAATGGTATTTAAAGCTATTTCATAAATAAATATGGGTTCTTTTTCAAACAACGCTTTTCATTTGTTTTCTGGACTACAAGTTTCATACTGCATACCAAAATTTTGTTAATCTATACCAGCGCTTTAAAAAACGAATGAGTTTTTTTCTTTTGTTTTTGCTGAAAGTTATACTTTCTGAAGCTTTACGTCAACTAGGCAAAAGTCAGAAACATATGCAGAGTACAGTGATTTCAATACCTAAATTTTGAAAGACTACTGGAAAGAAATGTATAAACACTAAACTAAATAAAAGGTAATTTTTGAAAAAATTTGAATTAAAAATGTATTTTTATTTTTTAAATTGTAGAGTTTTATGGTTTTGTAAAAATTCCTTGTACCCACATTAATGGAAACTTCCTATTTTTTATAAAGGTGACCCTCATATTTTTTTAAATCCCCTACTTTTGGCGACACATTAAAAAAAAAAACCCTTACCCTCCTATTTCCCCAAAATTTCACTTTTATTTCAAGTTCAAGGCCAAATCCAACCCTTTGATACCATTTGCCACGCGCCGCATCCCACAAAGAAAAAAAAAAGGGTAATCCAAAAAAAAAAAAAAAACATCAACGAGAAACCCGAAATAAAAACAAAAATTTAAAACGAGGGCGCAAATAAAAGGAGAAACGAGAGCCCCCCCCCCCCCCCTCGCAGCAGACGAACAGATGATCCATAAAAACACATAAAAGAAGAAAAACCTACACCCTTTTACCCTTAACACAAGTAGAAAAAAAAAACTCAAAAACTCCATCCCGAAAAAAGAAACTCCACTTCACACAAATAAAAAACGACATTATCCACGTGCAGCCGAGCAGCGCCGTGATTGGTCGGCGGGGCACCAATGGGAGGCCCGACGCGTGCTGGCTGTCAGCGTCATGGGAGGGAAGGGTTGAGGCCTCATAACAAGCCAATGGGAGGGGGGAGGTATATGCTTAAGAGATGCATGTCAGCAGGGAAGTGGGGCAAATGCAATGTGCGCTTTGCCACCCAAGGTCAACATCTGCCCGCCTTTTACCCCGTTCGCCCCCAAATTTCAACCCTTTCACTTGCGACGCAACAATGGGTGGAGGTACCCAAAGGGTTATGGGGGCACGCGCGGATACGGTAAATGCACCTATACCCCCCCCCCCCTTTTTTTTCCTTCCAAAAAGGGTTACGGAGGTAAGGAGGGTATTTGAAGGGGTTTTTCTATTTTTAATAACGGCAACGGGTCTGGTCTATTGTTGGGAGAGTCGTGTGCCTCGCTCGCGACTTTGTCTATTCACCCTGACCTTCAGATTTTTAGAGGTCAATGTGGGATGTAAGTTGTGGGGGGGTATTTTTGGGATGGGAAATGTGGTTTCGATTTTACCAGTTTTGTGTGCTACTGCTCTATTTCGGAGAGAATATAGAAATCAGGTTATATTTTCTCTCGATTTGACGACCGTTACCAAACTTTCTCAATAACCTTGAACAAACTATTAAAATTTTCCCTTTTTAAAGAAAATAAATATTGAATAATGTAATTTGACATTTTGTATATTTTCGAATCGTAATATTTGATACTTTTGTGCGTTTTGACGGAATAATTTTTTCGTTTCAGTCATTTGTAAAAATGTAAAATCAGTTTTAATAGTACCCCTAACAATTTATATTCTAACTAATATAACTAATTGTATTAACTAATATAAATAATTATATTAAATAATATATTATAAGTCATTATATTAACGAATATATTAATGTTGTTATTATAACTTTGCAGTTACTTGTACCAAAGAGGGTTTGGAGCTTGGTCAAATATAAGCTGGAAACCCTCTTCATAACTAGAGGATTAGTAAAATTATTTAAATTATAGTCATTTCAATGAATTTTAAAGAGCCTCCTGTACCTTTTTAAAGACATTTAGAACAACAATAAGGAGCTTCTAAGTACTTTATAAGGACCCTTATGAACATGATGTGAAAATAAGGAGTTTGTAAGGATTTTAAAGGACAATACGAACTTTGTTTTGGATACCTTTAGAACGACACCCCATATACATAGATTAATAGTACAAAAATTGGCATGCAGGCATAATACTGAAAAGAAGAGGGAATAGGTTAACTAATGCACTTTCTAAATATGATATGTTTGTTAAAGTTGTCTTTTGAAAATGACATTAGTCACCCTCACCGCAAGTAACTAATGAAAACAATTGCTTGGTTAAAGATCAGTTGAAGCTGATTTTTAAAAATGAAAATGTTTATGTGTCGAATATTATTCCTTCATTTATTTCTCCATAAACAAAAAACTTTAGAAGTAACTCTAATCTATAAATTACTCGTAAAAAAAACTAAGAGTAGATTATATGATGATTTTTTATTGAATTTTGTAAAGTATGAAATAACAAAACATTTCTTTTAAAAAGTAATTATCAATTTATTATTTCAATACTCACTTTCGAACATGTCAGAAAAAGAAAACTAAGTTCTACTAAAATATTATTGCTGTTTAACGAGAACGGTTAAAAATTATAACAAATATTTCTGATAATTTATATTATTAATGGTAGAGAATTTATATTATGACAGTTAGCTTAATTTAGATACTAAATCATATGTCAAGAAAACAACTAAAAATGTTGCATCCAGTATAAGACGGTAAGAAGTTATTTACATAATTTAAAAATGTACTTACCTGTTACATAGTAATTTAAAGGTATATATTTCAGTTGTAATGTAAATTACTAATGCAAATGTGTTTACGTAGATGTTTTGAAGATGAAAAAGTTTTAAACCAAGATTTAACGGAAGTAAAAATAAGAGGAAAGAAATCCATTTACCACTTAGCACAGACAATTGAACTCAAGAGACTGTTTGCGAAATGTGTAAATAAATTAAACTGTTTAAGGAAATGTTTTGTTTTACCTCTACAAATCTGTATCCTTTTTTTTTCAAACTATTGTTAGAATATATTTATTGCAAACATTATTTACTAAAGTAAAGAATTTTATCAAACACGGAAAAAGTGGAGGGGGTGTTCTTAAAAAGGTAAATATTCATTTTACATGCTGCTTAATAATTAATTCTTAAAAAAAATTTATATTAAAAACAAACATTAATCTTTATATAACATTAATTAAACAGAATATTTTGGTTTTATAATAATTAAAAAAAACTGTTGAGAAAATTAGACGTTTGTGCTCAAAATAAGCTTGTTCAACTTATATTGAAGATGGGTTATACAAATCTGAAATGTGTTCTATTACAATTCGGAAGTTTTATGTCACAATAAAAGAAGAATTTTAAAACGCTTTACAAATAGAAACTACATTTCATGATTTTTAAAATTCCAATACATGTGATAATATTTAAAATAACATTTTAGAACCAAATAAAATTGTATATTATTATTTTCCAAAATCACAAACCTCACTTTCGGAGTGGTTTCAAGTGAGCCAAGGTGTAGGTTTATGTTTTTGGTAACTTAATTTCAATTGTTAAAACAAGTTCCCTAGCTAGAAAAATATTCTAAAAGTTTAAGAAAAATCATGACTGTTTGTAATCTGAAATGTTCAAATAAAATGTCTTTTAAACCCAACATCGAGATATTTCTTAATTTAAAATTTTACGAATACGATAGTGAATAGCAATAAAATACAAGAATAAGATATTTTTAAAAAACGTATTACATCACGATATTTATCATTTAATCTAACCCAAAATATTCCAATAAATATATAAACATGTATTCCCGAAGTTATCCATAAAAATAACCGCAGAAAAAGATCTAAATAGATGCCCACATGGATGTTCTCATCAAAATTGTTCTGATTTATATAAAATTAAAAACTTTATTTCTAAAAAAGGAAACTCTTTTTAGTTATTTACTGATGCCGTCTAATTTTTAAATAATTTAATCTTTTAAGGAGAAAAGTGTATCGAATACTTATATATGACTTATGAGTAGAAACTTATATTAAAAAAAACAGCAATAGCCCAGCCAATTTATCAATTAAAAATAACAACATGTTCTTAAACATATGTATTAAAAAATATCAGTAGATATATTTGCATGAAAGGGCATATAAATGAAGAGATGCAACAATTTTCTATCTATTCATTCATGAATGAAATAGTTGAGTGAATAAGTATCTTGTCTTAACAGTTTTCAACTATTCTTGCCATATTTAACTAGATAAAGAACAGTTAAGAAGGGCTATATCACACTTATATTTATAGCTGTTGTGGTTTCAAAGCTCTTAGAATTTGATTTCAATATAATGCATTAACAAATATATCTTTAGTTTAGAGGTTAAGAATTTACAAGACTTTAAATTTATAATTTATTAATTTAAATTAAAAAAAAATAGTGAGATTGTAATGTAATATATTGCTGTAATTCCATTACAAAAACTAACCTGTTTTCAGTTCCTACAAAAAGTAAAATTAGTTTATATACTAAAGTAAAGAATTTTATCAAACACGGAAAAAGTGGGGTTTTTTTATTACATTTTACAAAAAAAACAAAAGTTCATTTTAAATGTTTTGACATTATTTCACAATTTTTTTTTTAATAAAAACCCACATTAATCTTTATATAACATAAATTAGATATAATATTGGGCTTTTGTAATAATTAAAAAATATATTTGAGAAAATTAGACGTTTGTGCTCAAAATAAGCTTGTCAACTTTTATTGAAGATGAGTTATACAGATCTGAAATGTTTTCTTTTACAATTCGGCAGTTTTATGTCATAATAAAAGAATATTTTTAAAATGCTTTACAAATAGAAACTACATTTCATGATTTTCCATGAGTTTTTTCATGAGTTCCAAATACACATGATAATATTTAAAATAATATTTTTATACATTAATTGGAAACATTTTAGAAGTAAGTAAAAAATCTACATTTTTGGTGACTTACTTTCAATTGTTTCCTAGCTAGAAAAAGTTTTAAGAAAAATCGTGATTGTTTGTAATCTAAAATTTAAAATTAAAATTACTTTTAAACCTTAAATCGAGATGTATATGAATTTAAAATTTTACGAATACGATAGTGAATTGCAACAAAATACAAGATTAAGATTTATTTTAAAAAACACATTACATCACGATTTTTATCAGTTAATCTAACCCAAAATATTCCAATAAATATATAAACATATATTCCCGAAGTTATTCATAAAAATAACCACAGAAAAATATCTAAATAGATGCCCACTTGGACGTTCTCATCCAAATTGTTCTGATTTATATAAATTTAAAAACTTTATTTCTAAAAGTGAAAATTCTGTCTGTTTTAAGTAAAATCACTCAAAAATAAATTTTTAAAAACAGAGCAAATTCATTTGAAAGGTTTGTAATAAATCGCAATGAACTTATTCCACAATCTGTAATAAAGACCATTTATTCCGAAAACTAATTTCGTGACTGCTTTGTTATCTCAATTATTTAACTATAACCTCATCAAGATTTAAATGCCAACAAATTATACCGTGGTCATAAAACCAAAGCATTAAATGTTGCTTTGTCCAAAGCTAATTATAAATATTTGACATTGGCCGACTGATTTACGGCAAGACGTTTAGGTCACTTGCCCATTTTAAGGGGGGCCCCAAAAATCTTACTCATCTACGAAAAAGAAATCTAAAAGGGTATAAAGTACAGAATATGAAATGTATGAAACATATGTTGAAGTACTGCACAATTAACGTTAATTGGAATTATTAGAAGAAAAAAATTAGTAATTTTAAATATGTTTTATATAAGTTTTTATTCCAGTATTGACAGTTGCATTAAAGCTGATTGATTATATGTTATTTTGCATTGTGAGCTTATACGTAAATTTAGCAATTCTATTTTAAGATACGTTGAGGGGCCCCCAAATGTGTTTTTGCCCTGGGCATCTAAATTTGAAAGTCGGTCCCTGGGCATTGGCATGGAACCATTAAGAGAGTATAAAACAACCAGTTTGCAAATGGTTCACCTTTCGATAAATATTAATCACTTCGTATTTAAACAATAAGGATAAGTGAAAAAATATAAAAATAGCTAATTTTGTATATTACTTCCTTGAATATTAACATCCATTACATATAAACTAAAGTAGAAAGAATTTACGAAGCAGCATAAATAACACAACTGTTAGAAAATAATTAAGTGGAGAGCTCTAAAGATAATATAGGACCCAACAACTAAACCAAGGTGAAACCGGTATAAAAATAACCAATCAGTTAGGTTTAATCGACTATTAGTTGCATGAACTGCTGTTATAATATACACTCATATCGCGGGTGGAACTTTTGAGCACTGTTAAAAATATGTACTCAAAAATAAGTAAAATGTACTCATTTTTTATTACAATCGATGATTATCATAGGTCCGAATACATAAGTTTAAATTTGAAAAAGACATGTACTCAAAATTAAGTACAATGGGTAAAAATGAATAAAAAAGAGCAGATACTAGCCTACATAGGCTGCCTTCATAAATCACTTTTAATAAATATTAACAATTACAACTAAGACTTACCGGGAATCGAACCCAGATTCTCAGGGATTGCTGCCCAATGCCTTATCCGTTGTACTACGAGGGCGACTTGAAGAAATTATAAACAAAAGAAATGTTAAAAACGAGGGCCAAAAGAATGGGTAATAAAATAATTCAATTGTAATAACTCAGTTTTCATTTAAGCAATCGACATCAAATAATGTGGAAAACCATCTTCTGAACACTTATTTTAAGTTTGTCAAGTCACTTTGTTAAGATGGCTTGAACGTACAGTTACTTAAAATTGAGATATTACATAAAGATATTACATTAATAAAGCATAAAGCTTGTATGTCATCGCTCCTTTATGATGCAATTGTACTCAAAAGAAAAATGAGTATGTTCAGGTACTTATTTTTAAGTACATTTTTTTTTTTACAGTGTGAAGATGTTTGTAACACAAATGTGTAAAATCTAAATGGAGTAGTTAGCTATATATAATGTTTCAAAACCAAGAAGGCAATCGATCTTTCTTTGCATTTATAGATATATTTAAATATTATATGTATGTATTTAAATATATTTTTGAATGTGGAGAAATATTTTAAAATAGGGTTATTTTCTATGAAAATATTTTACTATTGACCACGGTTAACGTAATAGCTGAAATATTTAAAGACGTTCGCAATGGCATATGCAAAAGCTAAAATCAGTAAGTAAAATAACTTTAAAATTATTTACCTTTTTATCCATTTCGTCTACATACATCGAATAGTCATAATGACAAATGCAAGCTCAAGATCATTCTCTTCACTGTTTTTGCATTTAAAACAATATTTCTGTATATTTGCATACGACTTGATGCAAATACGCACATTTCGTTCACTTTTTCGTTATTTTTCCAATATTTTCTACATTTAGACGTTGCGATAATATTAATATTATTATTTTATTCGATATTACATCCAGACGTACGAAAAGTACGATATTTTTACTAATAAATGTACGAAAAGACGTTACGATTCTATTGATATCAATAGTATTGAGATTTTTTTTTATTCGATATTATCGCCTTAGATATTCTAAAAAAAGTTTTAAATAAATATGAGAGCACTACAGTCAAATTATCGACAACTTGAAGTAGTTCTTTAGAATTTATAATATTTATTAAATTTCATCGTAATTTTTTTTTTCAAATAGTTTATGGAAGTAATAATTATTGTATTGAATAAAAATATCAATCCATTTCTTAAAATATCTACTTTAGACGTATAACTTCAGAATCGAAAAAAATGATTGAAATCCTTTACATTGATTGTACTGACTATCCATACAAGTTGACAGGTATGCAATAAAAATGAAATTTTTTATTGTTTGATGAAATAGATTTATCCAGTGTGTGTGGATAGCCAAGCAATAAAGAATTTAGTGATTTGTAATATGTCGGGGGGGGGGGGGGGGCAAAGATGACTGCGAACTGATGAATCAATGATTATTTTGAAATATTTAAATGAATAGATAAAATTAAAGATATTACATAAAGTGCTTCTTATACAGTTTATTAATTTTACGTAAACAAATTTTAAAAATGGCTAACTATGACTGATGATAAACTGTAAATAATCAGTAATTTTCACTTTTTAATGAAAAGAGTTAAAACAAGGTAATTAAGACTTTGCTCTAACATACATAAAAAAAAATACAATGAATTTCGGTCATTAATTAAAAGTTCTAAATTAAATACAGTTATAGTTAAAAGTAAGGCATATTTTATACGTTATAAGCTCAAGCAAACTTTTTTGCTGCTAACAAATATATGCAGCAGCGGTTGTATATGTTCATGCTTATTGAAATGAAATATTTCCAATTATGAAATACTGAAAAAACTTTTCTGAATTACATTTTGAATTGCATGTTAAAATAAATTTAAGATAAGAAATCGTAACAGAAATATTATAAAACTTTTAATTGTTTACTTAGCTTTTAAAAAGCGAAAAGTATAACCAAGCATACCACACCAATGATCATTACACCCCCTCCCCACCCCACCTCCATCCTCCACCCCTCTTGCTATCATTAAATTAATTGGGTCACGACGAAAACATGTATTTCTTTATAGACCGGGAGGCAGCTACATTTTTGGCTAGTCATTTTACACCGACTGATTTGTGTAAAAATAGTTAGATAAGTTATTGGTAATGTCAAAAATCGAATTCAGCTGGAGCGACCGCGGTGGGTGTAGGCGGGGGGGCGTTCGGAACATGTAAAAAAAGTTCAAAAATAAAAATATTTTACACCGGCTGAAAATTTATTTACGGGTTATTTGGACTATTTTATGATGTTTTTGGGTATTCAGCTGGTATGCTGAGGGTGGGTTGTACTTCAGCTTCTCGTTTGTTTATGCAAAAAAAACACGTTTTTTCAAAATATTTTACACCGTATGAAAATTTAATACGAGATAGTTATTTAGGTATTAATCAAGAAAATAATATTCAGCTGGCTCGGTAGTGGTGGAAAGACCTTCAGCTTTGGCTATGAAGTGGTTGCGCACTAAATTATATTCGAGCGCCGCGCAGTATCTTCAAAGCTGAAGGTCATTCCACCACTCATCTGAATGGGATTTTTTTAAACCTAACTTTTCATATTAATAACATACTCGAGTTTCGTGTCGTGTAAAATTGATTTGATTGGGAAATCATTAGCAAACATCGGGAAAACATTCAAAATTTGACTAGGTTTTATTTTGTTTCATTTCGTTATATCTCAAAAGTGGAATATATGGTTTATTTATGACATATATGAATATTAATAACGTTAACGTCTTCAAATGTCCTTTCTTCAGAATAGTCATCTATATGTATTTATTGTGATTATGTGTACATCATGTTCTGCTTTAGGGCCATTTGATAAAATCAAGAATGTTTTTAGTTAAAAGAAATAAAATAATTAAGTAAATTGAAAATAAACATCTGTTATACATGCAGTATTCTCATCATTAGTGATTATCTCTACCGATACAGTTCTGATTGGCATGGTCCCAGTATCGAGCATTCAAACATTTTATCTAATCTCAGAATGTAATTCTCATTATTGATATACTTCTGTCCCTCGACCAAGAACAACGAAGGCATTTTAAAATGAACTAAATGTAGACATGGCTTTAACATCAGTGGGCCGGACCAACTTCGTCCATCAGATTTTAACGCTGAATTGAAAAACGTTAATTTCAAAGAAGCCTTGGTGAAGTTCATATGCGATGATTGGCGAAACAATCACCTATCTCCTTACATCAATGAAAAATCATTTATGTAAATTATGTGGATTGTTTTAAATATGAGGTGACTAATGATGAAGTTGTTCTATAAAATCATGAAAACCTATCGTGACCATCTTATGAAGAGGCCAACATATCTATGAAAATATCTATGCATATTGGCAATGGAAATAACCAAAGGTTTCTTGACGTTAATAAATTATACAAAGACGGGTCCAGAATTGTATACCGCATTACCAGCCTTCCATGCTTTGACGGGGGGGGGGATTTTAATCCCGCTTATTTCAAGAAAGGGAAGCAAAACTATTCAGTATTTTAAAGAATTCTAAAAACTACACTAAAGTATTTTTAGTCCTCGGGGAGTTAGATGAAAAAATATTATATCAATAATGAGAATGACATCGTGAGATTAAAAACTTTAACTGCTCGAATACTGGCTCCGTGACAATCAGAGCTGTATCAACGCTTTTTACGAACAACTTACATTGCTCAGTTATGGAGCCATGAACATCAAAAGATGTAATCACTTAAGATCCAGTTGAGTATGGTTGGGAGATAGTAGATAATTTATACAGTTTCAAATGGTTCGAAGATGTCCAGGGTCCATCGATAGAGAGCATCACTAATGATGAGAATAATGCAGGTATAACTGACGTTCATTTTTAATTTACACAATTATTTTATTAATTTTAACTAAAAACATTCATCATTTTATCAAATGGCCCTGAACCAGATCATGATGCACACATATCACAAGAAATCGATATTGATGAATATTCGGAAGAAAGTTCACTAAAAGACGATGATCCAGATTTTGCCGATGTTTATATATTTCCTATAATTAGAATATTCAGTTTTTCTTCAAATTATTAATGTTATTAATATTCATATATGTCATAATAAGCCATATTTTCCGCTTTTAAGCTTGATATGTAACTAAGGCTAACAGACGTCCCGGTTTCGCCAGTAAAGTCCCATGTTTTCGCCATTGTCCCGGGAGGTTCCCGGGCTGACTTAAGTCCAGGGATTTTCCATCATTCATACATATGAGCCCAGTTCACATACGCCCTAAAATATAGTATTTCTTTTGAAAATCTCCATTACCGGTGTAAAAATATCCCTATTTATCGCTGGTGCGATTGACTGTCCCAAACACCCCCCGATATTTCTTTTTGTAGCATTGCTAGAACCACTCACCCCTCTCGTCAAGCGGTTTATTCAGAGCTAAATTGTTAGAAATTAAAATGAACTCCACTCTATCGTGTAGTAATTTATTCGATAGAATTAAAAATTACAAAAAAAAGTTTGAAAAAAGTTGTTTTGTCAGAAAAATATAATAAATTTTTTAAAAAATGACAAAGTGAAATTAGCATAATAAAGTTAATTGTCTATTATTAACAGTTATTTCCTTCTTTAATCAGCAAAGAATTAAATATGTTGGGTTTCCTTTTCGAATTTCTGGTAGCCCTAGATATAACGATAATTAAACACAATAAAAACCTAGTCAAATATTGAATGTTTTCCCGATGTTTGATAATGATTTCCCAATAAAATCAATTTTACACGACACGAAACTCGAGTATGCTATTAGTATGAAAGGTAGGTTAAAAAAAATCCCATTCATATGAGTGGTGGAATGACCTTCAGCTTTGAAGATACTGCGCGGCGCTCGAATATAATTTAGTGCGCAACCACTTCATAGCCAAAGCTGAAGGTCTTTCCACCACTACCGAGCCAGCTGAATATTATTTTCTTGATTAATACCTAAATAACTATCTCGTATTAAATTTTCATACGGTGTAAAATATTTTGAAAAAACGTGTTTTTTTGCATAAACAAACGAGAAGCTGAAGTACAACCCACCCTCAGCATACAAGCTGAATACCCAAAAACATCATAAAATAGTCCAAATAACCCGTAAATAAATTTTCAGCCGGTGTAAAATATTTTTATTTTTGAACTTTTTTTACATGTTCCGAACGCCCCCACGCCTACACCCACCCGAACTGGACCAGCTGAATTGCGTTTTATAGGTTATCAATCCAAGACCAATTACTGGTAAAAAAATCAGCCGGTGTAAAATAATCATCCCAAAATGTTGCTGCCTCCCGGACTATTACTCCAAATAAGGTTGGTGACAAAGTATGTTCTTCATTGTGTGAAAAAGAACGTTGAAAATTTTAAAATTGACAAAAGCTTAGTTAAATATACTCCAATTACTTTTCTGTAAAAAAAATAAAAAAAATAATTCATCAAAAAGCACAAGATATTCCGCGATTTTGTAAATTTCTTGACAAATATATTGCTATTTTTTTTAAAGTTTAATCGCCGCATACTACATGCGTCAAAATAAAAGAATCATTTTTATCAATGTATTTTCGTCTTTTAACATTGATAGTTTATTTTAAATTGAGAAAATTACAAAAAAAAACATCACTATGTTTAATTGAGTATGATCAACATACAAAATTCTTTTACGAAATGTTTTTTATATGTAACTTGTTAAACCAAACAAAAATTGCATTTAAATAACTGAAAATATGTATGTAATGTATCAACGGTTCTTTCGACTCTTATTTCCTGATCCATTCCTAAACCAATTCTATTTTCCAATAATAACATCTAAATTACTATTTAGATTTCAACTGCGCATCAATGCACGTCGTTCCGGGGAGCGCCCCCCCCCCCCCTAATAATCTGGAAACCCTATAAGTTGGGAATTTCAACTTCTAAAATCTCGAGTTGGGAAAATTTATGCCTGAAGAAAATTAATATTATTAACAAATGAAAGCTAGGGGAGATTAGAATTCGTCCATCTTGTAAGATTACATTTAAATTAGACTTTGGAATATGGATGCAACAAATCAATGCTTGTGAGATAACTATAATATTACCTAAAATATATATAAAAAAAGATGAAAAATGTCGATACGTTGGAAGTGGGAATTTTCAGCACTGTTGAGTTGGGAAATTTCTTGTTTCAACCCCCCCCCCCCCCCCCCCAAATATTTTTTGTATAACGGCACTGCCCCGTTGCATACCCTTACTGAAAATTTCGTACGATAACTGAAACTTTCATATATGACCATAACATCTTGAGTAGTCCTAAGAATTCACAAGCATTCCAAACCTAACCACCAAATGAGTTAAAACACGTCTCTGCGCCATCGGCTTGTAGGCTGACTTTTTCCAACCTTTCTGAAAAGATATTATTGATCCCTAACTTTTATTTAAATCGCCACGACAATTTACTTAAAACTCAACCTATCATGACATATATTAAAGAAAAACTTGTGATTGTTGAATAAATCAATGTATGTTTTAAATTCCTCTTTCTACGCCCAGTATCGCTTGTCTATTAAATTAAAAATTACTTAGATTAAATTAATATTTATTTTAATATAAAAAATAAATTGCCACAAAAACTTGGTGATAAAAAAATATTGCATTACTTTACAAATAAAGTTATGGCTTTTCTTTATCTATTGATAGGAATTGTAATCCTGCTTATATAAATAAATTAGAAATATTTTAATTTAAAAATTTTGCTGATATATTCACTAAAATTTGTTAATGTATTTTCAAAATGATAATATTAAAATATTAAAGATCTTAAATAAACTGTTTAGCTTTTCTTTAAAATTTTATGAAATGAAGATGACAAATTATGATTTTTAACTACATAAAATTATATACGTTACAAAGTTAAATACTAAGATACCAAAAACTTATACTAAGTTTAGATAGCAATGCATCCCACTTTTTAAATTCGTAAAAAAAACTATTTTTTTATTCTATGTTTTTGTTTCATGTATTTATTGATTGACTTATAAAATCTATCTCTTAAATATTAACATTAAAAAAAATTGCAGTGACATCAATTTGCAATCTCGTGAGTGTTGGATGTCATTGAAAATACATATAAGTCAAATTTGTAGTGAATGTGAGGGTCAATCAAATGTCAATGTCATTTTTGCATTATCCTAATTTCTGTTATTTTTTTTTTTTTTTTTTTTTGTAAATAAGAATTCTTGTAATTTGCTACTTTTTCTAATTTGTGAGGGAACAATATTGAAACTGAAATCAAGCCATCATAAAAAAAAATTATTGATTTATACATACGCTTTTAATATTGTGTCTATGACTAATTAAACAAAGTTATGTTTCATATATATCAGTACGCTGTAAAGTTTTAAGTATATTTCAGTTATGAATTTTTTTACGTACTTTAAAGTGTATTATAGAAAGAAAAATAATAAATTACAATTATGGAAGTTAATTTCAATTCAAATAAGAATAAAAATTATTTGTAATATGTATAAAGTATTAACACATAAAAATAGCACTAAAAAGTAAATAAAAATATTTTTAAAAAAAACTAAGAAAAAAAGATTTTAAAAATATTACAAATTGTTTAAGCTTTAAGTAATAACTGCTATAAATTGCTACTTATATCAGCTAGATATCCAATTCAAAGATCAGCCAATTCTCCATTGCAAATAAAAAAAATAAAAAATTTATTTGAAAATTTAAAAAAAAAAAAATTATGCAAAACATTAGATATGATAACAATATTTATCCAAATCTAAAATATTCCGTAAACTTGTTTTCTTCCGTTTAGTATTTATAAAACGGTTATTTTAATAATAATCATTTTCATTTTTCGGAAGAAAAAAACATATGGATGAAATATATTTTAAAAGTGGGTCTGAACGTTTCCCTCAAATCCCTTTTTCTGTATCTGTTCTTAATATTCTAGATTACTATTAGTGGTTATGACCTAAAATACAAAACTTTGATCGTAAATCGTTTTGGTTAAGGAGCTCTTATTAACTGTGACTGTCTTTATCTTCGGTATTTGTCTGTTTTGTATACAGTACGATCGTTTATTGGTTTCCTATAGTTTGAAAATCAAACAAGATAAGGAATCGGATTTACATGCCATGCATTGTAAAAACACAGAAACAAATTGTAGTTAAATTTATTAACTTGTTTAAAGACAAAAGCTTTAAACATATCTTTGCTTAGAGAACGTCAAACAGAGTAGGACATTAATTGTAAACAATTAGTTTATTTTTAAAAGCCGTTAAAGGTTAAAAAATGTTAAGTTTGTACTAAAATAATACCCATTTCCCAACTACAAATATATTAAAAATTTATGCAAATATTTAATATACAAAACTGAAATTTTTATAACACTAATAAAATTACAAAAGGTCAAATATAACAAGACAGAAAATACAAACTATAAATTTAGATTTAAAAATAATAATAATAAGCATACAAAAATCAATCGATTCAATGCTTTCCTACTCACAACAACACTAACAACAAAACCCAGCATCTTAACAAACGACGATCACCAAACAAACGATAAGAAAAGAAGAAACAAGCTCCTTTTCTCAATAATACCATCCCCCCCCCCCCTTCCCTCCCTAAAAATGTCGGGTCGTTTAAAAAACGATTGGGTCGATTCGATTGCGCCTTTTCCTTCCTCATGTTTGCCTTTCCAAATACGACAACCGCAGAGAGAGAGAGAGGGAGAGAGATGTGTATTTGTAAAAGGAAATATCCTCTGCCAGCGAAAGAAGACAAATCCTTCTTCTTCGGGAAGCATTATTTCTCTTTCGTACTGCACTGCCCCCCTCACCTCCTTCTCCCCCCTACAAAGAAACGTCTTCTAACCCTTTTCAGGAGAAGCGCGGATCGATGGAGTTAAAGAGAGGCAACATTTTCTTTTAAGAAAGTCTGTAGCTTTCTCTTCTTGGTTTCGAGAAAAAGGGTTGGCATATTGGGGGTGATATCGCCTCGAAAGGGTTAAACGCGTAATAAGTGAGAGGGTGTTGTTTTTTAAGAGTTGGTTTGCTTTGAAAATTCGGTTTAAAATAATTTCGTTTATAGTCGTGGAATACCTAGTTATATATTTTTCTACAAGTTGTCATCCTTATTACTATTATTCAATGTTGTTACTAATTGAAAAAGGACTGCATATTGCATAAATTTGAATTCAAATCTTCTTCACTTAACAATTGAAAAAAATATTTCGATTACTATCATATTGCACAGTTAAAAATAGGTAATCAAGTAAAATCGGTAATCAAGCTAAGGTAAAATGTACTCATATGTGATTACTTTCTATGCTTATCATAGCTCCGATTACATAGGTTTAATTTTTGAAAAAGACATGTACTCAAAAATGAGTACAATGAATAAAAAGAGCAGTTGGTCTGCATAGGCTGCCTTCACAAATCACTTTTAATAAATATCGACAAATTACAACCAATACTTACCTGGAATCGGTAAGCCACCGCAGTCCAGTGCTTTATCCGTTAAGCTACTAGGGGGACGAAAATAAATTATAAACAGAAAAATGTTAAAAACGTGTGCCAAAAGAATGGAAAGTAAGATAAATGAGTTATAATAACTCAGTTTCCATTCAAGCAATCGACATCAAATAATGTGGAAAATCAACTTCTGAACAACTATTTTAAATGTGTCAGGTCGCTTTGTTAATATCTGAACAGAAGCCGAGATGACTGAACAGAAGCTGAAATAAGTGATATTGAATGACACTGCTCATTTTTGAGAAAGTACGATTACTTAAATTTGAGTACGTCATCGCTTATTTACAATGCAATTGTACGCAAAGAAAAAACAAGCAGGTTCAGGTACTCATATTTAAGTACCTTTTTTACAGTATAGTCGCGGAATACCTAGTTTACAAGTTTTCATCCTTATTATTATTATTGTTACTAAAATTGAAAAAAGACTGCATTTTGCACAAATTTGAAATCAAATCTTTTTTTTATTTAACAATTAATTAATCGATTTTTCAATTACACCCATATTACAAAACTCGAATTAAACCGATTGCGTTTCAACGCCAAGTCTAATTAGGGGTGATAAAACTAATAATTGATTACGTAAAATATGGTAACCCACACTTTAATCGAACACAATTGGATTCATATAGAAATATACTCACAACGCTTATTTATAAAATAATTTATTTAACACTCACGGGTGTTTTAATTATTAACATTACTTACACTATTTAAAATTTATTCTAAACCTGTACTCTTTCTATTTGTTTTAAAATCGGGGCCTGTCAACAACTCGCCAAATTCATATAGAATTTTATAACGCTCTCGGGCCTCCGCCAACCTGGCGACGGAAAATGGTTGCCAGTGTCTCGATTTCACGAAGAAACACGTGATTTTTTTTTTATTATTATTGTTTGCTTTTCCGCCAAAATGCGCATTTGTATACTAACAAGCTCATCATGGGGTGCGAGAGGGGAGGGGGAGTAGCTATTCTTATGGTTATTTTAAAAGGAGTGGGCGATATTGATTCAATTTTCTCGCAAGTCACCGTAAACAACCTCCTTTCGTTTGGAAAAAGACAGATAACGGTGATCAAAGCTTTAGTCTCCACAATGTATCGAAGGAGCGACGCTCAATTCTTACTCTTTTGCTTAAACGCGTTTCTTATTGAAAGGTTCGGAAAAATTACCGATTTAACCAAGGACTGTTGTTTTGTTCGGTATACGTAAAAGTGGTGTAGCAAGTGGGGGTATAGAGCTCTCTCATGAATTATTTTGTAAGGACACATCGCGTCAAGTTTTTTGGTATTTTTCATTTCATTTATGTTGATGAAAATATTTCATTAATGCTTTATAAAGATTACAATTGCATCATTTATTTCAGAAACCATCTATATTTTCAAATTTTCGGGAAACAAAGAAAAACACTCTATCTTCGATAGTAATATAGATTGTGGCTCAAAAAAATTTAGAGTATTAGTTAACATCTGCTCGAAGTGGATGCTGCCTATAATTTAATTATAATATTTATTCCTTACTTTAAAAATATAATAATAAATAAAATTCGGCTAGCGGTTTCTGTAATAAAATACACTGCAAAAAGCAAATTTTTAAAGTTAATTTGGCAGTTGACAAGATCGAGCACAACAATATGTTTTCCTTGTGAGATTCTAATTCGGTAAAAAACAATTAAACATTTTTTTTTCAGAAACTCGTCAACAGGCGATTCAACTTTGCATTCACGCTCAACATTCTATCTAATGTCGCTTATCTGGTTTCTGCACTAAGCGTAATTTTCAATCTGAAAATTAACCCTTAAAAATTTTTGAAGTTATGAAGTGGTGGGATAGTATGTATCCCACCATGCAAGTTATTAAAATAATAAAATAAATTATTATAAATTCTTTTAAATTATTTTTTTATATTTATAAGCTTTTAAATTTATTATTTGCTGCTTATATAAAATTATTTGCCCATTATATTCAATATGCCAAACATGAAGAGGGGAAAATTGGTGTCTGAAGATGATATTGAAGACATTATCGAGACAGAAATTCTAGAAGAAATACCTTCAGATCCTGAATGAAATTTAAATGGATTGTTGACAAAAATATATGTTTAACCATATGAAATTCCGATTCAGTAAAAAAAGTCAAATTTAAAAAAAAAAATGTATGTTAACTGGTTTCTAGAATAAACGATTCAATTATCAAATTACTAGAGGAAAACAGGTTTTTATCAAAGAAACAATGTATTCAATCTTCGAAACGATGTGTTTATAATGAGATCATTAAAACTTCGAAGTAAAAATTATAATTGAACACATATTTTTTTTAAGTTAAACTTCTTTACATATATAAACTTTTTCTACTTTAAGAGTCTAATTTTGTCACTTTGTTCTTATTAAGCATTATTTAAGCATGATTTAGATAGGTCGTCGTTAAAATTTTCAATCAAGTAATATCTTTAAAAGGAATTTTTCGATGTAAAAATAGCCAAAGTTCCTACTCTAGAAACGTAGTAGAAAGGTCAATTGTATAAGCTTCCATATTTGGAACCCCAAACTTGAATTTCATATGTGTATAAATTTTATTAAAAAATAGCGTTCTCTTGAAAAAAATTAACAGTTTGTTTTTGCAATTTTTCTTATCATTTATGCCAAACTTTATAATCATTTTATTACTCAATCATATAGCATTAATGTTGTATGTAATTTAAGGATCCAGGGCAAAAACGATGAGTATCAATCCTGAGTGATTGCACAGAAAATGAAAAACAAAGATATATTTATCATAAACAATACACAGATTTTATTTTATTTTTGGACTATTTTTGGCGGATTATTCTAATTTTTCCCATTTCACAACTTGTAACGACGAAAGTACAAGCTCTGTAGCCAACATAAGGAGTCGATATATCAATTTCAACAAAACTTGAAACCACATTGTTTTTCCTTCTAAACTCTTCAACTGTTTCGGAGATATATATTAAACTTAATATCCGAATATTTATCAGTCTTGTAATATCGATGTAGTGATGTTGTGCCCAAGGTATGAATTTTTTAAATCAGGCTTTGGGTTTGGCCGAGGCATCACACCTTTCAAAAGCCTGCCCTGATAGCTTTGTCTCTATTAATCAACTTTTACCATATTTATTTATTTTCATCAAGTTAATGCGAATATCCACTTAAGATTTATTCTTTACTCAAAGAAGTTTTATATTTAGATGCCCTATATTAAATAGGGCGACATTCGAACTGGCATGGTAGTATAGATTTTAAACAAAAAATCAAGCAATTGCATGCCAATATTGAGGAGGTAAAGTTTAAAAGTAGGGGATAAATGCTCAATTTCTGTGCAATTCCTACTTTATTGAAATTTGTTAAAATTTTCAAAAAAAATGGAAAAGTATCCCCTTTATTTAATTGCCAATGCTGAAGTCAAGAGTAACAAATATAGATGAAAAAAGTTTATAAAAATTAATAAGTATTAGGGTAAAAAGGGAACCAATAAAATGAAATTATTTCATTAGAAAAACTACATTAGTAACTTAATAGAAATTAGCAAAGAATTTAAAATATGTATTAGTAAAAAAAAATTTAAGTAATAATTTCTTATCAATTTTATATATTCTAAGTAATATATAATGAAAATGTACAGAATATTAAGTTAAGCTCTCTATCAATTTCGAGGTTTAAACTTTTCAAACAATTTTCTAAAAACATTAAAAAAAAAATTGTGTGAAATCACGTTTATAAAAGACTTTAAAAACTTTTTTTTTAGTGGTTTTCAGTTAAATTAAAAAAGATCTTACACATATTAGAATAGTTACCCATTATTTACCCCAAAAAATGATTTTTGCGCGATGAAAGGTAAAATTAAAAATTAAGGTACCTTATAAATATGTGTAGACGTTTAAGTATAAAAAAGCACAATGTAAACTAAACAATACAAAATGAAAATATCAGAAATATATTATGAACAATCTAGTATAAAATATATAAATTTTGGGCCTGGTCAATGTTTCAAGACCTTAAAATAATAATATTTTAAAAAGTCAAATATGTCAGATTTGAAAGTAGTTAAATTCGAAAAATGATATTTTGGTATGATTAGATTATTTATTACTTAAGCCTCAATTTCTACCGACAATGAAAAAGAAAACGTAGTTATTTACTTAAAAAACAGCATTGAAAACATTTACACACTGATGATTTTTCACGAATTCCTCAAAATAGTTGAACATTCATTTAGTTGAATTTGCTTCTGAACTAGTAAGTTTCTCAAGTTTTCTTCAATGTAACATATCAATTTTCCTATATTATACAATGAATATAAACTAACCACAATAAATACTCTACTGAAAATTACGCGAAGAATCAAAATTAAGTAAATAAGTTATATATTAGAAATACAATGATCCGGATCAATCGGGACAAGATCCCATCCGGATGATTGGATAATTCCCAGAAAAAAGGATTATTTCTAAGTTGAAACACGAACTTTGTTTTAGTATTTGTAAAGTAATTTAATGACTATTCAAAACAATATCATTCACGGATAAGAAACTTTTAAAATGTGGATTTCGGAGGGTTTTTTTTCTCAAAGCGATTCGTATTCGGATAATTAGAGATCCGCTTTGCTTGTTCCAGATAACTGGAGTTCGGATAATTGGAGTTTTACTGTACACTGTTAAAAATTTCAGTTCAACGATGTACCATATATCGGTGCAAAACAGAGGTCTGCAGCAAATTACACCACATTATGGTTTAATCTAGGTTGGACCAAAAACCCTATATCGGAAAAAAAGCGGAGGTTTCACCGAAAATTGGTTCAACCTCTTTAACTGCAACCGAAATTTTCGCTATCGCTACATCAACAAGCCGAGGAATCACATCCAAGAAAGACACCGACGAACAAGGGCCTCCGTGCCTCAGTGGATAAAGGCGTTCGACTATGAATCAGGGGATTCCTGGTTCGAGCCTGATCGGTGGACTTGAACAAAGAAAAGTAAAAACTTGTGACCTAGGATTGCCAGATTCGATACAAAAATACAACTACTAAAATAGTAAGAAAAACTCGAATTTTGAGTTTTATGCAACATTATGAGTTCTGGTGCAACGTTTCGTCACTAAATGGTATACGTGGTAGCACTGTAAAATGGTGAAACTAAGCACCAAATGTTGGTGGCAGCTAAATGGGTACCAAATTTTGGTGCAAGGTCGTAATAATTTTTAACAGTGTACTTAAAAACAAAAACTTCATATTAACTTACACTGTCAAAGTGTCAATGAGGCACTCCATTCGAGACGCGTCCCATAAATATACGCGACTTACTGGAATAACACATCAAAATATGTGGCACACAAAGCCATCTAAAATGATACGCATTCACGAACAGCATACCTTCACCGTACATCCAATGACAGAGCTATTTTTCATAAATAGACCACGCTCCGACCTCGGCCATTCGAAGGCGGTCAAGCAACAGGGGCATATATCAATCTTCCCAGCACGAACAAAAGACCACTTGCCAGTTAACTCTTTTTTTAGCACCACCGAATGTTTTTTTATGCATGCCCCTCGGACCCCCCTTTGGTCTTGACCAAAACTACCCCCTCCTTTACCCTGTGGTTCGGGGTGAGAGAAAAAAAATCACAGCTGCCCTTCTTTCGTTTTTTAAAAAAGTTCTTTTATTTTGTTTGGTCTTTGTCCATTCACACAAATAAGGGATGGAAGGAGAGAGAAGAAGAAAAAAACCTAGATTTGGGCTTCGGGCTCCCTTCTGTAACAATCGGACTGCGTGCGTCTCTATCTGGGAATTGTTGCTCTGAAGGTGAGGTATTGACGTTGGGAGTTTTCGGCCACAAAGAAGGCAAATAAGCAGTGGCTGGAGGCGTCCGATTCGTTTGCGGAGAAAGGAGATTTGCGAAGAAGAGACGAATAAATCATGGGTGCATTGTTGGAGTGCGAGGCGCCACTGACAGCCTAATAAACTGTGGATGGCCGTCTAACTTCTCACCATCAACTTATAAGGGAAATCAGAAGAGTTATTAAGAGTCATTGCACGAACAAATAGGGCTAAAGACGAAAAAAGGTTTCCATCATCAGCTCAGATTTTAACGAGGTTGCTGTGTTGGTGTGTTTAACATGTCTAAACTGAATTGCATTTAAATTCTTTCTGCACTGTTAAAAACTGCATTCTCATATTTGATGAAATTTTTGTCATAAAAGACGCCTGCTATATGCTCCGATTAAATATCTCGTCAAATGTGGAAATTCATTCTGTCTTTATTTTCCAACGAAATTTATTTCGTCAAAAATGAGAACGATTTTAGCAATGTAATAATTCAATATCGACGAGTTGACTCAAACCGCGGGCACCTCGTTGCAGAGTCCAACGCTCTATCAACTCGAAAACAAGAAGCGTTTGAATTCTGACAATATAAGAGAAAGAATTAAACATGAGCTGATGACATAGAAAAGGGCCGAAAAGGAATCTATGTGAATGATTTTCATTCAAATTTTGAGGATTCTTGTTTTGAAGGCACTTGCCCACAACCCCCATTTCAAAGGAATCCCTAAAAATGTCTAAAAAGCTTACCAAAATGTGAAAAAGTTACAAATAAATTTACTAACTAATCAATTGTTGTTTTATTTCCTATTTTGTTATAACTTTTACTCTTTTATCTAATGGATATGACTAGAACGACCATGACGCTCAGAGCCGTTTTTTTTTTGTGTGTTAGAGTTAGAATTTTTCTAAAAACAACTAAAATATTGAAGAAATCGATTATATATTTTTTAGAATATGGTGTTAAAGTCGAAGTTCAACGTAATTAATGCAAAATTTGAGAATAAAGATGCTATATTATTATTTGGCAGTAATCGGCAACTTATAATTTAAATTATCTTTATTTTGAAATGCTAAACTTCTTCGATGTTTATTTGTATACTTCATGATGCATTAAAAAATTATTTTATTGTCAAATATTTTTTAATCTTCTCCTTTATTGAAAATCTTAATTTAAAGTTATATAATTTTACATTAAAAATTATATCTGAAATAAAAACACTTTATTAATTTAATTTTTTAAACTTTTGCCCTAGGCCCCTATACTTGTACGTCGGTCCCTGTTTACATTAGCAACCTCTTTACAAATGCACTTTTGAACTACTTAATGAAATACCATGTAATTTTGAGGTTTACCATATTATAAAGCATTTTTTATTTGACACTATAATGTAAAAAAAAAAAAATGGTGTTCGAATGAACTTTTTGGGCACATCGTTTACAAATTTTAGTCTATAATTATCTTAAAATCCAAAATTTTTGTTTGGAGAAAAATAGAGAGCAAAAACTTTGTACTCTTTTTTGTACAACTCTACTAAATGTTTAAAATCTAAAAAATTAGGAAGGGGAAGAATATTTGGCTCATATGCCGAATATTCGGTTAGGCCTTCTGATATTCGGCCAATCATTAGCCGAATAGCTGTCATAGAAGCAGGGTGGGTTGATTACCTATGTTAGAAATTTCAAAGGAAGTTGGTATTCGGCCACCAAATAGGGTAAGGTGGGAGGTAATGGTCTTAAAACCCGAATTTTGACCAATTTTCATTTTTTTTTTAACATTACAATTGTTATTATTGGAAACATAATCATATATTTTTATTTAATTCTGAGGTTTATAATACTGTTTAATAATTTTTTTTTTAAGGTAACCTACTATGTACATTAAAAAAACATTGTTAATGGGGTAAAATGTGTACATTGTGGGAATTATGGAATTTTTAGCATAAAAAAGTATTATTAGAACAAAATTTTAAATTACATTAGTAACTTGAATAAAATAGAATAAATAGCAACCTTAAAATCTTAAAAACTTAATACATTTGGTTATTTATGAACTGTTTTTCTTTTATTAAAAGCAAGCTGTAATCCGCCATTTACTATATTGAAAAATCCACTATACTTATTGTGTATTTGTTTCCTTCGAAACAGAACACCTGTTAATGTTATTCTTGGTTTATTTTGAGTCAAGGAAGCTATGATGTATATACTTTATTTTTAAATTATTCCGCAGACAATTTTTTATTTCATTTAAACATTATATTTAACTTAGAATAAAACAAGCAAATGGATGCTATTTTTGTGTATCGAAATGGTTTATTTGTTGGCAGTTTATTTGAAAAAAAAGGTATATGTTAAGGTACTTCATTATATAAACATTGTTAAATATATTACAATTAGTTCTGGTGATTTATAACCTTCGAAATTCATATTTTTGTAGAATAACTGCAGTTTTGCCGAGGATTGTTAAATTTTTACGAATTTCTTATTCTTTAAGGTTAGTAATGAGAAAACCTATTTTTCCCACTTTGCAAAACATTGAAAAACAAATTTAATAAATCAGAATTTTTCTAATTTTTTTCATTTGAA
This sequence comes from Troglohyphantes excavatus, assembly GCA_963932185.1. Classification (NCBI taxonomy): domain Eukaryota; kingdom Metazoa; phylum Arthropoda; class Arachnida; order Araneae; family Linyphiidae; genus Troglohyphantes; species Troglohyphantes excavatus. The sequence continues at coordinate 56,718,132 of OZ010671.1, read as the reverse complement.
TTTATTAAAATTATTCTATTCTATACAAATCCCAGGAATATTCGTAAATAATTCGACTTTTCTAGCTTATATACAAAAGTTTTTATATATTAAATTATCGCAATTTTTTTTTGTTGTTGTTTACTCAAACAAATTGACACTTGGGCTTGAATTAAAACACCCCAGAATTGTAATTTTTTGCTAAAGCGTATTTTATTAAGTAAATTAACAACAACAAAAAAAAAAGAGATTAAAATATAAGCTTAACATTGTGTAATTCAATATTTAATTTCAAAAAACAATTTTCCCCCATTCGGTACCTTATTCAGCCAAATCACTATTGGTCCCATCCCTACTAATAATATACAAATAATCGCACAAGTTTCAAATATTAAAGTGTGTTCTGAAGTCAATCGAGGGTCATCAAATACCTACTGCAAAATTATGAATGCATATCTATATGATCAAAATATAATGCTGCATTAAATTAAAAAAATTCTTATCATAATGTAATAAAGATATCGTAAATATGTGCCATTATATTTCAGCGTGTTACTGATAATGCTTTTGCAATACATAAACTACAATATAAAGCATGTGAAGTCCGCGTAATATTGGGGGTGCTCAACTGTTATTATATTGCATATTATATACCCATCCTTAGAAAAAATTCTATGTGTTATGACAATATTCGCAAATATGTATAGTAACCCCTATAATAATTTCTTTTTTAACAAAAAGTTAATTTTTCTTCTAAAGGAAATAAATAACTAAAACAATATTTTTTTTTAAACAATCCACCATCTGCCACATAAATATTTTTTTCAACAAATACATCCCAAAATATATAAATAACTTCAAATCCGAAAATTCTACCACTGGAACCCGAATGCCAGCATTATTTATGAGCGGCAGACGCGAAGACCAGCGGTCATTGGCGAAACTCCATTGGTCAGTGGCGACTTTGCGAATGGTCAAAGGGGGGTACGCTCAGCTGTGTCCACCTTTCCCCTTTCAGCCCCAAAAGCACGCCCAGAAAACCCCCCGACAAAAGAAGGGACACAAAAGACCCCCTACATTCACTGGCCCTCTGTAACAAAAGGTCCAGGAGGGAAAGGTGTTTCTCTCTTATGGGAAACCAAGGCTCTACAAATCAGCTATACATCAAGTGAATTATTTTATATGGAATCTGTATACTTGAGTAGCACAGTTGATAAGCAAGTTAAATGCAATTTTAACGATTTGAGTAAATCACGATAAAAAGTCCGAAAATGTGCTTTGACGCTGTGAGGGAGTTTTTTCTTGAGGTTGTAATAAGTAAATGATTGTTTTTTTCTTCATTGCAAGGTAAACATTGAAGTTAAAATGGTAAGGAAGCTATTGTTATCAAAGTTTCGTTTTTCGAATTTTTGGAAATAGCCTTTTTTTTGCCCCAGAAATGCATGAAGTTAACATGAAAAATATCCACTATTGATTACATAGACGCCTTGTCATTAGGCAATTTCAAAATGTTAATTTAAAAAAAAACTTGCTTTATTTAGAAATATGTATGTTATTAGCAAACAAAACCTAGCCTTGTCAAGAAATTAATCCAAATAAATAATAAATAACCCCCTTCCAAATAAATATAAACTCCAGGAGTTAATGTTTTTTTCTAAAAATAACTGCTAATTTTTATTACACGTTTTATATATTGTTCGGTTCTGGCCAAATGGCTTTTGTGTTTATGATTTTCATGAGCTGATTGGTCAACTTAAATGATGATTCACTAATCCCAAGTTTGAGAGCGTTACCTAACCGCCAATTACTCGGAATTGTCATTGTTGTTGTTTCATCAAATCTTGCTATACTCGAGGACAACATAAGTTGAACATGAATCTGATATGTATAAATATTCAATTGCTTAAAGCTCAACTTAGGCTGTCCCCAAGTATAGTAATTTTTTTATCTCCCCCCCCCCCCCCCCTCCAAATATCCAATTGACGATGACAATACGATATTTAGCCATCATAATTATATATAAATAGAATATAAAATAACATATATTAAGTACTAACAAATAAATTTAATATTGCGAAACTGTGTCTTAAAATATAATTTTGAACTTCTCACCTCTTTCTCCTTATTAATAAATACATACTAAAAACCTTAATTACTTAAAAAATACAAAACAGGTAATAAAAAAAAGCCTCATCATAATTTGTCTATTAAAGTTTCGCCATGCAAACTTTTATTATTAAAGCCTCTAAACCTCCCTTATTTATAACACAGACTGTTAATAGGGGTCAAAAAGCGGCACAAGAAATTAATAAAGACGTGAGCGCATAGGTACTCGTTAAGTTATGCATATTTGCTGTTACTTCAAAGGAAAAACAGGATAGTCTTCCGTCAGCGGAGCTAAGTAAGTGGATTTTTTTTCTCTCTCTCCACAATTTCGTATGTTGAGGCCCTAACAATGACCTGATTGCACAATAGAAGTTGCACGATTTATCGCAACGGCTCAAACAGTTGGGTTTTTTTTACGAGCTACTTCAATGTATTCTCTTTTGTCCTTGAATGACAAAGAGTATATGTGAAATGATATATAAAAAATATATTTTGATGAAAAAGTGTCGGAGAAAAAAACTACTACTTAGACGCGTAATTATTAGTGTATTTTCCTTTTTAAAATCTAGATTAAGACTTTACAGGGAGAAAACGTTTCGATGTAGATTTTTTGGTTAAAACATTTGAGATAAACATAACCCTGAACATTTAAGGTAACTGCGAAAATTTTGAAAATCAGGTATTTTCAATTTTTTTTCACGACATTTGCAATTTTTTCCCTGCAAAAAATTTTGTGTATAACATGTTAAAATTTGTATTAGTTTAATTTGAGTCAAGTATAAATATATTTTTTTGGAAACTTTATCATAAAAAAATTCAATAATCTTTATTTACTAAATTTTTAACATTTATAAACTCAACTTACTTTATAAATACAAATGGCGTGCGGTAATTTAAAAATATACATGGCATTTTAGCACATAAGAAACTTAAAAAAAGCGTTTTAAATAAAAGTTGAATTAAATAAAACAACTCAACAAAACATTTCTGACGAGAACATTTTTTCTTATTTTTATGGTTATAAAGAAACTTTCGGTTGTCAAAATGTCAATCTTTTGTAACATAAAAAATCCCTATAATAAAAATAAATCCCTGTCAGGTATAACAAGCCCCCAGATACTGAGCAGTTCAAGGAATGCGTTACACATTTGGTCTTGGGGAAAAAGGAGAGGGGGGAGAGGGGGGGGAAGGTTTCGTTGAAAATATATGTGCTGTTTAGAGAATTTCGTAGGGATATTTTACAGGAAAGTTGTAGTTGTGGTTTTCTAGAAAATATTTTTTTAAAAAATAGATGTAATTTTAAAATTAGTTTTTAGTTGTGTGAGTACAGTGGCATACGCGCCTCATTGGTCTGTAAAGAAAATTTTATTTCCATATATATGTAATAGTATTCTTTTTATAAGAAAATTACGTTATAAAAGACTTCTGCGATATGTAAAGTTCAGGATTTGTATTATTAGTTTTCAAATTAATTTATCTTGCTTCTGTCAGGGATGGCGGCTAAAAAGTCGAGGACGCAGAGTCACATTCTACATCATTGCTGGTTATGTTACGAGTGCTATGAAATCGGACCGCTCAAGAGAGGTTGCCACTATAAGTGAAAGTTTCGGTCCTCACGGATTGCAGTGAACATATATGGATGTGAACCAGGGGGTTTTGAAGACATAACTTAGAATAATAGAATGTAAAAATGCGTGGGAATGAACAGTTGAAATATGAAGAAAATTAGAAGATCAATATTGGAAAAGAGAAATGATTTAGAAATGGATCAGGAAATAAGAGTCCAAAGAAACGTGGGTACATTACATATTGAAAATTGTGCGGGGGTGTCATAATCTCCCCTCACATACACATTTTCTATGTACGCTACTGTTTGAGTATATATATATATATATATATATTAATTTAGACACCAGTGAACTGCAAAGGGTTAAAATACTATAAGAACACTCATCGGGTTTTGAATATGTTTTGTATATATTTAAGCATTTGTATATTTTGTATATATTTAAGCATTTGTATATTTTGTATATATTTAAGCATTTGTATATTTTGTATATATTTAAGCATTTGTATATTTTGTATATATTTAAGCATTTGTATATTTTGTATATATTTAAGCATTTGTATATTTTGTATATATTTAAGCATTTGTATATTTTGTATATTATTAATATTTATTATATTATATATTTATATACTTCCTAATCAAGACTCAATTAACAGTATTTGTAAGGAATACAAATAAGACCAAAATCATAATAACGTTTTTATAAGCATTTATTAACACGCTTTTTTAGCCGATTACACTCAAATCCTATCAAGAAAGATTACTACACAAGCTTACATTTCCAAAACATAAATAAAGTAAGATTTCCTTGCGCCACAAAGCATTCATCCCTCCATTCACAAACCAAAACTATTTGTACAAGAAATAACAACACCGAATGTTTATCCTTCATTAAAGTCGCAGAAGAAAAATTATTTCAGCACCGTGATGAGAGATAATATTTTTTATATATATATAATCTGATTCCCTTAATTAGCTGCAGCGGAATCCATTCACCGCGCGGAGAGAAAACTTAACTAACCGCCCCCCCCCCCCCCCCCCCCCCCTGATTTCTTTCAATTTATTTAATCGACAGACAGACTCCCTTCAAAAACAATGGGCTTCAGGCGAGAAAAGAAATATTTAGCTTTGCTTTGTGTGGATTGAGAGACGGGGCGGTATATTTTACAAGGGGATGCAGCAGCATAAATCGGTGATTTCGAGTTGGAATGGGGATCGATTTCGCCACAGCGCGTCCAATGAATTCTTAGCGGGGAAAAGAAAGATCGGTTTCCCAGCTATTAATAACTGGGTTCTTCGCAGCGGCTTTTAGTCTTTTTCGCAGTAATAGTGTATAATTAACAGAGCTCGATTAATTAGGTGAACGGGAGAGCTTTTATTAAATGCGGCAGCAGAGCGAAATTTACTTTTTCCCTCGCCCGGATTTTGTCTCTGCGCCCAGAAGCAGAGAGAAAAATGTTTTTTTTTCATTTTCGGTTTATTTTCGTCATTGTGCGATTGTGAACACCTTCTGTTGCAGCTGCTTATTATTAATTGTGTTTTTATATTTCTGTATCTCTTAATAAAGGACAACGTGTCAAGTTTTTTTTTTGTCTTCATGAATAACTTTTTGAAACATCGTAATGTTCTTCCAATTATTTTTCTCTATAATAATGCATGTCTTTTTTAAATTCACGGAGAAACAAAAAGAAAACTATTTCGAGATAATTATAATTCGCTTACAATTGCAAGTGTCATAAATATATGACAGTCATATATCATTGAATACGTGCCAAGTAATTGTATTATGGTACAAATATTTATATTGATTTAATTTTTTCCTATATATTTTTAAAAGCTTTAAAACAATAAGTGAAATTTTATACCTTCGAAGAAAAAGGGTCACTGTTCAGAATTGCCAATTCATAGAATATCCATCAATTATATAAATTAATTATAAATAATGAAATTAATAAGAAAAAAAGCAAATGTATTTTGGTTAATTGTTTAACGAGTATCTACTTTTAAAGGCAATCTCAGTAGCATATTATAGGCTATTCTAAAGAAATTGGTGGGCATAATTCAAAATCGGCGATTTTGGACATTGGCATTCTTTTTCTACATAGGCACAGAATTAACAGTTATAAAAAATTTAAATGCATTTAGCTCAAAAATATTTTTTATTGGTTATCAACACGATAGCTACGTTCTGTTGTTGCATAAATATTTACTTTTACTGCTGTTTAATAAATTTTGTAAGCAGTATCGCCCATAGAGTAATGATAGAAATAGAGGGAGAAAAATGCCGATTTACGCATATCCATCATCGAATCACGTGATCGGAGGACAGATTTCCTCGCCCACGCGAAAAAGTTTCTTCCTCCTAATAGAGTTCCAATAGGAACAGCGACGATTCACGGCGATCCGAAACAAAACACAACAGAAAATGGTTCATAGCTGTGCCGCTTATGGATGCAAAGAAAAATTTCGCAAAGGAGGTCCATTACCTTCCACTGGTAAGTTTTCCTGAAAATTTTATTTCAAACCAAATTTTAAAATCATGTAAAATAATCAAAATTACTTTGTTTAACATGAGGTTTACGAATTCTTTTCTTAATTTTTATGAATATAATCTGTTTCAATTGAGTAAATATTTATAGGAAATTAGACTACAGTCTCGTATTTCCCTTGGGTAGCAAATTCGATGTTTCGTAAATATTAAATTTTGTTTTTTTAAGGTTTCTAATACTTTCTGAACTAGTTATGGAGCGCCGGTGTTACTTGGCGTGCCTTGGCATGCTTTGGCGACTTTCCAAACTAAATGAAATCAAAAGTATTGTTATATGGTTTTGTGTTTAATTTTCTATTTAAATATCGCTTCTTGAAGAATGATACTTTAAAGGAATTTAACATATAAATTAAAGAGGCCATTTCGAAATTTACTAAAAATAGCATATAGCAGTTGTACAACAAAATTCTGTAATAGCTTTCATTTATATTTTGTTATTTATTTTAATTAGAATTAAATAGTTATTTTTTCCATTTTCGAATGTTGCGTTTGTCTTTGTTATTTTCTAATTAGGGATGTCATATAAATATGTACATATATTTTCAAATTAGTTTCTGCAATGTTATCAGTATAAAATTTACTACATTAAATTTATAATTCAAATGTATTCAATTAACCTTAATTACATATAGTTATTGAAAAGTCAATTATAAATTCGAATGCTTCCTCTTTAAATGACGTATAGCCTTGAAACTTTACATACTTACGTAATACTGATGATAATACGATATTTAGTCAAATATAAAACTTATATATATTAAGTAGAAGATTGTATTTAAATAGTGCAACGTTAACCCGGGTTATGAGCACTATGATCAGGCAAAATGCGCTATTGAAAAGCGTCTTTTGGAAGGACGACTTTATATAGAATACTACGAATTGATACTACTTATTTTCGGACAAAAAACAATTTAATCCTAATTGTACAATAAAAAAAAACGTAGTTTTTTTTTTTAAAAAATTTGTGTGTGCGGGGGAGGTGGGATTACATTTCTTACCTTAAATTCTTCAATAAATAGTTGCAATTTAACATGTTTTTTTTGTTATTTATAATTTAAATATAATTATGTATTTTACTTGTATATTTGTCTGTTTTTATGTAGATGCACAATAAGCGTAGTTCTTTTAATTGTTATTTTGTATATTTCAATAAGAAAATATGAACAATAAAACCTTAGAAAGAGATTCGTTTCTTAGAGCATTGAACACAAACAAAAGGATATTTTCGTTTCGTTAATGCAAGGAAAATATTTAATGCACATTGTTTGAAAATAAGTAAATACCTACATAACTTATGTTTAGAAGTTCAATACCGACGGAACACTCTATCGCCGAAAAGAAGAAACTGCGCCAATTTCGGAACTTCTGCATGTAGGGTGTGGCAGCGCTAAAACCACGTGATGGGCATCGGTTCTTATGTGTGTTGAGAACGCGGTCTTGCCAGAGCCTGACATGGAGAGCGCTCTCTATTATATTTATACTCTTTGGTATCGCCAAACAACTTTAGTGTGATTGATTACTTATAATAAAAATGCACCTATATGACTATCACGTGATTAGACTGAGAACCTCTGAAATAAAATGCTATAGCTTTTTTAGACACCCCACAACAAAGTGTAAAAATTTGCACTATATTATTATTAATTTATTTTTATAAATTTAATTCTATGCTTTTCCTTTTACACACAAACAAATTATTTTATTTAATAATATATGTAAAATATTCAAAATGGTTATAAAGTATTTTTTTAATAATAATTCGAGCAATAAATTATACCAATTTAATAAAACAGTGTATGATTTATTAATACAGAATCCATAGAAAAGTCAATACGTATACATTTTTGTTTATGTTACAATGTATCAGTATAAGTTGTCTGTCCTTACGGATTTGTACATTTTCTAACCATTGTTCCACAGTTAACTTTCAAGTTTGTCATCGATTCGACCGGAAATACGTTTTATGCTTAATACTTCAGATGCGTATCCTTGAAAGGATTATAAAATATGATTACTCATTGTCAAGCCAAACCGGGTTTAGGTTCGTTGAACAGAATTATTGTTTGGGTATTATTAAAACCAATGCTACTCAGCGAATGTATGTTTAAGCAAAAAAATACTATGTATAATTTTCCTGATAAACTCATAAATCTAAAGAAAGTAATAGAAATTCAATATTTTTTACTTTGATTTGTTTCATGTATCTTTATATCCTTTTTAAGAAACGCATTGTACAATAAAATTTCTACAAAATCTAAACAAAATTTATTAAAATATAATATATACGAGCTATATTAGTATAGTTATATATAAACAAAGTAATCCATTGTCATTATTTCGGAAAAGTGATGAATACTGAAATATTGCAGTCAGGGCTTGATATAGAAAGTTCAGTACTATAGGCACAGCATCACTGATGGGGTAAGGCTGCTCTCTTAAAAATCAGTAACAAAAATAATAAGTAAAAAAAACATCGCAAATTAAGCTTAGTATTCATCTAAAAAAATGAAATTATAACGTTTTTAGAAAAATTGCAATTAATAGCGAATTTTTCAAAGTATAGGCAAGTTTTACAAAATTTATGTACAAATAAATAAAAGTTGGAACCCTTATAGGCACGGGCCTAAAGTGCCTAATGGTAAATTAGGCCTTGATTGCTGTGATTTAAACTAGCCAGTTTAATATGGAGTAAAAATACAGTAAAAAAATCATACTTAAATTAATTGAAATTTCTAAAAAAAAAACATTTATACAAGCACATTTTTTTTGTCGGGTATATTCAAAAAATATACTTATTTATTAATACAACAATAAAAAATCTAATATATATATTAAGCAATAATAAATACTCTTACGGATTGATTATTCTAACAAAATAGTTATAATTTTATTTCTTAACTAACAGGTCCAGATTGCACAGAATTGAACTAGCCAATTGTGTAAAAATACATTTTAAAAATCTACTGAAATTCATATATTCGTGTTAATTGAAGTTTCTAAGAAAAAATTCAAACAGGCACTTTTTTTACATTGTCGGGTCGGGTATATTTAAAAATATATATCTATATTTATTAATACTACAATAAAAAATATAATATATATTAAGAATAATAAATACTCTTATGGATTGATTATTCTAACAAAATAGTCATAATTTTATTTCTTAACTAACAGGCAACTAAATTGCAGTGACTAGCCAATTTTATTTGGAGTAAAAATACATTTAAAAAATCATACTGAAATTCATATATTCGTTAATTGAAGTTTCTAAGAAAAAATTCACATAGGCACTTTTATTTTTGCATTTTCGGGTATATTTAAAAAATATATCTATTTCTTAATACTACAATAAAAAAAATCTAATATATATTAAGCAATAATAAAGACTCTTACGGATTGATTATTCTAACAAAATAGTCATAATTTTATTTCTTAACTAACAGGTCCAGATTGCAGTGAATTGAACTAGCCAATTTTATTTGGAGTAAAAATACATTTAAAAAATCATACTGAAATTCATATATTCATTAATTGAAGTTTCTAAGAAAAAATTCACACAGGCACTTTTTTTTTTACATTGTCGGGTATAGTTAAAAAATATATCTATTTTTTAATACTACAATAAAAAAAATCAAATATATATTAAGCAATAATAAATACTCTTACGGATTGATTATTCTAACAAAATAGTCATAATTTTATTTCTTAACTAACAGGTCCAGATTGCAGTGAATTGAACTAGCTAATTTTATTTGGATTAAAAATACATTTAAAAAAATCATACTGAAATTCATATATTCGTTAATTGAAGTTTCTAAGAAAAAATTCACATAGGCACTTTTATTTTTACATTTTTGGGTATATTTAAAAAATATATCTATTTCTTAATACTACAATAAAAAATCTAATATATATTAAGCAATAATAAATACTCTTACGGATTGATTATTCTAACAAAATAGTCATAATTTTATTTCTTAACTAACAGGTCCAGATTGCAGTGAATTGAACTAGGCAAATTTATTCGGAGTAAAAATACATTTAAAAAATCATACTGAAATTCGTTAATTGAAGTTTCTAAGAAAAAATTCACACAATCACTGTTTTTACATTGTCGGGTATATATTTAAAAAATATATCTATTTCTTAATATTACAATAAAAAATCTAATATATATTAAGCAATAATAAATACTCTTACAGATTGATTATTCTAACAAGAGTCATAATTTTATTTCTTTATTAACAAAATTTTACTGAAATGCCGAAACTTTTACAGATAATGTACTAAATCAAACTCCAACAAATCCTTAGAGAATTTATATAATCAAGAGAAGAAAAAATATTGTTCGGGAAGTAATATTTTGAAGAATATTCTTTGATTAGTGACCCATGTTTTCCGTGTTGCTAACACCTTAATAATGATAAAACAATAAAGAACACGATGGTTAAATTAATTACTCGAAATTAAAAAAAAAGCCCCCCATTTTAACCCAAAAAGAATCTTCTTAGCATGTTTCAGTCCGCGAATTCCCATGTGAAATTAACGACAAATTAATTTAATATACACGAGAGTAAAAAAAAACCTTCAAAATTTTTATCCTCCCTTAAGCAGAGACGCTACGGAACTTCTAAGCACACATTATAACCCATGTCCTAGCACCTCAAGGCTAAAGTTCAGTCCAAATATTTGTTCGGTAAAGTCTACCGAAAATGCACTTAAGACTACAGAAAAGATCTAAAAAGCAATGGATAAGAAAATTAATGAAAACTTGTCTGGGAATCCCTAGACAGACGTAGTATAAAAAAAAACTTTTTAAGAGGGACATTTTAGTATCGTGGTATTTCGAATTGATATATTGGCTCATCGACGTGGAAATAATGGGCAATTCTCATTGTTTGAATTCCACAGCTTTCTAGAGCCACTTGGGCGATTACGTTAAATGAGGAGTTTATTAAGGTTTTTAATCAAGTGCGGTGCTCTTTTGACAGCAAAAAAAAGTAATTTATTGATATCGATATATAATATATTTTGATATTATATCAAGTTTGTTGTACAATAAGAAAATTTTAAAAAAACTATATAAAATATTTTTTTAGATATTTTAAAAAAAAAAGTGAAAATTTGTATCTGTGAAAATTTGTCACTTCCGTAAATTGAAAGTAAAACTATTAATTTTGTAGTTATGCATAAAACACGGGAACCGGTAAATTTGGCTAGGGTAAATTTGGCAGAATCGTGAGAGGGGTCGTCCATACATTGCATAACGTACATGTGGAGAAAGATATTTTCTGGCCTACATGGATTTATGCTGTTTATAGGTCTTTCTTTAAAAACAAATATAATTTAAGATACAACTCAACTTCAGTAAGAAAAAAATACTAATTACTCTTCCGTGCGTGAACACAGTAGTTTGACACCCAAGGCAAGACATTTGAGTGCGAGACGCCATAATCGACTGCTCGAAAGTTTGCCTGTAAGCACCATAATCGACTACTCGAAGGGGGTACCATCTGCTATCCCGAGTAGTCGGAGGCCGAAGGCCACAGATTACGATTTCCGGAGCCATAAATCGACGTTATGAGTATGTGACATTAGCGCACGGTACGTGCATGCGCTTAAAACTGTTGGCGAAATGCCGCGCATGACGTAATATTATAAACAGGGAGTACAGCACGGCGCAATTTTCAGATCGCAACATAATTTTATCGCGATATGGATACAAGGGATACCGTAAGTTAGGAATTAAACATAAATCAATGCAGTAAAGAAAATATCTTTCTTTACATGTACATTATGCAATGTATGGACGACCCCTCACATGATTCCGCCAAATTTACCTACATTCATAAACAGACCTTGCTTTTGATTTTCACGTGGGTGGTGGTGGAAGTCGCCAAATGGAATAAGTTACAAAATTCCAAAAATGGACTAACGATATTTTCCATGACGAGGCAGCTAGATATATCATTTAACCGCGTAGCGTTTATCCTAGTTTAAAAGATTACCTAATAATGAGTTGTATGGCAATCTACTTTACATTAGAGCCAAAACGAGTTGCAAACTTTAAACGCTCTTATCTCAAAATACTGTCTTTGTTAAGCCGTCCATTTATAGTTTCTAGATTTTCTAAATAAATAATAGCGATTAAAAGAACTTAACATTTAAAGTTTCTAAAAATTAAATTTAAGCTTTTAAGTAATTGTCAAACGAGGAGGTGAATTTGAGCCGCTATTAAATGTACTTTCCAAGTTAATTGAAACAAAAGATGGTTTCAATTAATATATTGAAAAAAATATATATCCTTGTATCATAATATTCTCAATGTAAAATAATTGAATGAAGAACCAAATGCTAATATGTAATTCCCATTACTGAAAAGATATCCCGGATAGAATAAAAAAAGTGGCAATGCTATTTCTTAATTATCCCTATTAACTCTAATTGTTCGCGGGAAATAATGACTCAGTTCTAAAGTGCCCGACAATTAGGAATAATGCCAATTGATTAAATTCTTGACATTGAGGAATGGGAATTCCGTACTCGACTTCGTTTGATAATGGATACATTCAATTGTAGGTGCCACGATGTTGTTTACCCTGGTTACGAGTGTCTATTTATTTATTTATTTTTATTTTTTTGAGTAACAAATGGGTGTGGATTTTTTAAATGTTTTCGTTGTTTATTTAATCAATAAAAATATTACAGTATCTTATCATAAAATTATTTTTAAAAATCAGCTGAAAAATAAGAATGAATGACAATACAGTCATTACAAATTTTGTTTTTAATTTTTTTTACTGAATTTTACATCATACAATGATAGACCAATTACAAACTTAGTAAGTTTGGGTATATATGTATTGATATGTTTATAATACTTCAAATGCATTCTACTATACTAACAAGTTTTTTTCTTAAATGGAAAAAATATGCATCGATTATAAAATTGTGTTTGTGACTTTAATGAACAGTGGCACAAAACGTAAATTTTGACCATTGAAATTAATTATTTCCTTACGTTAGTAAATACAGGGGAATGTTTCCCAACTACGAAATTTATTAATTATAAATCTGCTAGTAAATCATTCTCAATTCCAGATGTTTTATTTTTAATAATTTAACGTGATTTTTTTTTGGCGCGATTATTGATATGTTTTACTCATTAACTCCATTTTATTCCAAAATATGTCGACGCATATATGAAATATTATTAAATTTTCATGTTTTTGTACCCCTTTTTAATATTTTTTTAGGGGGAGGGGGGGAATTCGATACTGGTTAATATACCATTCATTCTTAAAGATAGAATTTCATTATCAACTCTATTATTGGGTCATATACTTCCATCTCCAACATTTAAAAGCATATCACTTCGAATTTTCGTCTTTTCCAAGAGTGTATCCTCACCTATCTCAAGTTACGAAAAAGAGGTTTCCAATTACCGTCATTCCCGCCCTGGGTATTTAGCAGCGTAATCATATCACACACCCCCCGACCTATTTCCATCGCTCTCGTCACCCGAAAAATTCGTGGTAAACAGGAAACCAAACAACCCACTTCGAGGGCAGAAAACAACACTTAGACGAGAGAGAGAGAGAGAAAAAAAAAGAGGAAACGAGCAAAAAGGGGGGGGGGGGAAGATATATATGTGGTACTACTGGCAAGATCGTGGGGCGAGACAAAAAAAAAATGGGGGGCTGAAATGGGTAGTCAAAAAAGGAAAGGGGTCCTTTCAGGGTTGGAGGGTTTGTCCTTCACCATGACCTTTCTTCCACTCCCCGCAGACGATTTTAACTAGGCTGGATGACGAGACGTTACCAGAAGAGTTACGAGATAGGACGCATTGTGACCAACAGATGGCCTTCTGGGAAAAAGGGTGGAATGCATGGTGATTTATGGGACGGTGTCCAGTTCGACCCCTTTTTGCCCAGTGGCCAAAGGGAGTCAAGTCGCCACTTTTGCACGGTCCAACCCTGGGGCAGCCAGACAGACCTCCTTGTCCAGCCCAGCAGGTGTGTGGAAGGTTTATAGGGTGCCATAAAACAGCCAACGACACCATAACACTTTGTTCTTTTTGAGAAGAATCCAGACTTTTTAGGGAAGAGTCTTGGTAATAAAACATCACAAAGGGAATGAATGGGTTTGAGGGTTGTTTTTTTTCTAAGAAAATTGCTTGGAATGCGCTTTAGTGGCGACCGTCACAGTGGAAATTTTGTGGGTTGATTGGGGCTTTTATCGAGAATGGCTATACTGTTGAACAGAGGCATTCTTTTGTATTTAACTAGACAGTTCAAAAAGCCATCAATAGCTTTTTAAAGCAATTTATATGACCCGGACTATTCCCGCCTTCTTTTTAAACACTCGTGTGAGACGGATCTCTGTCACGATGAGACAGTTTTCCGACGCATAAATCGCTTACATTTTGTATTTTGAAAATGAGTTAAATACTTCAAACAACTGTAAAAGATATGCAATAAACACACATTCATAAGGTTTAAAAAAAATCAAAACTTCCTAGCTTACATTTGTATAAACTTTATTGAAGTTTGAATTTATTTCATATATTGAAAAAAAAGCCTGTATATATGACAACTTTAAAATAAACATATTAGAGGAGACTGGGGCAGGTTGTCATAACTTTTGCTTTAAGTTTTTGAAGAGGAAAGGTTTAAAAATTAGTTTATATCAATGGCTATATTTACCTGCAGTTTTAAGACCATAGCAATTATTGAATATTACATTAGTCATTTTCGAGCGCACTTTCGGTAAGTATAAAATGTATTCAGAACGGAGAGACACAGACTTGTTTTTAAGCATAAAGATTTTTTGTTAATTTATTGAGGACATGTATACACATCGTTTTTGTGTGTGTGATTAATTATCAGTTGACTAGCAAACAAATAGTTTTTAATCAGTTGCAACTACTAATCATGGCACTAACACAACAACTATAATGTTGAATTTCGATCCAACAATATTTTTTAGATTAATCGATTTCATTTGAATGGCTATGTACCAAAGTCTAACATGTTAACCAAGATTTTTTTTGTTATTTTTTATTAAATATAACTAAATTATTCTATTATAAAAAAAATTATCTCTGTGATAAGTTTCAAAATTTTTATAAACAATCCGTTTCTTCCACTAAACTGCAAATTCTCCTCACACTGCTATATACATAAATATTGTTTAAATAACGTTGAAGCCCGTTTTGTGTATCATGATCACAATTACTCTTGAGAAACTAAAAGACAAGACTCCTTAAAAGAAAAAATAATATTGCACCGATACCCATATTAGGTTTTTTTTAATCCAGTAACAACAATTCATATATCAGTTTTGTGAATTAAAAAAAACCTTAGTATTTTTAGTGAACTAAAAAATAATGACGTTGTTTTCAGTTTCGTTTATTCAATACTTTAAAAACACTGTATATATTTTCCTTCAACGATAATTATTATCAGAAACATCGTTTTATACAATATAAACGAAAATAAATAAACAGACATAAAAACGTCAAACAGAAATTAAAACAAATTTAGCTTTGAATACCTTGCACTGTGTTTCGAAGCAGGTAAAGTGAGCAGGAAATACGGTGAAATAAGTAACCTGAATAATAAACTATAATACTTAATTGAAGTATTTCCCAAACAGATTGTAAATGATAAACCGTCAATTACATTTAAGTGAGTTTGTGTGTTAGGCGATTACATGTCTCTAACCTACTATACAAGGATATTTTAAGCTGAAATTGGACCAAATTGGACTAACATAACACACGGTTTGAATTGTTAGTTACATATTTTCAAAAAGAACAAATATAAAATAATAATTTTTTTTTTTAAATATGTTTTAAAAAATGTCGCGTACATATTTTAATTCCCTCATTACAAAAAAAAAAATAGGAATCAAAATTTAATTAAAATCAATTAAATATTTTTTTAAGAAATCAATTAATAAACAATACGTAACCCTTTGAAACAATGCAAGTCCGTAAACAAGCTGAAGTATTAAAAAGAATGTTCTTTCTTAATTCCCATTATGGAATTGTCTTTTATGGAACACTCTCTACTTGTGTTCTGAAGGAATTATCGTTTGCGCAAATCAAATTTACGCGGACGGTATTTTTTTACGATGCAAATTTAATAACGTATGCACTTATAATTATCTATAACAAAATATTGGATAAAGTAATTTGAATTTCTGAATGCTTTGGACTGTAAATTGAAGGCTTTTTACAAATATATATATATATATATATATATATATATATATATATATATATATATATATATATATATATATATATATATATATATAAGATTTCAAATGAAAAAAAAATCGTATATT
Source organism: Troglohyphantes excavatus (assembly GCA_963932185.1). Classification (NCBI taxonomy): domain Eukaryota; kingdom Metazoa; phylum Arthropoda; class Arachnida; order Araneae; family Linyphiidae; genus Troglohyphantes; species Troglohyphantes excavatus. Next base: position 56,701,576 of record OZ010671.1, on the reverse strand, counting down.
AGAAATTTAAAGGCAAGTAATGTAAAACATTATTACAAATTCTTTATTTCCTTTGAAATTTAACCCTAATTGCAGAAAATCCTTCTAATGAATAATACAAACGGAAATAAAAACAAAATGTATTTTTTTAAGTTTTTCTCACCGTTTGGAATACAATCAGGTCAGCTATTTAGGTCATATATTGTATTTCACAACAAATGTACCCAAGATTTTAAAATCCCATTGCGACATGTATAACAAGGGTTTTATTTGGGCAAAAAAAAATGGACATGGACTTCCAATCAACCGCAGCCGAAAAGTTTACTTTTCAATTCAATTGCATTTCTGCCATGATAATCCGATTCATATTTAAATGTTTTTTTAATAATATTTACTTTTAATTAAAACTACATTCTAAAAAAAAAGATTCCCTAAAATGAGTACCTGAACCAACTCGTTTTCCTTTGAGTACAATTGCATGGTAAATGAGCGATGACGTATTCAAATTTAAGTACTTTGTCAAAAATGAGCAGAGAGGTTTAATATTGCTAATCTCAGCTTCTGTTCAAGCCATCTTAACACATCGACCTGACAAACTTAAAATAGTTGTTCAGAAGATGGTTTTCCATATTAATTAATGTCGATTGCTTAAATGGAAACTGAGTTATTACAACTTAATTCCATTTCTTTTGACACGCCTTTTTAAAATGTCGTATGTTTATAACTTCATTTTGCCCTGGTAGTTCAACGGATAAGGCTATGGACTGCGGTGCCTGTGGATAGGTTCGATAAGTCTTGAATGTAACTGTCAATATTTTTTTTAAAGGGATTCATGAAGGCAGCCTATGTAGGCTAACATCTGTTCTTTGTATTCAATTTTACTCATTGTATTTATTTTTGAGTAAATGTCTTTTCAACTTAAACATGCCACTATTAAAAAACTGTTCCCCCCTCCCCACTCGTCACTATAAAGTATATAATTTATTTATAATCGTTTGTATACTTTTTGAAAAATCTAATATGTCCAAAACAAAACTAGTATTACATATTTTTTTTTAATAAGGTATAGTGTACTTATTAAACTAACACATAATAAACAATAATATAATAAATATATTTTATTTAATAAATTTATTTTGAATTTTTTTTTTTAAAAGAAACAAATAAAATTTTGAATTAACAAATTTCAAAGGCACCTAAACTATATATTAGTCAATAAACGTAAATACGCCTTTAATATTTCATGTTAAATAAAGATGTTTTTTAAACACAGAAAAAGTCGAATTCTTTGAAGTATTAAAACATTGGATTGTTTACGTGTATGTTGTAAGTTTAATTGGCATTACTTTTATATTGAACTGTTTTGTTTTGCTGTTCTACTTTAAACACTTCAAATGCTACCACTTTATCAAGGTAAAACACTGGTTTCGCATGTTTGTTTAATAATTAAAATCAGAAAAAGTTATACAGTTAAGAGGATTTGGTATATATATAAGGCATTAGTTCTTTTCGTATTTATATTAATGTATTTATAAAATGCTAGCTTAAATATAATTTCATAGATACCCTGTCTGAAGTGTTTTTGGTATACATTATTCAATATTATAATTTAATAGCTAACTGATGAGATCTCAAATATATTATCTGAACATTTACATCTATATTACACTTATAACTCACGAAACATATAATATTTCAACTTAAACTTCGCGTTTTGTGTTCATAAAATCGCCGATGTTTACAACAATAAGTATTAACATTGTTCTAAACTCGTCATTTTCTGTTTCCAAAACATATAGAAATAGTACATTTCGGTGAATACGCATATTTTCTCATCTACGTCCCAATCTCAAATGACATCGTCACACCAAAGCAATAGCAGTAAATCATAATTATCACACTGCTGTTCTATTGGCAGTTCTTTACTATGTATTTCTAAAATAACATTTTATATTTCATCGACCTCGTGTATATTAATAATATTATTCTGCTTTACTTTTTCATTTCGATATTACCGTTACAAATGTTTTTATTTTTCTTTCTTATTGCCACCTCTGCAATTTATTTTTGTATTTTCGGGCAGTGGTGCTCTATGTTTTATTTAATATTGTATTATTTATTTTAATTTGAATGATAGCAAAATTTAAACATTGATGAAATTCCATACCAGAATATTCTAGTTCTTAAAGCTATCATGGGAGAGCATTTGTGTTTTTAAATAATATTTCGACTTCATTTTCAAGTAGCACTGAAAATGCTTGATTTTGGTAAAAAAAAATTATGACTAACACTTCTGTAAAATAGTACGTTTAAACGTAAATGCAATTTTGATTTTTTTTAATGTTGTTGAATTTGCCGTTTGAGAATTTTAATTCCGAAATCCATTGTCATACTAAATGTAAGAATAATTTTAAAAGTGACTGAATATTTTATGGAAAGGTAAACCTTACTTCCTCAATTACTGTTTTTAAACACGAGACTAACGTTGAAACAATTACATATGTAAGGATTATTTTTCACTATCATGATGTTTTACCTTGTAAATGTAAATATTTTTTACAAATGAGTGGAGTTAAATATTTAAAACAATTCATATTGCGCAATCATCGTGAATTTTTAAATTAAAAAATTAAGAAAGATGGAAGATAATAACTTTTAAACATTGAACTTAAAAAAACAAACAAAAACAAAACATATTTTAATTTCAAAATTCCATAGTTTTATGTAAAAATATATAAATAAAACGGGCATAAGGGGGGTGGGGGGTAAAGAGTTTTGAATGAAAGTTTGTTTTTAAAAATTTCATAAATAAATACAAAAAATATTAAAACTAAATAATTATTTACACAACAAAATAAGAGAATTACTTAAATATCCATACACGTTTTAAATGCTCAGTAAACACCTCTACTGCTGAATAAAAAAGTTTGTTTACTTTTTTAAAAAGTTGACGTAACATTAGAAACAAAACAAGAAAAAAAAAGAAAGAAAAACTATCAACGTTCGATGTTTCCTTGTACATTTGAAACAAAACCCCATCGTATTTATCGTAGTGTTTACCTATTCTAAAGAAAAATTATGAATGAAAAGTCAGTATTTTCGACAGAGCATAAAAAAAAGAATCTAAAAAATACTACAACAGCGCCACTGACCAAAAAAAATTATCGTCTGCACGTGTTCTACCAACATCACTTACCTTGGAATTCAACGGTTTCTTCCCGTCCGTCTAGAAATCTGCTGCTCGTCGGTCTTTCGGCGAAATTACAGGCGAATAATCGTTTTTTCGAATGATAGAACTGCCGAAAACAGCCATTAGAACACCAAACGAAACACTAACAGACCAGTTCTCCTTCTCCCGTTCTCCATGTTCTTTCTCTGCTGTGTTTTCTCTACGGTGCCGTAGGAAAGGAACAACACAACACGATTTCGCGGTAGACACGCGCGCCCTCTCTCGGTCTGCGCCACAATCTCAACTGTTTTTTTTTTTTTATTCGCGGGACATCTGCAACTTCCAGGAATTTATGTAGATAAAAAGGGTTTCTTTTTCTTTTTGCTTCGGTGTCACCTTTGGAAGGAAAAGGGGGCGGAGAGAAAGAATAACTGGTTGGAAGGCGCGTGTGCGTTGGAGGGAGTTTTTGCAAAATGGTGTTTAACTGTGTTCCAGGAGGGGTTTTTTGTTGCTTGTATTGATTTAACCCGTTTTAACTGAATGTGAGATATTTAGTTTTCATACACATGTAGAGATATCAAAATGTTTTTCATATTTGATTTGGGTTTTTGTTTGGATTTATAATAAAAAATTATTATTTATTTTCTAGATATATATTTTTCAGAGTTTAATTGGTGCAATGGATTTTTTTTTATTAAATACATTGAAACATGACTTTATTTTATCATATACGTTTTGTGAAATTTTAAAAGCTTGTTCAATTTGTCTTGTTCAAAAAGTATTTTTCCCATATCTGAATTTAAATTGAAAAAAAAACTTAAAAATATAAAAATAAAAAGTAAATTATTAATATTTTTTTTTATAAGTAACATTTTTAGACTGATTTTTTTTTGCATTTATACGTTAATTTTTCTTCAAAACTTGTCCTTCCAAAAATGCTTATTTCCTTTTGGTTATGCTCAATTTAACAAAATTCCTCTTTGTAAATTTATCGTTGTATGTCTATATTATTGACGTGTAACGTTAATTGAAATTTTACTAAATCATGTTTCAAATGCAATGAGAAAGATAATATTTTCTTTAACAATGTATATAATTATAGTGTTTCAAACGTATTATTCAATATTTACAAAATAATTGGTTGGAGAAATAATCATCTATAAAATGAGACATACTTGTATATTCGAAAGATATAATTCCATTTTAATAAAAAGAAAAATATTCCAAGTGACTATTTTTTTTTTTAATTATCGTTTGTACTAGAAAACCATTTTATATCTGTACTGAACAACACAATGTCCTATTCGCCGCTTATAAAAGAAAAGGTAAATAAAAAGAGGATTTTACACAAAGCCGTGCCAGTAAAAAAGACTTATAATTTAACCCACTGCTTCCCTTATCATTAGAAAGATCTGAAGTGATATATGAACACAGCCTAATCTTTCTCTTCCCCTGGATAAAAGTTTTTGCTCGCTTTGTTTCCAAGACACCAATAATGGCGAAGAATTAATTATACTTGTTGTTAAAATCCAGCCAAGCGATAAGCGAATGGCCATGCTGTGTTTTATATCTACCCCACCCCCATCCTGCCAAGCGTGCCAACAAATAAAAAAAAAGGGTGAAATAATAGGATTCACAGATAAGCTTTAATTAGATGCGGGATACCCTTTAATGAACCCACCCTCTCTTCTCTCCGATTGGCCCGCCAAAGAAAGAAAATAAAAATCCCTCTTTTTAATTGGAGCGCAGTTTGCATTAAAAATTACTTTTCGTCGCAATTAATTTTTTTTTACTCTCCTTATTTTTTGTCTTACTGTTCGACTACGCGCGCTGCGAGCCGGATCGATATTTGGCGATGATCCCGCCAACGGCAACCCTGGGAGAAGCGTGTTAAAATAAAATAGAAGGTGAGCTTTTAGGCATTTATTCTGTAAATCTTGGGGCTGCCTGAAGAACATTTCCTCTTTTTTTTCGCCTCTCTCCTTCCATTTTTTTTTTTTTGTTCTTTTTTTTTTTACCAAACTGAAGAAGGAAGAGAGCGTAACCCTCTCCTGCCAACGTTAAAAAAAAAAAGGGGACTTGTCAGGGATTCACTTTTGCGACTTTATCGCTTTTTGGCGATAGTTTGACATATTTCTGGAGTGATTTAACCCTTTCTTTCCCTTTCTAGGAAATCGTCAAAATTTCTGAAATTCGGATTAGGGCGTTGCCCTCATAATGCAGTTTAACCATCCAAAATAATCATTAAAACATCATTATAGGTATTTTTTGCCGAGAACTGCATTTTATTGGAACAAATACAATTTACCTACATTTCTAAACTTTTCAGTTCAAGCAACCAACCTAAAAACCTGTATTTTTTTTTTTCTTCTTTTTTCTTGCTTAAAAAAACATGCTTTATCAGAAATTTTGTAAATGTTATTTAGCTGATATTTGGTTGCTGGTTAAACGTCTTAAATTGGACAAAACAAACAATTGAATCATCTATATGAAAGACTCTCATAACGTTATTCATAAAATTCGTTGAACAAATAAAATGCACAGGGTATAGTTTAAGATAATTTTTAGAAGGTTACGAATTCTACTTGTTAAATTCTAAAGATAAATTTCACCGACAACACAAGCTATTTCAAGAATAAATGAACAATAAAAATATTCTTAATTTCAAGATATACACTTTTTTTAATACACTTAATGAAATACATGGCGTGAAATATCACATTATTTTCTGCTACTATAACCTAAAGTTTAATCGACAAGAACCGTTTAAATTGCTTTCCATTCCAGAGCCACAGCCTTCCCCTTCAACGTAGGCGTTTATCTTTTAACATGTTGTATTTACTTGGCTCTAAATCTCGATTTAAATATTTTATATGGCTGTTAATATTATTGCACACGAATTTCTTGTTACAGTTTGTATAATTTTTTTTCTATTTATAACTGATCTATATTTTTGCTTGTAGTAGTCTGGTGACTAAAAAGATCAAATAACAAAATTTGACAAGTAAGCAATATTTTCATCACCTTTAATATGTATTAAATAATTTCGAATAAAAAGGCGTTTTTGCTTACAGCTTAGATTCGCTATAAACTTCATATATTATTTTAATGTTTATACTGAATGCTTATACCTGTCTACTAATGCTGCATTTAGACGGTACAACTAGGCCTAAAAATTGAGTAACGGTACATATATTTATGTGCTATTAAAACATTGAAATGTCTGTCAGTGCCCATTTTTGTGGATGAAAATGAAAATTGCTTTAAAATCAAATCACAAACCAACCCACTATTCAATATAAAATGGAGTACGAATTTTTTATGCTAAAAATATGTAATACAAAACATTTGAATTCTATTTTATTTTCTATAAATTTTTCTGATGTTCAATAACGAATACTGTTGCGAAGTATTCTAGCGTGAAGCATATATCTTTTACAGTATTATAACTAGTCAATAAATTAACTATGGCGGATTTGTTTTCCTCCATACATTGTAATATTTTGAAATATTCAGTGAAAAACTCAAAGTCGTCGGTTTAATCATTCATTCTTTTTCGATTGGACACACAATGGAAAGTCAATTTACTCTATAATATATGCACATATGTTTTCTTGGAACTAATTCGTTTTAAAAAACACGAAAATAAGAAACCGTGAAATGTGTTGTCAGAATGAATAAATATATCAATGGATTTCCACATAACATAATTCGATTCAATTACGATCTCAGACTACTAATATTAAACAAAAAAATACATACGTATAGAATTTCTATTTAAAAAAGAACATTGAAATATTGCCTTACGTTATGATGATCATACTATAATTTATAATCAAAATTTAGCGACCAATATAAATTCATATTATGTTGAAATACATTCATCCATAGCTTACAATATTTTGAAAGAACACTATAAGAAAATTCTAAAAATGGTCCATTTCTAAAAAAATTCCAGTAAAATAAAATAAACTTTAAAATAAAAATAAATCTTACCATGTCTTTATTAATTTGAGTTGCTTCAAAGAATTATTTTTATTTAGTAAAAATTACTTTTTTATTCATATAAATCTCAAAATAAGTATTTTAAAATAATCATTTTAGGTTTCATTCGTAATAAGTTAAAATATAAATAGATTTAATTCATGTTTAATCGATTCTAAAACGATTTTTAAAAAACATTTCTAAAATCGTTTGCATTTACAATAAAACATTAATATTATAATCCACTCACTAAATATTTTATAAAAATGAGTAAATATATTAATGTTCAATTAAAAATAAATATATATATACTAGTTAAACATTTCAGCAATAAAACTTTATCAATTATAAATTTTTAAAAAAAATTCTTTTATAACATATATATTTAAAATAGTTTAAAGTCACGATAAATACTTCAACTTTAGCTCGTTAATCAAATATTCTTTGCATGGTGTTCTATTTTAAAATTATTTTCGCACAAAGTTTGAGGAAACTATTATTAAAGTACTTTTATAAAAATTATTATTTACGAATTGTTGAAAAAAAAAGTTGCATAATAGTCATTTACTTTGACTACTATTGCATAATGCTTTACTTTGAATATTTTACGTGATAAAAATATTATCACATTTGAATTTTTACAGGTCGTTTAACAACTTGGACGAAATGTGATATGGAAAAGGTATTTTTTTTAATATATTTATTTATATTAAATATAGTTTGAGATTGCAGTATTAATAATATTTCAATTTATTACAAGCAAAACCATTTGTAATTTATTAGACGGAAAACAATGCAGTTAAAATACATTTTGATTTGAATTTTATTAGGCAATTACAGAAATTTCAATGTTCGAAGTAAAATTTCTCATTGGAAAATTACGATTGTTTTACAAAACTGTTCACTTATTTATTGGAAACAAAATGGTATATTCTAATTTAATTCTGAAGTTTCTACATATTTTTAATAATTATTTTTCTAAGGTAATAAATGGGATTCATAAATGGGATAAAATGAGTAAACCGGGGGAAACTATGGAATTTTTCGCATAAAAACACATTATTAGAACAAACTTTTAAGTCAAATTAATAACTTAAATAAAATAGAACAAATAACAACCTTTAAATCTTAAAATATTAATATATTGATTATTAATGTACTGTTTTTCCTAAAAGCAAGCTGTAATCCGACATTTACCATTTTGAAAAATCAACTATAGATATTGTATATTTGTTTCCTTCGAAACAGAACACCTGTTAATGTTATTCTTGGAATCTTTTGATTCAGAAACCTATTATGTATTTACCTTATTTTTAATTTGTTCCGCACACAACTTTTTATTTAATTTAAAACATTTTATTTAACTTCGAATAAAACAAACAAATAAAAGCTATTTTGTATAGAAATATGTTTGTTGATAGTTTACTTGAAAAGTACCAGGCATGTTCCTTTATTAAATATACATATAAACAATATTAAATATATTGCAGTTAATTTTGGTCATTTATAAGCTTTGAAATTCATATTTTTGTAGAATAATTGCGCATTTGCCGAAGACTGTTACATTTTTATAAATTTTCTTTTATTTAACATTAATAACTCGAAAACCCATTTTTTCCACTTTGCAAAACATTGAAAGTAAACTAAATAAATCAGAATTTTTCTAATTTTTTCATTGGACTGTATTATAAGTATTCTATTCTATACAAATTCTAGGAATATTCGTTTTTCGAATTCTAAAGTTTTCGTTTAATAAATTATTTGACTTTTCCTGTTATACAGTAAATACAGTAAATTTTATGTATCGAACTATCACAATTTTTTATACACTCAAACAAATCGACATTTAGACTTGAATTAACACCCAAACATGTATTTTTTTTTGCTAAAATGTACTTTATTAACGAAGTAAATTAACAAAAAATTACAAAATCAAAACATAAGTTTAACATTGAGTAATTCAATATTTAATTTCAAAAAACCCTTTTTACCCTAGGACCCATTTTTCCCCATTGCCTTATTTAATTAAATAAAATTATAATTAATTAATCAAATATCCCAATGAAATTAGAATTAAAATGGAAACACATAATTGCATTACTATAAAAACTAATAATAAATCATTAAATAAAATATTTATATAAATACTTCGTTAAAAAATTTATACATTTATTACACTGAATGTTAATATGTTGTGCTCTGTCCTACAGATAAGTTTATCTACTGAAAAATGGGATTTCAATAGCGAAAGGAATTTCTATACCAATCAATTTTCGATAAATGGGGTGTTTACTTCAGTTCTAGATTTGTTTACTTGATATTTACTTCGTGTAGTGTTTTAGCAAAGAAAGGAATACAAGAGGTTAAACAAGACATTTGAAATATATTTAAACTTTAGGTTTAAGCTAAGATATTTTTTAAAAAGGAACATTTAAGTGGGTGCCTACGAGACTGACCCACTGGGACGACACAGGACTGATTACATGAAGTTTTTCATCATTAAAAGGATGTTGCCACCACTAAGTTACATGCTTATATGCATGGGCTGTTCTATTACAAACAAGCAAGGGTGATGGGAAAATGGGCATTGATATCCTACACTTCGTTTGCAGACTTCGAGGCCCTCGGTACAACATCTACATTTAGAAGACATTTACATTTGGAAGCAAATATGACTCCCTATAAAGTATAAAAAAAACTGGAATATGGAAAGATAAACTCTTTCTTAACACTGACTTCTTAATTTTAATCGAATATTTTAATGGGTTAATAAAAATAATGTAATAATTAAAAAAATTAATTAAAAAGGGTAACATTTCAAGAAATTATTTTATAATAACCTATGTTATTGTCGAACTTATAATTCCATCAACGATTACCTCACCTTTTTCATTAGAAAATCGCAGACACAAAAAATTACATCCCATCTTGGTTAATCTATTTAAAAACCAATGACTTTTTTCTATTTAATAATAATAATTATTATTATTATTTGTGAAATGTGTCCGATACCCCAACTTGCGTCTAATGGTGAACGCGGCGCTTTAACAACAACGATTCGATGTACTTTGTTATTCAATAAGTACAATATATCCCACTACTGATACTAATTTCAAATACGTCGAATATATATTTTTGAAAAGAAAACAAAAGGATCTACTGCTCCTTTAAAGTAAATTGTATAAATAGGGGTGCAGAATCATAATATAACATTGTTAACACGAAAGTGATCATGTCAAACTTGGCCTTCCAAATGAGACAGAAGCATTCAAGCGTGACGTGTGTGACATACAAACAACATTTTTCAGCATATTTGAAATTATTTTGACTTTAAAACAACTATAATTTCGGAAACAACAAATTGATATCTGGCAATGATGTATTGAGATACAATTAATATCGTTGAAACTTTTGTACGTTGTATGAATACTGATATATAAAATTTTAATTTTACGTGACATGTGTGACACATTTACTAGCAAATGGGTCACACACATCACTCTGGTGTGTTCCGGAAGATGTTTTAATAATTTCATATACAAAGTGTAATCATATAAAAATATGTAACTCAAGAATGCAATTTTCTAATAATTTTATATATATATTTTTTAAATTCATCTTCAAATTTTATAGGAAAAAGATCGAATCAAATGTAAAAAAACATTGGTGCTACCTTATTTCATAGGAATCCTTAACATTTATTTTTTTTGTACAGACTATTTTTTATTATTATTATATTATGTAAAAAAGCTCAATAAAAATAGTATTTTTGAATTATGTATAATTTAAAATACCTCATATTTTAAGAAAATTCAAATTTTAAAACATCTGAATGTAAGTTATAATTTTTTGAGTTACTCAGCATTGTAAAATTCGAACCATTTACAGTTATTCTGTAAAATACAGCGTTCGGCAATTACGACAATTTTTAAATTAGGTTTTTTAAAAAAAATGAAAAGCTTCTGCATAAAACAGCGTAATTTTTCTTGCTTTATGACTTTTTAAATACAAACTTGAATAAATCGCGTTTATTGCATTTAAAGTTTAAATATCTTTAAACAAATATTAAATGGCGATTTACACATAAGGCATCAGACAATTTGTCTATATTCGTGCATTTTACATGTTGAGAAATTATATCACTGCTTTGCACCTTTAATATAGTACTCCTAATAAAAATTATACTTTAGCATCAAAATATAATATTGTATTATCATAAAGAATATTTAATTAATATAAACATATTTTAGCAGGTTTTGTCCGATTCTCTAAACTTAATTTTCCATTACTGCAGTAATGGAAAATTCGGTAACAATCAATTTTTCAATTGATGGTTACCGATTGACTGTCTCACATGTCTTACTTCTTATATGTCAATTACTCCGAATTTATTTAGAGAGAGATCAAGTTACAAATGCATACATCAAACGGTTTGAACTCAATTTAGTGATTCATTAGAATTCCATGCAGCATTCTATTCATTACTGAAATGGTTATTTTTAAAAAAAGGGATCATCTACCATTTTTTTTTTCAAACTCATTCCTTTCAGGATTAAGATGCTTGAAACTGTTTGATAGTGGTATTTTCATAAATTTTTAAAAGTTTAAAACGCATTTTTAAAAGGAAAGACCGTTGATTATATATAGAAACGAATCATTTACATATTTTGATATTTTGTTTATCCAGTTTTTAAAAGAAACTTAGGTTATCCCATTGTAACTTCTTCAAAGTTTTGTTTTTGAAATAATTTAAAAGAAGCATTTAGTTGGTTGTATGAAGTGGTCAGAATGTTTAATACAAAATTATTATTTACTAAAGGTATGGAAAACTTTAATAAATAATTAAATATTCTATTTTGCAGTAAAGGAACTTTGTAAAGATAGCTAAAAAGCTTAGAAAGGTAGAACTGCATTTCATTCATAACCGTGTGTAGTAAATAACACAATTTTTGTTTGACGGTTTGTTAATTTTTAATGAAAACTTTGCAGTTTATGTCAAAAACGGATAAACTTGGGGAAATATTTTTTTATTCCCAATCCAAAACTGATCAGTAAGAAATTATAATTTTTTTTATTGTGTATACAACTCTTAGCATTGAAAATAAGGTAAAATTTGAGGTAAGGGTCTTAAAAGTCGATTTTTGACGTTCTAAGTCCAATTTCTCAAATTCTCTCTTTCAAAAAAATTTAAATTACACTTGTTTTATAAAATTGTTCATTTATTTATTGGAAACATAATGGTATATTCTTATTTAACTTGGAGGTTAATAACTATAATTAGTAATTATTTTTCTAAGGTAACTTCTACGATTCCTAAATGGGATAAAATGTGTACCCTGTGGAAATTATGGAATTTTTCGCATAAAAAGGCATTATTGGAAAAACTTTTAAATCAAATCAATAACTTGAATAAAATAGAACATATAACAACCTTGAAATCTTATAAAATAAATATTTTGAACAGTAATTTACTGTATAACTAAAAGCAAGCTGTAATCCAACATTCGCCATTTTAAAAAATCCATTATTGTATTTTTATTTCCTTTGAAATAGAACACCTGCAAATATTATTCTTAGTTGGTTCTGATTCAAGAACATATATATTTTAATTTGCTTCGCTGACGAATTTTACTTCATTTAATGCATTATATTTAACTTCGAAAAAAAAACCAAGCAAATGGCAGTCATTTGTGTGTCGAAATATGTTATTTTGTTGATAGTTCATTTGAAAATTACCAGACACGTAACTTCATTGAATCAACATATAAACAATGATAAATATATTGCAGTTAATTCTTGTCATTTCTAAGCTTCGAAATTCATATTTTTGTAGAATAATTGCACTTTTGCCGAAGATTGTTAAATTTTTGTAAATTTCTCGTTCTTTAACATTAATAAATCGAAAACCTATTTTTTCCACTTTGTAAAAAAAATGAAAAAAAAATTAATAAATTAGAATTTTTCTAATTTTTTTCATTGCAATGCATTAAAAGTATTCTATTTAATACAAATCCAAGGAATATTAGAAAATAATTGGATTTTTCCAATTTTTTTCCAGAAGTTACCTTGTATTACCACTATTACCATTTTTTGTATACTCAAACAAATCAACATATGGACTGGAATTAAAACACCTAGAAATTTAATTATTTTCTAAAATGTACTTTATTAACGAAGTAAATTAACAAACAAAAGAACAAGATCAAAACACAAGTTTAACATTGAGTAATTCAATATTTAATTTTAAAAAAAACTTTTACCACAGGACCCATATTACCTCACTTTACCGTATACGATAACATGGAGGAAAATGAATTTCTTAACTCAATGTTTGACGTTCGAAGTCCAATTTCTCTCTGATTAAAAAATTATAAAATTACAATTGCCTTCACTTCTTTAATGGAACGTTATACGTCACTTATGTTACATCATTACTTTTATTTCTTTATTTGAAACGAAATATCGTATATTGTTAATTCATTCTGACTCCACACATACACACCTGAGATATTAATTTTAAAGTTATAAATTCATTATATTACCAATGAATCGGTACTTTATTTTTCTTGTAAAAATACGTAATATCCTTAATTGTTTTCTAAATGACGAATTCAATTTCCGTATTTATTTTTCTAGTAACTGTAGATGTACAAAATATTCTCATTGAGTCGTACTTTACGTTCTGTAATCCACTAAGGTAAGGTTGGGGCACATGTTTTAAAACTCGACTTAAGGAAAACTTTTTAAATTAAAGTTTTTTTTTTAAGGTGAATATTCTAAGATAAATGTAAAATAAGAACAATGCAAAAAGAATTCACTTTTAACTGGGAAAACTGTCCTTTATTTTTACTTAGTTTTGAGGTTTATAAATATTTTTAATAATTATGTATCTTTTCGATTCAAATGTGTGAAAATGGGTTTTATTTTTAAATATAGACTATTTCGTGCAAAAAGGCATTATTAAAACATATTTGCTAGTCGAATTAGCAACTAGAATAAAATAGAATAAAGAACCATCATCAACACGTAATAACTATGTATATTTGATTATTAAGGGACTGTGTTTGTAACACTTTATCTAAATACAAGCTCTAATCCGACATTTCGATAAATCGACTTTTTATTATTTATTACCTTTGAAAGAAACCCACCTGAGAGTATAAAATTCAGGGCTAATTTTGATTCCGGAATCTATGACGTAAATAATTTTTGTTTTATTTGTTCCGCAGATGATTTTATATTTCATTTAAAACTTTATGTTTACATTTCAATTATCAAGGTGTGGTGTTAATTTTTTTAATCAAAATGTGTTCTATCTCTACTGACTGTAGTATATAATTAAAATATTACTGACTTTTGTATATTACAATTTGGTTGAACGTGTCACTTATATATTTATCTACGAATATTTTAACTTGAAAGTAGAGAGACCATTATTTAAAAAGAAGGTTTTTTTTTAATTAAATGAGGTTTTACTTAAATTTACCTAAAATATAATATTTTTTGTCACAATCAGGAAGACATTTCCTCCCATTTTTGCGAAAATGCAAAATATTTTATCGTTTAGTTGAATTAATATAACTATAGACAACTCATTGAGAGAAACTTATATTTTTTAGAAACATGTAATTTAAGTTTAATTCGGAACTCTTTCGTCAAGTTTAAGTTAATTGGAGAATATTAAAGAAAACTTTTGTTAATTTTCCTTCCAAACTGACTTGAAGTAGAGCAGGTGGATTTGTCTGTTTAATTTGATGATTAAATAAATTTGAGCTACTTTTTTATTGTATGCATCCGAAATGTAATTCAATGCTCTTATTTGATGCCAATATAACTACGAATTCAAATACAGCATCTTCCACAAATTTCTGATATTTTAATTTTTTAATATTAAGCTTTTGAATTTTATTATATTACTTAAATATCAAATATCATTCAAAATGTGAATTTGTTATTTACTATGTTTAATATATTCCTCGATAAATTACATAAAAATATAGTGGATAACGGATTACTTGTAATTTTTTTAATAACTTTTAAAATTTGTATGTTATGCATGAGTTGTTTTCTATGATGCATCGTTTGATCAAACCCGTGCGAAAAAACTTCACTTTTTTTTAGGGGGGGGGGGGGGTAAGAATTACCCAATATAATTTTTAAACGTATAAATAAAACTGGTGTTGAATTTTGAAAAGTTCAACTTAAAAAATCCGTTATGTCTGACTTTGAGATTTTATGAAATATAACACTTACAAAATGTATCTTAAAACTATTTATCTTTGGCAAAAAATACAAAGCTTAACGTCTTAAATTTGACAGACAGAAGTCTTACTTCTGTCTGTCAAATTACGAGACCATATTACGGGAATAGTTTAAATACTTTTCTCTTTATTATAAGAAACAAAAAAAAATTATAAATTTATATAAATTTACTTCAACTCTTATTCCATAACTATGTATACTAGATTCGAAAAAAAATACATTTAATCTGCCTTTTTTCTTTAATATCACTTTAAATGCGCTATTACTAGAAATCTAGGCAACCTATTTTAAAAATTCATAGAATTGAAAAAAGCCTTAGAAATTATTTTTATACCAAAACAAATTGTGAAACATGAAAGTACAATTCGTACCGTGCGAGAATAGGAGCATTTTTCAAGATATAATTGAATTGAAAGAGAAATTTAAAGAAACATTCTGTTCATATAAGTGTTTGTCAACTACTCAATTCATATGGCACAGGCAACAAAGTTTTACATATCAACCAAGGTTAGGTATAAAACATATATTATTTAGGAAAAAACATTATTTTCTCTTAAAGTTCTATGAGACTCAACCCACTACTAGCTAAAGCTCGTAAAATAATTTCTTTAAAAAAAATTATATTTGTTATATCGAAAACAAATTCAACTTTTTAAGACATTTCAAAGTAAGCTATCAAATCATTATTTCTTTTATATTTTTTTGTACTTCTATCCATATTCAACACTATTTATTATTGATTGAGGACTCTATCATAATATTAGGGCTGAATGCATTGATGTAAACATATTAGAGTGTTTGAATATTTTATTATTGCTTTTAGAAAGAAACTTAGTTACCATAGAAAATAATTGGCATTTCTAAGTCAATATTTTAATTAAAAAAGGTCAGAAAGTTTTTGGAAGAGGATATTCGAAATATCTCTAAAAATTCATTACATAATTAATTACAAATTTTAAAATGTAAATAGTTTTAATATTCGCATTTTTTTTCATTTTTACTTGTCCGCTAATTTCTTAGTCAATCTGAAAATACCGAGATTATACTAAAATTGTTGGAAAGTTCAGATTTTCCTCCAATGGTTTTAAAATTAGGGCATGTCACAGGGAAATTGGAATGTAACCTCAAAGTACTGTTAAAGTATAGACATTTCTAGAAATCAGCATAATATGAAAGAGTACGTAATTAAATTTATCGACTAAATGTTCCCATATAATACCAGGATATTAATAGTAATTTAAAATAACATTATTATCATTATTGTTGTATAATTTTTACGATTTGCTCGAGTTCATATTAGATGTAAAGATCCAAACTAAATCATGAGCAGAGGCCTCTGTGGCCCAGTGGATAAAGACGTCAGCTGGGAATCAGAGGATTCCTAGTTCGGTCCTGTGCGACGGACTTGACTAAAAAAAGTAGTGATCTTGTGATCGGACGGATGCCAGCTTCGCAACAAAATACTAGGAATGTCGTCCAGAACATCCACAAAAATTATCGTCGTGTATAAGGAACTGGTGCACGATGAATCTGATCGGGGTCCAAGGCGTTGGGTGCCAGTTCGGGTGTTTCCTCGTCACCTGACCATGGTTTAGAATACGAGGCGTCGTTTCTGGGTCTTTCCTTCCAGATAGACCCCGAACCGTCGCCAATAGCCCATTGTGCAGCTTTAGTGCGACGTTAATTAACCAAACCAAACCCATGAGCAGATGTACCGAATCAATTGCATGAGCTGATCACTGATCACCGTCCACTGGCTTAACCACCAGCTAACCTAATATTTGAAGATGACCCCTTCTATCGGTTTTTATTCATACCACACTGTAAAAAATAAGGTACTTTAAAATGAGTACCTTGAACCTACTCGTTCTTCTTTGAGTACAATTGCATCGCATTGTAAATGAGCGACGGCGTACTCAAATTTAAGCAATCGTACTTTCTCAAAAATGAGCAGTGTTATTTAATATTTCTAATATCAGCTTCTGTTCAAGCTATCTTAACAAAACGATCTGACAAATTTAAAATAGTTGTTCAGAAGATGTTTTTTCACATTATTTAATGTCGATTGCTTAAATGGAAAATGAGTTATTGCGACTCAATCATCTTACTTTCCATTCTTTTGGCACACCTTTTAAACGAGTCTTCTGTTTATAACTTCTTCACGTTGCCTGGATAAGGAACTGGGCTGCAGTGCCTTAGGATCTGGGTTCTATTCCCGGTAAGTCTTGGTTGCTATTGTTGATATTTATTTGAAAGTGATTTATGAGGTAGCCTATATAGGCGAGCATCTGCTCTTTTTTATTCGTTGTGCTGATTTTTGAGTTCATGTGTTTTTCAAAATTGAAATTTATGTATTCGGAGCCATGATAAGCATCGAATTATAAAAAATTAGTACATTTTACTTATTTATGAGTACCTATTTTTAACAGGTGTATTGTAGTCAAAATCACTTTAGAAAATTAAAACATGTTTAGTTTTTATAGAAGCCTTTTACTATACTTCCACATCAACATATCGTCAAAACACTATAATTTTTCTCAGACACATTTGTCCAAAAATATATACGTACTATTTTGCCTCATTGGTTTATTTATAAAAATAAAGTTATAGGCTTTTTTGTCTGAGTAATATAGCGTACATGTTATGTTCAAGCTTAATATGCATGTTATCAATTGTTAATGAAATATAATATTCAAAAAGTAATTTTGAAATAACTGTAATTCAAATATTTTTTATATCCCTTGTTCTTTGTGAAATTATCATATTCACCTTGTCATAGTATGGTTGAGAATTTATATTTGAACGCGTATTTTAATTTTTAGTTTATCTTAGTAACATCCTTTTTATTAAAATTTTATTTTTGCTATGGTTTTTAATTCAATTTGCATTTTTCTTGTAAATATCTCTATTGCTCACTTTCCTTTTTCTGGCATATTCAGAAATTTAAAGAACCAAAATAGTGGTCAAATGCAGTATATGATTTGACCAATATCTTTTACTTAAGATTTGAGGCTGTTCATGAAAGTAAAAGAAATATGTATTTTGTATATTTCATATTGATTTTACACAAGATCAAATGAATGATTTAGCAAGTTTTCAAAATACTACAACTACCATTTATAAGACTTTTTAAAAATAATTTCTATGTTTAAATTTTGTTATTTGAAATCGTCTAGATGAAGAACTATATTAACTAAATTGCAAATAATATGGTATTTATAGCACTTTACTAAGTATTTCCACTTACAAGAGCTTACAACTGTACTCAGTTAATTTTTCCAAAATATTTTCACGGATCTGTTAGTAATTAATAGGCTATTTGCTCTAATGAATCTAAAAATATTCAAAATAAAGTTTTAAACTTAAATTTAAAAGTATGTTAATCATGAAATTTTAATTAATGGTTATTATGTGTCTGAAAGTTTTAAAATAGGCCTATTAGCATTGTTTTGTTTAAATTTCTACAACGGAGGAAAATTGCTTAAGTGGATACAAAGAGGAATTTTCAAACTAAACAGAATATACGAAGTCGACTGTTCATAAACTATATAAATATAATTGAAGATGTGGGTGTAACAACCAGACATCTCCAGTTCAAAATTCCTCAGGAAAGACAAAAAACGTTGAATGTTTTTTGTATCGTATAATAAAAATAGTACAGCTCCTTTTCCTTTATATCTCTATAGCCATTGCTTGGAGCTGTCTGGTTCCTGCACTAATCGATAGGGGAAGTTTATTCTTTATAGGAATAAGTAAAAAAGTATAAATCACAGAAAAGTGGAGCTGCCTTGTTCTTGCTCCCTCGTCTTTAATTAACATATCATTAACCTTAAAGAATAATTATACTAATTGAATATTTATCAGCCCTGTCAGATATAGTTTTTTATATATATAAATAAGATTTTTGATTGTAACTATTATAATCTACCAAGTTTTAATTTTTATACTAAAACTATGCTGAATGGTAAGACCAAACTGGAATCCCAAAAAAATAAAAATAATTATAAACGAAATTATACTAAAGCAAAATGCTTTCCATTACTAAAACATTATTCTTTTCCCGTAGCCCTAAAATTTTTTCAATCTAAAAGTTTTGCACACGATTTTGGGTACTGAGAAGGTATTCCGATAATGCAAAAGTAGAATTATGCATTTTAGAGAAACTGTGTGAGAAAGATTATGATACAAATTAAATTATAGCATACTTTTAAAACTGGACTACTTTTATGTAACACTTTTTAATATAATTATTTTGATTTTCTTAAAAGATACACTTTTTTCAAATTATCTTCGTGTAAAGTCGCCTATAAATGTAAAAATTATTATATTTTTAGAATAATATTCCAAAAAATTATAGTTTCAAGTTTGATAATACAGATTTTTTTTACAAATAGCTGTAAAATAAATACCGAAGTTTCCATTTCTTTTAAGTGAAACTTCCTTATTTCATATTTTGGAATATAAAAACGTTTTTAGGTTTTAATACCAATTGCTTATATGCAATACTGAAAAACATTAAAAAAGGATATATTGTGCATACTTTATCTTTACTCTTATTTCTAAGGTACTTGATTTTTGTTGGTAAAATTTGTAAATATTCCTAAAATAAGTTATAATATTTAGTAAAGCCCTAATATTTTATAAATACAGTTTTGGATTCCACATTTTCTAAAAAGTTAATAAATGTCCATTGAAACGCCACCTCTTTATTTTAATACAGATTGACGAAGATCACCACAGGGAGAATGTAGCACATGCGCAATGTCTCTTCCTAAATTTGAAAAAATTAAAACTGAATTGTATTCTTTTTAAGCGACTTTTATATCTTTATACAAAAGCGACTTTTATACAAAATTTAAATGATTTTTACACTTAACATCTTTCAATCCTCACAAGTTTGTGTGCAGATGAATAGTTGTAAGTTATGATAAAAGATTTCTCTAAATTTTTATCTTAGGTCAGCCAGTAAAGGTATAAAGTAAAAAAAATGCTATTTGTTCCAAACATCTATATACTTGATATCAAAAATATGATGGTAGTAAGTTTTTTTTTTAAATTAATGTACACTGCCAACGGAAAGTTCCAATTGCGGCCCATGGAAACCTTTTGTCCTGGCGATAAACAAAAGTTTTTTTCTTTGAGAATATGGTAAACCCGGTTCCCTTCGACCGCAATTGGGTTATTGCCACTGCCAAAACAGGTGACCAGGAACATAATAACACACGAAGTTTATGTGTTTATTGTATCATTGTGCTGCTTTTGAGCAGTGGCTTAATGTCCTTGAGCACTGGAACTTATTTCAAAGATCGAAAAACTTACGTTTTTGCTATTTGACATTTGAAATAACATTATTTGGACGAAAGTAGGTATGGCCGCCACCATACCTGCCATACCGGTTCAGACACCAATTCGTTTGAGCATGATCATTATAACAGTTGGTTTAAATGTATAGTTTATAATGTGTTTATTTGTATCATTCCGGTTTCACATTCATACAATGGCACCATTGTTAAACAAATATCATGTAAATATTGTTGTAATGTGTATTCCAACTGTAAAGATATTTATAAACGGTAATTAATATGCCATTTTGAGATTTATTACTTTTATATCACTTTTAAAAATGAAAATAAAGATTAGAGAAAATAAAGAAATAATTTGCTAATGAAATTATGCATTTTAGAAATTTTATGTTACCAATTATTTTGTTAATTTAAGGTTATATAGCAGCAATTTAATTACCAACGTATCATAATTTTTTCAATTTGCTAATTTTTAAAAGTTAATCTTCTAAAAAAATTGTACACT
This sequence comes from Troglohyphantes excavatus, assembly GCA_963932185.1. Lineage (NCBI taxonomy): Eukaryota > Metazoa > Arthropoda > Arachnida > Araneae > Linyphiidae > Troglohyphantes > Troglohyphantes excavatus. Next base: position 56,680,374 of record OZ010671.1, on the reverse strand, counting down.
AACCTTTTAGGATGTTTCATTTTGTATATTAATGAAAGGATATTGTTGTGTTTTAAGAACTATCCATGATAATAATATGTAACTATTTCTTTAAACTACTCTCTCTCTCTTTCTTCTAAATTTATTTTCTTCTAAAATAGAATAAATTTTAATTTCTTTTCTAGCTGAATAGCTATAACAATTTCTACTCTTTTTTCTATCTTTGTTGGTATGTATTTATCCATAATTAATCTAATCTAATTATAAATGTTATAGAACACTTTAAATTTGTTTTATATACTAATGTACACCAATTTTTTACAAATGTAGGGGAAATTTAATATCAAAATTACAAAAATTACATTTAAAATATTTTAATTTTTGCAAAGTAATCTAATTTATCTCGAAAATCAATAAATTGAAAAAATACTATTTTTTTTTTTATTTATGCATTTTTTATTTATGCATACAGAACTGTTACTGGACGCATTTTTTTTAATTAATAGTGTTTTAACCACAACATTTAGGGTTTAAAAAACATCAAAACCATCAGTTTCATAGAGATATACCCTTTCGACTAAGCTATTTGGGACGCAGAGGTCTAGTAATTAAACTAAAAGATTTTTTTTCTAATACTGAAGTATTATAGTTTGAAGAATCTGTTGATTTTCTTAAGCTCTATCAAAATAATAGATTATTGCTTTGTTCAATCAATGGGTTTTGAAAAGAAACATTCTTGTTTCACATTCGAACGTTGTTTATATAGTCATAAATATATATAATATGTTTGTTAATTTAATGATATTTTGAAATATGTTCGGTAGTGATTATGTGAAAGACTAATTTTAAGACAAATAACTCGTAGACATTGTTCTACATTGTCGCACTGAAACAAGTGTAATGTTTCAAAATATATATATAGTGTTCGAAATTCATACCGCCCCCTTCTTTTTCTTTAACTAGACGAGTACTAAATGGTAAAATATATTTTTATGATTTCAATATCCTATTTAATTCGAAAATAAAACATTATACTAAAAAAGTAAACAATTTAAAAACTAATTTTTGTATAAAAAAATTGAAAAAAAATTCTATTCAATTGGTTTTATTACAAAGAATCTATTACATATTTGGATTACAATTCATTCGTATTTTAAATTCAGAATAACAATAATCTTTTTAAATATACTATTAAACAAAGTTTTGTGAATAACTTTTTACGAAATTGTGTCTCTGGAAAAAATAATTAAATAAACTTGTTAAGTATTTATATTATATTGTTTTTAGGTCTAAATGATAATAGTATCGTTATTTTACTTTTAAGTAATGGAATACAGTTTTAGTGATTACGCATGTATTACTTTTATTTTCATTGCACCAATCTATACCATCTACACCAATACAACCCAATTAAATTAGTTGTTAACATTAATAGACAAAGACACACGATTAACTATAGAAAAGCAATCTAAGGTAAACTTCTTATAAAATATTTAATTATAAATTAATTTGTCAATTTAAAAAAAAAAGGTGATTAACGTTAATGAGAGTATAATTCGCACTCTTCTAAAATTAAAATAATGCGTTATAAAATAGATAATGTACAATATGAGTGATTATTATATATATCTATTGGTTTTGTGTTATAATATCGAATAAAAATCATTAAACAATAACACGCCCTTTTAAAATTGATTGAAACCTTTTTTTCCCTCAATTATTTTTCAAACAAATAAGTGTTATGAAATATAACTTCAGCATTTAGCAATTGCAGATATTCCAAAAAATACTTTTAAATAATATATAATAGAACTCCATGTATATACATTTAATAACTACCTTTTTTTAAACAAAATTTTCTAAAATATACTTTTTTTTACAAACATACCCCTAAACTCTCTTAATTTACATGTACCTTAACTGTTAAATCAATATTCCCAGGCGCCCAAGGTTCGCAACGCATGTCTATAATTATCTCTTTCTCTCTCTCTCTTTTTTTTTTTTTACTCTCACACACATATACACACAGATAATTTCAAATACCTCACAAATATCTCTTTTAAACGTTCTCATTTATAATTCATGTACAAAATTCATTCAGAAAAATGTACTATTTCACTTAATTTAAAAGAATGCATAAATTCTGGCAATTTATTCTGACAAACATATCACTAACCTCACCTCATTGATATATACCTCCACATTAGTGTCTGACGTCCCTATTTAGAGACATAGCGATTTTTTTAGCTTAAAAATCCCGCAAACGTATCTCTAAGCTTTCGTATCGATTCTACATTAGTGCTTCAAGTCCAATATATTTAAAAAATGTAAGGTCAATTGAAAAAAATGCGATGTCGTTCTGAAAATTTTAACACAGTTAACTTTAGTTTCGTAAAAAAAACAAATTTGTTATAATCAATTATAATTCATTGAATTAATCCAAAAACATCAAACATAATTGTATTAAGAAAAAAAAATTAAATTTTTAAGTCTTGAGAATCTCAAATTCAAAAAGAAAAATTCAATTTTACTTAATAAAATTAATAATTCTTTTTTTTTTTAAAATCCTAAATCATTGAATTAATTCAAAAACATTAGACATTGTTGTACTAAGAAAACAAACTACACTTTTATGTCTTGATAATTTCAAATTCAAAAAGAAAAAATCTATTTCACTTAATAAAATTAATAAATCTTTTTTTTTTTTTAAATCCTAAATCATTGAATTAATCCAAAAACATCACACACTATTGTACTAAGAAAACAAATTACATTTTTAAATCTTGATAATTTAAAATTCAAAAAGAAAAAATCTATTTCACGTAATAAAATTAATAATTCTTTTTAAAAATTATTCTAATTAAAATCACAACCTACCTTGCAACCCTTCCACCTACGCTAGCTGCCAAGCCACCCCTTCCGTCCCCCTTCCTTCCGAGCCTTACACCACAAGAGAATCGCTTGCACATCTTTTTTCCACCAACAAACACTCAAACGATCTTCAAGAATGTATCCAGTATTGTTTATCCACACACTTATAATTAAGCCATTACATACATCTATATAACACACAGAGGGAGAGAGTAACACAAACCCAACTACTGTGCAGTATAGCGAGTTTTAAGAGTTGGGCACCAGTGTGCATCAGCAGCAGCAGCGGGACAGATGCTAGTCGAGTGGGTGTCCTTGATTTCGACGGAGGCCCAAGAGGTGCAAGCGTTTTCAAAGGGTACAACTGCATCCACCCTTCCATTCAGCTGTTGTGGGTCGACACTGGAAATGCATGGTTGTTGTATCCTGGTTTCTTTTTCTGTTAGCGAAACGCTTTTGAGTATGGAGTGAGAACTGCGAGTTAAAACTTGTTTTTGTTGTAACCTCGAGCTTGAGTATTGATATTTTTAACGTGCCGCTTTGCTAATTTACGTGGTAATGTAGACAGTGGAATAGATTTCTTTTTCGGAGACTTTAACAGCAATATCTTAAAAATAATGTCGAGGAAGTTATTTATAAGAAGCCGCCCTTGATGGAAGTTGTTTATCAAGCTTGCCTGTAGCAAGACATGAAGGAGGGGAGCTTAGTGATTGCATGACATAAACAAAACTTTGCAGGAAAAAATGTTGAAATTTATTTCACAAAAATGTGTGTCATTATTTTTTACAAATACAGTATCTAAATACACAGTATGGATATCACAGTATGGTATCATGCTTGACTGTAGCATGATGAAGGAGAGGAGGCTTAGTGGTTGCATGACATAAACAAAACTTTGCAGGAAAAAATTTTGAAATTTATTTCACAAAAATGTGTGTTATTATTTTTTACAAAAACAGTATCTAAATACACAGTATGGATTTTTTAAAGTTTATTTTTATTTCCCACATTTATCGGAATGTGATATGAGAGAGGAATAGTTAGGCTAGTAGTGTGTGAGTGACATGGTGATATGGATACAAAACGATTAAAAGTAGAGTGACGTAATAAAAGGATACTCCATAATTCTTTTCTGTATTTTTGGATAAACATATGTAAAAGCATATTTCCTCATCATTACAACCCATCGATATAGCAACCCAGTGCTTTTAATTATCGCTTCTGAAAGTCCAAATTAGTTTATTAGTATATAATTCAATGATTATAATAATCGTTACTTTGACTATTTCGTTATAACAACCACTCCTATTCCGTGCCATCCCACAATTTTTTATTTTTGGGGGGGGACTTGAATTTTCCAAACTTAACGATTCTAAATTACCAACTTAACGGCGTCAGATGACAGCTCAGCCGTTGGCTCTGGTTATCTGACCACGGTTCAAATATACGAGGCATTGTTCCCGGGTCCTTCCTTCGAGATAGGCCCCAAATTAACACCAATAGCCCAATATTTAGCTCTAGTGCGACGTCCCAGATCCAACTTATCGACATTTTTCAACTCTTTTTTAGAGATTATGTAATGTTCAACACTTCTCTCAGAAGTATAGATTTCTTGCACGCAGGATCCAATGCAGTGTCCGTTCAGAGGTCTAATTTAATTTTAATCCTACAAGTTGGGCAATTTTTAATCTTTCCTCGCTTTTATTTGCTAATAATATTAATTTTCTTCGGGCATAAATTTTTCCAACTCGGTGATTTTTAAAACTCGAAATTCCCAACTTTTAAGACTTCTACATTATTGGCAGTCGTTCTCCCCCCCCCCCCCCCCCCAAACCCCTCGATGCGATAAGTATTCTCCTATTGGTCCAATGATGAGTCATTATATTGAGGTTCTACTATCTGAAAAGCATGTATTCTAAACCGATGGCCCGATGATAATTTCAAAATTTTACATGTCTGATATACTTAGTAAGTAATGTAACAAAATAAATGCGTTTTCTAACAGGAATCACAAAATATTCATTCATTGACTATTGAAGGACTGCATGAAAGGCTTTTCATGATATGAAAGTACAAAAAATTACATTTATCACTAATTTATAGTAAGATAAAACATATGAACAAGTAATAAACAGAACTTCTTACATCACAGACTGACTGCACCGGGTTGTTCAATCCGTTAGCTTCAAATTCCTTCTGTTAGCTTTCATTCTGTAAACGAAAGTACGTAAAAACATATCAAAGAGTGTCATACACAATTTTTTAGTTACTTTATTAAGAGCAAAATTTATAAACTGGATGATTCAAATATATTTATATTTTTTTATTGATTTTTAATTTGTGGAACTTGAACTTTTATTGATTTTTAATTTGCGGAACTTGAACTTCTATAGATTTTAAAACCTGGGTTTGAAATAAAAAAATATGATATTTACTGAATTTGTTTAGAAATGTTATAAAAATGTTTTTAGAAATAATGCGGAATGTCTTACTCGTCATTACCTGGAGCCTAAACATAGTTTATTTTATTGTAGGTACAACTACAATTACCAAATATTCCAAATCATTGATTAATCAGAAGTCTACAGAAAGTTATATTTATGTAAATTAAATAGAATTTTGCTTATCTTGCATTTGTAAAAACCCTAATTATATATACGAACAGAAATTTAAAAATATATTCTTGTAATATATACATGCAAATATTTATTAACGTTTTGTAAAATAATCTATATTATTTTTTGTTTTTCGTATTAAATTTGTTAGTGTAAATTACAAACATCTGTCCACTATAACTTTCAAAATTAAAATATTGAATCCAAATTTTAAACGTAAACACAGAATTATAACGATTTTGTTAACAGTTTTACATAGAAATTTCTTCATTAATAATTATATATTTATAGTTTGACAAAATAGTAAACGACTAACCATAAATGTAAACTATTACGCACACATATTTTATATATTATTCGCTATAGGGTGTGACAGAAAGAATGATATACTTTTTATTGAAAACTTTAAAAAAAAATAGCTCAAAATGTTAACAACAATTAGTTAATTTCTATAAGCACACATAATTTATTAATACTTTCATTGACTAAAACTGATATAGTAGGTGTCACACATAATACAACATGTAACCAAGTAAAAGTATGCTTAAACTTTGAAGTTGTGCGTTTCAAAGTCTTGAAAAATTGGTTGTTCTTCTAATTTTGGTCATTAAATCCATGTAAATTCACTGTTGAAATAAGACCACCGAGTTTCTTATGAATCACATCCTCGTCCATGTATTCGTAACTTTTTCTCATTTTTCTTGGCCATTTGAAACAATCTGGCCATTTTGAAGCTGTTCCAACTAGAATTGCCGTAGCTTGATATCAAACGGATTTAATTTTGGCTTTTTTTTTAATATTCTCCTCTGGGTCAGTTAAAAATTGGTGATGGGATCCACTAGCATAAGTTGTAAACAGATCAACTTCAATATGATGGTCGCTTTCGATATTAGCATCCTTTTCAAATTAGACAGTTTTATTGAAATCTGTGATTGTTTCAAATTTATGATTAGTTTTATTTGAAATGTCGATTCCGTTTAAAGAAAGGTTATGAACCATATCAATGTTTTTCTCTTAATCATGAGTAAATGCATCATTTTCTATAATAACATCATTTTTTGCATATTTTTCAATGTCTTTTACGCCTGTTTCTATAGCCATTTTAACATAAATTTCTGGGTCCTCTTCGCATCGATCCACATTACTAGAAGGAATCAAACATTCCGCAGGATTTTCATTGAAAATATCGTTATCAATCATAAAGTCATCCAGTTCGTTTTTAAATGCTGCTTAACCCATGTTCGGTCCATTGTCCTCAACCATGGCAATGTTTAAATAAACATTTTCAATGGTACTTACATTTCTTGTGAAATCTGGAAATGCAATTTAGTCATAAACTAGGCTAAATCTTTCAAGATGAATCGGGAATTTTCCGTACCTTTATTTGAAATTTCGAATTCGCTTTCACGGAAGTCAAGTAGGCCTTCTTTTAATCATAAGCATTAATTTCCCCTTCAGTATTAGCCATCTTATCAACATAATCAATATATTTTTCAATGTCTTCCACACCATTTTTAACGTTAATTTCCCTCATATCTGTTACGTTTAGGTCACTCTCAATTTCACCTTTCCCCGTTTCACTTTATACATCAGGTCCAAGTTCTGTCTTCACTACTTGGGCCAATCATCGTCATTTAAAGAAAATGAAATCACATACAACATGATAACGACTGCAAAATAAATATTCGCCATTATTAGGATTTCCCATAAACTCCGTACGAAAGGAATAAATAACAGTATTGCTCTGACATAATCAAATATCTCATACAACGCCATTTTCTGTAAGCGTGGGGATATTTAACGATCTTATACAACGCTTTGTTAAACTATAATAGTTGTTTCTTACTTATTTAAGTTACCTAATACTCGAACAAACAAAAAAAAACACTCTTGGAAAGAGAACTATCTTTATAGAAAATCTAATTATATTGCTTATTAATAAAAAGAACCTTTGATATAATCTACGTTACAAATATAGACTCCATTAGATGAACATCTTTGTTATGAAATTATAAATAGGTTTTTATGGAAACTGGTTTATATCGCAATAGTGTTGAAATGCTGGAGAGACGCGTTGGTAAGAAGTAAAGACAAGGTGCCGGATCGAATATCGAGTCAAGTCCTTAGTCAAAATCAAGTGTCAAGTTGGTAGTCAAATCAGGAATCAAGTCCGGTGTCAAATCAGGTTTCAAGTCCGGTATCAAGTTCAGTATCAAATGAGGTATCAAATTAAATACGTAGTCATCTCATCAGTTCATTATTGAAAATAGGTACTAGAAAATAAGTCAAATGTACTCGTTTTTGAGTACATTCGAGGCTTATAATGGATCCAAATACATAAGTTTCAATTTTGAAAAAGACATGTGCTCAAAAATGAGTCCAATGAGTAAAAATAAGTAGATACTTGCCTACATTCAATAACTCACTTTCAATAACTTTCGATAATTACAATCAAGTCCTACAGGGAATCGATTCCAGATTTTTCAGCACCAGAGTTCAGTGCTTTATCTGTTAAACTACCATGGTGGCAATAAAACACTATAAACAGAAGAAATTTAAAAAAAGGTGTACCAAAAGAATGTTAGATAACATTGCTCATTTTTGGGAAAGTTAGATTACTGAAGTTTGAGAGTTTGAGTACGTAATCGCTCATTTACGAATAGTCATCACTTAAGAAAAACGAGTATGTTCAGGTACTCATTTTTAAGTTTAAGTACCTGTTTATTTACAGTGTTGCTAAAGTAAAAGGAAATATATAGAAAGGCATGCCAAAGAACATATCATAAATTATTATTTATTATATCATAAATAACATATCATAAATTATTATTTATTATATCATAAATAACATATCATAAATTATTATTTATTATATCATAAATAACATATCATAAATTATTATTTATTATATCATAAATAACATATCATAAATTATTATTTATTATATCATAAATAACATATCATAAATTATTATTTAGGTTAGGTTATTTTACTAATTTAGGTTATTTTACTAATTTATTTTATTTTTCTTATTTAGGTTACTTCAGGTTATTTCACAAATTTAGGTTATTTTACAAATTTAGGTTATTTTACAAATTTAGGTTATTTTACTTGATTAGGTTATTTTACTTATTTAACTAATTTAAGGTTATTTTACTTATTTAACTAATTTAAGGTTATTTTACTTATTTAACTAATTTAAGGTTATTTTACTTATTTAACTAATTTAAGGTTATTTTACTTATTTAGGTTATTTCAGGTTATTTTACTTATTTAACTAATTTAAGGTTATTTTACTTATTTAACTAATTTAAGGTTATTTTACTTATTTAACTAATTTAAGGTTATTTTACTTATTTAGGTTATTTCAGGTTATTTTACTTATTTAGGTTATTTCAGGTTATTTTACTTATTTAGGATATTTTAGGTTATTTAACTAATTTAAGGTTATTTTACTAATTTAGGTTATTTTTACTTATTTAGGTTATTTCCCGGCCAAAACACTGGAAGGGGTGTGTTAGTTATATTTTGAGTGTATCCTCTTTTGTGTAATTCTACTTTCATTCTGCTATAATTATTCCAAAGAAAAATTTAAAAATTATGATTATAAAATTTAGTTTTATAATGATCATTAAGATTAATCTGGTGTTAAATAGAATAAACATTTTAAACGAGATATTCATTTGAAAATTTCATTTTGTTTTTTCTACTTTTTATTGAATAGGTTTTTTGCAGTTACGCTGTTGCTTTATAAATGAATCCGTAAATTAACCATTGCCCAATCCATTGAATTTCCTAAATCACCAGGATTACCACCTAAAAATTCTAACCTAACGAGGACTATTTTCCGATAGATGTCATCAGTATAGTCGTGTCTGACTTCTTAATATCCAAATATAACTGCTAAAACTGAAACTGCATGATCAAGATATTGAAATGTTAGAAAATTCCAACGGCGGCTCTTCAAATAAGATTTATTTTTCACCAGGGACAGAAATTTGGGATTGAGGCACATTACGGGATAAAATACAGCAAATATAATTAAATCAGCTTTGATTCCTCATTACCACTAAATGAACCCTCAGCCCTATTACCACTAAACGCTGTGCTAACAAGACATCACCACAAGGGCCTCTTAAACACCACCACCTGCTCGCACTAAATACCGTTTATCCTGTCAGTGCAACCTAAAAATATCAATCTTTACCAGCAGGATACCTTCCCCCAAAAACTTCAGCCAATCTCGCAATTTTGGCTTAGTTTGTGACCGGGGAACTTTGTCCGACGAAGATGACATCTTGTTAAAAGTAGGTGACGACCCCCATCTTTAAAATACTACTTTCTCCCCGCAATTTTACCGCTGGTAAATTGCTACCGTTTGGAGGACATCTTTATCGACAGGGGAATTCCCCCCCCCCCCGTATATGTTTGATTTAATTATGAGGGGGCTTCCGTTATTGGACTCTCATTAACCGGAAGCCTGGAGGCAAGTATGGGTTTGGACACTGATTGCCCACACCCGTTTTAATGAAGATGTCAGAAGACTTTGAAAGCTGTGTCGCTATCTATCCTCTGGCTTTCTTTCATGTCGTATGAGAATGTAACCATCTATGTGTATACATAAATATAAAACACAGCTACCAGGTGGTTTCGGAGAGTGTATGTTAGACACTACCACTCCATCAGTATTTCATCGGGAATCCTTCAGTGTTCGACGAATAATGCTTTAAGGCTCTTCGATACCATACCGGAAAAAACGATTATTTTTCCCTAAAAAAAGTCAAGTTATTCGCATAGCGCATGCGTAGCTAACTTTAGCCTCGCACGCGTATTTCAAAAAGGTCGTTTGTCGAATTGAATAGAAGTGGTCGTATAAAATGAAAGTATACTCCCAGTACACTGTTCAAAATGGGTACTCGAAAATAAATAAAATATACTTAATTGTGAGTACATTCGATCCTTATCATGGCTCCGAATACATAAGTTTCAATTTTGAAAAAGGCATGTACTTTAAAATGAGTACAATGAGCAAAAAGAAGTAGGTGCTTGTCTACATAGGCTGCCTTGATAAACCACTTTGTAACCAGCGTATCCACTTATGTATTATCTTATATGTTTGTCCTATTCTCATGTCCCCGTTACGTGCATATATTGTTTCCCAGTTAATACGATTGTAACGCCCTCTATATATTTTATGTCGCCCCCCGCTGTGCCGGAAAGCGTCAGTCTTGTAACTGCCCTCTTGCGGTGTATGCACATTTAGGTTCGTCCTTTCCCGAGTTTTCTATTGTCACATTAGGCATGTGTGATTAAAATGTTTATGTTCAATCCTTGAGCAATTATTTAGTCTATACGCCTTACAACTTTTAATAAATACCGACAATTAAAACCAAGTCCTACGGAAATCGTATTCAGATCCTCAGCGCCACATTCCAGTGTCCATTAAACTACCAGGGCGACATTAAGAAGCTAGAAACAGAAGAAATGTTAAAAAAGTATGCCAAAATAATGGGAAGCGAGAAAATTGAGTTGTAATAACTCTGTTTCCATTTAAGCAATCGACACCAAGTATAATGTGGAGTTTTGTTGCACTTTTAATCTGTAGTAGTAGTTATTTCGTATAACGTAGACTTTGGTGTGGAATTTCGTAGAATGTTCTGACATCTCAAGTATTTTCCATATATCCTCGGTCTGTAGCATCTAATTAAAATACAGTATTTCCAAATGTCCATTAAAGTGTAAGTTTATTACAATAAAGATTGTGTGATGGTATTATCATATTTTTGAAATTCTTTTTTAAAAAAAACACAACGAATAAATGTCCGTTTTGCATAGCGTTATAACACCCCGAGGGTGAGAATTGCCCCTTATGGCAGTCTGGACACTTTTCTTTCCGTTGGTGCACTCAGTATAGCTGCTAACGACCAGAGAAGCTTAGAGCTATAATGACTCCAGTGTTTTGCTATGATATAGCATGATAGCGAGAAACATTTGAATCAAAACTCACTGTTTCTGAAGACATTGGGATAAAGGTGATTCACTTCTAAACGTGGTAACCATAACTATGATTTGACTTTTACCCTAATCAACTACAAATATCTAACATTAACTAACACGATTATAGTCTAAAAAGAGTCAAAATCAATCTGCATTATAACCTTGTCTATAGAACAGAATTTTAAACAAGAATTTTTTACATCTTTAGCGCCGAACGTGTTTATATTCTATATTATTCTATATTATGTCTTAATTAAAAAGCTCCTATTGCTTTAAAACTAAAAATATAGGTTTATTGTATTTAAACACATCAATTTTCTATTTACATTATAAAAGCGATTACTTCACCCCATCAACGCCCAAGTGATTAATCTTGGAATTGTATGGTTTCTTTCTCTACTTCAAAGTTTAATTACTGTACATTCTTTTTTGAAATACATTTTTTTTAAATCTTAAACCTGTTAAAAAATAACTTTTAAGTTATACCTCAAATCATTAAATTTGACAAATAATGTAAAATGGTGTATTTTAATGAATTTAAAACTTGAATGCCTTGTTGGAAAAAAGACTGGAGATTCCAGGCCTTCACGATCTTGAGCGACAGTGGATCACTTAAGTGTCAAGTATTATTTATTTAATTAAAAATTTATTTCACGTCTATTATATCGCTTTAGGTGTTTCTGTTCCGGTATTTAAATTTATTTTAAAATAGAAATTAATTTATTTAAAAAAAGGAATTTCTATTTTATTAAAATTCTATAACATATTTTATATAATTTGCATTTACTCCTATATTTGGAACATACATGTTTTCTGATCACGTGTGCTGTGGAGCTTCCCCGGAGATTCTGTACAAAGAAGGGGGGGGGGGGGTACTTCTATTTCAAACTAAAGAGCCCCGTGGTTAGTTTAGCAGAGAGTCCCGAATCAGCTGAGGACGGCTCTGCGTTTGTAGCAACAATTCAACAATTATCTTGTTCGAAAGAGAGATAAGTTAACAATTATCTTACTCGAAACGCCTTACTTTCCTCAACACGATGGTATGTACAAGCCCCGCCCTTAGCAGACGCAGGGCTCAGTTTTTGACCAATTTATTAACGTATCATCTGTAATGCCCAAGGTTCGATTTCAGGCATCTCAAATACCGAGCCCCGCGTCTGCTAATGGGCGAGTCTGGACATACCATCGTGTTGGGGAAAGTAAGGCGTTTCGAACAAGATAATTGTTAACTCAGCCTCGATCTGACCTTGATACCAAAAAAGGAAGGAATGGGGGGTGGGGGGAAGTGTCGCCCCTAACTGTAATATGCGCCATTTATTAATAGAATTAAAAGGTTACCTCAAAAAAACGATTTCTCCAAGAGAAAAATGAGACTCGCATTTTACACTTCAACGGACCTATTCATCTCCAAGACAGCTTCCGCAATTTTGAGCTATTTCTGTGTGTACACAACTCTCTCCCTCTCTCTATCCCTCCCTCTCTCATCTTTCTCTATCTCTGTCTCTCTTCCATGCAGGGGCCGGTGGGGCTCAGGAGTTATCGGCACGGGCTCAGCACTATAGGCTTGGACGATGATTCGATATATATCGAAATTCCGGAAGCAAAAAATCATCGCGAGTTTGATTTTATAGTTTTTGATTTGACAATTGGTCTAAAGTACACTCGGTAGAAGTACAGAAGAATTCACGTCCCGGAGAACACTCCGAATACCATGAAGTCAACTCCAGAAGATTCGCATTTGTTTATCAAGTAACGTAAAGTAGTAATGTTTTAACAAAAGTGGCAAAATATCTATATTTTTAATAATATATATATAAAGGGGAAAACAAAGTTATACTATTCCTAGATTTGAAAATAATCCAGTTTCGATCCTTGTGTTTACTTAATCCTACTGTACTTATTGTAATAATTAAATATCGATATATCAACAGTACATTTATGTATCGAAAATTCCGATATATTAGACATATCGATTAATAGGAAATATAGATTATTGGCATGCGATTAATCGCCATGGCCAAATGTCATCATCGCCCAAACCTACACTGTAAAAAAATAGGTACTTAAATAAGAGTACCTGAACCTACTCGTTTTTCTTTCAGTACAATTTCATCGGAAATGAGCGATGGTGTACTCAAATTTAAGTAACAGTACTTTCTCAAAAATGAGCAGTGTGATTTAATATCGCCTAGCTTCTGTTCAAGACATCTTAACAAAGCGACCTGACAAACTTGAAATAGGTGTTCAGAAGATGGTTTTCCACTTTATTTGATGTCGATTATTTGATGTCGATTACTCAATTATCTTACTTCCAATTCTTTTGGCACATCTTTTTAACATTTCTGCCGTTTATAGCTTATTCACTTCGCCCTTGTAGTTTAACGGATAATGCTCTGGACTGCGGTGCCTGAGGATCTGGGTTCGATTCTCAGTAAGTCTTGGTTGTAATTGTCGATATTTATTGAAAGGTATTTATGAAGGCAGCCTATGCAGCTAGCATCTGCTCTTTTTATTCATTTTTATTCATAGTACTCATTTTAAGAACATATCATTTTCAAAATTGAAACTTATATATTCGGAGCCATGATGAGCATTGAATGTACTCATAAATGAGTACATTTTACTTATTTTTGAGCGCCTATTTTTAGCAAGGTACGCACAATCAACCAATTATGAGTTGAGTACTCTATTAACACTGGGCCACATTTTCCGCTGGGCCACATAGTAGCATTTAATTTTAATTTCAGGCTTCTCCTTGAATAGTAAGAAGAGAATTTTGCTATTCGCAATATACTGACTATTTCCTGCTTAACGATATCAATTATTTATTATTATACCATTGCTACTTTAAAACTTTCGAATAATAAAAATTAAAAAATACATTTACGTAATGAATGGTATTTATTTCTACCTCTCTAACCTAGCACATCCATATAATTATAGTTCTGTCTCATCTGATAGATGGATTACAAAGATCATCCGATTGATAACAGCAATCAAATCATTCGATTAATAATTCGAATGATTTTCGGATTATAAAACTCAACACTCGACATCGGATATCGAGACGGAAATGCGCAGCAAAAAATTAATCTTTTAATTGGCCAACTTTCTCCGCCCGTTTCCTTTTCAAACGAGTTTTTGAACCTGCAAATGTCTCAAAATGATCGGAAAATCGAATGTTAGATCGAACATCGATTAGTTATTTGAATATCGAGCCTTAAATAGTATTATATATCTGTCATTGTCGCTTACTGTGGGGATTTACGCAGATAATTATTTCGATTTAGGTTTATTTTACGTCTAACGTAGATTTATTGCAATCTTTTTTATTTCAACACTCTTCGGGCCGTTCATGTATTACATCATGCATCCTAGCGGGGAAGGATGTGTCAATGGTTGCGTGACGCAGCAAAACGCCGTAGAAACAAATCCCGAAATTTCTTTCACAAACTTTAAAATAATTCATTTTTGCTTTAGAAATTGTTGTCTTTATAAATGGAACGCTTTTCAAAATAAATAGAATGGAAATGTTAATGATACTTTTTAAATATATATATATATATATATTTTTGTGAAATGTGAAATTTATGAATGAGTAGGGGGATGGGGAAATAAGGCTAACTTGACAGTACATGACATGGGGGTGGAAGGCGAAAAGCAGCGTGACGTAATAAATGAACGCTCTCAAATTAAAATAGACAAATTTTATCATTCTGAAAAAAATTCAAATTCTCGAATTGCAGTTAGTTTTTTATTAAATTTTCCCAAACAATAAAATCCTTATTGTTTCTTTAGGTGAAAATTATTTTACGGCATGTAGAATAAAATTTTAGGGTGCTACATTCCGATGCTACAACTCTGTGACAAATATAGCACTAATTGATATAAAACTTGTCTCATTCGATATGATGGTGCATGTAAAATGATGCATAGCATGGTGCATGTAAAATTTTAAAATTTGGTGGAGTCCAGACGGAACAGCTTATTTAACTTTCTTCTGTTGGCCACCAACTTCCATTTATCTAATTTTCTGAAATGACCTATATTATATGGCTTTGCTCCGAAGCAGCCACAACTAATTTTTTTTTAATAATAGATTTCTTAAATTCTCATGTATTTTCAAAGAATAATTAAGTCAATTTAGTCACACAAACGAACTAAACGATGCTGTGTTTTTTATTCTGATATATATAAGAAAACACATAAAGCATTTAAAGCTGCAACAAAATATTGCAGGTAAGGCTAATGGTAAAATAAAGAAAAGTCATGAAACGCAAAGAACTATAAACCAGAATAAATTAATTATTATTATACCAGTTAATATTATTTTAACTTGTTAAATCGATCAATTACGTACTTCGTGAAGTCAAGAATGTCAATTTAAGGAAATAACTAGCCTCTTCTGCCACAAGTTTTAATTACAGTCCCAATGAAAAATTACGCCATAAAAAACTTAAATATCTTTTATATGAATAAATTACATTATATTAGCTATTTCTTCAATTAAAAAAAACAAAAATGTATTTCATTGCGGTTACCAGAAGCTATTCAATATTCCATTCCAATACCGTCCACCTCTTGCCATATCAACAAATTTTAATAAAACTCGTCATCCCACCCTTTAAACCTTTAACCGATTTCGTAAACTAAACATTAGCGAATTATAATGCCCTTAAGAGTATATTATCAAAGAATTTGGGACGATAAAACAGCCATTTAAAGTACATCCCACCATCTCGATGAAGCAAACACGATTTAAAGGTAACATAACCGCACGATCCGATGTTGCAGGATTAATACGGTTTTAATTGCTTCGCTGACGCTTTACTTAGTAGATGGCAGTACGTGACTGCAGATTCCCACGATCTACGGTAGCCGGTCACGTTGTTGCTAAAAAGGATCTCGGTTCGAGTCCCGCGGGTGTAAATTTCCGACTAATTGCGGCCAACTCGGCGAGAGGACCGAAGAGAGGGGGAATTTGTGTGAATTGTGTTGTTCCTGAATGCGCAAGGGGCACTCGTATAAATTGATATGAGTTAATCGTGAACCGCGAATCGGGGTTTTATAGCTCCGAATTGTACATTTAACTCGCAATTGAGGTAATAATCGAGATTTATTCAATGGCTTCTTCTGGTTTTTCGTTTCCTTGGAAACTGAGATTATAAAAATGATTAGTGATTTTCTTCAGTTAAAAGTTCTCCTATTCGAAAACAGACAAAGCAAAGCATCGGCAGTTTAGTTTTTAACGTGAAATGTCAGGCTAGAAACGCATTGTTACGTTTTGGGCCATGGCTGCATTGTTACGTTTCGTTTGCGAAGGATCCATGTTACATTTTGAGGGGGATCCATGCCTACATTCAGTAACTGATTTACGGCAGGGCATTTGGGCACTTGTCCAGGTCCTATTTTCAGGGGGCCTACAAAAATGCTCATAGAACTAAAAGAGTTAAACTTTTAAATATACATTTGCTAACTAATGAATTATTTTTAATTAATAGTTTTTTTTGCAAAGCTTTTATTTTATTCAATCAAATTACTTTCATGTTTCCTGCATATTCATGATGCATGCAAAATATTCAATGAATATTGAACTTAAAACGTACACTAATACAGGGTGGTGCAAAATAATCGTTATGGTTTATAAGCTTTATATCTTTTTTTATGTAATATTGCATTTTTTCTTTTGCTTCAGAATTGTGTAACGAATGCTTGGCGAATTTGAAATGAAACAGTACACAATAGAACAACGAACAAAAATCATTGAATTTTATTTTTCAAACGGAAACTCAGTTTTTCTGATGCAGCGTGCATATCGTCGATATTTTAATGTGCGGACTGGACCCTCACTGCCAACAATAAATCACCTGGTTTCAAATTTTCAGCAACAAGGTTCAATAAGGAACCAACAACTAAAAAACAATATTCGCAATGAAATCCGTGCCACAACCCTTGAAATTTTGCGAAAAGTCATGCAACATGTGTTGGAAAGAGCACGACTTTGTGAAGCGGAAATTGGGCGACACCTGCGAGACGTCTTTTTCCCGTTTAAGTTAACAATAATCTCCATTCCTATGTTGCATTTTGTCAAAATATTGTTAACTATCTATTCAAAAATAAAAAAGTTGTAAAGCATTTAAACCATAACGTTCATTTTGCACCACCCTGTCCTGTATATTAGTAAAAGTAAAATATATTTTTCATATGTATGCTTATAATTTTAATTGTCTTTATGTTGAAATGCTAAGCTTCTCTGATGCTCCTTGCGTACTTCTTGGTATATTCAGGCATTTGAATGAAAATTATAGTGTGCTGAATCTTTTCCAATCTTCTCCTTTATCAATAATTATAATTTAAAATTATATAATTTTACATTTTCAATTATATCTAAAATAAGAAAAAAATAACTTTAGATAAATAATAACAAAAATAACTTTCAATGACATCTAAAATAAGAAGAAAAAAATAACTTTAGTGATATTTCGCAAATATTTAGCAATATTTACACTTGTATTAAAGCTGATTGTGGTTATTTGGTGGTGTTTGTTTGCAGTTTTATTTTAAGGTACGTCGATAGACTCCAAATGTTCTTTTGCCCTGGGCCCCGAAACTTGTAAGCCTGCCTACACTAACTTCTTTACAAATAGCACGATAAACACAAATTTGAACCCGTCTGATATTAAATTAGGTGCCAATTATTATAAACGATTTTTCTTTGGCTACCAATCGCTATTTATATAATATGTTGTGTAAATGACTTCTCATCTTCAAAACCCATTTGGTTGTGCTCCGACACAGCCACACCTTTTTTTCTTTAATTTTTATATAACTCCACTTTTATTATTTCTGTTTGTACAATTACATCTTCCCTTTTCCTATCCGTTATATCTTGCGTTTATTTAAACTTAAATAAATGGAAGATACAACGCTATTAAATACTATAGTTCCAAATACTTAGGGTTGGTTGGTTGGTTGGTTGGTTGGTTAACGCCGTACTAGAACTGCTCAACGCCACGGACCGACTTACCACCTTATGGACCAGAGGAAAAAAACATTAGGGGACCCTCGACGTAAATCAAAATTAAAATACTAAATTTATGTGTAAACACACAACATAAAATAGTATAATCAATCAGCTTTAATGTTTGTGTAAATACTGTAATAAACTTATTTTTTTTTTAAAAACTACTAAAGTTTTGTTTTTCTTCTGAGAATTCGAATTAACGTAAATGTTCAGTATCTCCAACAAAGTGTCTTCATACGTTTCTGGTATTGTTCTTTCTTTCCTATTATCTTTCTTTTTAACCGACTGCCAAGCGCGCAACCCAAAACTCCAAAATAAAACCGTCAGAAATTTCAACCGCCAAATCGCGCGCCAAGTCGAGAGGTTATAGATTCGACCATTATGTATATATATATATATATATATATATATATTTATTTATGTTTGTTCGCGCGGTATTTCGGTTCTATTTCATATATTTGCACAATATTGTTTTTGTTGGATAGGGGATGTTTCAAAGGGGAGCAATTTGAAAAAAATATTCGGTCATAAGGCATTTAATTATCCGGAATTCTCAATTAACCGGACCGTTTGAAAAAAAATATTGTCCGATTTCGAAAATTCCTTTTTTGTTGAATTGAGAAAAATACACTTAGGCAAAATCTGCAAAAGGTAATCGGTTATCCGGCTGTTATATCTCCAGAAATGTCGATTAACCGGAGTTTTTTCAAACAATTTATCTGTTTCATAATATTTTCATTGTTTAACAGAAGTTGTACAACAATGACATTTCGTTTAACCAGCATTTATTGCCATTGATAGGGATTGTTTTACAATATACATTGTTGCGCACAAGTTTCTACTTGAATTTCTTGGTGAATAATAATAGGGGGCGAAGCCCCCGCTAAATTAAAAACTAAAAAGGGAAAAATAAAATAATCTTTCTAGAAAAAAGGAAAACCGACTCAAGGAAAATGCGCTAAAAAGTAAAAAATAATTTTTAAATTTACGACCAAGTTGAATAAATTGAATTATTGAATATCAATTTTATACTTATTACAACTTTTTGAAGTTGGTGCCAATTTACAAAAATCATACATAAATTTTGGCACCAATTTCGAAAAGTTTTAACAAGTATAAAATTGATATTCAATAATTCAATTTTTTCAACTTGGTCGTAAAATTAAAAATTATTTTTCACTTTTTAGCGCATTTTCCTTAAGTTGGTTTTCCTTTTTTCTAGAAAGATTATTTTTAGTTGAGCCAGATTCGTACGTTTTATCCATTTCATAGCAAATCCGTAATGATTACAATACCAGAAAGTTTTGAATAGTGAAAAGTATCCATAAACGACAAATCTACGTGCAATTAGCAAACAGTGTTTGTTTACGGTCTTGGTCATGAATTGAGTTTTGCAAGTGATCCAAAGGGCATTGCTTGGACAAACGCGATGCGAAAGATGACAAACATCATGAACGTGCAGGAAAAGTGATTTGAATAGATAAAATAGTAAAATTTTGCAAAAAAAATAACAATTGATTTTTTTTTTAAATTAATTTTATTTATTTGATTTTTAAAAAAATCATTAGTTAGTATATTTACTTTGAACTTTTTCACATTGTTTAAGCTTTATAAAAAATTTGGGGGGCTGCTTTAAAATGGGGGCCATGGACTTGATAACCGAATAGGCCCGTGAAGCCCAGGCTTACACTTTACATTTTTGAGGGGCCCCCAATCACACATTTTACATAAATACTTATCACCCCTAAGATAGTTTGCTAATAAATTTATTTTAAAAAAGTGGCACTACAAACTTTAGCAAAAAAAAGTTGCCACTTGTGTTAAATTCGTGGGGAGGAATTGGGGGGGGGGGGGAAATAATAATATTAGAAATATTTATTAATTAATATTTAAAAAATATATTATTTATAATGTGTTTTGTTGTAATACCATTCAGGGGCAAGGATTATTGTGCATGTAAAAGCTCGATTTGGTGTTTCGGGGCCTCAATTAAAGACGGGCTTCAATGTCTTAATCGGGCCCTGCTAGTGCCCCGAATGCAAGTCCCAATTACAGTCATTACATTTGGGTCGTCTTGGCTTGCTGCGAAATGACGTTTCGGAACATTTCTTTTTTCTCAAATCGTTTGTTTAGTTATTGTTTCGTTACAGTTTAATCTTTTCTGGGTTTTTTAAATATCACAGAATAAACAAAACTGACATTTTCAACAGAATCCGTTACTGATTTTCGAATTGTTCATGAATCTTAGTATTTTGGTTCTATTATTCCATAGTCCGGTTTATATATAATCATAGGGTATAATGCAATCATCGATGAAAACTGGCTTTGGGAATGTAATCCCAGGAAAATATACTGTAATAAAGTGCATATATGAGTAATTATTTTAATTACGTAAATATTCACTTATTACGTAGTTTTTACATCTTTCTCTTTAATCAATATGAAACACTAGCATAAGAGAAGAAAAGCCCAGGCAAGGAACGCAATGTGAAAGTTCCCCTTAAAGAAGATTGTTTATTAATAGTATTTTTTTTTATCAATTTTTATTTTGTTATCCCTGTCAATTTTAAACATTCCAAAACTATCTTCATTAAAAAACAAAATAATGTTATTTTTATTATAGAAATTCAGTAAAAAATTAACATTGTATTAATTGGTTTTTAATTGTGATAATAATTTATTAATAGTAATACTATTTTTCAAAAATATCATTGCTTAATATTTTTAGATATAAATTCTCACTTTTAAACAATCAGTGGGAAAATATTTTGTTTTTTGGATTTTAGTTAATTATGTTTACAAATTGTATTACTTAGCTATTTTACTATTATTCATTACTATTATTATTTAGCTACTTTAATTATGTAATCTTTTCGTATTACAAACTTCTATATAAATTTTTTTGCTATAATTTTTTTTAATCATAAAATGACAGTCTGCCTGTTTTTTTTTATTGAGTTACTCTAATAAAATCAATAGTAATTACTTAATAATATAACTGAAAACTTGAACAGCTTTAACGTCTGCACAGGGCAATTACCATTAAAAATTATTAAAATGTCTCAGATAATGAGAGAATAAGGAAAAAAATAAATGGGCATAACTAAAAAAATATTTTTTTGATTATTATTATTATTTTGTACTTATGTCTGGCAGGTTAAGACAGTAAAAGTTAAACACGTAAAAAACTGGGCAATAAAACAATTGTGTGGGGGATGGGTAGGGGAGGAGGGAGGGGACAAGAGAACAAAATGGAGGGAGGCAAGCAGGTTTTTATTCAAAGGGAATTCCTTTAAAAATATATCTATAAAATCCTATTGCCTTTTAAAAAAAATTATGATATTTATTTATTGTGTTATCTGAGTTATTTTTTATGTATTTCTGTTATTTTATATGTCAGGAGATGGTAATGTGTTGTATATGTCAAAGAATATAAAAAAGGTTGATTTTTATTCGATTAAACATTTTTAATGAAATTCAAAATAAAGTTGATTAAATCTTTCTCAAATGTAATAAATTAAAAGACAAAGCCACAATGCTCTTTGTAGAAAATATCAGTCTTCTGGGGACAGGTCATTTAAAGCTTTACTCAAACATCGAAAAAAAATTTCTTCAGAGCTAAACCGGTAACATACATTCACAAATTTTCCAAGCAGCATGTTTTTTTGGAAAGAAAATGTTCAATAGAATGCAAGTTAGTATTATCGAAGTGAAATATTTATTATACTTGCCCGTGCTGACATCTAGTGTCGACTACAATAAATAACAATTCTAAAATAGTTATTATATGAGAGCATCTGAGTTGATAGTGGTTGAACGGCTATTTTTTTTTCTTTCGTACATTATTCGCATTGCAAATATAGTAAGCAGAAACACCCACAGGGGTGTGCGACGAGTGCCAACGCTCAGTGACCAGCCTTTTGGAGAGGCCGCGCAATAAAATTTTAAGGAACATTAATCGTTTTTTTTTGTTTTTTTTTTAAATTCTAATAAGATTATTTTTATTCGCAGTTTCTCGTATTTCGCGTTAATTTTTACAATTTTTTTTTATTTGTGTGTTGTGTGTAAGTGTGACAGGGAGGGGGGGGGGCACTTTACAATTATATTTGTGTGAGAGTGTGAGGGTATTGGGGGGTTGCACTTTACAAATTAGATTTGTGCATTCCTAATTAAACAGGCGTCATGGCTAGATTCACACTGGGCTCCGCAACTGCAAAGGGTGGTATAAAACAAATATAAGATACGTAAAAAGTATATGTACAAAACAAATTTAAGATTTTTTTAAATCACTAATTCGAATAATTATATTTAATACAATCAATTAATATTCATTATATAAATTTTTAAAAACATTTCTCAAACTCATCTAATGTTAATTTTAGAAATACTATAATGTGTTGAGATTTATACCATTCATTTTGACTAATGCCATCAGAAATGCATTGAAAAAATTAAATAAAGAGGCTTTTGTTCATTTTATTATTGGTTAATATGGTATGATTGAATAATATTATGTTTAAAAATGATTCTGAAAATAGGGCTTCAAAATTACAATTTCGGAAAAATGCCCAAAGAAGTCTTTAATAATTTCAAAAATAATATGCACGTTATATGAAATAGTCTATTATTTTTATTTTAAGATAGCTGTACAAATGATTTAATAAGAAGAAAAAATATTTTTGTTAGAATTCCGGTAATAGATGGCAGCACTAACCATTTAAAAACGTTTTGTTAAATAATGTAATTTGTGTTTTTACGTGAGATTTTTACAAAAGTAATATTTTCTTTCTTGCTTTACATTCTATTGTAGTTTCTATATAAAAAAAAATTCGGAAATTGTCCTCGGAATTATAAAAATCTGATTTTCTGTTAAAAATAATACAAAAAGTAAATTTTAAAATTTCAAATTCATTATTCCTCAATGTACAAATTTTGTATAAAAATAATAAAATGTCACCTTTTGTGTATCAATAAAATAATCGTATATAATTAAACTCGAGTTTTTAAATTAAGAAGCGAAAAATCCTTGGGCAAAAATAAAAAAATAGAACCGCCCGAACAGGGACTCGAACCCTGGACCGTTAGGTTAAAAGCCTAACGCTCTACCGACTGAGCTATCCGGGCTCTGGTAAATGTCTCAGAAATAAATAATTTAAAATATGAAGAAGTCAACATCTTTATGAAAGAGAATATGGTTTATATACCACAGAATCTTAATGTTCTTTTTTAGTAAAATATATCATGCAAATTGATTTTAAAATCAAAATTTTACAGAATTTACACACAATACTTGACTTGTAGAACAACAAAAAAAAACCTTGCTTGTAAGAAAAAAACTATTCTCTAAAATATTTTTTCGTACAATAAATTATGTCAATGAATGATATTATGAGGATTAAATTACTATTTCAAATATTGTATGTATTTTTTAAATTCACGTATCCGTCAAAATGTCGATAAACATTTTAAAACATATCGCCGCGTGCTGCCATCTATTATCCAAATTATTTATTTTCGCAAGTACATTTATTTTTGTACTGTAAATGTAAAGTACCACATTACCCAGTAGCAGAGTGGCGCAGTGGAAGCGTGCTGCGCCCATAACCCAGAGGTCCGTGGATCGAAACCACGCTCTGCTAAATATGATTTTTTAAGGAAGAACGCGTTTACTATAAAGAAATATAAACGTACGTCTCTGAACTTAATTATGAAAAAAAAAATACATTATATAGAATATAAATTTATATTTTTTTATAAATCTAAGCAAATGATTTTAATTTATGAATCTATTAAATATTTATTATATAAAATTTGCGTCTTATTTATTTATTTTAATTGCATTAGTGTTATTATTATTTTAATGTGAATGTTTTACATTTTTATAGATATATATAAATATAAAGATTGTTTTCATATTTTCTACTTATTTAAAAAAAAGAATTTCAGAATAATAAGAAAAGATTTTCATTTTCAAAAACAAATATAATAAAAAAATTATATAAAATTATTTTTTTTAAAAAAAGGAATGTCAAGGCTAAAATAATCATGCTGCTTGTTCAAGTATAAATGTCCTTCAATGATGAGTTTTTTTCACGAAAAAGAATTCGATTTTTCTGACACTCGAATGCAAAAGACGATTTGTTACGCCAGACGATTTTGTGAATAAGAACACTTTCTGTTTCAAAACGCAGAAATTTCACCATTCGTAATTTCTCAACTGCAGAAACTGGCGGAAAGACCATCAGTTTGGCAATGAAAGTGAGATCTTGCCTAGTCGAGGCATTGAGAATACAAAATGTGGCGAAATTGGAACTCAACATAGCGTGACTCTTTAACAGTTTTCTCCTTAGGTTGAATAACAGTCATTTTCTTCTAATTAATTCGTAGAATCGTTAATTGAACAAGAAACTTCGAATTGAAAGTGTTTTTGTATTCTTTCAGTAATTTTACAATTTATATAAAATAAAAACAAATAATGTTTGATTTATATTATTTAGTTTATTTATTAAAAAAATAATATATAGCTGTGGCAACAGCATAAATATTTTTTCTGAAAATTCAGGGAATAAATAAAAAGTCGTTTGATTTGTAAAAAAAAGACAAATAAACTGCAAAAACTTCTATTTAGTATGTGTTCTTTTATGGAAAAAACAGAATCATTTGTAAGTTTTTACTGCTAATTTTGTAATTTAATATAAATTAATAAAAATGAATTTAAACTCATCAGAGAATTATAATGTGCCAGCAATATGTAGTTTATTTTATGTTTACTTTTAAACAAAACAACACGGACACGCATTAAAATTGTGTATGTTTTTAACATATGTCTAAAATAGTATATAACGAAATCATATAATATCATATAACGAAACTATTTTTACTTCGTAAAAAGTTATTCGTTTGATTTAATAAAAAATAGCCTGGTATCAACTGAAATAAGCAGATTTGATGCAATATAAAAAAAAAATTAACAAAAACTTGTATGCATATATAAAAAAAGAAAAATATTAAAAAATAAATTCGTAAAAAATGCAATAAATAAAAATACATTTGGACACAATTGCATCTAATAGAAAATAAGATATAAAAATCTTAAAAAAACATCGTATAAACTCCATTGGAAATTCATTTAAAAAGAAAGAATATTTTTATAATTTGAAAATCGTTCGCGGTATGACGTTAATTTAATCATTCCACACTTTTTGTTCATTTGATATTCTAAATTAAAAACTATTTTCAAAGAAATAACACAAATGTAGATTCCAATAATAATTTTGTAGAGTAATACTAAAATAATAAAAATACAAAAAAGAGAACTTGGCAGCGGTGGGATTCGAACCCACGCCTCGAAAGACTGGTGCCTAAAACCAGCGCCTTAGACCACTCGGCCACGCTACCTCGAAACTCAAAGGGAACTTAAGAAAGAAATGAATAGCTAGAAAGTGCGCCTGTTAATGTTAGTTTTGTTTTTAATTCTTTTACGCAAGGGGCAGATGTTTCAATAGTAAACTTTTAATTGTCATCAGAATTCATACGTTATCCATAAAAGAAACTTTACACTCAAATGCTTGAAAAGAAATCTCGTTTGAGCATTTTCAGCTTCGATTTATTTGTTATTAAATTAAATAGAATCAGTAGCTTATATATATGCAAGAAAGTTGCATGAGATATGGTACCATTTTAAATCATATTGTTTTATAACTCCCTCTTATTAGTGTCTAATGCATATTAAAAACTTGACATCTACAGGCCAATGAGAGGGATTCCGACCCCCTCAACCTTCCCTTGCGTACGTCACTGAATTGAATGTATTTATTTTAATAACATTACATAAATACACATATTGGATATTCCATTCATTTTTTTTTTATTATGGTTAAGTAATTAAAAAAAACGCATGATAATTTTGTTTTATTCACTCAAAAGTGATTATTTTTTTAAATTTCCCTCGGAAATTAAAAAATTTTACTCGGATTTTAAAAATATTGTTGTAAAAACATCGTAACATAGAAAAAGCTTTATATATATATATATATATATTTCGCGTTTTATGGGGGGGGGGGGGGGATTACAGAGGTATCATATTTTAGTGAAATATATTGTATATGTTATAATAATTCAATTATCATAAAAATATTAAAATTTTGAGAGTAAAAAAAATAACTAAGATTTTTAATTAATAAGCTTATCTCTAATTAATAAGATAATCTAATTAATAGGCTCAGAATTTAGGACATCCCTCTCAGAATAGGTGGTGTTCTCAACGATTTTCTACGAAGAGAGCACACTTAAAATAAACTTTTTCAGATAAATATTTTGATATACAAATAGCACTATTTTTTTTTTTTTTGCTTTATTAATTTTAATAGTTTGTAAAACATTTTTAATTGAGTGTAGGGTGTAATAGGCTAATTTGCACATTGATAGTAAACATATAGTGCTGAGTTATTAAGATCAAACAAAAAAAATAATTAGTAAAAACAAATGAGTTCATATTTTAAAATATTAAACAAAAAATTTTAAACCTCATTTGTATTTGTTAAATCTTTATTGTACAAAAAATTAACCTTTTAGGTTTGCAACATCCAACATACTATTTTCGTTATTTAGTAACAATGATAATCTGTTATGGCGATTTTCATTGTAATATCGGGCTCACAATTAAGATAATGTCGGCAATCTAATTGCCATTAGAATTGTTAATTATTCTTCATTTGAATGGCGTCGTGTTTTCATTATGAGAAAGAAAGTTGGACTTTCGAAAAAGGAAATAGGTCTAATATGGCACCATTAGCAAAGACATAATATAATTATATAATTAATAAAGGATAATATAAAGTAATATACAAAGACATAATATAAAATATAAAAAATAATTAACAGAATATAATTATGTAAAGGATGCTGAATGCTTTTTTGACAAACGAAAGGTGAAATTATTGCGGTGAGAAAAACGGTAGATGATTTTGTTACGTAACGAAAACAAACTATACCAAGCGGTAGTAACTATTCCGTTCAAAGTAAGATAGAGCGATATAAGTAAGATATAAGATACTCTGATATATAGTAAGATATATTATAGAATAATATATTTTAAAATGTTTCTGTAACGCAGAAAAGTAATTTTATTTCAATTAAAAATAGATATCAGGATTCGATTAAAATTTTTAAAAAATCATGAAATAAAATAAAGAAAATATTTTATGATATTAAAAAAAAAAAAAAATCTTAGATTTTTGGGTTTTTATTTTTTTCCAGTCCACCTACGTCTATAACACAAATCGGGTAACTAAAATAATACAGACAACTCTCGTTATCTCGAACTCGAAGGGAAGTGTATAAAAATTCGAGATATCGAAAATTCGAGTTACCGAAAATCCTATAAAAAAGCTGTTTTGGTAAAAAAAAAAAATACTAGTATACTTACACGACTTTATTTAACATATCTATCCAAAATAGTTTGGTAAGAATTTCTATTTTTTTCGAAATCAATTATATTTTCCAAATACACGATTGCTTGAAATGTCTCTGATGTTTTCATTTCCGGCCTCGATGCAATGAATGCACGCATAGATTTTATCGAAGATAGAGCCTCTTACAAAGTAATCTTTGGAGGAGGTTAGCATTCTTAATTATCATTCTTCTTCTGAGAGCGATCTCTCATCAATTGCTGCTATATAGAGTGCATTGCCTAAACAAAAATGAGAAGGGGTCGAGTGTCGTCTTCATATTTTAAGTGAGTTGCTTTCTAGACTGTCGGTAAAGTTCCAAGAAAGTGACTCACACTTTACCGAAAACACCAGCTGGCTTGAGGGACGATAAATCATTAATCTTCCTTGTTGGACTGACTATGCGTTAAAGAGGAGGGGATACAGCTCAGCTAATCCAGTCTGGTGACATTCAAACAAAAGGGTGAGGCTCAGGTAGGAATCCTTTGTAAGTATACCCTTTCAATAACGCACAATAAGAAAGAGAACTGATAAAGAAGAACGTGGCAATTACATATATGCTAAAGGTTCTTCAAAATCCGTAGTTTTGAGAGGAAAACAAAATTTTGAGTTGTGAGGAAACTTCGAGTTATCGAAAATAACGACGAGAAACTTCGAATTAAAGAGATAAAATTACATTAAATAAGTAATGAAGGTGCAGGGAAATAGATATTTTTCGAGATATCGAAAAATTCGAG
Source organism: Troglohyphantes excavatus (assembly GCA_963932185.1). Taxonomy (NCBI): domain Eukaryota; kingdom Metazoa; phylum Arthropoda; class Arachnida; order Araneae; family Linyphiidae; genus Troglohyphantes; species Troglohyphantes excavatus. The sequence goes on along the minus strand of OZ010671.1, from coordinate 56,651,702 downwards.
TTATCGAGAGTCTACAATATTATATATAATATTTATAAAAATAAAATATTTTCTCTTTTAATTACATAAATAAAATTAAAGACTGGAGAGGACCCCCCCCCCCCCCCCCCCCCCCCCTACAATCTGGAAAATCTACAATTTGGGAATTTCAAGTTTTAAATATCGCCGAGTTGGGAAAATTTATGCCTGAAGAAAATTAATATTATTAGCAAATGAAAACTAAGGAAGATTAGAAATTGCCCAACTTGTAAGATTACATTGAAATTAGACCTCAAAACGAACACGGCATTGGAACATGCGTGCACCAAGTCAATACTTGTAAGACAGCTGTTTAATATTACCTAATATATAAAAAACGATGAAAAATGCCGATAAGTTGGAACTGGGAAATTTCAGCACTGTTGAGTTGGGGATTTCGAATAGTTGAGTTGGGAATTTCGAATTTTTGAGGAAGTTTGTTCAACAGTCTAAATGTTATTATCCTTTCTCTATTATGTTATATCTCGCCCAAAATGCAGGGCCTGATTACCGAATAGGCCCAGGATGCCCAGGCTTACACTTTATATGTTTGAGGGGCCTCCAAATCACACATTTTATTAATATATTTAACAATTCTAACATAGTTTGCCACTAATTTTATCTTAAAAAGTGGCATTACTAACTATAACAACAATAAAAATTTATCACTTGTGTTAAATGTGTTCGAATATTGGAAAAATAATCACAAACATACTAAAGAATATTAGGAATATTTTCATTACTTATTAAGGTTTATTAAATATTATTTATAATGTGTTTCGTTGCCATCCAGGGTACCAGGATTTTAGTGCATGTAAAAGCTCGATTTGATGTTTCGGGGTTTATATGGGAGCAATGGAGCCCCCATTTATAGGCGGGCTTCCCTTTCTTCATTGTCTTAATCGGGCCCTGCCAAAATGACGTCAGCTGACACACCCGAGCCACACCTGTAACGTTAAATTCCAATGTACGATTCAAAGTAATCTAAACAGTCGGAAAGACACTCGAGCTGGCAACAATGACTGGCTTGTTTGTCTGGAGAAGGGCTTAAGTTCGCCTCGCCCCAGACGAATGACCCTAATGACTTTTCGTTGCATAACAATGATAACAGAAGTATTTAAATATCGGTGACACCTTTGTGGGAAAAGGTGTGCAACTCTACGGATGGATAACTGGCACTCATTTGCCCTGAGTTACAAATGAATGACATTTGAGTTTTGTTGTTTGGACCAATGGGTATATGGACGAAAAAAAAATTATGTAAATTAATAAACAAAAGTTCATTTGATAGTTGATAGGGTATGAATATAGTTGGCTGTAATATACGGCAGAAAAGTTGCGTGGAGGAGGAGTTTAATCTTTTTGTTTTTTAAACATCTTAACTCATAATCATATATGAATGCAAACATTCCTTGCAGGTCCGTCGCAGCGGGGGTGGGGGGAGAATAATCTGGAAACCCTAAAATTTGGGAATTCCAAGTTTTAAATATCCCCGAGTTGGGAAAATTTATGCCTGAAGAAAATTAATATTATTAGCAAATGAAAACTAAGGAAGATTAGAAATTGCCCAATTTGTAAGATTACATTTAAATTAGACCTCAGAACGGACACTGCATTGAAACATTGATTGTTATATTAAATTGTTCTCTCACAAGCAACTGATTATGCAACAAAGCAGTTGCTTGTGAGAGATCAGTTTAATATTATCTAACATATAAAAAAAACATTGAAAAATGACGATAAGTTGGAACTGGGATTTTTCAGCACTGTTGAGTTGGTAGTTTCGAATCGCTAAGTTGGAAAATTTCTTGTTCCTCCTCCCCCCCAAATAAAAATAAATATGTGACGGCAATGCAAATAATATGCACACATGAACATACAAGAATGCATACGTGTGTGATATGTAAATATATGTTATTATGCTAAACAAAGTAATATGCAAGGCCCTATATAAAGGGATCGAAGCAAGGGAACCGCGTCTTTAAATAGAGACCTCATTGCTTTCAAATAGGCCAAAGAAAATCAAATCAAACTTTTGCATGGGCTAAAATCCTTGCCCCTAAATAGCATTAAAATAAAACATCATAAATAATATAACAAAATATATTAATAAGTAATAAGTATTCCTAATATATTGCGTATGTTTTGATTTTTTTTCCAATATTCAAACAAATTTAACACGAACTAACTTTTTTTTACTAAAATTTGTAATATAATTTTTTTAAGGTAAATTTAGCAGCAACCTATATTAAGTACGTTAAATATTTGTATTCAATTTGTGGTTTGGGGCCCCTCAAAAATGTTCAAGTGTAAGCGCGGGCTTCACGGGCCTATTCCGTATTCAGGCCCTGTGTATAAGCGTATATATGACAGTGGCGTAGCCAGCATTGGGTTACTTTGGGTCAGAATCCCCCCCATAGCAAGTTTAAAATCACTTCTTTTTTTTTAAATAATAAATGCAAAAAAAAACGAAGATTTTTTTTCTGATTTCTATAGAGAAAACACACGTCGCATTTCCTGGTCTGCCCCACATGTCTCTCCTGCTCCCTTATTAATTAAAATTAAAAATTATTAATTAAAATTAAAAATTATTAATTAAAATTAAAAATTATTAATTAAAATTAAAAATTATTAATTAAAATTAAAAATTATTAATTAAAATTAAAAATTATTAATTAAAATTAAAAATTATTAATTAAAATTGCTAATTTAAAATCATTAATTAAAATTGCTAATTTAAAACCATTAAGTAAATTGCTAATTTAAAATGATTAATTAAAATTGCTAATTTAAAATGATTAATTAAAATTAATAATTTAAAATTATTAATTAATTTTTATTCAAATTATTAACTAAATTTTATTCAAATTATTAATTAAATTTAATTAAAATGATTAATTAAAATGATTAGTTAAAAAAAATTCAAATCAATTATTAATAAAAAAAATGAATTGGTTTTGGTCGGACCAAAAATGAATTGGTTTTGGTCGGACCAAAAATAATATTTATGGACCCCCCCCTTCGGACAATCCTGGCTACGACACTGATATATGAACTAAAATATTTTCCTTTATAAAAGTAGAACAATAAGGAAGGGTTCAATTTGAACGGCACAATTTTCCGTAATTAGTATCAATGCGGAGGGGGGTATATCGTAGGGCGTAGTTTACGATGTTGTCTGTGTTGCGCATACCAGTCAATATCAGCAGTGTTGATATTTGGATTGCGTCTGGAATCGTTCCATTGCATTGGTTGTTTTCATAAGCTCACAAAATTTTATCTCGTTTGACAGCTATTTTAAACGCTCTTGCACATATTGTTTGTCGTCGTTATCTTTTATTGACAAAAAAAAAATATACTTACCAAGTAATGGAGGTCGCACTGTCGAAAGACTTGACTTCGTACAAAAGAATAATATCGAAATTTATTCTAAACATACATACTTTTGGATTCTGCAGGCAATGAACTACTATGAAACTTCAATAAAGTGTTTTATTATATGAACTATTATGTTCTAAGTATTGAAAAATCTAAATTTATATGCTACTTTCAAATAAAGAATCGGCAGCACCACTTTGTTTAAACAATTTTAAAACGGTATTCAAGAAAATCGAAAGTGATCATTGATTTTCATTTAACTAGACACATAATATTTTTACACAAATAACCCTAACCACAACAAATTTCATAAAAAAAAATGTGAGGTATGCCAAATACCAATTGCTTTTAAATACGCGACTTTTAGAAAAAGCAATTATTGAAGTGAACTGTTCCCATCTTTAGACATAAATATATATGTTTTTTAAATATATTTTTAAATACAATATTCGCCACACAAACTAAAATGATTTTTCTAATTGTCTTTTTAGTTTAAAATAGTTTCTATATAACTCTATTATGAAACTGTTTAGCCACAAGCATAATTTTGGCACCCTTCTCCCAATTTTTTCGATAATTATATTATAGATAGGGCTACCAGACGTGCCGGTTTCGGCGGGACAGTCCCGGTATTTCGCCCTTGTCCCGGGAAGCATACGGGCAGGCTCAAGTCCTGGGAATTTCCCATCTTTCTTATATATGAGCCCCGTTTCAAGAAACCCTAAAAGCCCTTATTTCTTCAGAAAATCCCCATTGACGGTGTAAAAATATCCGTATTTAGTGCTGGTGCGATTGACTGTCCCAGCTTCCCCCTCCCCTTCTCATCTTAGGAAATTACTAGAGCTTTGCTAGAACCACTCACCTCTGGTCAAACTGTTTATTCAGAGATAATTTGTTAAAAATTAAAATGACGTGTAGTTATTTCCGGAAAGTTCCAATTGCGGCCCATAGCAACCTTTTGACTGGGCGATAAACAAATGTTTTCTTCTTTGAGAGTATGATAAAGTGCAAAGAAAAAGGAAATAAAATGTCATTAGCATAATAAAGTTATAGTTGTTTATTATTGACAGTTCTTTTCCTCTTTAATCAGCTAAGTAGGGCGGGGAAAGGGGTACAGTTTTTTTTTTTTTTTTTGCGATTTCTGGTATCTGTAATTATAGATAAAATATAGGGAAGCGTATTTTTTACTTTAATCTGTACATTTTAGATATTCATAAGTTAATATAGAGTTGTATATTTAAGAATAATTAATTTAATGAACCTTGCAATCGCGCAATCAAGCATTCTATTCAAAAGATCTTGCATGACTGAATACTGATCTAACTTTAGATATGCTTATTCATTTTGAACCCCTAACCAGAAATACGATTTTCCCCGTAAATCATTCTACTTAAAGTTGAAAAGTGATTTCATCAGACGCTTGGCAAATTTACATTTTGGAATAATTATGAATTTGGCACATCAAAAGGAAATGCGCATGTATTGCATTTGACATATTGTAGTAAATGAATCTATTAAAAGTTTGTTAAAAAAAATCCTTTTTTTTTGTTGTTAAATTTCGATTTTATATTCTGACCCCAAAATTTGGCGCTTTTTTTAGTCCGGCACTCCAAACGACCGATTGTGTGGCTTGGAACTTAAACAGCACCTGTTTCGAAACGTCACCAGAAAACGAAGCGAAAATACACAATTCCACTTTTCAAAAACTCATCAACTAACATACATTTAAATTCCGACCTTTTTTTTATTGAATCACCCCTTTGAAACTCACACAAAATGAAACCTCCCAAACAAATATCACTGAATGAAACCAACTCGTACAAAACCGTAAAGCGCATGCGCGATCCATGACATCACCACTACGTCACAAAGCCTTTTTTCACGCGCCCCGCCCACCTTGTTGCCGTTTTCGCGTAACCTCATTTCCGAAACGGCTCTCCGACGAAACGAACGGCAACAGATCAGAACAGCAATCCCAGTTCAGTGACTCGGGTCCGCGCTTGGATCAGCTGTGTTTTCAGTGTGCGTTTTAACGGATGGTTCGGATTTAACGAACAGTTCTTCCGATGTGAAGCAGCCATGAGGCGGGACAGCAGGAAAGATGAATCGCTGGATCCAAACCAAATGAATCTGTCGCTCAATGGATGCGGATACCTCGGGATTTACCATGTGGGAGTGTGCAGCTGCATTAAAAAGTACTACCCGCAGGCCCTGAAGGGTGCGATCTCTGGGGGGTCCGTGGGGGCCCTGGTGGCATGTGCTTTCATGTGCGATGTCCCTCTCGGTGAGTGATATTTTATTGTCATAACACTATTTGTTGACATGGGTTTGTTTTGAAGTTTAGATTTGAGACCCATCCAAAAATGTAATGTTTACGTTCAGACCATTCCACTATTTATTTTTGTCACGTGGTGATTCAGAATATTTCTGTGAAAATGTGTCGATTTGCATCATAATGTTTTAATAGAGAATTTTGGTTTATCTGTCGGTTGTGTTTTGTTGATGGAAGTAAATGTTGTCTTATTCACAAAAGGACAAACTATATTTTATTAATTTGAGAAAAATATTTTATGATCCAAAAAGTGAGATCTGGCGTGTAGTATTGCTTGACAATCGGGCATATGTTTTTGAGTACATTGTATTATTATATACTTTAAAAGCGTGTTTCTGAGTTAGATAAGAAATGTTACAATTTTATTTACTCGTATGAAATATGGAATACACAAAAACGTAAATGTTATTGGAATATTCCGTATATATTTGTTTTCTTTAAAAAACAGGTTTAAAATGTCTTGTCTATCTTTTTGATCCACTTTATTGTGATCAATGTTATTCAAGAGACGATTGATACTGAATATATCTCAAAAGAAAGATCTGATACAAAAAAAAAAATCTGCTATAGACATAGAATCTCTGATCGAAACTGGGGTCCTGATGCCGCATTCGAGATCTTAGAAAATCACGAGTTCGATTCCGATTCCAAATAATTCAACTCGTCATCTGACCATGGTTAAAAAATATGTGGCATCGTTCTCGGATCTTTCCTTCGAGGTAGATCCCGAACTGTCGCCAATACCCCAATGTGCAGCTCTAGTGGGACGTTATTTAATCAAACCAAACAATTCAACTACAGAGCTCGGCCAATGGGTGGCTCAGCGGTTCGACTCATAATCAGATGGTTGTGGGAATATCGACTTTGACTGTACAACGAGCTCGTGATCGGAGGGTTGTTAGTTTTATCCCCCGGAAAAAAGTTTTTCAAAAGTGTCAAAAACATGTTATGAGGTCCTTTTAATGTTAAACCAAACATGGCGTAATTGTTTCTATCTTGGGTAATCAATAATCCTCCATGCTCACAGCAGTGGCGGCCCGTGGTCTAAAATGTTAGTGCAGCCGAAATCTTGTGAATCCCCCCCCCTCCTTCCTATTTTCCAAAAACGTTACATGAACGGATATTCTTTATTATTCACCACTCAAATCGCTACTCAAATCAAAGTTTCCTTTCAATTTTTAAGAAATGATAACATGCGAAAAAAATAGAAAACACTTACTTATTGTTTGAAAATTATAGCGATCCTGCTTTCTTTTAAACATGCGAATCGGTCAATTTTAATATTAACTTACATAACGAAACAACAGCAGGACCATGTCCTGAAACAACAGCACACAGTAAATGTATCACGAAAACCATTTCCGTTTGAATATACCTAATCTCGTAAGTTCTCGTTTCACCCATTAACCAATCAGCATATCGAACCTCAAGTGCAGCTAAAACAAGAAAACTCATTTCGGCTGTACCTTCTCACAAATGCAGTGCATTAGCATGGGGGGAATCTCCATACTACGTAGCGGTTGCCATGGCAACGATGCAGCCGATTTCGAATTTCGCTTTTTGGCTGCAGTTTGATTGAATGGAGTTTTCCCCCCTCCTGAATTGTGCATTACGGTAACATGCGTGCTATTTATCGGAGATTTTGTTTACTACCGTAGAAATTTCATTTTCAATTCTAATCTTCATTTAAGAAAATTAGTAAAATATCTGATTTTAGTTTTAAAATACACTAATGAATTTAGGTGCAGCCCGGCTGTACTTGCTGTAGTGGGCGAGCCGCCACTGGCTCACAGGGGTTCAGTTAATATCTCCCCCCCCCCCAAATGGATCTATTTTTATGATTTTTACAGTAATTCGTTTTTTTTTACTTGAATTTCAATGGGAGGGGTTTGAACTCCTTCAACCCCTCCCACCTGACCTACGTGCCTGCCACTAACATCTAACACTTTATTAGTAATATTAATTTAACATACTGCATTAGTAACATTTTCTCGATGTCGATGTTATTTCAATGCATGTACCAGTAATTTTAACGGGTGTTATTAATGCAGTGTTAATTTAACCAACCGAATAACTGGGTCATCACAGACCTATAAAAAAATAAATAAAAACGTTACCCACCTTGAAAACGACATTCACTTTCCCATGGATAGCTTACGGAAGTTTCCTTTTCAGACGTACCTAAACTATTTTGGGAAATAGATTTGACCGTGAACTCGGTAATAGATGAACTATTCCATCCTAAACCTGAGTTTATTGCCAAACTCCCTGTGAGCAATACGCAGTTTTACCACCGCGGTCAAATGGTCATACGGAGGTTTAAGGAAGATAAAGTACCTCTTTTTTAATAAAAAAATTCAAAAAAGCCAGTTTAGCTCATACTTTAGGCCGTGGCACGTCATACTTTCGATATCGTTATGCTTATATGATTGGTGTTGTATCTGACGAAAAGTAACTTGCTTTACGATATAGTCCCTACTTTCCTCTAATGTCTTGTTATATTCACGAAATTTTTATACTTTTTAATATTTCAACTATATTTTTACGTAGTTGTTTTAGTTCTTTATTTCGTAAAGTAAGCAATCAGTAGCTTACACGAAAATGGCACTCCCATCCAACTTTAACCCTTTGCACTCCGAGAACACTTTGCTATTTGTGTTCTTTCTATGGAACAGTTATTACTCTTTACTTTCTTTTCCATAGATTTTTTTTTATACTCATAAAGGGAAAAAAGTCCTAATCTGTTTTGTATTTGCAAGAGAACAAGTTGAAAAAAAAAATTGATGTTCTAAACACAAGATCATGCTTTTATCGTTTATTTTAAAGAACAGGAAAACAAAACAACTGGTCGTTATGTTGGCGCCTTCGGAGTGCAAAGGGTTAATAGTAGTATAATTTGAAAAAAAAATTAAAATCCAGAATTTGTAATTTACCCCCTATTAGATTTGAACTCTTATTTATTGATCCATTCCCAAATCACCTTTAGTTTCCAATGAAGCTAAATTACTCCCACGCATTTGTACATTCTTCCACATATATTTTAGGGTGGTTGAAACGTGAAATTTCCCAACTTAACGATTTGAAATTCTCAACTCAGTGCTGAAAATTCCCAGTTCCAACTTATCGACATTTCTCATCTTTTTTTTATATATATTATCTAATATTAAACATCTCTCTCTCTCTAACACAAGCATTGATTTGTTGCACCCATATTCCAATGAATGAAGTGTCCGCTCGGAGGCCTAATTTAAATTTAATCATACAAGTGGTGCAATTTCTAATCTTCTCTAGCATTCATTTGCAATTAATATTCAATTTATTTAAGTATAACTTTTCCCAACTCGGGGATTTTTAGAAGTTCGAATTCCCAACTTTCAGGGTTTCCAGATTATTTAGGAAGTCGAACTTCCCCCCCCCCCCCCAAACCCCCCTGGTGCGACGGGCCTGCATTCTATTATTCTAAATTTTGTCTTCAAAACCCCGGTTTCACATTCTTATATGTTCATTACAATCCGTGAGAACTGAAACTTTCTCTCGCAATGGCAAGCTCAATTGGGCAGTCCGAATTTATAGCATTCCTAACCTAAACAACGATAATGTGGGATGTGCCTCTGCGTCCTCGGATTTTTAGCTGCCGTCCCTAACAGAAGCAGGATAGACTAATTTGAAAACCAATAATAACGATCCTGAACTTTATCACATAATTGTTAAGCATAATTTTCTAATAAAAAAGTATTTTTACATATACATGAAAATTTCTCTACTCTGACAAATGGGAGGGGTTCTGACTCCCTCAACTCCCCCCTTTGCGTACGTCACTGTAAGTAACAGCATTATTTGTATCAAAATTGAATAAAAAATACTTTCTTTTTAACTGGATACATTTATGCAAATTTCAACTTTCACTATCCGTAATTCAAGTACATTATTCCACAGAAATAATTCAACGATTTTCAGAGATATGGGACAGTCAACAATCTGTGAACAAGCCCAATTTCAAGTGTCCCCCGTCATTTATTTAAAATTGCGCTTTTCTCGGAGAATTCTCTCTGTCGCTGCGATAACCCTATTTTCACGTGTTTTTAACTCGCGCCAAAATCACTTTTCCCGTCAAAAACAAAACTAGACATTATATGATCGTTTTCTCCGGGGTCGGCTGATTTTCATCGTTCCTTTCACCTTGCAAGCAATGATCCGTTTTGCTTTTGGAGAGTTTCCGAGATACTGGCTGTTGAGATATTATCTGTTCTCTATTTTAAGCCAAAAAATGCATTCTATTTATGAAAGGGTCTATCAGACCCGTTCAGTGTTTTTCGTCCTTGAACAATTGACTTGATTGCCAAAATTGGAGCTGCTTTGTTCTTCACGTCTTCAAATGTATCCGCTTACTCAGCAACTTTTTAATTGGATAACATATCCTTTCTCTGGCCACCATGCTAACATCTTTGACAAATAATCGACAATTTTGCGATTGTGTGTGGATTGCGATGATACAAGTTTATCGATTTTTCACCTTCATTTTGGCAATTGTGAAATCTGAGACCTGGCAGCCCTGAGTTGGAAGCAATTAATCAGAAGCAGTTGTAGTTTGGTTTTTTAGTTGCTCAGTCAATTAAAAGTTGCAATGCAATTGTTTCTAGTGCGTGGCTTTAAAATATACTCGGAATGTGTTGAATTTTTTTTAATCAGTTTTAACTTACTGTGGGAAAAACACAATCGCAACAAAATCTTCCTAAAGTTTAAAAATGAAATTCCCAAGATATATTTTTATTTTGACCCAAAAATTCTTTCCACGGCATTCTTAAGATAACGAGAAGATTAGACACACCGATTGGACTCGAAATTGAAATCGAAGTGACCTATGACGATAATGAAACTGATCAATGGAATTAGAGCATTTGTTTTTGTTCACATCTAAATAAAGAAAATTAAAACTCTAAACATACACCAAGGGATTTTCCATCCAATTCCGGCCCCAAATGAGTCCAATCGGCGACCCGACTAAATGTCTTCACGTTGGATGTTTTATAAACAGGGCCCGATTAAGACTTCAAAGCAAGGGTGGCCCGCTTTCAAACTGGGGCCCCCATAGCTTTCAAATTGAACATGGAACACCAAATCGCAATAGAATTGTATTGAAACACGTTTAAAAACTATTGAGTATTATTCCTAAATTTGTATTCATTAAGTATCTTTTTCCAAATTTACGAACAGATTAAACCTCATATTAAATTGATGATTTTTGTCTTTCTAAAATATGTTTCTTACTATAACATAAAAATAGAATGGCACAACACATAGCCAATAGGAACGTTTCTTTCTACTGGGAGCAGGAGCATACTTCTCAACTCTCGATTCTGGCGGTTTGTTTTGATAGAGCAATGGCGCTTGATCATGAAGTTTAAAATATATCAAATCTTATTAATTGTTGCTCTGATTGAGGGATTCAGTACCTGATCAATTCAAATATTTCCAATTACGAATAACCGCTGTAAATATTATTGTCTTCGCCAGCGTGATCTGATTTTACGCAAAGTTACTAAATGCTGTATTTTGCACAATCATTGCAGAGACTCTATGTTGTTTATAGTTATGGGAAGGAAGGCGAATTGTGAGTTAAAATGCATTAAATAAAACGATCACCCTTGACGACTTTTCTGAAAAAGCAATATTCGCAATGCTAACACATTCTTGGCGATAAAAGACGGTTTTGTTGCAAATGAAAGAACTCCATCTTCCTGCTGTAGGTTTACCGAAACAAAAAGGGTAGTAACTAACAAAAAATCCGAGTGGCCTCTCATTGCATTTGACTGCCTAAATGATAGTAGTCATAAAAATTCATCTGTTAGGTTACTGGATGCCGAGTACTTCATTACCCCCCCCCCCCCCTATTTATTTACATGAATACATTTACGAATTATTTTTTAAAAGATGAGTATACAATTTTGATAAAAATGTAGTGAACGGTACAGTAATAATATTTTTCTGAAATGTACCGATATTTGCTGCACTAACTGTACTTGACGATAAAAATATAAAAACTTGCCTGGTGGATTTGCCTAAAAGGGTAACCAGATTTGCAGAAAAGCAGGGTGACCATTCAATACATTTTTACACAATAATATTATTTATAAAGAAGTTTTGTAAATATGTATTGCAAAGGTATAAAATTGGGTTGAAATTTATTGTAGGGCAACCCTGATTTCTTATGAAGAAAATGCTTTTTATTTGACAACAAAACCAGGTTTTGGTCGTTAGGTACTGTTAGCGTGTAGCGATTATAAAAATGTTTCACAAAATTCGCCAAAGGCATTCACTGAATTTTAACCTAAAATTGTATATGCATCTTTTTTAAATATATAATTTGTAATTGTGTTCATGTTTGTAAATAGGGAGGGGTTGAAGCACTTGGGTAACCTAACGGATACATTTTTGTCACTACTGTTGATTTCGACGGTCAAATGCATTGAACAAGTAAGCTTGATTTTTCGCTGGTTACCCTTTTCAGAAACCTTGCTTGATGAAGGTGGAGTTCTTTGATAGACATAATTGTAGCGACTTTAGTCTCCAAAAATGTGTTAGTGTTGTGAGTATTACTTTTTCAGAAAAGTTGACAAGGTTTACGCCAAGAATTTGTTAGCGTTGCGAATATTGCTTTTTCAGAAAAAACCAACAAGGGTTACACCAAGAATCTGTCAGTGTTACGTGTATTGCTTTTTCAGAAAAGCTGACAAGGGTTACCGTTCAATGCATTTTAACTTTTAATAAAAACTGCTATTTTTGCATAATTTAAGTTTGTTTGCACAACAAGTAAAAATTAAATGTATCAAACTTTTGTTTTATTTTTGCTTTTCTTCTCTATCTGAGGACAAAGGCAGCTTTTGTTTGCAAAGCAAATGAAATAGGATTGCGTAGCAATTTTCAGGAGTTGGCGGAGCGTCAGCGGAGCAGGGGGCAGATAAAATGTTTATAGTTGTAGCAAGCAAGGCGAATTATCCGTTAAATTGCATTACACTAACCTTCCTTGATTATAAAAATCTAAAAACTTGCCCTATGGAGTTGCCTAAATGGTAACCAGATATGCAAAAAAATAATAAGTTGGGGGGGGGGGGGGGGGGGGGGGGTCCTTTGCCTGAAACAACAAAACCAGTTTTTGTCACCAGTACGGTTAAAACAGCGATTTAGAAAATGTTCAGATAATTCGCCAAGGGCCCTCTGCATTTTAACCTAAAATTGTATATACATCTTTTTAAAATTTTTTAATAGTGTTCATGAATGTAAATAGGGATAGGTGTGTGTGTGAAGCAATCAGCATCCGGTAACCTAACAGATACATTTTTTATGTCTACAGTTGATTTAGGCGGTCAAATGCGTTGAACAGTCACCCTGATTTTTTGCTGGTTACCCTTTTCGGAAACCCTTCAGGATGAAGGTGGAGTTTTTTGATAGGCAATGAAAGCGACTTTTATTTCCAAAAATATGTTAACGATGCAAGTATTACTTTTTCAAAAAAGTCGACAACAGTTACACCAAGAATCTGTTATCGTTGCGAATATTGCTTTTTCAGAAAAAACAACAAGGGTTTATACAAAAATCTGTTAGCGTTGCGAGTATTGCTTTTTCAGAAAAGTCGTCAAGGGTTACTCCAAGAATCTGTTATCGTTGCGAATATTGTGTTTTCAGAAAAAAAAACAAGGGTTAATACAAAATCTGTTAGCGTTGCGAGTATTGCTTTTTCAGAAAAGTCGACAAGGGTTACTCAAAGAATCTGTTAGCGTTGCGAGTATTGCTTTTTCAGAAAAACCGACAAGGGTTACCGTTCAATGCATTTCACCCTTTAATAGAAACCAAATAACATCTTTTGCGTAATTAAAGTTTGCTTGCACAACAAGTAAAATTGAAATGCATCAAACTTTTGTTTTATTTTTGCTTTTCTCCTCTATTTGAGAACTAAGGCAGTTATGGTTTGCGAAGCAAACAAAATAGGATTGCGTAGCAATCCTCGGGGGTTGGCGGAGCGTTAGCGGAGCAGGGGGCAGAGCCCCCTAGTAATTTAAAAAAGATCAGTTGCAAACTAGTTAGAGATGCAGAGTTATTTGAGAGCCCCTCTGAAATCTAAAATGTATAAGTCCGGGCTTCGCTAGCCTATTCGGTAATAAGGCCTGTTTATAAACGTTTGGAGAGTGGTCTGCCAGATGAGGAAATTAACCTCTTCATTCGACCATATTTGAAAATTACAGGGCAATATTTCCAGTTTTGGTCTTCGGAATATATCCCGGATCGTCACCTTTGGGAACGTTAATTTATTACGCCTAGGGCTTGATTTACAATTCGACACATTTGGCCCGGATCTAGTGCCCCCTGCTTTAAGGGCCCCCAACTTTTAGTTCATTGTACATAAATTGTACCAAACTTGTATATACTTTGACAAATAGTTTATTATTATTGCAATTTTTTATAACTTTTAGGCTATTTATCCAAAACCGTTACGTAATTTAATTGTTCCTAGATGAATAATACACTTAATATGCCATGTTTTTAATTCTTAGAGACTATTTTTACAAGCCCTTATCAATGACGTTATGCCTATAGTACGGAACTTTTTAAATAAGGCCCTGATTATGCAACGCTATTTTTTTTTATCCTTTTATACCCCCTCCTTTGTTCTCCCTTTAAGTAGGGATAGGTGTGTGTGTGAAGCAATCAGCATCCGGTAACCTAACAGATACATTTTTTATGTCTACAGTTGATTTAGGCGGTCAAATGCGTTGAACAGTCACCCTGATTTTTTGCTGGTTACCCTTTTCGGAAACCCTTCAGGATGAAGGTGGAGTTTTTTGATAGGCAATGAAAGCGACTTTTATTTCCAAAAATATGTTAACGATGCAAGTATTACTTTTTCAAAAAAGTCGACAACAGTTACACCAAGAATCTGTTATCGTTGCGAATATTGCTTTTTCAGAAAAAACAACAAGGGTTTATACAAAAATCTGTTAGCGTTGCGAGTATTGCTTTTTCAGAAAAGTCGTCAAGGGTTACTCCAAGAATCTGTTATCGTTGCGAATATTGTGTTTTCAGAAAAAAAAACAAGGGTTAATACAAAATCTGTTAGCGTTGCGAGTATTGCTTTTTCAGAAAAGTCGACAAGGGTTACTCAAAGAATCTGTTAGCGTTGCGAGTATTGCTTTTTCAGAAAAACCGACAAGGGTTACCGTTCAATGCATTTCACCCTTTAATAGAAACCAAATAACATCTTTTGCGTAATTAAAGTTTGCTTGCACAACAAGTAAAATTGAAATGCATCAAACTTTTGTTTTATTTTTGCTTTTCTCCTCTATTTGAGAACTAAGGCAGTTATGGTTTGCGAAGCAAACAAAATAGGATTGCGTAGCAATCCTCGGGGGTTGGCGGAGCGTTAGCGGAGCAGGGGGCAGAGCCCCCTAGTAATTTAAAAAAGATCAGTTGCAAACTAGTTAGAGATGCAGAGTTATTTGAGAGCCCCTCTGAAATCTAAAATGTATAAGTCCGGGCTTCGCTAGCCTATTCGGTAATAAGGCCTGTTTATAAACGTTTGGAGAGTGGTCTGCCAGATGAGGAAATTAACCTCTTCATTCGACCATATTTGAAAATTACAGGGCAATATTTCCAGTTTTGGTCTTCGGAATATATCCCGGATCGTCACCTTTGGGAACGTTAATTTATTACGCCTAGGGCTTGATTTACAATTCGACACATTTGGCCCGGATCTAGTGCCCCCTGCTTTAAGGGCCCCCAACTTTTAGTTCATTGTACATAAATTGTACCAAACTTGTATATACTTTGACAAATAGTTTATTATTATTGCAATTTTTTATAACTTTTAGGCTATTTATCCAAAACCGTTACGTAATTTAATTGTTCCTAGATGAATAATACACTTAATATGCCATGTTTTTAATTCTTAGAGACTATTTTTACAAGCCCTTATCAATGACGTTATGCCTATAGTACGGAACTTTTTAAATAAGGCCCTGATTATGCAACGCTATTTTTTTTTATCCTTTTATACCCCCTCCTCCATGTCATGTCACGATATTTTTTGTGCAATAAAAAAAACAGTTGTTAAAAACTTTTACTCTGTGTATTTTACCAAATATCTCATTAGAAAAATTACGAGTTCTATAAAAGTAGACTCGTATACAATGTTTGGTAAACAAATTTCAGCATTTTTCCTACGAAGGTTTGCTACGTCACGCAAACCTTGGCTCCCCCTCCCTCAAGTCACGCCATAATCCAGTATAGAAGACAACCCAGGGTGCGCGACGTTATAGATGGACAGCCATTTTCTTTCGAGGATAGATCCTTAACCGTCGTCAATTGCCTAATGTGTAGCTGCCTTTTGTGTAGCTCTAGCGCTACTTCTCAATGAATGCAACCCAGACAGTTGCCAGTAGGTCCCAATTCAACCACAACCACCCTATTCCCAATTTCCACACAACAATGCTACATTTGATTGATGCCACTCTCCTCAACCATCTGACACAAATGAGAGAAATCCAATTAACAAAGATTCAGGGTCAATATTTTCTTTGAAGGTCGCAACGTGTTCCCTTTCCATGCATTTCCTAAACCCTTTGGAGAAGGAACAAGTGGCCAAGAATAGCCCGTGCTTCGGTGACCTACCTATCTTCCCACTTTCATAAAAAAAAAATGGCGACCTTGCCTTGTTTTATCGGTCACTATCTTCCAACTCTGAACTTGCTGCTTGGAATTATTAATTTGTAAGTTTCTTTAAGACCCCAAGATAATAAAAAATCCATAAATTGACGCGTGAATAAATATTTTTTTGAATAGAATGCGTGGTTTTTATGAGACGTTAGTTCGTTGCCCGACTTATGAGTTATGAAGCATGTCTCTGGGTGGAATTTTTGGGGTTATTAATATTCATTAAAGGACACAAAGCGTCACAGTGTGAATGGACTTTCAATTGAGTTAGCCATAAAAAAAATTTCATGTGGTTGCCTATTTTGGTGATTTAACATAAAACTAGAAGACTTGTCCGGATTAAATTTTAAGTTGTAATGCATTTTTTTCTCTATGTTGCATACAGTAGTCTAAAAAGTAGTAGCGCGACTTTTTAAATGTTAGTTACAAGTTCGTAATAATTATTAATACAACTAATCAAAACTTTAAAAAATTCTAAAATAATAAATTCAAGTGCCGAGAATTTGTGATTGAATATTTCAGAGTTCGTCCTGGTCGTCTGTCTAACATTTGCCGTATAGAGGGGGTTGTCGCACGTTAATTCTGTCATGCCCCTCACCCTCCTCTCCTACCTACCCTTCTATACTGTTTATTCTGATTTTTAACATCTGTCACCATTGAGTTAAGAATTTACTGAAATTTTATTCACTGTTAAAGATTAGCAATTAAGTTTTCACAAACTACAGTCGATATTCGGGCATTATTTTAGAACATAAATGAAAATCCCCGCCACAGCATCTATATATATTGTTTTGCTTGTCTAAAGTGATTGCAAGTAGGATTCCTCAACACACTTAACAGTAATTGTACTTCAACAATGAGTAACAACAATGAATACGTAGCAGAATGAATAAAGCAACTCAAATTTTGTGTAGCAAGGAAGTAGACACGAGCCAATTTTAACTTAATTGTATTGATAGTGCCAATCATGTGTAATAACCTTCCTTGTAGGAATACAGGAATTCTGATCTATTGACCCCTTACAAACTTTATGTATGATTTTAATTATAATTATTTAATTCTGAATATTTCCTTGTTTGTGAATACAATAGTCCGTACTAGGGCAAACATATTTAATGACTGAGTGCTTAATTGGGTCGGATTCCAGGTAATCCAGATGGCTCTTTGAATACAAATCTGCATAATTTATAAGCTCCTAGTTGATTGAAAATCTGGTTTAGTTAAGAATTCTATACCACGTGTTTCAAATTCAGAATTTTATTTTCATCTAAAGCCAGTAAAATAAATTAAAATAGACTCGTTTACTAAATTTGCGATTTTTTTAATTTTATTTCATAAAACAATACCTTACACATTGAACAAAACGCATGCTAAGTTTCAAAATTCTACGAGTTTAAAAAAACGATTAATTTTTGCAGTTTAAAATATCTCATTTTAAGGTAGAGTTGGTAATTTATACTTTTTTTTTATTTCTTGTGTTACAACGGTAAAATTTATTATTCAATTAAAGTACCGCAATATTAGCAATATTCTGTAAAAAAAATAAATTAATAGTTATTATTTTAAAAATTTGATTTTTTTAAAAAAGAATTGAGCATTTTAAAGTGCTACTTCTTTTTTACATTTTAAGTTACAACTTTGAAAATGTTTACTTAGTAAGAGTATATTGTTGCTTAATACACTGGTAATATTCTGCTAAACAAAACAGCATGTTTTTTTTTAATAGTTTGTCTTGTTGTTTTTTCACATTTAAAAGTAGAAAAGTTGTAATTATTTGCAAAATTTTGCTAATGTCACACATATTTATTTTCTCAAAGTTTTAACTATTTAAAAAAAATCTACCGCTATTTTTTTGGCAACAATATACTCTTACTGAGCAAAAAAATTTAAATTTGTAATTTAATTAAAGGAATTAAGCATTTTAAAATATTCAATTAAAAAAAATCGAATAAAAAAAATTATAGTACAACAATTTTGTTTCACAGACTATTACTAATATTATTTAGTATACTTTAACTGTGTAGTAAGTTTTACATTTGTAACACAAGAAATAAAAATAAAAGTAGAAATTATCCTACGGTATCACCTTCAAACAATGAATAGTGAAGAAATTTCCTTGTGGTTACATTGTATTCAACATAAGTGACTGACCTCTAAAATTTAAACGGTAAAATACAACCTTGTTTCGAGGTCGTCGTGAAAGTTCTCGGTATCTGTATTCCGTTTAAATGAACAAGAAACCTTCCTCAAAGTTAGTTGATAACATTCAAGGGCAAAAAAAAATGGTGATGCATTCATGATTAACGCATTGGCCAAGAGCTAAGAATGCATCTGCAATTAGATGAAATTTGTTTCTATTTCATTCGTCATGACACCAATAACATCATATTACAGCAATTACTGAAAAGTTACCTTAAAGAGGCATTCACCTCAATCAACCAATCAATAAAATAAATACCCCGAAATGAATTTTATTCACGTTCGCTACATCAAGTTCAAGTCTTAAAACTTACCTTAACTGCTGGTTTCTTTTGTTACTTTAGAACAGTGGTTCCCAAACTATTTTGGTTGTGGAACCCCAAAATTTGTTGCCAATGATCGCGGAACCCTGAATATTTTTTAATCAACGACTTTTCAAAATATAATATCTGATATTATATGAAACAAGTATTATTTTGGTATTTCAAATTTTATTGAATTAAGCAAAACTAAAAAAAAAAAATTCATCATAGAAATAATTAATAAAAATACAAAACATAAACTAAAATAAACGGAAAATCTTTAATGTGAAGAATGCACCTGCTTCTTTGATTCCATGATTCTCTTAAAATTGGGCGTTAGGTTTGATAACTGAACTCGCATATCTGGTGCAGCATCAAGTCTGTTACGATATTTGGTTTTTGTCGCAATATATTTTGAAAACCCAGATTCACACAAATAAGTGGTTGCAAACGGCAATGGAATTCGAATAGCCTGTTTTGCTAAATTTGGATATTCATCGAATACATCTGACCAGAATATTGTTAATGAAACTGTTCTAGATTTGGTTTCTAATTGTGTATCCGAACTCAATGCAATCAAATTTTCATAATCCATGGAATGGTAAACTTTCCGAGGAAAATGTGAATATATTAAACACCATTCTTATTTTTTTTTAATCAAATAAAATTTGTCACGCGGAACCCCTAAATTTTTTCGTGGAACCCCAGGGTTCCACGGAACCCACTTTGGGAACCACTGCTTTAGAATAAAGTAATGTGCGCGGTTTTTCCGTTCGTGGACTTAAAAGTTATTAAAAATTTGGTGAATTATTAATGATGAACCGGATTGTGGTTTTGACGGATTTCGGAAATCCGGCGTACTTTACAAATCGGATTTTGACGGATACCCGGCAGTTTTTTTTTTTTTTTACGAAAAGATATTTTCTTAACAGTTTTTTAATAAACTGTTTATATTCATACTGATTTTGCAATGGCCGGAGCTGTACTGTACAATGCGTTTGAAAATGTAATTTTAAAACATTTCCAAATTGCTGATCTAAATTGCGCTATATTTATATGCTAAAACTAGCTCTTACTAGATTGGAGAATAAAACAATTTCTAATATAAAACGGACATAGATGTAGCTATATGCACCCTACACACCACCACCCATGTGGATTGTTCAAAGGATACTCTAATATAGCTAATGGCTGGTTCCTAATGTCTGCAGCCTATCTTCCTATTCTCTGTGACCCACCATGCCTGAAACGTACCCGGTCAGGATTTAACTTCGAGCATGGATCCTTCATAGTAGAGAAAACATAATGTTATAATCTCACTAACATCAAAGTGAGGCCAACGTGTATGGCCTCAGACACGTGGTTAATTACGTCATTCCATTCATAAATTTTCACTGTTACACATTTCCCAATTCATCAGCCAATCGCGAATATTTTTTAATTCATAATTTTGAAAAGAAGTCACGTGCCCGAGGCCATTCGGTCTCAGATGTTGGTTTCACGATTATGACGTCATATTCACTCTACTATAGTCCATTCATGCTCGAAGGGATTTAACGAGAAAATTATCATTTCACTCCTTACCCACTTGAATAGCCCGAGAAAAATTCAAAGAAGAATCTGCACACTGCAAAATACAGTGTTATCATTTTCAGGCAAATACTTAAAGGGAGAACAAAAGGTAATTGATCTCCACAAAACTAATCTTCGGCGTTTTATTCATCCGGGTATTTGGCACTTTGCTTCCGGATATCGGATAGTTAAAAATCAGCCGGATACCTAATAGTTACCGGATGTCCGTTTAATCTCTAATAATAACTACATATTTGTCAAAGTTTTGACAATTTTGGTATAATTTATGTACAGTTAACTAAAAATTGAGGCTGTAGGCCCGGGTCTAACGTGCCTAATGGTAAATTAGGCCCTGACCATTGCTCTAGATCAGGGGTCGGCAACCTGCGGCTCGCGAGCCGCATGCGGCTCTTTTGATGTAAAGTTGCGGCTCTCCAGTTCCGTACGAAAAAATTAATAATTTATTATCAAAAATCTTAAAAAATAAGAAAATATATTTTTAAGTACCTAATTTCTCATTAGCTTCTATTTTCATAATCGTTAATTACAAATCGGCACAATTAGTTTCATTGTGGTATCTACCGATACCACAATAAAACTAAATGAACTAAATCTGAAACTGCAAGGAAAGGGCAACCTAGCCTACGCGTTGCTTGAAGAAGTAGTTTGTTTCGAAAAAAAATTATTTATTTTCGTTGAAGACATGGAGAGTGGTAAATTACTTCATTTTAAAAATCTGAAGCAATATCGCGATGAGACCAATGCAACTATTGACACGAATTACTTCAGCATAGCTTTAAAAAACATGAAGGATGGATTCGCTGAGAGATTCGAGCAATTCAAAACAAATAAAAGTACTCTCGCGTTCATAGTAAATCATCTCAACACAAATACAAATGAGATCAACATTGAGCCATTTGAAATTGATGCTGGATCGCTCCAAATGCAATTGATAGATTTGAAAACCAAAGACTTGTGGAGTGGCAAGTTCACAGAACTCAAGAGCAAGTTGGAAGAGTTGGTGGTCCAGAAATGCATGAACATCGCGCAGCACAAGTGGACAGCTCTAAAAGAAATTCCGCGAGTTGAGGCCCTCACATTAGGCGCATGGAATAGTGGAATAGTCTTCCAGAATGCTACAGTCAGTGAGGTGAAGAAGTTGGCATATGGAGTGCTGACGATCTTCAGGTCGACATATTCGTTCGAGCAAGCGTTCTCTTGCATGAATATAATAAAAAGTAAAGTTAGAAGTCAACTAACAAATAAAAATCTAGAGTCGTGCTTGAAACTTAAAACAACAAGTTATAAGCCAGATTTAATCAAACTTTCAAAAGGCATGCAAAGCCAATGCTCCCATTGATGTACCTATCTACATTTGTGTTTTTATATGAATAAATATGTTTCCGTATTTAAAGCCGTTTATTTTAAATCAAAAATCAAATGCTATATATAAGCAAATACTATAATATTGAAACGAAAATTTTTAGTGGCTCTTTAAAAATTAGGAATTTTTTTAAATTGTAACTTTTGGCTCTTCCGTTTCAATAGGTTGCCGACCCCTGCTCTAGATGGTCGTAGGCCATGCACACAGAAAATTAACCTTGACCTTAAAGAAAGCCAATGGTGAGGCAGCCTTAAAAACATTTTAATAACTGGAAAATTATTGCCATAAATAAAAAAACAGAACAATAAAGAATGCATTTTATAAAATAAAAATTAAAAAAACGCAAGGAATTCTTCATCGTTTTTCCTTGCTAGACATTACTTATCACAAAAATTCTTTGAACATAAAACGGTCATTTCTGAAATTGTTTTTCTACGCTTCAACGCCGCGAATCAAACTTTTGCTTTGTGCACCCAACGAAAAGTATTTTTATAAAATCACAAAAGGCCGAACCGCGATGTATGCGGCGAAAGTAAAATTCCGGAAGTAGAACAAATGAAATATATAAAAAAAAAATTGTGTGGCTTTTTATGTGCGCGAGCCCAAGACGGCTCCTGAAAGTGGGACAGCCGGCTGCGGACAATGGTGTCAAGCGAATTGCAATACCACGTGACGATGGGATACATCGAAACCAATTAGAAGTCCATTGTCTTCTGCTGGTGGATGATGAGGTTAGAGCCCGTTAGTCGATGGGGAATGGTCAATTCTCGATTTCGTGCGCAGCCATGGTTGCGCAATTTCACGCGTATGGAGTCCCGGTTTGGGAGAAAGGGTTGTGCAAGGTTTTTTGTGTTTATGGAAATCGTTTTGAATGTTTGGTTATCCTTGTTTACTAATGCTGTGGGGAAATTCTGTTGTGTTTCCTCCTTAACGAGATATTGGAGGACGACACCGAGGTTCGTGTTGAAACAGCTTGAAAAAATTTCTGTAATAATTTGTGGATGCACCTATTTCAAACTTTATTTTTTATTTAAAAATTAATTTAATCTTAATGCTCTGTAGGCTGGGCTGCGGAGAAATGTATCAATGCTATAGACATTGGAAAGCTCCGGTATGAAGACATTTCTGTTATATAATATAATAATAATATAATAAATAAATCTTAATTTATATAATATATGTATTATATATCCTTAGTATATAATATAATAAATGGATCATTTATATAATGTAAAATTGTTTCATACGTAAGTTTATGGCCCCGCGATAAAACGCCATTGATGATTGCCAAACTGCCAACAGTGAAAAGAATAGCCATAAAAATATGCTTAGGACTTAAAGAGACACCCTCGATCTGTCGGTCGATGTTATAATAAGTCTCAAGCGTTAAAGGTATTGAATGCATTTTTTGTGAATGTAAAAATCGAATTATCAAAAGCTGCAATTGGAGTTTTCAAGATCATGTGAGTAACATTATAAAATTATATAAAAACCTTTACACAAATGCATATGAGAATATTTCCCAAAAGAAAGACCAGAAAACAAAAAAGAATCTTTTTTTTGTCATCAATGTCAAGTGTACTAAAAACACTATTTTTTTATTGATCCTTGAAACTCGATTCCTTTGTTAAAAGGACATTTTGTCAAATTTTTTAATTTTACAAAACACGGTCACTTGCAAAGGTAATAATTAAAAATTTCAAATCTGAGTTTAATAAATCCAAAATGCCAACGTATACAAAATACAACTTACAACCTTTCCCCTTGAAATGGTTACCATACCTTCAGTGTTTTTACTAACAAACTTTTGATCACGTGACCCATCAGCTGGATCATAGCGGCTAAATTTAAAATGTAATTCCATCACAGTTGTGGTTTTTCCAATGTTTGGTTATCCAATAGCTCAGTAATTAATAACACACACCATTTATTATTCTGCATAAAAATGTTTATTCCAATCCCTGTTTGCTACTTACTAAAAGTAGGCTCCTGAAAATCCGGAACAGATGTAGTATAGGACATTTGGCGCGTTTTTGTTTTTGGCGACGAAAAATTGCCGTTAAACAGCGCTATGACGTCATAGGGTTGCCAAATTAAAAGTCGCCACAAGAATCGGAATATACCAACTATGTTAGGTGGGGTTGCCATACTATAAATTTATCGCCCCTATAAAACACGCCAAATATAACATCGCGCGCCAAATGTCTTATACTACATCTGTACCGAAAATCCTTACCTTTAGGTCCCACACTATCCTCTTTTGCCGGAAGCCGAGTAACGTCATCAGCATCTCTATTAACTGTATCATTTCGGCTGTCAGTGTTTGAAACGCGGGCAATTCCAATTCGTAATGGCAGATTGTAAATTGCAGTTGTTCCCAATCGAAGTTGTAACCAAACAATGGGATTTCGTAATGACATGATTATTGTGCTCTTTAATCATGGATGATTTATGCAAATGCGAACCATTCACGAGCTTTCACTGCGGAAGATAACTAACATATCACCGCGGAAACGTGAATTTACATGGAATATTTTTTGTTTTTCATCTCGTACTAAAAACACTATTTTTTTTTATAGATCCTTAAAACACGATTCCTTTGTTTATGTTTCTATTTTGTTAAAAAAAAAAAGGGCCAATCTTCTTATCGCCGGATATGACCATTTACTCTGAAATAAATTATAGGAAATGGTTATTTTTTATTTTAGTGCTTTGTGACCAAGTTTTAATCCTCTGAGAAGCGAGAAAAATACCAAAATTGCAAGATAATTCAGTTTATATGTCGATACTATATATTGTATTCAATTTATATATCGATACTATATATTGTATTCAGTTTATATGTCGATACCATATATTGTACTCTACATACATATTAAAATTTTTATTATTTTAAAAGATATAGATTTCAAAAGATTCCCCAAAGCTTTAAATTATAAATAAATAAATTTTAAAATAGGTTCAATTATATGATACAGTAGTCCCTCCTTACAACGACCCTTCGAAATAGCGATCCTTTCCTTCAAACGACAGTCAATGTCCCAATCGGTTGCTTTTGCTAATGGATACATTCTTTTACGTTTACTCGTTACAACGATCTTTTCTTTAAAATGACTACTCATATTGGTCCCATGAAGAAGCAGTGGCGGCTCGCCCACTACAGCAAGTACAGCCGGGCTGCACCTAAATTCATTAGTGAATTTTAAAACTAAAATCAGATATTTTACTAATTTTCTTAAATGAAGATTAGAATTGAAAATGAAATTTCTACGGTAGTAAACAAAATCTCCGATAAATAGCAAGCATGTTACCGTAATGCACAATTCAGGAGGGGAAAAAACTCCATTCAATCAAAAATGCAGCTAAAAAGCGAAATTCGAAATCGGCTGCATCGTTGCCAATGCAACCTCTACACAGTATGGAGATCCCCCCCCCCCATGCTAATGCACTGTATTTGTGAGAAGGTACACCCGAAATGGATTTTCTTGTTTTAGCTGCACTTGAGGTTCGATATTCTGATTGGCTCGTGGATGAAACGAGAACTTACGAGAATATCTCACAACGGAAATGGTTTTTGTGATACATTTACTGTGTGCTGTTGTTTCATGATATATGGTCCTGCTGTTGTTTCGTTATGTAAGTTAATATTAAAATTGACCGATTTGCAGGTTTAACAGAAAGCAGGATTGCTTTAATTTTCAAAAAATAAGTAAGTGTTTTCTATTTTTTTCGCATGTTGTCATTTCGTAAAAATTGAAAAGAAACTTGGATTTGAGTAGTGAATAATAAAGAATTTCCGTTCATTTATGGTTTTGGAAATTAGGGGGGAGGGGGGATTCACATGATTTCGGCTGCACTAACATTTTCGACCACGGGCCGCCACTGTGAAGAAGTAAAATAGAAATAGTGTTTTTTATACAACTGAAGTGCCCGGCTTTGTCTGTGAGTTTTGGCCGACAACTGGCGGTTTTAAGAAGTCATTTCTGATTTAAGGGGTGGGAAATTTCAAATTTGTTTTTCGAAACCTCACATAAACAGTGACCTTCCTCTTGTTGTGAAGATCACGTGTACAAAATTGCATCAAGCTTGGAATAAAACTGTCGATTTGTACAAAAACAAACCCACAGCCACTCTTCCTTTTATGTAGATTGCAATTTGCACTGCCTTAAAAAAGTCATTCTTCGGTTGATTGACATCAGAAAGTGTTCCTTTTTT
Source organism: Troglohyphantes excavatus (assembly GCA_963932185.1). Lineage (NCBI taxonomy): Eukaryota > Metazoa > Arthropoda > Arachnida > Araneae > Linyphiidae > Troglohyphantes > Troglohyphantes excavatus. The sequence goes on along the minus strand of OZ010671.1, from coordinate 56,625,598 downwards.
AATTACTACTATTTTGTGGGAGCAAATTTTAGACCCGTCCAAATATGGCCCTTTTAATTTGCCCTTTTGTGTGCCAATTTTTTTTTTTTTTTTTGGCAAGATTGAACTGTAACAAACGATGATGTAAATCCCATATAATATTACAACCTGTGTGGTTATTCAAAGCAATTTCTTTAGAAATAATAAGTGTCCCCTGATTTCGTCATGAAAGTCTGGTCATTTCAAGACAAACTCAATTCGATTTCCTTATCTTTTGTGGGAAGTGTGTATCATTTTACATCACGCTTCAGAAATATTTTCTTTTTTAAAAAAGCTATCTTATCGCGCAGGCAAGCGCAATGGAGTTTGAGATTACCCGTCTCTGATCGGTCATTGACTTTTTTCTTGACGAATATTTATCTGTTTATTTTTTTAAAACCATGTATTACGAAGAAAAATTCCAGACGCTGATGACATAATACACTTTTGTATCGACAACTGCGCTTTAATGACCTCAATCGGAAGTTGCATTAACATTCTGTAAACAGTTTCAACATGAAAATTAAATTAAAACATTAACTACCAATTAAAGGAAAAAAGTAAATGAAAGGGTTATGTGCATTGTTAGACATGTGGATAAGACGTAAGCTTTAGTAATGAACACTAAAAATAGATATCTGAAAAAATGTCTGTTATATACAAGCACAGCAATAAAAAATGTAATAATTAAATTTTTTGTCGTTTTTGATTTAGTTCAGAGTATGAGTATTATATTTTATATTGTTGAAGTAAATCAATATAATAGTTTTTGATTTAGTTCAGAGTATGAGTATTATATTTTATATTGTTGAAGTAAATCAATATAATAGTTTTTGATTTAGTTCAGAGTATGAGTATTATATTTTATATTGTTGAAGTAAATCAATATAATAGTTTTTGATTTAGTTCAGAGTATGAGTATTATATTTTATATTGTTGAAGTAAATCAATATAATAGTTTTTGATTTAGTTCAGAGTATGAGTATTATATTTTATATTGTTGAAGTAAATCAATATAATAGTTTTTGTTTTAGTTCAGAGTATGAGTATTATATTTTATATTGTTGAAGTAAATCAATATAATAGTTTTTGATTTAGTTCAGAGTATGAGTATTATATTTTATATTGTTGAAGTAAATCAATATAATAGTTTTTGATTTAGTTCAGAGTATGAGTATTATATTTTATATTGTTGAAGTAAATCAATATAATAGTTTTTGATTTAGTTCAGAGTATGAGTATTATATTTTATATTGTTGAAGTAAATCAATATAATAGTTTTTGTTTTAGTTCAGAGTATGAGTATTATATTTTATATTGTTGAAGTAAATCAATATAATAGTTTTTGATTTAGTTCAGAGTATGAGTATTATATTTTATATTGTTGAAGTAAATCAATATAATAGTTTTTGTTTTAGTTCAGAGTATGAGTATTATATTTTATATTGTTGAAGTAAATCAATATAATAGTTTTTGATTTAGTTCAGAGTATGAGTATTATATTTTATATTGTTGAAGTAAATCAATATAATAGTTTTTGATTTAGTTCAGAGTATGAGTATTATATTTTATATTGTTGAAGTAAATCAATATAATAGTTTTTGATTTAGTTCAGAGTATGAGTATTATATTTTATATTGTTGAAGTAAATCAATATAATAGTTTTTGTTTTAGTTCAGAGTATGAGTATTATATTTTATATTGTTGAAGTAAATCAATATAATAGTTTTTGATTTAGTTCAGAGTATGAGTATTATATTTTATATTGTTGAAGTAAATCAATATAATAGTTTTTGATTTAGTTCAGAGTATGAGTATTATATTTTATATTGTTGAAGTAAATCAATATAATAGTTTTTGATTTAGTTCAGAGTATGAGTATTATATTTTATATTGTTGAAGTAAATCAATATAATAGTTTTTGTTTTAGTTCAGAGTATGAGTATTATATTTTATATTGTTGAAGTAAATCAATATAATAGTTTTTGATTTAGTTCAGAGTATGAGTATTATATTTTATATTGTTGAAGTAAATCAATATAATAGTTTTTGATTTAGTTCAGAGTATGAGTATTATATTTTATATTGTTGAAGTAAATCAATATAATAGTTTTTGATTTAGTTCAGAGTATGAGTATTATATTTTATATTGTTGAAGTAAATCAATATAATAGTTTTTGATTTAGTTCAGAGTATGAGTATTATATTTTATATTGTTGAAGTAAATCAATATAATAGTTTTTGATTTAGTTCAGAGTATGAGTATTATATTTTATATTGTTGAAGTAAATCAATATAATAGTTTTTGATTTAGTTCAGAGTATGAGTATTATATTTTATATTGTTGAAGTAAATCAATATAATAGTTTTTGTTTTAGTTCAGAGTATGAGTATTATATTTTATATTGTTGAAGTAAATCAATATAATAGTTTTTGATTTAGTTCAGAGTATGAGTATTATATTTTATATTGTTGAAGTAAATCAATATAATAGTTTTTGATTTAGTTCAGAGTATGAGTATTATATTTTATATTGTTGAAGTAAATCAATATAATAGTTTTTGTTTTAGTTCAGAGTATGAGTATTATATTTTATATTGTTGAAGTAAATCAATATAATAGTTTTTGATTTAGTTCAGAGTATGAGTATTATATTTTATATTGTTGAAGTAAATCAATATAATAGTTTTTGATTTAGTTCAGAGTATGAGTATTATATTTTATATTGTTGAAGTAAATCAATATAATAGTTTTTGATTTAGTTCAGAGTATGAGTATTATATTTTATATTGTTGAAGTAAATCAATATAATAGTTTTTGATTTAGTTCAGAGTATGAGTATTATATTTTATATTGTTGAAGTAAATCAATATAATAGTTTTTGATTTAGTTCAGAGTATGAGTATTATATTTTATATTGTTGAAGTAAATCAATATAATAGTTTTTGTTTTAGTTCAGAGTATGAGTATTATATTTTATATTGTTGAAGTAAATCAATATAATAGTTTTTGATTTAGTTCAGAGTATGAGTATTATATTTTATATTGTTGAAGTAAATCAATATAATAGTTTTTGTTTTAGTTCAGAGTATGAGTATTATATTTTATATTGTTGAAGTAAATCAATATAATAGTTTTTGATTTAGTTCAGAGTATGAGTATTATATTTTATATTGTTGAAGTAAATCAATATAATAGTTTTTGTTTTAGTTCAGAGTATGAGTATTATATTTTATATTGTTGAAGTAAATCAATATAATAGTTTTTGATTTAGTTCAGAGTATGAGTATTATATTTTATATTGTTGAAGTAAATCAATATAATAGTTTTTGATTTAGTTCAGAGTATGAGTATTATATTTTATATTGTTGAAGTAAATCAATATAATAGTTTTTGATTTAGTTCAGAGTATGAGTATTATATTTTATATTGTTGAAGTAAATCAATATAATAGTTTTTGATTTAGTTCAGAGTATGAGTATTATATTTTATATTGTTGAAGTAAATCAATATAATAGTTTTTGTTTTAGTTCAGAGTATGAGTATTATATTTTATATTGTGGAAGTAAATCAATATAATAGTTTTTGATTTAGTTCAGAGTATGAGTATTATATTTTATATTGTTGAAGTAAATCAATATAATAGTTTTTGATTTAGTTCAGAGTATGAGTATTATATTTTATATTGTTGAAGTAAATCAATATAATAGTTTTTGATTTAGTTCAGAGTATGAGTATTATATTTTATATTGTTGAAGTAAATCAATATAATAGTTTTTGTTTTAGTTCAGAGTATGAGTATTATATTTTATATTGTTGAAGTAAATCAATATAATAGTTTTTGTTTTAGTTCAGAGTATGAGTATTATATTTTATATTGTTGAAGTAAATCAAAATAATAATCCCCCCTGAAGAGAAATGGCCGGCCACGTAATTTTGAACTACAGTCAGATAACGAGGACAATGTCTGAGTTGCCACTCTGCTATCTTCTTAGCTACTACACCACGTCCAACGCGAGGAAATTTGAGTAAAGCCACGACACGTTTACCCCTTAGAGTAACACTCTAGGATTCCGAGGCCTGCGATCGACTTTTGTGCCCCTTTCTACTCGTCCCCCTTGCTGGTGAAACTCGAAATACAAATCCACAGTTTTATTTCGAGCTTGATTAAATTTTCCACACGACCCACGATGAAGAAATCGGCCAACAATGCGTAAGGCCCGGACACTACGCGAGCCTATTGGAGTTGAGTCACAATACATTTTACCCTTAGAGTTAACACCCTAGGCTTTCGAGGACTGCGAGTGGCTTTCATCCCTCTTCCTACTCTTTCCACTTGCTGGTAAAACTGGACCTCTGATATACTTTTTTTAAATCACTCTTGAAAGTCTTTAACATCTTTGCTAGATACCTATTTCAGAGAATTGCGTATCAGATGCACCATACATAGCTGTACCAAAAACAGATACCGTGACCATCAGGATGCCACGGTCCCAACGTTCGTTAAATCGTTTTAAGATAATTAGCTATCTATTAAAAAACACCATTTTGAAAGTCGAGTTTCTCAGGGGAGTATCCAAATTTAATTTTTTTATGTAAAAAAAATTAAAACCACTTGCAAAATACTTTCGTCATAAGAAAAAATCCTTAACTCCAAAAAGCAAAACTGTTCAGGAAAGAAGAAAAACCAAATTTATTACCTGCATTAAAATTTAGATGATTTAAAAGATTTAAAGTCTAAAAGTAGTTGTTTGCATGTACATCTTATTTTAGTGATAATTATATTTTTTTTTACCATGTTTTTCTATGTATAATTCATCCTGGATTTAGGGCCTTTTTAGTATTTATTTGTCATATAGGGCCTTCTCTTATTAAAAAACACCACGAGCTGGAGATAACCCTAATATATAAATGTTACTAGTTACTGTAACTCATGATTATGTTTGATTTAAAGAATTTTAATGTCCTAAGAAGGTGTATTTTTTAAAGAACAAATTGGAAAAGCTTCATAAATGAATTTCTAAAAATTTGGAGTTAAGGCCATTTAACTTATGACAACATAATTGTACTTCGAAAAGAATCCGAGAAAAATAAAATGAAACAGGAACTCATGTCGTCGTATGAACCTCACCGTGCAAGGTTGCTCTCAATGGTTCCTTCCTGTTGGGATAAATTAGCAACTACGATTTATGCTGTTGAAGGTTTAGCTCGTGAAACGATCTCCTGTTGGCGTCCTTCGAGATGGATTTTCTGATTGTGTTTGTAGCAATCCTGTTCAAGATTCCACGATTCTCGTCACTACTAATAGTTTACTTTCTGTTATCCATTTGTTTGTATGTCTGCCATTCCGTCTGTCTGAAATGTCAAAAAAGCTACATTAGACACTGGGATTGAAAACGAACCAATGGGCAGTAATGGACGTTATTTTGACAATCGTAAAGTTCGTGACTTTCGAAATAAAAAATAATTTAGAATGTTCGTTTATTTTTCGAATAATTGGACAGTCGTAATTTTTCGTTGTAATTGGATGATGTTTGAGTCGTGATTTTTTGGAAATTAGGAAGTTTTAAATTTTCTCTTAGAATAGGTCCTGATGTTGAATATACTATTTAAGACATAAACACTCCGGAAAGTTTGTTATTGTTTTATATTTGAATAATGCTTTCTTTTTTAAGAAAATCTAAATTTTTATAATTTAAACAGTATTTGAATTTTTTTTAAATAATTTTTTCCCCTCGTTTTTAATGAAATGATAGGAATTTCAAAATTATTATGTGAAAATTATTTTTTTATTTATAACAAATACAAAAGCATTAACACAGAAAATAACTATATCTCCATGTTTATTACCAAACCATTCCGACAATTTTTTTAAAAAAGTATTTGTGTTTACTTAATACATGCTTATTTCTAAAAAATATTGCTAAATTATCTAAGTCTTTTTCAATATATCAAGAATGAACCACTTTCATTTGTGATTCATTAAATAAAATTATCACGTGCATTTGAGCTGTCTATTTTCAAGTTCTGAATGCACCATATCATCTTACAAATCGGTATTGACCAAAAGTGTCGGAATCCAGTCCAAAACTGCATTCAAAGTCATGGCTTTAGATCCCAAAGTACGTGGGCTCGTTTTTGGCTGTTTGTCCTGTAACATTTATGAAAACGGATCTATCTGGTTTTGAAACTAGACAGCTCATTTACTAATTGCTCGATATTTTTCTAGAACAAATTTATAATTTTTTTTTGAAACTACGCTTTTTCAACTACTCCAACCCGCCTAATTCCTCACCTTTTGACCTCAAGTTTTACTTTTTTAAGCGTTGAACCACTTTAAAGACTTCCAATAAGGTTCTACACCCACAATCTGTGACGCAAGAAAACAGTTCGTTATTCATCTCGTAAAATGCAATTAGGAGTTGAAAATACAGCGGAAAGAAACTGTCTACGCCCTTTATTATCAGAATTGATGACTTGGTCCTCCATTATGTTTTTTTTCAAATGCAGTTTAGGGTACAAAAGTTTTGCACCCCCTTGCAAGAGCCTCTTCACAAATTACACCTGTTAGGTAACCTCAGGCAGCACAAGTGATTCACAATCAGTCTGAAGGCTATCATTACATCACTAGGCTACGTGTAAGTCTCCGTTTTTAAAGATGATTATTTTAGATGAAAGGAAAACCCATAAAGATTACCTTATATGTGATAGAAGATTTTTTTTTATTATTAATTCCCCTTCCCTTTAGTGGTAATCTTTTTAGTCTTAGTTTCTTTATTCTTTAATATCTATCAGGGTGTCAATTATGTTTTAAATGATTGACACTCTGATTGAGAAAAAAAGTTGGTATGAAAGTAGCGAAGAAAAAAAGTAACTAAAATATTATCATAAATAAATATACACACGGCATGTAACAAATCCACGAAACATGTAATTTGGAACGGGTATTCCAATTTTTATTTACACGACCCACTGGGAATTTATTTACCAGATCTACATGTGTAGAGTAGTTAAACATATAAAGAAAAAATCTGATTTTTAATTTTTTAAAAATCTAATAAAAAAACGTTTTAAATAAAAAAAAAAAAATTTAAATTAAAACCGATTTAAAAAAAAAAAAAAAAAAACATTATTTTTTTACACCCTAATATCTATAGATTTAAGTTATTTCTTTCAAGTAAAAGTTACGGAATTTCATCAAACATATTTTGTATATTTAAAAACAAAACAAACAAAAAATGTGACAAAACATATTAAAAAACAGAATTGTAAATTTTTTCGATTAAATAGTCGAAATTCTTTATTAAAATTTTAACTAGTTTGTGTGATCAACAATTTTAACCTTGTTACTAGGTTTCAATAGTTTATGCCGATTCTAGATTTTATTTGTTTGTAATTAACTTTGCATAAAAGTTGCACAATTGGGCTGTTAATGACGGTTCCCTATCTATTTCAAAGAAAAGATCGAAGATAAAACATAAAAGTAAGATATACTTTTCAGACTTTTATTGAGAATACAGGATTTGATCTCGGAAACTTCGTATAACGACTCTTACTAAAGAAGTTAACAATGTCAATTTTTGAATACCGTAAATATATAGCCGAAATCGTAGCATTATTTTGATTCATACTTGCTTTGCATGCCCAAGTTCTGTATATTTATTCGGGACTAGATGAAAACATAAATAAATCAGAAAAGGGCAGTGTACTTCTTTATATATATATATATATATATATATATATATATATATATATATATATATATATATATATATATATATATATATATATATATAATTAAAAATATTTTTTGAATGATTGCAGCGAATTACTTTTTTCTAAAATTCAAAATGAGTTAATAAAAAATCTGAGATAAGTTAAAGAAATAGAAACAAAATGATTCAAGCTTTTACAGATCTGCTAAATTTTTTGAAATTTATATCTACGATTATAAACATAACTGCATCCTAATAAAATGAATCAAATAAATTGCGTTCCATCTCTTGAAGCCGTAAATAATCTTATCGATTAGAATCTATAAAAAAGAAGTCGTCCTGTCTTAGAAACGAGGAAGCTCCTTTTAGCTGCTAGAAGCGAGATTTCACCTATAGCCGGCAGCTGACCCAACCGACAGAAACAGCCTCACCTTTATAATAACCGAAGAAAAACATCAACGACACATAACCTCCATAATACACACAACTGCCTGTTTCCAATGCAAATTAGCTATTTTTATCCGAATTGATACGTTTATTACACTCGAGAATTTGGTAAAATTATTCGCATCACCGCGAACGGAATTGTGAATAGTGTGTTCCGGGCCTTGGTTTCGCTTTGTTCATTTCCTGTCAAATCTGTGTTTGCCATTAACTGTTCACTGTCCTTCTGTTCATGGCTGCTATCAATTTTCGTTGTTCATGAATCGGAATTCACGGAAATTGATTGATGTGAGTTATGTTCGTACGTGACTGTCATAAATGTAAACGAAAATGTTTTAAGTATAGTATGAAGTAGTAGTAGTGGTCAGGATGTGGACATTGAGTAATAACTTCGTAAAGATTGGAAGTTCTTTATTTTTATGAGGAATAAGAATATCAAATATGATTTATTAGATGTTATTCATAAGTTACAAATTTATGTAAGAATTTTTTTAAAAAGGCACTCGTAAAATTTGCAGCAATATGGCCGATAAGTTAGGTTCAGGATATGTGTTACGGGTATTCCAATTTTTATTTACTCGACCCGCTTTGAATTTATTTACGAGATATACATGTGTAAAGTAGTTAAACATATAAAGCAAAAATTTGATTTTTAATTTTTTAAAAATCTAATAAAAAAAAACGCTTTATATATAAAAAATTTATTTAAATTAAAACCGATTTTTTTAAATTAAAAAAAAATATTTTTTTATTTTACACCCTGATATCTATAGGTTTAAGTTATATCTTTCATTTTCGTTGTTCATGGAATCGGAATTCACGAAAATTGATTGATGTAAATTCACGGAAATTGATTGATGTGAGTTATGTTCGTATACGTGACTGACATAAATGCAATCGAAAATGTTTTAAGTATAGTATGAAGTAGCAGTAGTGGTCAGGATGTGGACAATGAGTAATAACTTCGTAAAGATTGGTAGTTCTTTATTTTTTATGAGGTATAAGAATATCAAATATGATTTATTAGATGTCATTCATAAGTTACAAATGTATGTAAGAATTATGATAACAGGGCAGTCGTAAAATTTGCAGCAATATGACCGATAAGTTGTTTACCGCCTGAGGGTTACATGACGAATGAGTGTGTGTTTCGGCGTTCGGCCCATAGACTCTTCTTCGTATGGAGGCACTCAACCCCCTCATTTGTAAGAAAACCGAATTCTTAAAACCCACGAAATAAAAACTAAAAATATTCTAAAATTAAATATGTGTGAGTAAAAAAAATACTCTAAAAGTTCAACGTCCAATGATAAAAGAACAAACGAAAAAAGCAATGTGTGTATAATATTTCGCAGATAAAGAATTAGGCATGACGACTTTTATAGAGACGCCAATCGGATAGTTCCAATTGCGGCTCATGGCAACCTTTTGTCTGGGCGGATAAACAAATGTTTTCTTCTTTGAAAATATGGTAAACCCGCACCGCTTCGGTCGCAATTGGCCAATTGAGTGGCTAAAATCGAAATTAATTCAACTAAGTATTCTTAACTTGCCTATATTATTTGTATGCTATGAAGTTACTTATACAAAAACGAGTACTTTTTCCATCTATTGAGATACATCAAAAGTTTATTTACTAATAAGCCCAATACAAACTAAAGAACTGAAATTTTATACTTTATCAATTTGAATTTTTTTACTTTGTCAAGGGCCAGTAGACAATTATACAGTCAGTCAACATGACATTTTCACTACAAAACATTTATCTTCAATTTTTTATTTCAAATATTTGGTTTAAAAATATATAAAAATTTACTAAATTTGTTAAAAAAAATTTTGAAACTCTTATTTGTTAAAAAGGTCGTTGAATGTGTGTTAAAGCACTGTCAGTATTTATGATATAAACAACGTTAAAGATTACAAACACACATTATGAGAACTTAGGCCCAATCTACACTGACGTGACAAACCCGCGCGAGATTTTGCAAATGGTTCTGCGATGGGTGATATATACCACGCTCCAATCAAAGAGCCATCGGTAAAAGCTCGCCCGTGTTTATCTCGTCAATGTAGAATGGTCCTTGGGAATGCACATTCTTAAAGATTATAAGTTGGTAACAATAACTTATTTTTAAGACAAAGATATTTTTAGACCGTTACTACTCTCTGGTTACAACAAGTTTTATGCTGACGTTTCATTTATGATGAGAAATATCCAACGAATTACTGCGACTGTCTCTCCTGGTTTATCAGATAACATCGCAGACTATTTGCGCAACTTTACTCTCCTACACGTACTTCAGGAATTCTGTCGGTTATGAAACTTGAACGACATTTAAAAGCATCACCAAAAATACAGAAAAGAAAGCCGTGAAAGTACCGTTGTCTAGACGTTATTATTTCCGTCTGTGACTTGACAGTTTTGTAAAATTGATTGTAATATCTTAATAGGATAAAATATCGAAATACTAGTCTACACATGTTTGCGCCATACTTTATAGATTATTATTTATATTCTTGTGAAATCAAGATCTGTGAAAATGAACAAGAAACAAATATGTGCACCAACAGATTATTTTAAATTATTCTGCCCAAAATTCACGTGCTAGAAATCGATTAACAAGATTTTAATAATAATAGCCTTAGATTTCTATTTCAGTTGCACGGATATCCTCTGAAACTGTGGTATCGATTTAAATTAAATTCGATGTTTTATGTGGTATCAATATGTGTGGTGAATTTGCTGTAAAACAAAACTCAGTGAAAAGTAGCATACATAGAAAAAATTTCGTTTTAATAAATTTTGACATGTTTTGACAATTTCTATACAGATCAGAATTACAGTAACAGTAGTCTTATGAACACATAAAAATACATCATTATAAAAATTATAATTATAATAATCATAAAATAATTTTCGGTCAATACTTAAAAGAAAACTGGTATTCAACAATAAGTATCTTCCTTTTTTGAATGTTTGATTTTGAAGCCACCTTTGTTGTCTCCTCCCATGTCCATTAATGAATTCTATAAAAATAAATTTGGAGTCGAAGCATTATCCAGTTTGAGATTATGTTCAGACAAACAGACTAATAAAAATAGAATTTTGAGTCAGGTAAACTTTATTTCTGCTTTTACTTCTTTGACTCGTTCAAATTTATCGACGATATTTGGATCGTCAACTCAATTAAGCAATTTAACAACACCGAATCAACACATACTCTAAAAAACTGTCTTGTTTTAATGTTTACTTTTAACAGAATATTAGCCTTGCAATATTTATAAAGTTAAGTTATCAGCTCGTATGGTTTTAATTGCGAAAGATGGAAACGCTGATTAAAAGTGAATTAATTTTTTTAAATCTATTTTTTTGTGATGTTTTTTACATGATAGAAAATATGAGGTTAACCATCCGGAATAGTTCACTGGCCCCAATATTTTCGTTATCGACTTTCTTTTAAATTCAAAGCAATGGCCGATAATAAAAGTAAACATTTCATCTTCCGTAATACAATTATGTAACAGCGTCGACTGAACTTTTATCGTTTATCGATGTTTTTTTCTTCTTCTGGTGATGAAGCTAGAACTGAACGAATTTTAATTTAAAGACATCTATTTTTTATATAGATATAGGAAACCGGTTTGCGGTCCTGAACGAACTAGCTTCATATCTATGGTTCTTTAAAGTTATTTTGTAAGAAACACTAAAAATACGAATACAGCTTTTACAGTAGAGGTACGAGGATCAGATATGAAGAAGAACCACGATAAACCTCACGCGTATACCTGGACAGAATTTTCAACAATATCGCCAAAAAAATAGTTCATGCTTTTTTTTCACTAGGAAAATTAATGTTTTAATTTTAATCGTACAAGTTAACAATAAGGGTTAACCTATGTACTTATTTCAAATCATAAGATAATAATACTTTATATTATTGTGTGTAATACTTTACATTTACATTATTGCGGAGCACGTCCCCCCCCCCCCCCTCTCCCCCTCCCCCCCGAGTTTTAAAAAATTCGAGTTTTTCGAGGGAGGGAAAATGCATGAAGAAAATTAATGAAAGCGAGGGAAGGTTATAAATTGCCCAACTTGTAAGATTAAACTTAAATTAGACTTCAAAATGGACACTGCATTGGAACATGTGTGCAACAAATCAATACTTCTGAGATAACTGTTTAATATTACCTAATCTATAAAAAAAAGTTGAAACATATCGATAAGTTGGAACTGGAAATTTTTAGCAATGTTGAGTTTGGCATTTCGAATCGTTAAGTTTGGTTTGGTTAATAAACGTCGCACTATAGAGCTGTACATTGAGCTGTTAGCGACGGTTCGGGGCCTATCTCAAATCATTAATTTGGGAATTTTCAATAGTTCAAGACGCGAATTTCGAATCGTTAAGTTCACCCCCCCCCCTCTCTCCAAAAAAACGTATTTCCAAACGACTGCTCGAAGGGGGTTATCAGCTGTTTTTGAAAAGCCATTTGCCATTGCCCGGTGCCAGTGCACAGCAGTGTGTCGTTGCCCGTCGTAAAGTCGACTGCTCAAAGAATAGTCGATTTTGTAATTGATCGGCTGCCCAAAGAACAGTTTTACATTGTGGCATTGCATCATTTGTCTTATTTACTATCGGAAGAAAGATGATGAAAGGTTGCCACACTTTACTTGACGGCATTTAGCCCGCCAAGTGCACAACAAAATATATTTTTTGGGTCGATATTCACACAGGCTTGCTAACGGCCTAGGCGGATTTTTGCATGTCGCGAGCGGATTTTTGTATATTCTAGCATTAGAACTCTATGACAAATAACAAGAATTCGTGTTAGTTCTGTACAAAATTAGGTACCGATGCAAGTAACATTTTGAAATAAAATAAAGCTTGTACGGAACGGTGATGTCAGACGTATAAGTCGGAGTCCTCGACGTCATACGTAAAATTGCTTGTTTATCTTCCTTTTGTTGCGAGACCAATCCCTACTTCTATATTCGGCTGAAATGACATTTCGCGTAAATCCTTTTTGATCGTGCTCAGTAACAGCTACTCCCGATTTTTTTTTATATTATGTTTTTAGTCTTTAATTATAATGAAAATTAACTTATTTCTATTTGCTTCTGCACAACTGGCTCTCCGAATACAGAAACGCATCTCTTTTCCTTTCCAGACATCTGCGCCAAGTACGTGTTCGACGTGTCTATGCAGGTTCGCAACGGCATCCTGGGGCCCATGTCCCCGGACCTGAACATCATGAAGGTGCTGCACGACTCCATGGACGCCATGCTCCCCTCCGATGCCCACCTCCACTGCGACGGCCGCCTCCGCGTCTCGGCCACGCGATTCGACAGCGGACGCAACGTCCTGCTCAAGGACTTCAAGTCCAGGGACGAACTGCTGCAGGTGAGCATCAGAGGGAGCATTGCTTGTAATTAACCAAAGTCATGAATTGTTTTATGCATACGAAACTACCACCTTTTTTTTTGCCAGAAGCGGTATTTATTTACCACGTTGCAGTCCTCTTCCACCTCTCAAAGATCAAAATAATGATTAGTTTTATTTCCCTTTTTTATTTAACCCTCCACAACTCGTGCCGTGAGCGAAATACTCACACCAAGAAGAAAAAAAGTATATCTGGTATTCTACGTCATAGGCGAAGGGTGCTCTCTCTATCTTCTCCTTTGTAACCTTCTCTTGTCGCAATCAATTACATATTATAGATATTGTTTCGTTTAAAATATTTCATTTACTAACAATTTTTTGAGAGAAATAGGTGGTCTGAGAAAAATTCTCACGCGCGAGTTCTTAGGTCACTCATTTTGACGCGAGGTCTGGAGGTTTAAATTCAGTTCTTTACCAATAAGTCAACGGCTACTACATATTATAGACTAGCTGTTCGGCCCCTCGTTGCTAGAGAACCCATTCAGGCATATACATTAAAAAAAAGGAATGATCCCCACCAGGACTCGAACCGGGAACCCACCACCTATTGTTCCCGAAGTCATGCGCGCTAACGACTAAGCTATAATGGCACGTTCTAGAATATATTTTAGAAATATTTAATATGTTTCTTTATGCAATATTTCCAAAAAAATCCTTAAAAAAAGCTAAATGTTAATTTTTCAAATCCGATCATCTGGTGCATATTTTGAGAATGAAAATTTTATACGCATGATCCCCACCAGGACTCGGAACCAGGAACCCACCACCTATTGTTCCCGAAGTCATGCGCGCTACCGACTAAGCTATAATGGCACGTTCTAGAATATATTTTAGAAATATTTAATATATTTTTCATTATGCAATATTTCCAAAAAAAACTTAAAAAAGGCTAAATGTTAATTTTTCAAATCCGATCATCTGGTGCCTATTTTGAGGATGAAAATTTTCAACCTTTTATACGCAGAGGAACTAGTTGTTTTGCGATCCATTTGCAGACACTTTACTTTATTATTATAGATAGCACTCCTTAAATTGAAAAGAAAAATACCCACCGTAAAACAATACGAGTTGGCGGCATGGAGTTGCTTCATAGCTTCAGTAAAGTAGCTGTAGAGTAGTTATTTAAAAATATTTACGCAAATTTGGAGAAACTGTTACTTTAATTTGAATTTTAACTGGAAATTTTTGATCCCTGCACTCCTTTTCTTATGGAATGTTTTGTTTAAAAATCTGTATAGATTTCTCTCAAAAGGTATGATCGAAATTGTAAAATTATATGAATATTTTTATATTATATATATTTTTTCCCAAAAAACATAATATTTTTTCGTTCTATTTTATAGGCCTTGATGTGCAGCTGTTTTATTCCTGTTTACTGTGGCTACGAGCCTCCTGAATATTATGGAGTGGTAAGTTGGGTTAGACAGTACGTACTAATACTTAAAATATTGAGTTCTGATTAATTTTCAGGTGTGGGGGGGGGGGGGGGGGGGATAATATATCTTGAAAAGGAATAACATGATTAGTGGTAGATATCATAACGATAAATTGTTCAAAAGTTAAGCACAATAAATGTTTACATTTTTTTGTATAATTTTTATTTTGCTTTTGATATACACATAAATAAGCTTGTCTACTTGCTAATGTACTAGCTGTTTGGTGGTTCGAATATGAGCAAAAAAAAAAATCTCAAATTAATTTTTATTTTGCTTCTGATATACACATAAATAAGCTTGTCTACTTGCTAATGTACTAGCTGTTTGGTGGTTCGAATATGAGCAAAAAAAAAATCTCAAATTAATTTTTATTTTGCTTCTGATATACACATAAATAAGCTTGTCTACTTGCTAATGTACTAGCTGTTTGGTGGTTCGAATATGAGCAAAAAAAAAATCTCAAATTAATTTTTATTTTGCTTCTGATATACACATAAATAAGCTTGTCTACTTGCTAATGTACTAGCTGTTTGGTGGTTCGAATATGAGCAAAAAAAAAATCTCAAATTAATTTTTATTTTGCTTCTGATATACACATAAATAAGCTTGTCTACTTGCTAATGTACTAGCTGTTTGGTGGTTCGAATATGAGCAAAAAAAAAATCTCAAATTAATTTTTATTTTGCTTCTGATATACACATAAATAAGCTTGTCTACTTGCTAATGTACTAGCTGTTTGGTGGTTCGAATATGAGCAAAAAAAAAATCTCAAATTAATTTTTATTTTGCTTCTGATATACACATAAATAAGCTTGTCTACTTGCTAATGTACTAGCTGTTTGGTGGTTCGAATATGAGCAAAAAAAAAAATCTCAAATTAATTTTTATTTTGCTTCTGATATACACATAAATAAGCTTGTCTACTTGCTAATGTACTAGCTGTTTGGTGGTTCGAATATGAGCAAAAAAAAAATCTCAAATTAATATATCCGTTTGTAAAGAAAGCTAAAGTTATGTTATATGAAAGTATTTAGTCTCCAATTTGTTTTTTAATTATATAATTGCTAAGTAATTCTCGTCAAATAATATGTTGAAAATACGATGTTTAATTTTTCTGTATTAATATAAATACTTCCTGATCGCCATTTTCTATAAGGGGAAAAAATAGACAATTTTCTCAATTACATGACGTGTACTTCAGTATACGATAGCAGAATAAAAATCTTTATCGATACGGGAAAATGAGTATTTTTTTTTTAGGTATTGCTTTTTTGTATCTAGTTTACTGCAATTTTCATTTATATAAGCAGTTTTACTTGTCAAATTACATTTGAGTTATCTTTCCTCAAAAAGAAAATAGTAAGTTGGACATAATGGAATCCATTTAATTGCTTAACCTAATTACTACTTTGTAAAATCAATCAATGCAATCCTTCAAAAGAACGGTTTTATTTTTTCTTTACTTGTCACTTCAGTTATCACTTGCCTTGAAATCGTTGTTATTGTATTGGAGAAATGTTAATTATGACTTCATAACAGAAAATTCAAATGTTTTGTCATGTGTAACAAACAGTTGTTTAACTTGTAAAATTTTGAAAACATTTTTTTTGTGAGAAAACTAAAAGTATTTTACAGAATCACAGGTCGTGAACAGTTGCGTAAACAGGTTGAAGGAAATAATTAAGGAATACAATTAAACTTTTTTTTCCCTTCTGAATACAAAGTTCAAACCCTCATGGTCTGGTTGGTTCCGATTTAGGTCGCCAAGGGAAAGGTGGATGTCAAAAATTGTAAAAAATAAATAAAATGTAAATGATTTTAGTGGAAATTTTGTACAGTAAAAAAAATAAATGTAACTTTCATCAAAAGCCTACATGACGTTCAGTGGCGGTCGGACCTTAATATTTATGGTAGAGGGAAAAATTACGTTTTTGCTCTTTGGCATTTTTTTTTCGTTCTCTAATCTTCTTCATAATACACTATTTGAATGGAAGTAGGTATGGCAGCAGCCATACCAGTTCCGGAGCGACTAATAGTGCTGCAAAAACCTCAAGCAGGTAGGTATAGATTTTTCATGGAGAAGGTTCAGTGACTGAGCAACGGATTTTTTTTAGTAGTCAACTTATCCCCCCCCCCCCCCTCCTTTTCTCAACCAGAAGGGGGGAGGGGATTCTCTACTAAAAGCCGCAAACTCTCCCCTCCCTCCAAAAAAATTCAAAAATTCCCCCGTTTTTTTTTAAACTCATTAATTTTTATTCAGTAAACAGGAATACGTTGGTATATAAATATCTATATCGAAATAGCATTATTTATTTTTTCTGAAATCGACACCAATATCAGACATTACCTATTTTTAAAATTAGTAAATATCACACCCTAATTATGAAATAAATTTAGAAAACAAATTTAAATTTTGAGAATCCTTGTTTAGTATAATATATGATTTTAGAGCATCTTGTTTATATGGCCCCTTTTGACGATCTTTTCCTTCTGTCGCAGAAATCCAATAGCCCAATTGCGGCCGAAGGGAGCCGGGTTTACCATATTCTTAAAGAAGAAAACAGTTGTTTATCGCCCAGACAAAAGGTTGCCATGGGCCGCAATTGGAACTTTCCGAATGAGGCACGGTGACGTCATGTTAGGCTTAGTTTGAGATAAAAATGACCTCGAAGCATGTTTTTGAAATATTTTAAAAACTATTTTCGGAAGGTAGGACCTCCGGAAAATAACAGGTTTTCTCTCATGCAACTTAACAAGAAGTATTATACGAAATTTTTCTGTTTTTTTTAAAAGTATTTTTATGATTTTTACAGTAATTCGATTTTGATTCCCCCCCCCCCCCCCCCTGACTTTCAATGGGAGATGTTTGAACCCACCCCCTTACCTACGTGCCTGCAAAACCTGCATCTTTTTTTTAAAGTTTTTAATTTGTTTAAAAGTTATTTAATTAAAAAGGTTAATTGGGTGGTATAGTTGCGTTGATATGAGTTGTCTCTTTTTTCTTCCCCTTCAGGCTTACGTGGACGCTGCCCTGAGCAACAACTCTCCGTGGCTGAATAGGCACACCGTGGCCGTGGCTCCCTTTTCTGGAAATTCTGATATATGCCCAGAGAACGACGGCTTGTTCCTGACATCATTGACGCTCAGCAACACCAGCATTGGGGTAAGTTCGACTTGTACGCTCGTCCACAAATGATGACGTGGGAGCAGGGCGCGCCCTTAAGGGGGTGCGACGCGTGCCACCACACAGGGTCCCTCTAGAGGGGCCGTACTTTATAAAAAATGAGTAATTACGTACTTTATAAAAAATGAGTAAGGAAATATTTAGGTATTTTACTTCGTGCATGGATCCTTCATAGTAGAGAAAACATCAAAGTGAAGCAAACATGTATGGCCTCAGACACGTGGTTAATTATGTCATTCCATTCATAAATTTTCACTGTTACACATTTCCCTATTCATCAGCCAATCGCGAGTATTTTTTAATTCATAATTTTGAAAAGAAGTCACGTGCCTGAGGCCATTCGGTCTGAGATGTTGGTTTCACGATTAAGACGTCATTTTTGCTCTACTACAGTCCATTCATGCTCGAAGGTATTTTATGAAAAGTTAAGTATTGCATGAAATACGTATATAAAATTTTGTCATTTGACATTTTTTTTGTCCATTTATAACAGATTTTAAAATAAAACTTGATCAACTCTTTTTTTTTTTGTAACCTCTAACGTTTCATGAATGCATGCAACTGACCCAATTTCGGAGATTTATCGAAACATACTAATTGTGATTTAAATTTTTTTTTTAAAGTATGTATGATATGAACACGTATCCAAACTGTTCTAAAGAACATTTAGGTATACAAAAATTAAAAGTCTCAGGAAATTTGCAACAAGTGATTTGTGAGCTTTTTCTTCTTGTTATTTATTCAATGGTCACACCATTTTTCGTTTGTATTATTTCGTAAAAGTTTTTTTGTTGTTAATATTTGAAGGGTTGACGTTTTGTGACAAATGTACTTATAGTAAAACTATAATTAAATAAATAATAATTGTGTTTATCAATTTTTACATGAAATTGCAAGTTAAAAATTCAATTGTGAGCGGATTTCTCTGAAACTTTTCCGATTCATAAAGTCGGCTCTTATGGCCTGTAAAATGTCTACGAGTTTCAATCCTTAATATCTACCACATGTTATAAATTTTTTTTTGACACGACATTGGATTGGTCGATTTCACTCCCGAGACACGGGATCCAACCAATCCTTGGCGGACGTCGATAGCGGCGTCTGCAGATGAAAAAGGCGAGGATGTGCCAGGTCTTTAAGGTGGCTAACTTGTCCTCGCTTTTTTTCATCTGCCGACTCCGCGCCGTCTGTCAAAGAAACAGGTCGGATGCCGTGTCGCGAAGTGAAACCATCCAATCCAGTGTCACGGACGTTGGGTTAAAAAAGGCGGATGAGAAAAGCGAGGACATGTTCGCCACCCTTAACACATTCGCTACCGGCCACGCACAAGCGCGTGATATGTTCTTTAAACTAACGCGTAAAAGGCAACTTGTATCCTTTTAAACACTGGCAGCGAATGTAGCCCATTCTACACTGAGACTGGCGTTGACAAGGTGTGCGGAGGAAAAAACGCACTTATCAACGTTCGTGTAGAATAGGCCTTAGAGCTATTGAACTGCTCATTGTAGTCCGTGTTTGTAATGCTCTCTGTCTTTCATTTCAGCTGACGGCCAAGAACATGTACATGCTGTTCCGAGTCCTGTTTCCAGCCTCGCCAGATATCCAAAAGGATATTTGTCAACGAGGCTACAACGACGCCCTGCGCTTCCTCCGAGACAAAGGTAACGGCATTCATCCCTACAATGTGCTTGCAATTTATATTTACCTGCTTTCTCCTACCTTACGATAGTTGTACAACCATTTGTAATTTCCATCATCTTATTGGCAGCCAATTGTGGTACAAGTTCAAAACCAGAATTCCAATATACGAGCTTTTTGAAGTATATAGCTTTGGCTATAATCTTAATTGGGATGGTATTTAACTCATTATTGGGTAACCTATTAAACTTGGAGCCACGCCACTTGGGAAAATAATAGATATCACCGCCTAATAATGGAAATGTACAGAAATATTAGTTCATATTCGAATTTTTGTGACACTTAAACCATTTGTCAGCCATCCTTGATTATTCTTGAACTTGTAAAGCCCTTTGATGGATATGCTGACAATCGATAATAAATTGACTTTAATGAATTTATTATCGGAAAATGTAATTCAATTGTATTTTGTTTAGTTGTCGGTAAAGGGGCACTAAAAGGACGGGATTTATGGAGAAAGTTCGACTTAAGAATTTTGATATGGAAAACGTTATCACTGATTTATTTTATTCGATTAACTTTTCATTTTGTGAGATGTTTTAATCATTAATAGCAGTAACTTAGAACTAAACTTTTTTGCCTTTTACCTCGCATTTTTTCCTAAATATTGAGAAATGATGTTTTTGAAATATATATAAACTTTTTTTAAAATCACTTTAAAAAAAATCATTTTTTTTCTTAAATTTAATTATGATATGAATTTAATATTTTGCTAATAGAATAAAACATTTGATATTTCACTCGATTTTTCCAGGTCTAATAAACTGCGACGGGTGCGTTGCCAAAGATATTCATTCTGGTCATGGTGGTTGCAAAGCTCCTGAAGATATAATGCCATTTGAAATATCGAACGGTAATATCTTGCTTTTCCGTCTTTTACAGAGCTTTTAAACTACTAGATTAAAAATACCAAAATTTCATTAATTATCATTAAATCAAAATATGAAAAATTGACTAATATTTATGTATTCTTTTATAGAAATTGAAAAGGCTATAATAGTGTTTAGAAAAGACTTGGGGTATCGACTTTTTCAATATCGCTCCATGAAGGTGCTGTACTACTTGAACATGCCCAGCATTGTGTCTGCGAAAGTAGCTTATATTATCATTTCTACGTAAGTACTTCGATATATTTTTTTAGTTGCTTCCCATAAAGAATATTAACTTAACTAGTATGTATTGGTACGAAATGGTTTAACCCGCTATTAGTCTCTTCATTTAAGACTTGCTTACAGATCCTCAAATGTGCAAGTAAATGGTTGTTTTTGTTACGAATTTTTATTTTTTACGGTCTAGAATATACTTGAATCGTGACCATATTTAATATACCTTGGTTTCTAAATGGTTCTTTATTTTTCTATATTACTCTTTATCTATAATTACTCTTTTACAACAACAAAATACTTATTATATTAATTCGCTATTTTATAAGTGGTTAGTCCATTTTCGACCAACAAAGTAACTTTTTACTTAGCGACCAACAGCGGAGGCGAATCGGTAAACTACTTGAACATACCAACCACTTCATATTTGACTGAATTTTCCACTTCACAGAATGAATCGTGGATTCACCAAACCGATCTTTTGGTTTTCTTTTTAAATACAAAATAGTAAATATTAATGATTTTTTTTAAAAACTCAACTCATTGTAAGATCACAGCAACAGAAGTCATCATAAATCCTTCATCAAACTTTTGAAATTGAAGGTTTTTTATACAAGAAAACTGCAGGTTCTTTTTGTGAAGATCTGTGAAATATAAGGTTTTTGTTTCAATATCCTTCGTAAAGACTACAAATAATCCACCAAAAAAAACTTCCGATTTTTAATTATGATGGAAAAATACAGATATTTTAAAGCTTTTATGCAGGAAAATTAAAAAAAAATCTGCAGTTTTTTTGTTTCAATATCCTTTATAAAACCTTAAGAAAACCTTCAATTTGACAATTTTGATAAAAGTTTTGTACGGACTTTTTTTGCTGGGATTGCTAAAGTAAATAAGGACCTAGAGTGTCCAGTTGACAATGTTAATTCGCTGTTTGAGAATATTTTATTATAATTGCTTTAACAGACATCCATTATGTTTTTAGGATTTTACAAAAGGTGCAGAGCAAGGCAAGCAACTGCGTAGATGGCATATGGGGGCATTTCCTGAATGTTCTAAAGGAGGGACTGTATCGACCAGGTAGTCGCCCGAGGTACGCATTCGATTTTTGTTAAGAAATTTGTGGAGTGTGTTGATTCACGCATTTCTGGAAAATAATTATCCTCCCATTTCCTCGAATACAACGTTCCAAAGCTCGCGAATACCGATACTCTCCTTCCTTTTTGTCAACAGCTCAGAGGAAGATGATCACAACAGTTCTGTGAGCAACACTATAAAGCGTATCTTACTAAAATCTTCCTATATGTAGATTAATTAATGTTGCCGACAGAGGTTGTAACTAATTCACCCGATGGTAGACCTAATTTTTATATTCAAATTATGAAGAACTTCGTCATGACTTTCATTGCTCAATTTTAAGATATCTCAGAAGCACGAGAGAAAGTTTTCAGTCCCAAGACGGATTTCCTTCTATTTGACTTTTATCCGGGATGGAATGGGACGGAAAAGAATGACATAATTCATACTCTATGTGGGTGACATTTGTTTAAAGACAATAAAAGGTAAAATACTACAACACAACAACTATCTTGTTGAATGTTAGGTAGGTTTGTCACACAATTAAGAATTAATATTTTTCACCACCATCCAGGGCCTGATTACCGAATAGGCCCTGAAAGCTCAGGCTTACACTTTACATTTTTGAGGGGCCCCCAAATTCCACATTTTATATAAATATGTTTCGCTTTAATGCCATTCAGGGGAAGGATTTTAGTGCATGTAAAAACTCGATTTGATGTTCCAAGACCAATTTGAGAGCAATAGGGCCCCAGTGGCGGCTCGCCCAGTACAGCCGGGCTGCACCTAAATTCATTAGTGTATTTTAAAACTAAAATCAGATATTTTACTAATTTTCTTAAATGAAGATTAGAATTGAAAATGAAATTTCTACGGTAATAAACAAAATCTCCGATAAATAGCAAGAATGTTGCCGTAATGCACAATTCAGGAGGGAAAAAACTCGTATTCAATCAACTGCAGCTGAAAAGCGAAATTCGAAATCGGCTGCATCGTTGCTATGGCAACCGCTACGTAGTATGGAGATTCCCCCCATGCTAATGCACTGCATTTGCGAGAAGGTACAGCCGAAATGGATTTTCTTGTTTTAGCTGCACTTAAAGTTCGATATGCTGATCGGCTCGTGGATGAAACGAGAACTTACGAGAATATCTCACAACGGAAATGGTTTTCGTGATACATTTACTGTGTGCTATTGTTTCAGGACATGGTCCTGCTGTTTCGTTATGTAAATTAATATTAAAATTGACCGATTTGCAGGTTTAAAAGAAATCAGGATTGCTTTAATTTTTAAAAAATAAGTAAGTGTTTTCTATTTTTTTCGCATGTTATCATTTCGTAAAAATTGAAATGAAACTTTGATTGAGTAGTGAATAATAAAGAATTTCCGTTCATGTATAGTTTTTGGAAAATAGGGGAGGGGGGGGGGGGGATTCACATGATTTGATTTCGGCTGCACTAACATTTTCGACCTCGGGCCGCCACTGTAGGGCCCCCATTTAAAGGCGGGCTGGGCTTCCTTTGCTTCTATGTCTAAATCGGACCCTGCCACCATCCGTTCAAGTTGTAATCATGATTACAATACAAAGAACAATTTGACTATTCCCATTTTAAATGCATTAACCAATTTTTTTAGTTCGCCCTCGTATTTTATTCGCATTACCCTATATCACATACTTGTGGTTTGTAAACATTTCGGACAGGCATATAATATACGATCATACCAAGTTTAAAAATATACAGCATTTGCATAGGAATTTTGACTTGAACACTTTGTATATATAATAAAAATTATTAATATAACTATTATACATTTTAAATTTTCAGTCTTCAAGATTCCGACTTGACTTCTTCCAATGCTTCCAGTTGCTACGCCTCCGACTCTGCATCCGACATTTCAGCGATGGAGGACGACGGTTTCTGCACCACTTTTAGCAGCGACGAAACGCTGAGCGATCTGGACTCGTCCATTGACGAAACGAGTCCTGTCTGCTCCTTGAACGATGAGTCAATCACAAGTACACAGCACTCACCAAATAATTACTCGTATCCAATGGGAATGGATCAGACATTCCAGTGCGAAGCACCGTCATGTAACAATTCTCAAATGAATGAAAGATTCAAGACACGTGTTTGTTAAAAAAAAAAGTCGCATTTTTAAATATATTGTTTTAAAAAACGGTCTTGTCAGTGTAATAACTTACATTTGTTTTTCATTTATGGACGTGCATTGTTATTCGTGTGCTATAAAATATTTTAAAATTATATTTATAAATGTGTTATTCGAAATTATAATACTAAGAGACATATAGTTTTTTAAACTAAGCAAATATGACTATTTGTTGTAATATATAACTTTTTTTAATTTCTTGGCTGTAAGCCTATTTCTTTTGTTCGTTTAGAAATGTGTATATTTGTTTCTATTGTTTAATATGCCTTACTCAGGAGAAATTGAAATTTGATAGTTTGCTATACTTGTATTGTAATTGAGATGTCTAGTCTGTTTGTCTTGCAATTTTTGCACTTTGTTATTTACTGCTGTTAGTGCAAGGTTGGACTTTATTTGCCATTTTTACATTGATGTAATTAAAGTAAAAAATATTAGTATATAGGAAAATATTGTTTGTTTATTAAAAGAATTTAGTTATTTCACCAGAAGATAGTTTAATTCATATTTTCATTGCATATATTTACATTTTTTAAAATTGAAATAGCTTTTGAATTCATTTTCACCGAATTTGTTTTTTAAAAATGCCGTAACATCGAATATTTTTATGAATTGAAATATTCGAGCATTCTGGATTCGGGATTCTATGTCAGAAAAATACGGAATTAACCCTCAGAAGGTAAATTTCGAGTTTTTTTTATTGAACCAGACACTTGAAATTCAGAAATTAAATCACATTATAGAAAAATATTTTCTTAAATTTGGGGTACAGTAAGTCAGTTAAATTCATCGTTCGAGTCGTTAGTCAGTTAAAAGGATAAAATATAATTACGGCAAGTGGAGATCAGTTATAAAATAGTTGGAATCCGAACTATTGGAGTTCAAATAATTTTCCAATACATGTTTTTATTTTTTTTTATTTGATTCTTAACCCTTTGCGATCGAGAGATGACGACTCTCGGGCACCACTGTTAAAAATTCACCAAATATATGGAAAGTCGTCTCGAGTTGCTGGTTTGCCCGAGCGAAAAGACACAAATCGTTTTCTTGGCATTTCAAGCTGAAGCAAAAGGCAAATGCTTGAGTGTCATTTCCAAAGATAGATGTAAAAATATATATATATATTTTTTACAATAATAAGAATAATGGAAAATGTATGTTACCATATTATCTTACTGACAAAACTGAATGTGGCAATTGAAGAGCGGGGCTTGCAAAAGCAAACATCTCATAAATTCGAAAATCGAGAAAAACCACAAAAGCAAGGTTCAATGCTTTTCTAATTTTTTGACATGATTGCCTTTGAATGAGCTCTCCTCAATTGTATGTGTGTAAACAAAGCAATGTATATCTATAAACTATAGTAAAAAGTTATTAAATTCTTGATAAATAATTGCTGTTTCATTATTTAATGCTTTGTTTCGCTTACTTTTATTTTTAGCACTCATAAAACAGCAGCACAAAATTGTACGAAAAGGTGATTGAATATATCTGAAATAATTAACATTAGAAAAACAGTTGGTTTAAATTTGGATTCAGTCAACCACCGACCTCCCCCCTCGGGCAACTATTATTCGGATTTATTGGTTCAATTGTTTACCACTAGACATCTTTTTCAGAAAAAAGCTCAGTCCTACTACTTGGGCCTTCATTGGCCCAGTGGATAAAGGCGTTCAGCTAGTAATCAGAGATTTGTTAGTTCGAATCCGTGCGATGGACTTCACAAAGAAAAGTATAAAAGTAGCGATCTGACCGGAGGGTTGCCAGCTTCGCTACAAAAATACTAGATAGTCGTCCAGAACATCCAACATATTACACTGGCGTGTATACGAACACGATAAATCTGATCGGGGTCCAATGTCCTGACGCCTGTTGAGGTTGCGTCGGGTGCTAGATCAGGTGTTGTCCTCGTCACCTGACCATGGTTCAAAAATACGAGGCATTGTTCCCGGGTCTTTCCTTCCAGATAGGCTCCGATCTGTCGCTGAGCCCCAGTTGCTCAGTGGATAAGGCGTTCAGCTACTAATCAGAGGATTGGTGGTTCGAATCCGTGCAATGGACTGGACAAAGAAAAGTAAAAAAGTAGTGATCTTGCGATCGGAGGGTTGCCAGCTTTGCTGCAAAAGTACTAGAAAGTCGTCAAGATCATCCAACAAATTATACTGGCGTGTATACGGGACTGGTGCACGATAAATCTGATCGGGGTCCAATGTCCTGACGCCTATTGAGGTTGCGTCGGGTGCCAGCTCAGGTGTTGTCCTCGTCATCTGACCATGGTTCAAAAATACGAGGCATCGTTCCCGGGTCTTTCCTTCGAGATAGGCCCCGAACCGTCGCCAATAGCCCACTGTGCAGCTCTAATGCGACGTTAATTAAAAACAAACAAACCGATCTGTCGCTAATAGCCCACTGTGAAGCCCTAGTGCGACGTTGAATAATCAACCCAAACGAGATAAGCCACGAACCGTCGCCAATAGCACACTATGCAGCTCTAGTGCGATGTCAATTAATAAAACCAACTTGATCCCATTAATAAAACATTAAGCTAAATCGAATTGTCCTCGTTTTTAAATTCCAATATCTAACTTTTCAAATATAATGGACGTGGACACAAAACACAGTCAAGATACAGGGCCGTCGCCAAGAAGGGTTGTGGGGTAGTCTTCACCCTCTAATAATTTTCCAAGTTAGTATTTTACATATTCTTTTGAAGAAAAATGAGGAAATTTGTTGGTAATTTGGCAATTTTGTTTAAATTATAAAAATGTTCTTTTTTTTTTTAATTATTATTATCATTCAGCAAAAAACATTCTTTTTTAGATAGATTTCGATATTCAAAATCAATTGAAATGGAAGGTTGGGGCTCGAGGATCGAAGACGAGTTATTATTTGTGAATGAACTTTAGCTTGGAGAAATACTACGTTGAACATCTGATTTGAAAAATCACTGAATTTCTAGAATTTCATTCTAATTGCTGTTCTTCAATCGTATTCCTCTGGCGACGACCCTGATTATGTGGTTAAGGATACCGTAAAACCAGGTGAATTTAGAAGCAGTTTTGAGTCCCAAGCCACAGATATATCCTCGGCTTTGAATGAAAACCTCTTCAAACCACAGATTTAGCAGTCGTAGTGTAAAATGCTTGGAGACGAAATCCAGTGGCGGCCCGTGGTCTAAAATGTTAGTATAGCCGAAATCATGTCCCCCCCCCCCCCCCCCTATTTTCCAAAAACCATACATGAACGGAAATTCTTTATTATTCACTACTCAAATCAAAGTTTCCTTTCATTTTTTACGAAATGATAACATGCGAAAAAAATAGAAAACATTTACTTCTTTTTTGAAAATAAAAGCAATCCTGCTTTCTTTTAAACCTGCAAATCGGTCAATTTTAATGTTAACTTACATAACGAAACAACAGCAGGACCATGTCCTGAAACAACGCACACAGTAAATGTATCACGAAAACCATTTCCGTTGTGAGATATTCTCGTAAGTTCTCGTTTCATCCAAGGGCCAATCAGCACATCGAACCTCAAGTGCAGCTAAAACAAGAAAATCCATTTCGGCTGTACCTTCTCACAAATGCAGTATATTAGCATGGGGGGAATCTCCATACTACGTAGAGGTTGCCATGGCAACGATGCAGCCGATTTCGTATTTCGCTTTTTAGCTGCATTTTTGATTGAATGGAGTTTTTTACCCTCCTGAATTGTACATTACGGTAACAGGCTTGCTATTTATCGGAGATTTTGTTTACTACCGTAGAAATTTCATTTTCAATTATAATCTTCATTTAAGAAAATTAGTAAAATATCTGATTTTAGTTTTAAAATACACAAATGAATTTAGGTGCAGCCCGGCTGTATTGCTGTAGTGGGCGAGCCGCCACTGACGAAATCAAGCTCCTAGCATTCTGATAACTTGTTGTTTAAAAATAATTCCACATTTATAAGTGAATCGCTTGGATTTGGTCGCCAAGCAGCTGTCTCTACGGCAGATGAATTTATTTTTAAGTTTAAAAAAAAAATTTAATTAAAAAATAGTCACACAATTTAAACTATATATATATATATATTTTAAATTAGATATTTAAAATTTGTAATAGCAACAAATAGTTTCATAATAAAGGCATCATAATCAGATAAATCCTGTATCTGCCACTGATTTGAGGTATCGTTGATTTTTATGTAAATTGGAATTTTGGAGAAAAAAAAAGCACATTGAAATACTTATTAGCAATAAAAAACAATTTAAAGTATGTACAAATTTAAACGTTGTATTGTTTAATTAAAATACTGATACACAAATAATTAAAACATATTAAATATTATTTTGACAATAAATGAAATATAAACATTCTGTAAATATGATATTTCCAAATTTTCAGACTAATTTTTAGACAATTTTTCAGAATTTTAAATATTCAGATTATATTTAGCATTGTTTTCGCTTTTGTAGCATTGGGAGTTTAGAAATAATATTTTTATTTAATCAAATATACATATCTCATCTGCTTGCCTAAAAGCATTTTTTCCAATAAGAAACAGACAAAATCTAAAAAAAAATAATTAAAACATGACCCTTTTGCAATTGGAAAAATACATTTCGCCATTTTTAATTTCTTTTTCCCATAAAAAAAAATTATAAAAGCACAAAAAGGTTTCTAGCAGAGCGTGGTTTCGATCCACGGACCTCTGGGTTATGGGCCCAGCACGCTTCCACTGCGCCACTCTGCTGATATATAAATGTGGATTAATAACATATAAAACAAAATTCTCAATATTTATGTATGGAAATTTATGTAACTATATTTTTAGATTTTATTATTTTCTGGAAAGAAATATTCAATTCTGAATCTATGAGTTAACTTTTTTTATTAGGATTTAAAAATTATATTAACTTTAAATATATTTATAAAGTTGTAACCATAGAAGGATTTCAATGTTTCGTATCGCCATCTATTGGTCATTTTTGTCTACAGATATTAATAAATTAAACGCATATTCAGTCAAATTAATTGCTATCTAAATAATAAAATTGTAATCTTAAAAATATCTCGCTTTTAAATTTAAAAATTTTAAATTTTATTTTAGCCAAAACTTATTTTTTTTTTAAATTTTAAGAAGAGCAAGTTATTTTAATGTATTTGAACACTCATGCTGTCTTTCACTCAACAGTACTTGTTAAAAAACAAAACAAAGTTTATATTTATTTACAATTTTAGATGTGAGTGTGAGCTATTCAGATCCTAGACAATACGAAAGGAAAAAAAGTTTAATTGAGTTTAAATTACCCTTTCCTTAATTGAATATCTTTGAATGTCGTAAATTTAAAGTAAACTGAAAGCTTTTTGTAATTTAAAATTGGATACAAATATGTTTTGCTAATATGATCATATTTTGTCTATTGGCAGTTTTTTACTTCCGCGAGTTTTTTCCGAACTGAAATTCTTTTCGAATAATTATGTGATTTTTCTACATTAAAAAATATCTGGTAAATGTCTATTTTATATTTATATCAGTTTTAAATCAATGTTTTTTACAAAGTTGTGGGAATTCATGTTTAGAATAAAAAGGAAGAAAACGAGATTTCATAATATTTTGTGTTAAGTTGGAGATAGGTTTTAACAGGTACCGTATATTTATATTTTGTTCAAATTGGAAATTTAACAGAATTGGTTAAAACAGAGCTTTTGTTATTATTATTTTGTACATTGTGTGTCAAATTACATAGAAATCGCCAAGAAATAAATTTTGTTCGTTATGGTTCATTTTGTATGTATTCTACAAATGTTTTAAGATTTTTTTTTAGTGTGCATGCTTAATCAGGTGTGGAATTTAAAAATATACACAAATTTGATCCTTTTAAGTTTTGAAACATCCGATGTAGTTTGAAGCAGTAATTGTAATTCTATAAGTATTTGGCAAAATTTTGTAATTTCGCTTGAAACTAAAGATTACTTAAGAATATGATTTTTTAACTTTCTTCCTCTATTAATTCAGATACTCTAGATGGATTTGGATATTCTAGATGGATGGATATATTCTAGATAAATCACACAATCAATAACATGCGAGAAAGATAATAATATTTTTTTTTTCTGTTTATTTGCATGTTTCTGGTGAACTATTGTAGTAAAAGTTTTTATTTGTTAAAATTAGGTAAATCTATTGATAAATCCAAGTTTAGTGTGTCAACTTTTATTTAGTTGTATAATCATCCAGTAGATTTTGGGTAAGCCATTGAAAATAAATTGACTTGCTGTGCTGACTAATACATTTTAAAATTAATATTTGGTTAAATTGTTATTTAAATTAAATTTTTGTTTACTTATCTGGAGAAGAGATGCCTGGGAAAGTGAAGATCCGAATCGTGGCCGGAAGAAATCTTCCTGTCATGGACAGATCGAGCGATACCTGTGATGCATTTGTGGAGGTACAGCATCTTTGAATACTTATTATTTTTGTATTGTCAGTGAAATTTATAATCTGTAATCATTACTGACTTTATAAGAATTTATTTTAAAGACTTTAAAATTTATTATGTGGGCTTGTTCAAGCTCTGGTTCGTCCAATTAAAAGCATACTGTGCAGAGGGGATTGGGAAACATTAAATTTGTTATGGTTTTGATATCCTCACGTTGATAGTGGTGTGGAAGTTTAGAAAGTGAGGTTAGAAACTCTGGTTGTTCCTCATTTTTCGATCATAGTTAAAAAATATGAGTTAGTGTTTTGGTCTTTTTGTTTAGAATATCATGAATGCTTTACCAGTTATTTTTCTCTAATGTGACATTAATTCATCCAATTAATGACTGACTTATTATATGGCAATTTAAAACCATATAACCATGTCGTTAAACTATGTAAAAATCTTATGTAGGAAGGGCATAATATATTTATATCTCTTAGAATGTGCAGCGGCCAGTGTTTGCCAGCGACGCTATTGTTGACTCCATTTAGTTTAGATTCAGAAGGTTAGGTTTAAAGATAATAGGTAAATAAGTTGATGAGTGCCATAGCATTTAGAAAAATAATAAATTTTAATGATGAAAATATAACAGTTAAAGATTTACATGTAACAGTAAATTAAAGGTATTACAATTATGGTCGGGAGCACATGAGAAGAACATGTTGTTTTGCTTGTTGCCGGTATAGGAATGTTTCTGGTCAGTCAGTGTTTATCAGAATCGGCCGCTCCTTACAGAGGGCCTCAATGTTGAAGATCTCCCTTTGGCTTTGGGGTATCACTGAATGGGCCCTGTTTGGGTGGGCACTGAAGAAGTGGAAATGCTTGCTGTGAGTTGCTTGAGACAGAAAGAAAGGTGAACGAACTGCAGATGTTATCGCTAGTAATAATTGTTTTGGGGAAGGAGAGTTTTAAAATTCGATTAAAGTGTGTTTTATAAATTTTGAACAGTCTCATAATAATATTGATTTATTAACGTTTACTTTACCTTGCAGATTAAGTTGAGCAATACAACATATAAAACTGAAGTTTTTAGACATTCTCTTAACCCAGAATGGAACTCTGAATGGTTCAGGTTTGAGGTATTATTTTTTTAAACATTTTGTTACATTTTTATAACACTTCAAAACACTTGGTTTTTTTTAAGACTTTATATTATATATATCTTCCTTTGTAAGAATCTTTAATTACAACTATTGAATCTTGAATGCTCTTTGTCTTATTTTATTTCGAATGTATGTAAATGTTTATCCAATAGTGTAGCTCTCATTTTTAATTATCCTAAACATATTTTTAAAAAGTTAAAAGCATGGCTATATATTCAAATGAAATATCCTTCTTATCATTAACCTTCTATAATAAGACTCTTTGTACTTAGGTTGATGATGAAGAACTTCAAGATGAGCCATTGCAGATTAGGTGAGTGTTTTCTGAAATGCTCGAAAATGTACTATGTTACTTGAACATAGTTTTTGTTTTTTAACAATTCAATATACTATTTAACTTTGTTACATCTCTCTTAATCTAGTGTAATTTAATATTGTTATAAGAATCAGTCCATAATGCATATCTTTTCAAATACGTTTAGATCAAGAATCAATAAATGTATTAATCTTCTATTACCTAACTAGGTAAGGAAATGAACGTTAAGTCATTGATGTCTTTAAATGCCCATTAACAAATTAAAGTAGTACTGTGCATCAATGTTATGTGACAAATGAAGGACATTCAATCTTGTACAACAGAATTTTACAGTATGCAATTTGGAATTTTTAAAGTGAAATTATTCTCCTATGTATCCATTAGTAGTCTTAGTTTTTAACATTCAATAATTTTGTAGTTAAATATAAAAGTACTCCCTTTTTATTAAAAAAGCATTCATTAAATTCCTTAGTTTCTTTTTAATTTTCGTAGTATTTTACAGTTGACCCTTGCTATTAGGACTAGTATGAGCAGGTCATTCTAAAAAAAATTTGCAAGAAGTAAAAACATATTAAAATGTACAAACTAACCAAACGATGGAACCAAACCTCAGTTGAGGTAGTTATTTCAAAGAGTTGTTGTGGGGAGGATGTACTGTATTTGTATATTTCGAATCCTTCAAAAATATTATTGTAATATGAATAATATATGAACTGTGGATATTTATTGTTTATTTTATTCACATGATTTTTTTCCCAACAAACTTCTTTTCAGAGTCATGGATTATGATACTTACAGTGCAAATGACGCCATAGGCAAGATCTACATTGATTTAAATCCCTTGCTATGCAAAGAATCTGGATCTCTCCTCTCAGGATGGTTTCCTATTTACGATACCATGCATGGTACTTGTAATTGATTTATTATTCGTTAATTGAACTTCATGTTAAATTGGTTTAAGAATTATATTTTATAATAATCTTATTTTCTTTAGGTATTCGAGGAGAGATCAATGTTATGGTTCGTGTGCATTTGTTTAGTGACTCCAACAAATACCGAGAGTCGTCCTGCGGTGTTCAATTCTTTTACAGTAAGTGCGACTAATGCTAATGAATTAGGTTAAAAGTATTGTTTGTGAGTGTCCAAAAATGTATTTGAAAAGTTAAAATCACTCTAACACGAATACAAAATTTTATGGAACAGATGTAGTATAGGACATTTGGCGCGTTTTGTTTTGGCGAAGAAAAAATTGCCGTTAAACATAGCATAGAATTGCCAGATTGAAAGTCGTCACAAGAATCGGAAAATATCAACAATGTCAAGTGGGGTTGCCATGTTATAAATTTATCGCCCCTATAAAACACGTAAAAAAAAAACTCTCGCGCCAAATGTCCTATACTACATCTGTACCAATTTTATCAGTATGTACTTTAACCACTTTTGAAACTAAATTAATATTGTTGAAATATCTTTTAAAATTTCTTTTAACTACCTAAATTAACAATTATATCCTATTTATTTTGTACGAATTTGAAATGTTTTATCCTTTTTTTTAAAGTTGAGTATTGTACACCAATCCCTTCTCTGTCTCTGATGCCAATTCGATAGTTCAAACTTTTTTCAGCCTCAGACCAATCCCCAACCTGAGAGTATCGATTTTCTATTTGTTAATTTGATTTCTTATTTGATTTAAATGTTGAAAATTTATACTTAAAACATATTTTTTAAAAAATTATAAACTTTAACTGGGTAACTAAAGTTAGTTTACGTTTTTTTTTTGTAATTTGCAAATTTTTATCTATTTAACATTTGTTACCAAGTCTTTTTCTGTGTATCACAGGATTTTTAATATTATAAAACTTGTTTGAAGACTTATTACATTAATATTTTATTTTATATAGGTGGTAGTATTCCTTGGGGTTTTAAAGCAAAAGCTATATTAGGCTTTGTGGAAGAACTGGTTGTAAATGATGATCCCGAGTACCAATGGATTGATAAAATACGTACACCCCGGGCTTCAAATGAAGCTAGACAGACATTATTTAATAAGTTGTCAGGTAATAAAATTTATATGACACATTTTCTTTTTAATGCTGGCATGTGATTTTACAGTTAATTATTGGTTAAGTTCAGTGGCGGCGATTCGGGGGGGCAAGGGGGGGCGGTTGCCCCCGCACTTTTTTCGGATGTTGCCCCCGCACTTTTTTAATATTGCACATTTTAAAACTAAATAACAAGTCAATTGTTTTACGGCATTGCCTAACCAAGGAAAATTTTTAAAGCCAATCGTCCCACCACCACAGGCATTAAGGAGGAGAAGGGGGGGGGGGGGAGGGAGTTTCAAACCCCTTTCATTGAAAGTCAAGTGAAAAAAATTTTTTGAACGAATGTGGTATCGTTATTCTTTAAAAATAATTCCTCATTTTAAAACTATAATAAATTCTTTATCTAAATTGTGCAGCGTCGTTTTCAGATTTCCAGACAGTATTCCAATAATTCATTGATTGGCGCCTTACATTTACTCATTCTGGTTTTTTTTCGGAAAAAGAAATAGCATATCTTTACATAGAAAATGCAACTGTTTGACCTTCAATTCAAAAAATAGATCAAATCCCCTGCTTTTATTTATGTCTATCTGATAGATACGTTAAAATAGTATTCGGTCTTAATAAAATGCGTTAAATGAGATGTTTATTGTGTAATATTGGCGCCGAACAATTGCGTAATCCATAGGCCTGTAGATAGGTGGGTAGGGGTTGTCATGAGTTTGCCATTAATGTCATTGTTTTGATCTTCGTCTGCTCTGCTTTTTAGCGAAATGAAGCGAATTGTGCAAAATTCAGTACTTTAATAAAATAAATTACTTTAATAAAAAGAACAAATGTGAAGTTGAACATGACAGCAGCAGTAACACAAGCACTACCGTTTCCATTCAAGAAAGCTTGTCTGTTTGCAATCTACGCCACGGAATTTTCAAAATCGCGCAAGTATACGTTTAAAGCCATTATCTTGATAAATTACCATTATCTTGATTTGTAACATTTATATATCATATTTCGAAATCTTTTACATCATTCATGTTATGCGATTGTACTTCAATTTAATTTAGCATAATTGTTCAATTTATAATTTAATTTCAAATTATTATTGGAAAATTAATTCGAATTTCAGTAATCATTGATATTCGTAAATTTCGACTATTATTGCACTTCATCAAATGCCTAACGAGGGTACAGTTTAATTTAACCGTGAATAGATATATTTAAAAAACTTTTGTTTAAAGATTGATTTATTCATACAGGGATGAGATGTTTTTGCTTTTCCCAAAATATTCATTTAAAAAGAATAGTAATAATAATTCGACAATGAGATCTTGTTATATGATTTTGCTATTATGATTTTGGTTTAGATTTTTACAAACCCGAGTTGGAAAAATTTATGCTTAAAGAAAATTTATATTATTAGCAAATGATAGGGAAGATTATAAATTGTCCAACTTGTAAGATTAAATTTATATCAGACCTCTGAACGGACACTGCATTGTAACATGCGTGCAATAAACCAATACTTTTGAGAGAACTGTTTAATATTACCTAATTTATAAAAAAGTTGAAAATGTCGATAAGCTGGAACTGGGAATTTTTAGCGCTGTTGAGTTGGGAATTTCGATCGTTAAGTTTGATTTGGTTAAATAACGTCGCACTAGAGCTGCATATTGGGCTTTGCCGATAATTCGGGTTCGGGGCCCATCTCGAAGGAAAAACCCGGGAACAATGCTTCATATTTTTGAATAATGGTCAGATAATGAGAACAACACCTGAGCTGGGCATCCGGCGGCGTTAAGCCGGAAATTTTGAATCGTTAAGTTGGGAAATTTCTTAATCGTTACCAAACAGATATTACAAGGAATCTCAAACTTTAAATTTGTTCTTTAAATTTATTTCATAATTAGGGAGTGATTTATTAATTTTAAAAATAGTTATTGACAATTGTTAAATATAATTAATGACAATGATAACTGATGATGTTGTTTATCTGCCAACGTATTCATGTGAACGAAAATTAATAATTTTTTAAGAAAAAAAGTGGTGGTGGGTTGGGAGAGATGTTTGTTGATTTTTGTGGGGTTAAGGATTCCCCCCTCTAGGTGAGGGGGGATAGATGCCAGATGCCTAGGGATTGAAAGGGTGAGGATGGAAAATTTCCCTCATTTCTTTTTCAATACTGATACAAATGGAAAAGATACCTATCCCTTTGGAAGTCGGTCAATAAATATGTTAATTAAATTCTTGCAACAGTCCGTATCCTTCCAAAAAAAATTGGGTAATAATCGGTAATGGGTTAATAATCGACCTGGGCGTCTCGCACTTATTTTAAGTTAGTATCCTTTCCTTCAAATAACTCAATATAGAGTAAATATATAAATATGCAATATTTTTTGTTTTGGCGGTCAACATTTTTATACCCCCCCCCCCCCGCATGTTTCGTCTTGATCTTGCCCCCCCACTTTTACCACCCAATCGCCGCCACTGGTTAAGTTCAGCGAAGTAATGAGCTTATAAGTCATCATAAAAATAAATTTCAGCCAATTTTTTTTTATTGACCAATTCCATGTATGTTACTGATTAGACATTTTAAGTTTATAAATTAAAGGTTAATGTAAAAATTATGACTATCTTTAATGTATTAATAAAAATGGTTTTCCTCTATTTTTTTTAGAAAATTTGAGAGCTTTTGTTTTTTTTGTTATAAATTATTTAGGAAGAATAACATGTTATTTATGTATAATGCAAAATAAAATTATTTGATTTCATAGGTGAAGTTCAAAGAAAAATTGGACTCAAAGCCCTTGAACTTGGAGGAAATGCTGTGATTGGGTAAGGACAATGATTGGACAAAAATTGCTTATAAGAAGTAATTTTAATAAAATGTAAAGAAAATAAGATAATGGTATTGGAATTGTATAAGTTATTTTTTTGGTGACTTTTCTCAGAGTACCTTTGAGGATTTTACTCGGTTTCAGTATAATTTCTCATACATTTATTTGTTCTTAAAAACAATAATTTAAAAAGTGAGGGTCATCTCAGTCTGATTTCGACATCTCTCTACAATTGTGTCATAATTATTGTTTTGATTTTACTCATACTTGGTAATCAGTTTTTTTTTTAAATTAGTGTTATGTAATAAAATGACTGAATTAAAAAGTTTAAATGCTTTTGTAGCTACCACCAATGCTTTGATTTGGAAGGAGAATCCGGGATAGTTGTGCGGGGAATCGGGACCGCTGTAGTCTTGGCTGAAAAGTTGAACTCGGCGCAAAATGAAGCATTCAGAGAGTGAGTTCAATTGTATGCAATTCCTTGGTTTAAAAAGATAGTTGTTGGTTATAGAAAACTATCTTATTTGAATAATTTTTTTTTTAAATCTAATTTAATCAAAAACAGTTACTTTTATAAATATGGTGCAGTAAAAAGTCAATAGAAATCACTATTATTCAAAAAAGTTTAACTTTAACCCGTTGACTGCCACACAAGTTAAATACAATTCACATATACATTTAGCTTAGGCACCATGTGAGGTTGCATGGAACTCAGTGACAGATTTAGTTTTGATGTCACGTGATTGTTATATGTATCAAGAGCTGTATGTTAAAACATAGGCATTCAAACAAGCAAGGGACCAGGGTGAATTTGATTAATTTAAGGTGTTATTCAGATAATTTATTCCTGTAATAAAATATTTATGATACTATTATTTAAGATGATTCTCAGTGCCACACAAGTTATATGTAACACATGAAAGTAAAGAAATGTTCTAGTAATGATTTGCAATAGAAATTATTTATATAGTTATTATATGTGATTTTAAAGCTAAAATGCTTAAAAAAAGTAGTCTGCCCCACAACAACTTTACCACTTTTTTATTCAGCAGTTAATATGTTAATCAAATTTTTTTTTTAATTAACATATATTGAAGTTTGTAAAATAATGGTTCCCTATATAATTTCATTAATGGTATAATATTTTTAATAACACTGAAATAATATGTTAGACATATAATCTAATATTAATACTTTAAAGTTGATTGTGCAGCTTATTTTTTTATATACAATTAGTACAATTAAATTTCATAACTTATTGAATATAAAATCAGAAGTTTAATGTTATTGAAATTATTATTTTTCCGCCTTGGATAAAATAATGTTAAATATTTTAATATAGGGCTTTAATTACTTTTTCTTTGTTTTAGCTTAATTATAATGTCTTAATTTTTTTCTTAAGTATTGTCCAAAAGCATTTAATTTTATAGTAAGGGGAAAAAAAACAATTTGTGTTAGATTTCTTTAATTTTGCGTTTTGTTAAAAAGTTACAAAAGTTTTGTTATTTAAGAGAATAACACTTTTAACAACTTACTAACTTTTAACTTTACTATGGTTAAATCAATAAATTTTATTTTTTGGAGAGGAAGATAGAGGAATTTTAAGGTAAACTTAAAATATTTTTTACTTATCACTGGCAAATAGTGTACTAATTCATGAATATATATATACATATATATATACACTTACTTAAAAAAATCTAAATATAGGAATTTAATAAAGTAATACTCCAACAATAAACAGTATAACTTTAACATAATATTTAGT
The DNA here is from genome assembly GCA_963932185.1 of Troglohyphantes excavatus. Classification (NCBI taxonomy): domain Eukaryota; kingdom Metazoa; phylum Arthropoda; class Arachnida; order Araneae; family Linyphiidae; genus Troglohyphantes; species Troglohyphantes excavatus. The sequence goes on along the minus strand of OZ010671.1, from coordinate 56,586,777 downwards.
TTACTAATAAATTATGGTAAAATGTTTTGGACAATTGTCAGTTTATTCAAAGCCACATAAATATGAATGATCCTTTTAACTAAAGAAAAGAATAGCAACCGTATATCTATTCAAGCATTTATTTAAAATGACTTTTTATTACTTTCATGTTACTGAGATAAAAAATAAATTGTAATCTGTTTTAAACTTTTATATTCTGAATAATAATTTTATTTTGATTGAAAAACCTGCAAGTAATCTAAACTGTTCAAGGGTTTTATTAATAAAATGATGTAGTTAATTACCTCATTCTGCTGTCCTGTTCTTTCTAAAAACAGCTATTGTGTGAGGTAAGTGAAATTTCTTCCAATCTTGTCGCTGCTGCCTGAAATTTGCTCCTTGAGAATATTGAACAAAAATATTTTTTACATACATCGTAACTTAGATTATTTAGCTAGTTCCAACCTACTTTTGCATGGTTTAATAAAACTTGCAACTGCATAAATGACTGGATGTCAATATATTAAACAAAATTCATTTATGAAAACAGTTTTCTCTCATATTACATCCATGCTTCTTTTTGTAAGCATTTTTAATCAATTTCTGTGAAATTTTTTATTAAAACGACACTTTCCAATATTTTATGAACGATTTGTTTTGTTAGTGTGTATATACTGTTGTAAAGTGTTTAATTTTATGAACAGTCTCTTCTTCTCAAAATTTCTGATAAGCATATTCTAAAGTTTAATCATATAATAAACAAATATTTATTAATGTTATCTTATCTTATTAATGTGCTTTAACTTATCTTATCTTTATGAATGATCTTTAACTAAAGAAAATAATAGCAACCGTATATCTATTCAAACATTTATTTAAATGACTTTTTATAATTCATTTCCTCATTAACATTAATTTGTTTTATTAAATTTATGCAATATTTTCACTGATTTATATTTAATGATTTTTTAAAAGTTATTATATGCAATAAATGATATAAATTTGTCCGAGACTTATTTAATAATGAACAAATAAACATTGGAATTAGGTATAAAGTTAGAAAATATTAAAAATCTTAATTTTTTTTAAAATTGCACTTTTTAAAAAATTTAATTGAACATTTGGATTAGTTTCTCATATTTATAATAACATTATATTTTTATTTAAATAACAAAAAGGGAAATAGATGGGCGCATGAAATATTTAAGTAAAAAGAGTAAGTAAATTTGTAAGGTTATTTTTTTTGTAAATAATTTATTTAAAGTATTTTATTTTGGTCATTTTAATACCGAATCATTTTTGAAAACTTTTTAAATATGCATAATTTTTATGTATGCTCGTTTTAACTTTCTAATTGTAAAGCATTTTTACTAGCAGGTATGCCTTTGAAAATTTTTATACAATACTATACATTTTGGAATTTTTCAAAAAATTGCTTAATTTTAGATTTAAATAGTTCAGTATTCAGTTTATTTGCAAGACATTTTTACTTGTGATTGATTGATTGTCAGATTGAATAGTGTACATAGATTTAACAATGAATAATTTAATTTTAACAGCATTGTTAACTTTTATTCTGCAATGAAATGATAATTAGAAGTTCTGTGCATGAATCCCTTTTTATTGATAGATTAGAGTTTTATCTAAACCATATTCCTCGGAATTATTTGGAATGAACTAAACTACTTTTAATACTTACTTAAGTCTTAAATAAAATCGTTAAAATTTTTTGAAACACAAACTTCTTGTATAACCATACCCTCACATAAATTGTGAAATTTGTCATTCTTATTCTTCTAAAAATAAAGTATCTCATAATTAATTTAATAATTAGGTAACTGCTTTTGAAAGAATTGGTAATATATTTCTGATAATGAAAATTTATACACGTACTGTATATTATATATAATGTTTTCGCTCTAAAATAATATTTTAGATATATGAAACATTTATAAATATCCAAATACCATTTCCATAAGCATTAACTCAAAATATTCCAAACTGATTACATGCTTTATATTCATGTATTATGATTGAAATAGGTAAATACTGTATATATATATATATATATTTTTAAATATAAAATATTTCTAAAGTTATAAATATAAAATATTTCTAAGGTTATAAATATAAAATTGTTATGGCTCTTCCAGACATAAATTAAAAAATATACAATAGCTCTAATAATGATAATTAAAAACCTCGTGCCTGCATTTTTAAAAAGTGGATAGTATATATTGAAGTAAAAAAGTTTCTTTCATATTGGCAGTATTACGCAATAATTGGGAATTTATAATAAAAAATATGGTTAAGTTTTTCAAAAAGGAAAGTAATTTTATAAATGTATTACCATCACAGGTAGAGAAGTTACTAAATAAACATCTTACACAACTATGAATAAAACTAAAATTTGCATATAGTCTATTATTTATTGACAAAAGACCTTTCTTTTAAGGTAAAAAAGTGTAATGGGTTATAATTATGCCAATGTTTGCGATAGAGCCATCGAATTGAAAGGTAGTATTTAAGGGAAATGAATAATTTAATTTTTACCTGTAATATCATATAAATACGTTTAAAATTTTTTATTAGATGTTTGCAATTTATTTATTTATTCTGACCACTATAGTAGTTTACAATGTTTACTTATATCAATCAAAAAAGAAATAAAACATGTAATTCCTTTTGGGACAGCCTTGAATTTATAAATATACCTTATAAATATACCTTACTTAATAATTTAGCTTGCATCAACTGTAGTATGGTTTTGCTTCACAGTTTTGCCATTTTCTAGTTATAGCCAGTTTGAATGCGTTTCTGCACTGTCATGTCTAACATGAGTTTTGCTACTCCTAGATTAATTTCAGAGAACAGTAATTGCAAGAATTTTCCATTCAGAATTTTTCTCAGTAGCACAGTTTTCTTATGCTTTTCCATTTCTTAAATAGTCTTTGATTGGTGCTTGCCTTTTCTGATGAGTTTGCCTTAACAGACCTTGCATGAGTTTTGAAACGGCCTTTAGATGATGCACTTGGCGAATACTTTTGGCTCAATTTAAAAAAAATTCTCTATTATTTCTATAGGAGATGGAAAGGTTTTTTTTTTATCTGCTTAGATTGTTTCATAGATTTTGTGTTGAGGGGAAGTAAAAGTTTCAATTTGTTTGTAAATGAGTTTCTAGTTTGCATTGCGCTTTTTAAATGCACTTTTTATTGACTTTGTTTCTGAATACTTTACTTTATTAAAATAACTCTGAAGTAAAAATTAAGATTCTGTGCAGTGTTTAAGCTGAAAATTTTAGTGTTCCTTAAAGATAAGTAATGGGAATATATAGATAAATTTAATTGTTTCTGTGCTTAAAGCAGGGTAAAGAGCTAAATAACTTTGACAATGATTGGATAATTTAAGTGAATTTGGCAGTGGCACAAGTACTTATTTCAAATAGGTATACCACTTATAGGTATATTACTTAACTTCTGGGATCTTTTTTAAAACAAATTATTTGGTCGAAAGTAGGTATTTCAGGCATGGTACATCATGGCAATTCGGTATGGCAGCCACCATTCCTGCCATACTGGTTACGGCGCTCATGGAATTTGGCCGTATGTTTTTGGGCTATTGCACAAAACTTTCGAAAACAGTAATTTTTTTTCAAGTAAAGCTTAGGATTTTGATAGCTACTTAAAAAAAACATATTATGCTTTGTATTAAATGAAAGCTCTTTGTTAGCAGAATTGAAAATATAGGCTCTTTAAAAATTCTAAGTAGACACATTTTATAACTGTCCTTAACTTACTATTTACAAAACTGATAAGCAAATATATATATATATATAGACCCAATACTTTTTATGGAAAATTGTTTGGGTTCTTAAATTTTTGTAAATAAACAATAGATAGCACCACTATTTCAATAATTGTCTTTAAAAAAAAATGTTAGTATTAAAGTTGAATTTTAATAATCGCCAGTATTTTCCTAATGAATGCTATACTGGAATATTCAAATTATTTAGATGTTGAAAATTTATGCCCCATGACATTTGTCACCTCTAAACAATCATCTCTTATACAGAAATTGAAAAGCAAGTGATATTTGAATCGATCATCTTCTTACTCCAAAATGTTTAAAATAGCACAAGAAAAATCAGCTTAAACACTGTTTTTTATTCCATTTTACTTTTTGATTAAAGAAAAATATCCTTTTAGATATTACTTTAATTTTTCCAAAATGTCTACATAGCACTCCATAGTTAGTCTTTTGCTATTCTTCCTCTTAACAAACTTCTTGCATCCAGCTTCTATTTTCACCATTCTACCACAAACAGGCAGTCACCATCCAGGGTGGCCTTGCGCAGAGTCTCCTCCAGCACCTCTGTAGCCTCTGCCGATCCTCGGAACTCTCGGTTTTTCCCACTCCTTGGCTCCGCCCAGGCTCGCTCCCGATCTCCATCTCCTATCAAAGCCGGGCTGTCTCCGAGCTTTTTTAAGACAGCCCGCTCCAACCCTTCGGTCTCGCCAAAGAGAATGGCAAAAGCTCGCTCCGAGCTCTTTTCGCCCGTTTACGAATCCGAGTGCTGCAAGGGTAACCCTGTGGAACGTCCCTGCTCAAAGGAAAAGGCAGTGCACCAACACAGCGTGAGGCGGTTCGCTTCGTTCAAGTCGGGCCACGCGAATGCCTCGCAACTGAAGCGCATCTGCTCTGATCCCCTCTGTCCCAGGTCCCCCGTTCCAGAAGAGCAGGCGTCAGGATCAGCACCTGGGCCCGGGTCCCCGACGGAGAAGGGATGCCACTCGCCGGCGAAAGGGGCCATTTCGGCTGCTCACAGAAGGTCTTCGGATTCCGATCTCAGCACAACTCCTAAAGGTGGGTTTTTGGGGATCATATTGTACACCCATTTATCCACTGGGTTGCTATTAATTTCCAACAATGCACAGAATTGATTTTGTCTCATTAGACACAATGCATAGAGAGAAAAGAAAACAAATAATATACTTTACTTATAGAATTTTTTTTTATCTCGGAGGTAAACTACATTATGTCAATTTTTGCTATTTCACAGAAAAGCTTATCAAAGTTTTATATGACTGTAGGTTTCTATAGACATAGTGTTGTTTACAATTTATTTGATGATAATCCATATAGGAGATAGTGTTTTATATTTCTATATAAGAGTGTAAAAAACTCATCACAATCATTACCTGAAAATAAAAAATTAACTTAATGTAATTAACCTCTCTGAGATACAGATTTACAATTGGGGAAATATTTCCTTACAAAAATAGAGGCACAAAATTACTGAAGGTTCCTGGATATTAACATAATTTTATGTATTTTTTGGAAGTCACAATGTGTCTTACAATTGAATTTATACCTAAGCTATTAATATTGATATTAATGTTTTTAAATCGAAGCAATTGTACTGGTGGTTATTTGACTGGTAAGCATTTGATAAATTTTGAAGCATTTGATAAATTTATAACTGTAGTAATACATCACCAAATGCTTACCTACTGTTAATACTTAGTTTGATGTTGTGCTCAAACTATTTATAGGAAACAGTTTTGGTGACAACAGTGTTGCGTTAAGATCTATACAAAGGCCTGCTGTTGCGCAAGAAAGCTTGAGTATGCTGGTTAGTATTGCTAGATATTCAATTTTTGCTGTATTACTTTTTAGTTTTTAATTCCATATTTTAAAACATTTTCTTAGTAGTAGTAAAATAAAACAATAAATATAAATCATTAGTTTATATGACTTAATTATTCTAATTAATTTAATAGTTTACTTTCATGCAATATATTTGATAATTTGTGTTATTATCTTATAATTTGATGTTAAAAATTATTCACAGGAGTATCCCTTTATAACCATGAGGCAGTTTCCGCCTGGTTTCATTCAACACATTGGAGGAGTTGTCTCTGCTCGTTCAGTCAAATTACTTGTACAAATAAATAATCCAGGTATGAATGTAACCTCGATTTCAGTATATAATATATATGTACTATTAAACTTTTTACATTTTTCCTCAATTAAATACATAAATGAACAAGTAGATATAAACTGGGCACAAAAGATATTTTTTAACTTTATTTTATTAAATACATTTAAGTTCAAATAATTTAATGAGCAACTATTTTTTAAATATGTTGCTGTAACAGCAAAATAAAAATTATGGGATGCTTACGTACTACTAATATTCCAAAAATATTAAGTCATTTTTATGAGTTTTCACACTGATGGTTCAATCCATCACTGATGTATCACTTTAACTGCAAGAGCATTCTTCTTTTTATTTAATTATAAGTGGTAAAATTTACAAACTACTAGCACCACCTTTTAATATTAGATTTATAGTATATATGAACATTAATTTTGATTTAGTAATTGATAAGTTAATATTGTACTGACAATGCAAGTAGGGTATATTATAAAATATTATTTTTTGTAATCTTAAAATCCACATGCGAATTTCACCAATTTAATTTTGATGTTATGGATTAAAATGCTATTAAATAAGTTTGCTAACTTAGGATATATGAATAATATTTTTGATTGTATGAAGAAGAACCATTAGCTGCAGAAAATCAAATGATGTTATTGGTTTCATATTTGAGTATATTTTTCTTTGAGTCTGAATATATTTTTTATGGATTGCCACAGTACATTTTTATATTGCTTGATTTGTAATTTTTTGTAGTTTTAAATTCTTCTTAAAAATGACATGTTTTATCTGTTTATTATTATTTAGATGAACCTGAAACCAGAGATGCTTGGTGGACGGAACTCAGAAAAGAAATACGATCTCATATAAGGGCTCTTGGTTGTAATGTGGTTTTAGGTTACATGGAGACTACAAATATTAGGTAATACAATATTTATTGATTGTTGTGCTTTCATTGTTAGTGGTTATTTTTTTAATGTATGTTACATAAAGATATACATACCTCTTTTTAATGTGTATCTGGTTTATTGAAAGTGTTAGTTTTAAGATCACTTTAGCAGAGGGTGACCTAGCCTAAATTAAAAATATTAATAAATTGTCAGTTGGACACCAAAATGTAATGTATAAAATTGTCAAATTCCATTTTTTGTGTTTTTAAAGCATTATGCATTTTTATATGTAAAACTTCTAAAGACAAACATATTTATGCACAGGACATGATGATATAAAAACTCAAATATACCATAAAAAAAAATTAAAGAACTCAAAATTAAATTTTTTACACAATATCTGTTAAATTACATCAAAGCTTTTGAAACTTGTTTCGAAATTTCATTTCTCACTTCGTTACCATGATGTTTTAAGTCAAGTTTCAAAATATACATACAAAAAAAAAACTTAATTACTTTTTAATCTGTAAAAAAACTACTTTTTTATAAGACTTGTTAAGACATGAAAATAAATTGTTTTAATTGATTTTTTCCAATAAGATTACTGCTGTTTTCATCATGTTTTTTATTTATCTTTATATTGGTTGTTGTTGCAGTTGCTTTGTTTTAAATTCCCTTGAAATTGCTAACATATTCAAGGAATATTATTATAGATTTTTTTGTTAGCTTCACTACTATTTTATTTTTAAATATTCAGTCTGTTCTTTGGAGGTAAAGGAAAAGAGTAACTACTCTCTTGGCATGTTTATTATTAAAAAAAAAAGGGAATTTCTAAATATATTTTAGTTGGTCTACTAAAGTATTATAAAATTAGAATGGGTTTTTGGTGCCTATGTAAAGAATATAATACATAAAAGATAATTTATTTACAATAAACTAACTTAAATTCTTTTTTTTTATTATTATTAATGTTGCTGAAATTAACAATTGATGTATTTTCTTTCATTCTATCACATCCTATTATCGCCTCAAGTCAGTGGCATGGCATAATTGAGTTTTTAAGGTAATTCAAAAAATAAAAATACAATGGATAATATAAAGTTATTTGTCAGGAGATTAAATACCGAATTGTTTTAGTTACTTCCCAAAGAAACTCAAAATCTGATGCATTGAATCTCAGTGTTACTAACTGTACTCATCTTAAGGCCTTAGTGTTGAAAAAAGTGTGATAACAACAGAATAGCTTGATTATGATTATTTTGTGATATGTATTTAAAAGCAATTTATCAGTGTTCACTCTAGAAATAAAAAGGGGCAGGGTGTTGTTAGCAGAAAAAGGGCATCCTGTTTTAGGAAGGCACTTCTTCAATTTAAAAGGGCACTTTCAAAAAAAGTTTGGGGTTGGCATGCCCACCCGTTGACACATCGGACCCATGACCAAACAAAAAAGATTCTGATTTATTGCATATTGAGCTATTGGTGACGGCTCGGGGCTTATCTCGAAGGAAATAACAGTACAAAATGTATGTCACTTTGTGGAAATACTACTTGAAATCTAAAATTTGACATTTTAAAATTAATGTTTTCGCTAAAAACCAAATCGGTTAAGTAGCCCGAATTAGGCCTCTTACAAAACTGATGAAAAGGCTACTAAATTCAAAATTTGGTAATAAAATGTCTGATCTTGTAATCTTCCCCAAACCATTTTACAGGCAACCAATAGGATTTGTGCAATGCCCCGTGCGCAAAATTACCGCGGAATCACTGCGATTTCACAACACGCTTAGTTAAAAAGAAGTATGTTTTCTACTGTCATAATTCACTTAATTCCAATTTACACAAAAATAAATTTAATTGGTGCCTTTTTTTAAAGACAGCTAGGAAAGCAAGGATGCTTGTGCTTGACTAAAATGGATAATAGGGGTGAAATTTTTTTCGAAAGAGGGCGGAATTTTTGAAAAAGGAGTTATAGGGTGCTATTGAGATGAAAAAAGGGTGGGCAGGGCGGACTGTCCTTCAAAAAACGCCTAGAGTGAACACTGAATTTATTGCATCCTGTAAAATTTTAATAGAATTTTTAAGTATAAAGTAATTTCTTTTCAGTGATGACATCTGCGTTCTGTCTGCCTCTGGAACTGCAGCCGTTTTAAGCACATCCGATCAAGAAACAAATACTAATACTCCCCCAGTTCTTGCCATAAATCTTCAACCAAGACCTAGTGTCATGACAACCAGCACCTCATCTGACCCTGACAAACCCAAAGAGGCAACAGCCAAAGAGAAAGAAAAGCCTTTAAGGATTGACGTCAACCTTGCAAATCAAGCTAGAGCAAACCATCCCCATGAGTGGTATTTATTTTACTATTGTAATTTTTAAATATGGTTAAGTTTTAAATTAAATATAGACTGGTTTTATATTTATAAATTACATCAATGCAGCACTATTTGGGTGCCGAAATAAAATTAATTTATTTATAAAAAAATTCAGTATTAGTGGTGTGTCGGATTTTGATTTAATTTTACTTTTTGAGATTTTTTTAAAAAATATATATACAAGTTACTTTTTTATTTAAAATAATTGTCATCATTACTAGTGGATGGTTTGAAAAAATAAATATAAATGGCAAGTTGATCCCATTTTACCCAAGTTTCAGACATTCAAGTAAAGTTGTGACTTTTGAATCAAAAACAAATTAAATAGTTTTTGATAAGGAAAATAAAGTTAATGTCATGTTGTGCAAGAGATTTTTTGCTAGCATTTAGTTAAATTTCTTTTGAAAAGGAAATGTTTGTTACTTTTTTTTATTTCATTGTGTAAAATAACTTATTTCATTGTATTTGTTAGTTGACTATTATAGTTGCAAAGAGTTGAAGTTTTTTATTTTGCAGGTCTGATGAATCAGGTAGACATTCAGGTTGCAGAATCTGTCATATTCCTTATTCCGAATCCAGTGTTCCGTTTCCTACCAACTTGGTGCGCTGTGGCGTATGTAGGTAAAGCAAATACTTTGTCCAGGTTATCGAATTAAAATGATTTTTTACATTTCTATATTCATAACATTATTTATTTAACAATAATTATCATTTGATTTAGAAAGGGCAAGGTTCCTGATATCCTATTCATGACAATCGAACCACCTCCAAATATACTTGTAAATGGAAAAAGTTGTTTGTTGCAGGCTAGGTAAATATATATTATCTAAAGTATTCAAATTTTATGTGTTAATTATTGTGTATACTTAGCATACATAAACTATGGTATTTGTATATTTAAAATTCAATATTTTACAATTACTGGGATACTGATAATGTATTAATTGAATAATTTTTTTGTTATTTAGAGTGTGCAAAAACAAGAAAGATAGTAAAGGAGAACAGAATGCCAAAGAAATTAGTGATGTATGGTTATTATTAATATGGTATTTAATTATTTGTGGGGCGTTATGAACAACATATAATGAATCTATGGAATGTGCAGTTGCATGAATAGCTTGTAAAATTATTATGGTATATTTTGTTTTAAAAAAAAAAAATTGTGATTGCTAATTGCAAAAAACAAATTAGTATGTCTAAAGATAAACAATGTTTATCAAATGCATTATCTTTAAAGAATTTTTAATTTACCATATTTCCAAAAAACTGTTCATGTGTAGAACATATTTTCCAAATTTTATTTTTTCTATTTTAAATGCCTCCGTTTTCTTTGTATTTGTGGGGATTTATTTAACGAAGTAATTTTTGTCTCTTAAAAACAATATAAGGTAAAATAGTTGCATTTTATTTTTGAAAAAAATGAAAGTTTAGTAAACTTGTGAGAAATTTAGTTATTATTCCTTATATATTCCAGTGATTTTCAAAGTTTTGTGTCTTTTTATAGCCTGTGATTATATCAAATGAACATGTAAATCGGCTATAAAAATATAAGGATTTAAATATTCAAATGTTATCATGTTTGAAACAATACTTTTTTAAATAATACTCATAATAAAATGCAACTTTTAGAGATCATACATTTTCAAATAGAAATTTAATAATGGAAATTGAATAACAACACTCCAAAATTATTTTTATGATTATGGGAACTACATTTTATATTGGGCCAATTAAAAAAAAAATAATAAACAAACTTTACATCTATATTTTATTTCTGTAAAATATTTGTAATATTTTTTTATAATTTTATTTCTGTCTAAAATGTCTGATTTTAATATACATGTCGCTATTTGTATAGCTAACTTCTTTTACCACTAATATATCAGAGCAAAAAAAATCCGGTTTTTATTTTTCAAAGACTAAATAGGACAGCTATTTTAATTAGTTTATGTGAAGGAATGAATTTTATATTCTATTTAATGTAAGATTTGTAGTAAAAAGTTAAATGTTCAACACAATTTAAATATGTAAAAATATTTAATTTTATCACACTCCCTCTATAATAAAAACAGTTATTTTTTAAAATATTATAATTACACACTAATGCAGTACTTTAATTAATAAAAATTATTTACTGAAATTGTAGAACATTTCATTATAGAATAGCCATCAGTTAATATGTACATTAATATAAATATATGTTTTTGATAATAAATATATTGAAGTAGTATTAATAAATGTATTTTTCAGAGTCTCCCATTTTTAGAATATGAATTACATCGTCAGCTTTTGAACAAACTCAAAGTAGGTTTTGTAAAAAAAAATAAAGTTGTATTTTCATGTTTAATTTATTCACGTTTAATTTAAAATGTTTAGAACAACAGTAATATACAATTGTGTATTGCCAATTACTTTATATATAAATATTTTACCATTTTTTAAAGATATGTGATTTATTCATTTTATTTGTCTGTGTGATTGTTTTAAGTATATGTGAAAATATATATTGTTCCTATGTATGAATATGTTTATATCTATATAAATGAGATGGAAAATCCAATCAGTACTATTAAACATGTGTTGAACCTTAAACAACTGTTTTAAATGAGTTTCAATATTTAAAAAAATACAATACTTTGCTACAATTCCATACACTGAGTAATAAAAGAGCAGAGGCTCAAATTACAAGAGATTTCAAGCAGATGGGTGTAATGAGGTATATATATATGCCGGTTTTGTAAATATGGAAATATTTTGCAGGCATAAATAAGACTGTAGGTTAAAATAAATTTAACGGCTTACCTCGAAAAATGTGTATTGCCTGATTTCTTCCTGAATGACCAAAAGCCCAAGTTATTTTCAATCAGGACCTTATTTTCAATGGTGATTGCAAATATGAAATGATTGCTTTTGGCGAGGCTTGAAAAAGGATACGGTAAAATTCTGATAATAAAGTGCATGAATTTGCCTTTGATACTTCATTAATAATGAAGAACATTCTTTCCCTTACATTATATATGAAAATTAGTAATGCCAATGTCTAATAGAATTACACAACCCGTGCCTCTAGCTCTCTTTAAGAGCTGCTATTCATTTACTAACAAATATTATTTTGGTGAAAATTAAAAATTGAGATTCGGTCAGTTTTGTCTTGTGGATTTGTAGATGGTAATTTTAATCTATTGTAATGCCATTCAATACATTCCCAATACATAACCCAGCACATTCAGATTTATAAAATTCTTATTTATTCATTTAGATATGACTTTGAGATTAATTAAAAATATTATTTTTCACTCAGGTTAAGTGCATGAATGCCATTTTTAGTCTTAAAGTTCAAGTATCAATAGGAGACAAACTAATAATTGGAATTGCAGTAAGTAATAAGTCATTGTTTCTTCTAAAAAAGATATTTTGAGTCGCAAAATGTATCTTTTAAGTTTATACTATTTAAAAGCTTATGTATAAGAAAATTCATTTTTTTATAGACAGGCACTGGGGCTTATCTATCAGCATTGCCACCTCCAAGCCTCCCAAAGCTAGCTTGTGGAAAGGTATGCATCAACAACTTAAGTTATTTTAAATTGGAAAGTAATTTTATTATAATTGTGCTAATAAAATGTAAACATTTTTGTCAAATTTGATGATGAATGAAAAATAGTAGTTGAATTTTAATATTAATCTTACCCATGTGATACATTTTGACATTTGACTTGACATTTTCAATTGTAGGTAGCTGACGATAAGAAAATGGCTAAAGTTCAGAAGCAAATTCAAGATGCTATGAATAAGAACAAAGAATATTTTAATATTAAATTACCATGCTATGTAAGTTTAAAATTTGTTTTGTGGAATATTTAATACGAGTATAAAATGTTAAGTTTTGTGTACTGTAATGGATATTCATCTCGGTGTTTTCAACTAGTAAATTGCAAATGAATAACAAATTATGTTATTCATTTGCAATGCTCTCTGTAAAACCATTCTCCAAAAAAGAATCTTTTCTTAGTATATATTATCTGATAATGCATGTTCCAACTTTTTAATATCAAATTAAACCCTTTATTAATTAATGTAAACTAGTAACTAAATATCCTATTGTGATCAGGACTTCATAAGTATTCCTAGTTATAAGTCATGGCATTTGGAAAGGACTTAAAATTGAATTGCAAGTGAGCTGTTTTAAAACGTAACAATAAAAGGTAGTAGCTGTTTTCTTTGAAATAGCAGGCATCCCATGCATTTATGCTTATTAAATTAACTTCCAGATAATGCTAGGGATAAGGGGGATTTGTTAGTGTATCTAAATTTGTAATGCCTTTAGAAATAAAAAGGCAAATAAGAATTTGAATTGCATATTTTTTTTATTAAAATAATTTTAAGGTTATATTTATTTTACAATATTAGGGTAAAATTTTTCTTATAAGAAGAATATAAAATAAATTACCATATTATGGACCGTGGTTGGTATTAACTGACCTTTAAATGCAGTTATTTGTTACTGAAACTGTCATTAAACATTTTTATGGTGTTTATTCTAGTTTCACTTGTTAAGCAAAACTTCTGTTCATAAAAATGGATATTAAATAAAAAATACTTTAAATATCCTTATACAATTCCCCATATTAAATATTATATATTTATTAAGATTGTGAAAGGACTTTGTATTTATTAGATCATGAAAGTAAGAATTAAATATTTTTTGAAAAGGATAACACTTCAGAACTGCATCATTCAACTGGTAAAGGAGAGGATGGGAACAGCAGTGGCGACGAAGACTTACCTGATCTCGATCTTTCAGCTGGCAACAAAGACGCATGCATTTTGGAAGTATGTTGTAATTACATATTTCTACTCCATCCTGGATTTTGTATATATTCGAATCAATTGTTTGATTGTACCTTTTATTTGTTTGTTGCATGAATTACAATAAAGTGGTTACAAACAATTATTTTTCAATTGAGCATTTTGAAATGTCAAACAATGGACTTATATTCTAGGTGGATGATGCTGATGACGTTGACATCATTGCTCAGTTAATTGATCCAAAGGTGCCACCTGGTTTTGACTTATGCAATACTGAAACCCTTCCTGGTTTAGATTGCTTTGCATGTAATCTACAAGTAAGTGTATAAAGTTAATAAAAAATTTAATTATGAAGCTGGAAATTGTTTTGAGAAATATATGTGGGTAAATTAGTACCTAAAGTTGTAGAAAAAGGTTAATAATTAAGATTAACAAAAATAATTATAATGGTTTTGATCTCCTTTTTGTACTATTTTGTAGAATATATAATGTTGAAGTGTAATTGTTTTTTATACAAATTAGTGAACCTACTTGGATATTTGACACAAGTTTTAAATCCCGAAATTAAAGCTTCAAATTTCCCAGATTAAAAGGTTTCGGAACTCAAACCTGAATAAAAAGCTTTCACATGCATTAATTTGTCATTGCTTTTAACGCTTTTTTCTATTCTATGTATTTTCTGTTGAAATTTGTAAGTAATTTATTGTTCTTCAAATATGTACTTTATTGCAGATGTTCACCCGCATTTATCGCACAAAATTTTCTAATGCTCCGAATGGGACGCAAGTTTCTAAGACATTTGAATCTATAATAAAGGTTTGTTCCTTTCAGTTTACCATTCAAAATGGAGTACTAAATTGGAAATTTGTTGAATATGTATAGTAATTATGTACGACTGTTAATAAGTTTATCAAAATCATGACATACCTGTAAGCTCACATTAAATTGCTACTAAAAATATTTTTTGGATATTGTGCTTATGATATTTTTTTAATTTAGCTAGTTTTTATCTTAATTATTTTTTCTATTTGAATTTAAATTTACTGTCTTTGGAAGAAAGATTATTATAATATATATTATATATATATATATTTAAAGCTCCATATTTGTTTCGTTTCGTTTGTAGTTAAAATCTAAGGATATTATCTTGCTATTGTATAGAGGTTTAGTAAGGCCACATCTTGAGTATGCTGTACAGTTCTGGTCACCATATCTTAAAAAAGACATTGAATTGTTAGAGAAAATTCAGCACAGGGCTACTAAAATGGTTCAAGGGTTTTCAGGCATGAATTATGAAGATAGATTAAGAAATTTGAATATGTATACTCTGGAAGAGAGAAGGGTTAGAGGAGATTTGATTCAACTATTCAAATTTATGAAACGAGGAAATGTGGAGGGTTTAGAATTTTAATATGAGTGATAGAACGAGAGGTCATGGGTTTAAGTTAAATAAATCTCCTTTTAATCGGGAAGGGAGAAAACACTATTTATATAATAGGTAATAGACAAATAGAACAACTTGCCAGTAAATATTGTTAATTGTAAAGGAGTAACGGGTTTTAAAAAGAAGTTAGATATATATTGAGGGATAGTTAAGAGGTACTAGATGGACCAACCTCGTTGGGCTTTGAGCCTGTTGTTGGTCGTCAATATTTGTATTTGTTTATATTCGTATTTAGAATACAATTAAAATATTGTATATAAGGACTTACATCTGTCACTTGGTTAATAAAAAAAATATTCTTGTCTGTTATTGTCAATGCAAATATAATTTTTGTATTAATATATTCCATATTCCCAATACAGATAACTTATTAATATATGTTTCTAAAAGTAATACTATGTTTTGCACTTTGCAGAGTCTATTCGTGAAGTTGCGGAGGTTAACCCCATGTTGTCTAACCAATCTCAGCTTTCAAGTGGATCTTGTGGAACAAGACGAGCTGCAGGTAGGAGCCTTAATTTTGTTGACACAAAGTTGGAGTAGATCCAAGTTTAATAATGCCGATTCGAGAAAAATATGATCAAAATATAATATTAACTCTATTCAGGCACGTAGGTAGGGGGGTGGTTCAGAGAATTCAAACTCCTCCCATTAAAAGTCAAGAAAAAAATTACAAATCAAATTATTGTAAAAATCATAAAAATATTTTTAAAAACTTGAAAATTTTCAATTTCTAGTATAATACTTCTTGTTGAGTTGCATGAGGGAAAATCTGATATATGATTTGAAAGCATTTTTATCTCAAACTAAGCGGAACAGACGTCATCGTGTTTCATTATATAGCATTTGAATTTCGGTGACAAAGGGAAAAGATCGCGAAACGGTGCCGTATAAACAAGTTGTATTCAAGTATATTATTCTAAACAATGAATCTTAAAATTTATTTCGTAATTAGGGAGTGATATTTACTAGTTTTAAAAATATTTAATGACTGATATTGGTAACGATTTCATGAAAAATTAAGGATAACTTTCGCTGTTTCGATATTTATATGTCAAAGTATTTCTGTTTACTTGAATAAAAACTCGTAAGTTTAAAAAAATGTGGGAGGGGAGCTACCTAAAGAAATCCGTTGCTCGGTTACTGAACCACCCCCATGAAAAATATATACCTACGTGCCTGACTATTATACAAGAAAGGGAAATAGAACTACTGATAACTAGTGGTTAAACATTAAACTATAGGATTGGTTCATTATTACAGAGAAAAATGAGATGTTTGCACTGTATTATGACAGCATTATTTTAAATTCGAAAAAAATCGGTCTTGGTCCATTTAATTTCCGAGTCCTGCGTATGTGTGCACACCAGTTAAATAAACATTTTAATGTAGTTGGGTGATGTTAGAAACCCCTAAGTATTTTTTTTTATTTAAATACATAAAAAACATTTAATTTGTTGCAATTCCATCCAGGTTACAGTTCTAGGAATAGCCATTGGCTTAGGGGATATGACTCTCTCTACCTCTGCTGCTGTTAGCACTTCAGGAAGCAGGCACAAGAAAAATAGTAAGGAATAAAATGCCTACATATTACAAGTTTTTTAAGGGCATGAGAATATAACTTTTTTTATATGCAGGATTGAATAATTTAACTTAAAATATTTTATTATTTTAAAATACATTATTTGTTTTTCTTGTGTTTTATTATTAAAAAAAATGTATTGTATTTGTAAACAAATTTATATGTATTCGTACATGACACTACAGTTGCCAAAAAATACATGCATACATTAAACTTGTGTAGGATTTACATATATATTAAAGATTATTATTAGGTTCTACATGATGCTGGATAATTGCTAAGTAGTAATTCCCAAGACTGTGTTTTACAATTCGTTGATATACTGTAGATTTGTATTTAAAGTTATAATTTAATTCGACCTACTAAATATTTAAAGCCCTCTTTATTGTTTTAACTTTGCATTTACTTAATATGTAATATAATTTATTATTGAAATAATAACAGATATTTTATTGGTTAAGCAACATTTGTTGTCGGAACATTTTGTAATTGCATTTTGCTTTACAACAGGAAGTGAATCATTCCAAAAGAAAATTGTTTGGCAGTTCTCAAGAATCAGAGATATAATATTCTGTGATTGAAAATAAAATTATTTATTTATTTAAACAACTGCAAATTTCATTTAAAAAAAAAAAAGTTTTTTTTTTTTTTTTTTTTTTTTTTTAAAAGTTAAGTTACTTTTTTTTTTTTTTTTTTTTTTTTAAAGTTGGGTTACTTTTTTTTAAAAAAAGTTAGGTTACTTTAAAAAAAAAGTTAGGTTACTTTAAAAAAAAATTAGGTTACTTTAAAAAAAAGAAGTTAGGTTACTTTAAAAAAAGAAGTTAGGTTACTTTAAAAAATTTAAATAATCATTGTGTTTAGGTGCAGACTCTGAATTGATGTTTCACATGGATGAGGACAAAACTTCCATGCAGTCATGTGCTTCAGGTACTAAGATAACTTATTCATAGTTCTAAAGAATGGTATACTAATATTATATGAGACTGATTTCCAATTCTTTTTTAATATTGTAGCACAGCAAAGGAGAGTTTCTCTACAATCCAGTGATCGAAGTTACTGCTATCATGTATGCACTAATTTTTTTTCATTTTAATATATTTTGTGTGGGATTTACACATTTATTAGAGGTTGTTTGTTTCTGTATGATGCAATTGCGTATGGTTGAATAGGAAACAAATTCAAACGTCTGAAAAGGAGGGGTGCCATTGATTATTTTGGATTTTTTTTAGACTGCTCAAAACTTGCTCTAATAATTTTCTTTTAAATTAATATTGACATTAGCGAAATATGCATTGAAACTGTCCAGAGGTATGCTTACATGCGAGACATTTTTTCAATGTGTGTAGAAAGTATTATTTTATGAAAACCATAACATTTCTATTAAAAGAGCAAATTCTGTTTCCTGAATTTTAAAGTTAATTGATATTTTTAAAAACATTTAATTATACGAAATTTATTTAACTTTTAATAATTATATTCATTAATTGTATATGTTCATTGGAATGGATTTCTGCCTTTAATTTTTGTAGAAGATCCTTCTTTTATATATATAGAATTTAGTGAATCACCATCCTTAGAGAAGATCAAAATTTCTTTTAAGCAGATATGTTTTTTTTAAAAACTTATTTTTGGAATGTGAATTTATTACAATGTTTGAGTTATTAAACAATTTAGATAAAATTAAAAATATCTATTAGCCAACTTCATCTTAAAAAAAAAAAAATCATGATAATTTTATTATTTCTATCAAATATGTTTTGTATTTGATAAAAAAAAATATTATATTTTCTTTAATTAAAAGGTAAATAATTAAAAATATTATTGTAATAACAGAATGGCAACATAATCTGGAAAACCGGAAAATCAGGGAATTATCATGGACATTTTTAATTCTGGAAATATCAGGGAAATTTTCAAATTTGGAACATTAAAACAGCAATTATCGTCTATTATGCCCTCTGTTCTGGTTATTTAGTTGTCAATAGTCTCTTTTAAAAAATTGCTGAATTGTGAAAAAAATTGCTTTTTTTTGCATTATCTGCTTCCAGAGAACATGTTTAATTACCATTATGCCTATTACAATGACATAATTTGTGTTGTATCCATAAATTATTATTTTAATTGTCAATAAGTATTTCTTATTTTTCATTTATAATGCATTATAGTTATCGGATAATTGTAGCGTGAATACTTTGTTTCTATACAAAGCATGTATTGCAACATTTCTTTATGTTATTAAAATCAGGGAAATGTTTGTGAACCATCTTGAAAATCAAGGAAATATCAGGGAACTTTTTTTCCAGAATGTTGTTGCCACCCTGAATAATATGTTATATTTTATTTTTAGCTCACTTTAGGGGAACATAATGGAGTGGATATAACTCCTCTTAGCTACATTCCTGGAAAGAAAATTTTGCAGTACCTAGGAGACTTAGACTTCTTTTTTATACGCGAGAGCAGTAGTATTAGAGAAGTAAGACTCATTTTAAAAATTAAACTACCAAAAAAAATCAAATATTTGCTTAAAAAGATAGAACTTATGCAAAACAAATAACATTGTCAAAGAAATGATGTAATTATAATTTTTTTTAATTAAGGATATATTCAGGCAGGTAGGTAAGGGGGGTTCAAACACCTCCCATTGAAAGTGAAAAAAATTAAAAATCGAAGAACTGTAAAAATCATAAAAATACTTTAAAAAACTAGAAAAATCTCCATTTCTAGTATAATAGTTCTTGTTGAGTTGCATGAGGGAAAGTCTGGTATTTTCCGAGGGTCCTATCCTGGAAGATAGTTTTCAAAAGGCTACAAAAACATGTTTTGAGGTTATTTTTATCTTAAACTAAGTGTAACATGACGTCATCGTGTTGCATTATATAGCAGTTGAATTTCGGCGATGAAGGGAAAAGATTTTAAAACGGAATCCAGATATTTTTTTAAAAAAGGGATCTCAAAATTTAAATTTGTTCTCTAAATTTATTTTATAATTAGGGAGTGGTATTTACTAATTTAAAAAATAGTTAATGACTGATTTTGGTAACGATTTCATGAAAAATAAATTATAAATGTAACTGTTTCGATATTTACATGTCAACGTATTCCTGTTTAATTAAATAAAAATTAATAAGTTTAAAAAAATGAGTTGGGGGGAGATAAGTTACTCAGTCACTGAACCAACCCCATGAAAAATATATACCTACCTGCCTGGATATATTGATACTTTAGTGCACAGATGTGACAGGTGGTAATTCATTAATGTTCCAGGAAGCCATTTGAAAGTTCGTAGCACTTATACGGAATGAAAAACAATAATTGTCAGACATTTTTGCTAATTATAATATTTGTTTTTCACCTACCACAATTAAGTACTATGTAGATTACAATTTGAAGAATCAAATGAGATCTCAACTTCAAATACGCAAAAAAAGGCATTTAATACTAAAACATTAATATGTATATATCAGACATGTATATATCAGAGACTTCTCCTGAATACACATGTGTAATGTATTGTTTAACATAATATAATTATTAACATAATTTTATTATCGATTTGAACTATTTTTAAAATACCTTCCAGAGTGGTGGCCTTAACGGATTCATTCAAAGTTTTGTGGCAGAAACACTCGCAATCGTCAGGGCCCACGTCTCTGCACTTGGTGGCAATGCTATGGTAGGATTTCACATGACACAGTGCATTCTGTTACACAATCCTCATAAAAACCAAGTGAGTGTTTTTTTTTTAAAATTGCATTTAGTAATACAATTAATTTTTTTATTTCATTAGAATTTTTTTTTATGTTCCGTTTTGCTTTTTTCATTAAATACTTTTCCCATATATTTTTTTTCAAAACATCTGTAAAAAAAGTTAAGTTTGTGATCATATTTTTTATGCAATTGTAATAGGTCTTGAAGCAAAAATTAATACATGCATGAACAACATTCTTGCATTTCCTATGCATTCCAATAACCGATTTTTCTGACTTTGGTATCAACATATTAAAATGTTAGAAATAATTCAAATTTCAATTATTGTAACTCATATGATCCTTTCTTTAAATTTTTACAAATAGAAACTGTTTGAAAATATTATTATTTATATGAATGCAACAGTTGCCAATTGATATTACACAATTGTGTTTTCATTGAAAATTAATTTATTGTCTTCATAAAAATAATTTCATGTAGGTTACTTTAGGTTTAAAACTAATCAATAGATACTAAACTTAAAATAGATAGATCAAACTTAAAATTATTTTAATATTGTCTGGTGCAGAAGGACAATGACCTGTTTCTGCTTTCTCTAGGGTCAATGTTTAGTGAACGTTGCTGGTGATGCTGTCTTTGTTCAAATCCCCCCTTCACAGCAATCCATAGAGACTGACGACGGAAAAGTCGCACACTTTGAAGTTCAAGATTCATATGGACCTTAAGATGCTTCTTTATGATATTCTTATAGAACATTTCTTCTTGATATTATCTAAGGGCTGTTTGTTAAGTAGCGTTTTCAAATGTTTCAGTATAAACTAAAAATGTACTTGGATAACTTCTATACATATATAAGCTTGCTGCAGTGGCGGCCCATGGTCGAAAATGTTAGTGCATCCGAAATCATGTAAATCCCCCCCCCCCCCTATTTTCCAAATATCATACATGAACGGAAATTCTTTATTATTCACTACTCAAACCAAAGTTTCCTTTCAATTTTTTCGAAATGATAACATGCGAAAAAATTAGAAAACAGTTACTTATTTTTTTTAAATTAAAGCAATCCTCCCTTCTTTTAAACATGCGAATCGGTCAATTTTAATATTAACTTACATAACGAAACAGTAGGACCATGCCCTGAAACAACAACACACAGTAAATGTATCATGAAAACCATTTCCATTTGGAGATATTCTCGTAAGTTCTCGTTTCACCAAAGAGCCAATCAGCATATCGAACCTCAAGTGCAGCTAAAACAAGAAAATCCATTTCGGCTGTACCTTCTCAGAAATGCAGTGCATTAGCATGGGGGGAATCTCTATTGGCTGAAGAGGTTGCCATGGCAACGATGCAGCTGATTACCAATTTCGCTTTTTAGCTGCAATTTTGATTGAATGGGAGTTTTTTCCCCTCCTGAATTGTGCATTACGGTAACAGGCTTGCTATTTATCGGAGATTTTGTTTACTACCGTAGAAATTTCATTTTCAATTCTAATCTTCATTTAAGAAAATTAGTAAAATATCTGATTTTAGTTTTGAAATACACTAACGAATTTAGGTGCAGCCCAGCTGTACTTGCTGTAGTGGGCGAGCCGCCACTGGCTTGCTGTAAATTTTCTTTTGAAATTGTTTTATACTTGATATGTTCTGCATATTTAAATAGTTTAAAAGATATGTCCATCTGTTAAATATACTGGTTATCTTGCACTCCTTGCAAGTAAGACCTTTTTCTTAATGTAAATCAACAAATATATATTGTAAAGCAAAACGGTACTCTTCAAATAGCTCTTGTATAATCCACTCTACTCTTAGATCCCAAAGAAAAATAACTTAATCTCAAGTCTATTGGAATGTATCATAAAACATTATACAAAGTGTAAATATTTATGCAAGCATTTGGATTGAATATTCTGGCTACAAAGACTATTATAATTAGCCTATTATCGAGATTTGGAGAGCTAAGTTAAGAAGAATCAAATTTTAAGTATTTAAACTGGCTCAAATGCGAAACAACGCGGAATATAAAGTCAAAGTTTTACCTGATGTTGATGTAAGACCTATTAAGTGCTTTTAGTTTGCTTTACGAAACTGTGATGTGGAATAAAAGTGATATTAGAATTGTGTTCCACTTGATAGGACTTGTCCATTACAATGGGAAGTCAGTAGCTAAACCCGTCTTTTTCCGTGTTAAGAATGAGCTGTTTTTCATCACATATAATCTATGACGGTTCTGACTGATACTATTTGTACTTAAGTAGTATCCTAGTGTATTTAAATGGCTATTTATATTTGATTGAATGCTCAAAGTGTATTTTTACTCAAGAAAATATGCGAGCTCTGCTACTGAAATTTTCTGTGTTATTTAGCTTTATTATATGAAGCAATAGTGATTCAATGGGAGTTTGTTTGCACAATAACTAATTAGATTGTGTGATATGACTATTGTTTTATCAACTTTTGATCTTAACACTTTACTGGATGGCCACAAGTGTAATCTTGCACAGCCCAAACATTGATGAGGCACGAGAATGTTCGTTCCAATGATGTATGATCATTTCTGACCTATTATGTGAAAAAACAGTGGAAAGGAAAACCATAGGGGAAAACTTTAACACTAAATAGCCAGTCATTAAACTATTAACCCTTTGCACTCCGCAAATATCCTTGACGTTGCGTTCTTTCCACGGAACAGTTATTCCTCTTTCTGTTCTTTTACCCACAATTGTTTATGTTCAGAGGGGAGTCAAAAATCGTAATATGTTTCGGATCTGCAAGACAACAATTTGAAAGAAAAAAAATTAAACACAAGATTACGCCGTTCTCATTTATTTTAAAGAACAGGGAACCAAAAGAACAAGTCGTTATGTTGGCGCCTGAGAGGGGACATCGGAGTGCAAAGGGTTAAGAGTGGTAAATATCGTGGGCTTGATGAAAAACTTTACAAAGTCATTTTTTCTTTAATTACCTATAATTAATGTGCCTTCATAGTACTAAAGGAATCTATTGTCAGGAGCTCACTAAATCAGTAAGTTTAGATAGTCTGATATAGGAATAAAATACATATTTAGATTAACATGGTTTTCAATTACACTTTCTTGTAACAGTGACAAATGGGTTAGTGAGTTTTTCCACCAAGCCTTCAATATTATAATGCAGAATATTTTAAATTTTTATTGGTATTGAACATCAGATGTCCATTGTTATTTAAAAGAAATAAATTTTACTGCATTTGTGAAAGGTAAAGTAAAAAACAAGAAATAATTTAAATCTAGAGATTTTATTGTTATTAGAAGAGATGTTGCTGCTTTAATTCTCAAATACCGTTTTTTCCCATCTGAAACGAGTCGTACGTTTGTTTTTTGTGTAATAATATATACTAATTTTTTCGACCAAGTATGGTCAAAGGGCTTTGTACCTTAATGAAATAACATCAAAAGTATAAATAAGCTGCTAGCGACGAGATGGAGCTATGCTAAATTTACATATCCAAAATTACATAAAAATTTGATTTTACTAATTACTTTAAATTAAATTTTGCCTGAAATGAAAATTATTTATTATCAATATAGAATGTTATCTTTTTTTCTATATCATGCGAAAGGGTAATTGAAAGATGTGGCAGCCATATTGTAACTATAAAAACAGCTCAAACAGTTACTTAGATCTCATTAGGGATTGGTAAATATTTTATTAGTTTTTCCATGAATGTGTTTGGTGTTTTATGACCACAAGAATCAATATTGGATAAGTTAAACTTAATCCATCTTGATCGATTTTTTCTTTTTGTATGAACTATGTGCACTTGCTTATATTACAAAAAAAAAAAAAAAAATCATAACTATTAAAAGGTCTGAGATTATTGTATATATATAAAAAGAATTCTGGTTGATAATTACACCCTAGGTTTGTAAAACATTTTACAGCTTGTAAGCCAGATTAGAACATATTATTTTTAAAAGTTCAAAATCCCTTTTTACCTAAAAAGGAAATAAGATTTTCTTTATGAACCTTTAGCAACTTATCAAAAGGTACTTAGATTGCACTAATTTTAAAATCTATGCATTTTTATATTTTTTTAAAACGAATCTCTACCTTCAATTGTACTGTTGTAGAGTCACAGGGAAAAATCATGAGTATAAAAATTCTCATTTAATTAGCATTAGGTAATGCTTTTCTAGTCAACATAATTTATATATCACGTTCATATTAATCTCGTTTTTTATGTATTTGTTGTTAAAATGTGTTTTATAAGTCATACATATTGCAGTATTATGTTGTTGATTATACTATCTTACATAATTAGAAATTGACTTTTGTTAGATATTATAGTGACTATTTAAATTTACTTTAAAGACACGGATTAAGATTCAAGTACAACTTATTAATCGTTGTGATTACATTTGCTTTTTCTGCATAGCTATATATTCTGGTACTTTAAGGCCAATTCCACACGAAAAAATAAAACATGTGCAAGCTTCTCGGTAATTTGAGAATTCATACCACATGGTATGAGTTCTTGAATTACCGAGAAGCTCCCACGTGTTTTACTAGTTCTTGTAGAATGGGTCTATAAGTTACTCTATGTCAAATGTGATCATATAGCTCATTATTAAGTATTATTATTAAGTATAGAAATTGCAATGAAACATCTTATAAACTCAATATTTTCTCTACATTTATAGTTATAAAATAATATACTTAATGAAACGATCTTATAAAATTTCTGAACATAGTAAAAAATATATGGTATTTTAAAAATAGATATTAGGTTGTTTTAATTAACTGTCACTCAATTCACTTCTAAATATACTTAAATGATATAATGTAACTTGTAAAAAAAAGTAATTTTATACTTATACTAAATGCTTAATGTAAAATAAAGTATTTTATAAAATAAAAGTTTCTTCAATCCAGTTTTTAAAATATGCACTATTGTAATCATAATATTTTTTATACAGTTGAAATTTACAGTTATTTTCATCAAAACAGTTAACGATATAGGTTAAATATATAGAAGCAAAATTGAGAAATTATATACAAATTTATTTATTATATCCTTGCAATCGTTGTAGTTGATTTGAACTTGCAAGATCAGACACAAGGCTGTCGATTTCCTGTACAGATATGGTCATATTCTTTAATAAAGTTTCGCATAATTTCAAATAGTGGGTAGTTTCAAAATCTTCAAAAATGTTTTGAATAAATCTGAAAAAAAATAATAATAAATATTGCTTATAAGCAAGTAGTTACAATTTGTTTGTTAAATGGACATCTTTTAAATATTTTCTATAAAAAAAATTGTCTTTTAATAATTTTAGAGAATTTATATAAATGAATTTTGTTTATTTAGAACTCACTCATGTTCATTAGAAAGTTAAAATAAACATTTATTTAGTATCTTAAAATATATTTAGGTCCATAAAAATTTAATTCCTTTTAATGGAAAATTTCTTGTACAACTGTATGTGTTGTTAATAATTATATAGAAATATTACACTCAAAGCTCAAATGTCCTTTTACCTTAAATATATGTTGCTTGACTACAAATATATTTATAATAAGACTTTTTAATCATTCCATTTTAGTTATATTTGAAGAATAAAAGTGTAAAACAATATTAAGGAAAATAGTAAATATTAAAATAAACTAGGAAATATACTTACATTCTCAATAATACTAAGGCGATGCAATTCCACTCTTTAGGCTTAAAAGTTATATTTGATGGAGTAAGACTGGAATTAAATAAAAACATTTTAGCTAGATATATTTCCTACAGAAACATTTTAATAAGTCTATAAATATTCTATGATCAACACAAAGTATTTATAGCTCTCTCTAGGCTCTTTCTACAAGATGGTTAAAACTGGTTTTATTAAAAACAATTGTAACTCAAAGTTGCAATACAAATTAAATTAGATGCGTAGCAAAAAACTTGTTATTTTCAACAGATAAATTAACCAGTCTTGTACTTTGCTAAAAATGGTTGATTCTCAGATAATTACAACTTTTAAAACTTTAAATAAAATAAGGGTCTTTGCCTCTATTGCTTCATAACCTTCGAGGATTGTTTAAAAAAATCTATATGGTTTGTTTTTCATACATATGATGATCACATTCTTCCCAATTACAGTGTCATAACATTAAACTTCAAAAAATCACATAACTAATAAAAATGCATATATACATACAACTAGACTGTTTCTTGAGCAGTTAAAAGTTTTAATCTTTTCTCATTATCATTAATCTTTTATTATTATTAACAAGAGTAATATTTAAAGAATCTATGTAAATTAAAAAATATTTTTTTATAATTAATTACCTGAATGTTTCCACTATTTTCTTGACTTCATCTCTAATATCTCTGAAATTCAGTCCAACCAGAGGTAACGCATTAAAATACCTAAAGAATGAAAAAAGTTTTTAAATGAATTGAATAAATAAATATATACAATAATTAGAAGGAAACTTGTCAATCCTTAAAAAAAAAAAATAATAATACTGAAGCATGTTAATGTAATAATCAAGTAATTGTGTATGTGTGTGTGTGGGGGGGGCACTTCAAATACCCGATACTCCCACTTGAACGAAATTATCACTTTAGCCTAACTGCCAGAGTATCGGCGTAGCAAGCAGAAGTTCCTTGGTTTGATACAGAGTGAAGCCAAAAAGTGCATAGAGCTACTTAATAAATATTGATCAACCGTTTCAAAATTTGAAAACTGTAAAACAAAATCTTTATTTATTAAATTATTTAGATTGTAGAAAGTGGGACAATTTACAGCCAAATTGGTTTAAAACACAATATATACATTTATCTTACAAAGATATGACAAAAAGTTATTACAAACAATAAATGAAATGTGCTATTTCACAAAAAGCTCATTGTCCTGTTGTGTTTTAAAGTTAATTTTGAAGGTTAAGTTTCTAATTAAAAATAAAGGGCAATACACAGCTTTATTTTACAGCTTACAAGTTATTTTGTGTGTATGATAACTATTCTTTTAATACATAAAGTAATCTAATATTCAAATACTCCGTTTGCTAACCAAGTTTTTTTTTTTTTTATGCTTTGAGATGAAAAGTATTAATTAAATATACAAGACTTACACTGCTTTCAGCCTTCCACTCAAAACTTGTCTCCTGAGAGCATTTTGAGACACAGAATCAACCAAAGGAAATGATGGTTCAGACAATGATTGGTATTCAGATTCCTATAAATACAATTATATCAAGAAAATTAATTTACAGAATTTGAACAGCTCACTAAAACAAGTCAGTAAACCATAAATATTAAATGTGCTATTACTTTTAAATATTAATATGTGATAGAGAATTTTATTGTAAGCTGTTTAGAGGCTAAAATTAAAATGTGGTAAATCCCCAGTTTGTACAAATATAAATGTTACTTATCTCAACCATTACCCATATTCTATACTATCTAAACAGTTTGTTTAATTTAGAGAGAAATTTCTACAATGAACTATTAGTTTTCAATATCTAACACATAAGAGCAATGTGTACTAAGTTATGGAAAAAGCACTGACATCAATCTCAAAGAGTTATAATATATTTAAAACTAAAAAAACGTTTGTATGAAATTTTTGTGCAAAATTGGAGTTGTTTTTAAGCAATTCTTAAAAAACAAAATCAATCAATGGCCATTTATTGTACGATCAATAGTTGTATATCTATTTATCTTACTGTCACCTTAAATATATACCTTATACCAAAAAACACAATAATATATACCACCTTAAATATATACCTTATAACCAAAAAAACACCATAATATATACCACCTTAAATATATACCAAAATTAGTTTCAGAATTATTCTTAGGATACTGAGTACTGACACATAAACTAAATTTTAAAAACATTTCTTAGACTCCACATACTTCAAGACATGTAAAATCGTCAAAATCCTGGCATTGAATGTTTGACCCCAAAATTATACTTCAAATAAGGTAATAGAATTTAAAATGCTTTAAGCAGACCATTAGAATAAAATACAACTCTAAAAGTATTAAATAGGCTTAATTAATAAGTGAACTTATACCAACCTCATCTGGAGTGGCCAATAGTTCTGGGTGCATCTCTCTTGGTGCTTCTTTTACATCTGTTGCAAAAGACACTGCCTTCTTTTCTTTAGACTTCCTTTTAGGTCGACGCTTTGGGATTATATTCAAAGACGCTTGTTCTGACGTTGATTGAATAGCTGTGGAGTCTACAATGGCGCTTCCCGAATAACTGCCAGTTTTATTCTCGCCAAAAGAACTCGACTCATCAATTTCAAATTCTACAGAATCATTAAATTGCTCCTCTTCTTGCAATTTATCCATTTTAAGACACAAATCTATATATTCATTTTTAACAGAGGATATCTCTTCGGGATTCGGGGAGTCTGAGTTAACCATTGTTTGGAATAAGAGGTCGGCTTTCATTGTATACATTTTTCTTTCTCCGAGAAGATATTTCATAGTGTCTTCAGTGAACCAGTCGTAAAATATGTTGCTGATGAATTCAATGGATGGTTTGGCTGTTGCTGATTCTGAGGCACTTGCAGCTTTCATTGGTTGGATGACAACGACTTTTGTAGTCTTTTCTGGGATCGGCATGTGTTTGTTGGTTAGTAGTGAAACGTTGCTGTATTCAGGGAAATTTTCTGGTTCATCAATGTCTTCTGGGTCATCCTCTGAATTACTGGATTCTGAACAGCTTTCTTTTTCATCAGGATTATTCTTTACTGTTCCATCTTTTGTTTTAGCATCAAACACAAAAGGTTTTCTAAAATAAAAAATATATCAATTGCTAAAAATCAGAAACTAAAAGTTATATAATAAAAATGTACAACAATATCCCAAGAACTTATGACAAAAAGTTCTATGTAATTAAGAAGTAATAGTTTGCAATTTTGAATATTTAATGAGAATTCTACTAAAATTTCACTTAAGTTAAATCTGGAAGCCTGGATTTAACTGAGAAATATAGCTCTTTGCTGCATGCTCAAACTGCAAAATTCAAGTTTATACAAATTCAATTGAATATAATACTAAATTTTGTAATATATATAAAAATAGTTCTTAAAATGTCACTTAACTAAAAGACACAATAAAAAAATATTATTTTAATTTTTAATGCTTTTAAGGAAAATTAACACCACATTTTGTTTTTAGCTAAATTTCTAAAAAGACTATAAAACCTAACTCAAATCCCCAAAAGAAAACAGAAACTTACTCGTATGTATGCTCAGTAATTTTAATTTTTGATAGATGCTCTTCAAAACCCTTTACTTCTTCAAGAAGAATACTAGACAGATTTGTTGACGGGTTTTCGGCACAAGGCTTTTCAATTTCGTCTTTATCAATGGAAACTTGAAATACAATTTCTTCTCCAGCACTGCCACTGAAAAAATATTAAAAATAAATAAATAATATCTTAAATCAACCAAAGAAAGAAGTGAAGAATAAGAATTGAGATAATTTAAAATTTAATAACAGTTACACAAAACTACGAGTAGATAAAAATCAACAATAAAAAATATACAATTTGCAAACTGAATAAAATTTGGAAAATTTACAATGTTCGAATAATAGAGAAAACTTTTCTTAAAATTATTTTATACAGGGTGTATGAATATTATCTTTACAACTTTGGCATGCAGATCATTCTAAATTTACAAGTAGATTTAATTTTCTGAAAAATATTTTTTTTCTCTTCTCAGCCTTTAGCTATGTTTATCTCATGTCATTATTAATTTTGAAAATAACATATTTACTTAGATTTGTTTAAAACCGTTTTATATTTATAATAGAATATATTATTTATTTATATATATTATTCTACGTCACTGCTTATTTTGACTGTTGTGAGTAAAGATTCTTTAGAAATGTACTATTTATTTAGTAATATAACAATTATTTTCTCATTTGTAACCATTTTATTCAAATAGTAGTATGGTGAACAGGTTATTTCACAAATTAATTCTTGAAATTCATTTTCTATATATTTTTTAGATGGAAAATTGCTGTCCCTGATTTTTGTGTAACCTTTGTTACCAATTGTGAAATTTTTATTATTGTCTGAAGAGGGCAGAACTGAAGTTTAGAATGAAACACTAATAACAGTAATCACAGGGTGCAACATAACCAGAAAATCATGTAATTTTTAAATTTGGATCATTAAAACGGCAATTATTGTCTATTATGCCCTTTACTCTGGGTAGTTTATGTGTCAATATTTCCTTTTAGTTCTGAAAAAGAATAAAACAAAAATGCTATGCGCATTTTCAATTTTAATTTTGTAAAAATTTGAACCACTGCTGGAGGGAGAGGAGAAACAAAAGCAAAGAGTGTTGGACTTTAGATTGTAAGCAATGTGGTGAGGGGCTAATGAATATGCGATTTATTGAAGATTGGAATAGGAAGCATATAAAATATTTAATATTATCTCCAAAAGAAATACTTTGAAAAACTTGCTTTTTTTTTGCAATATCTGCTTTCAGAAAACATGTTTAATTACTATTATGTCTGTCACAATTGTATAATTTGTGTTGTATCCATACATTGTTTTAACTGACAATAGGAATTGCTTATAAATTTTCATTTCTAATGCAATATATTTATTGTACTATTGTAGCGTGGATACTTGTTTCTATATAAAGCATGTATTACAACATTTCTTAATGTAATCGTAAAATGAGGGGAATTTTTGTGACACCATTATGGAAAACAGGGAACTCTCTTTCCAGAATTTTGTTGACACCCTGAATGACCTATACAATAAAACGTAAAAAAAAATAATAATAACATAGCCAAGTTATATTGCTTGCACATGTAAAAGAACACAGGGATCATATTATGCAGATAACAATGAGAGACTAGTAACAAGGCAATTGTCGCAATGAGTCCCCAGGAGAAAGCTCAGTGCATTGAATGGCATGTTAAAGGTTTTGGGAAAAAAAAAACCTGCATACAAATAAAACTTTTTGTTGCAATTATATGTACAAGCAACAGAACTTAGCTATCTTATTTCTTTTAGGTTTTACTGTGCGACAAAGTTATAAAGATAATTCTCATAACACCCTGTATAATGGTAACAATAAGAAATGAATAAAAAAAAACCTGAAATTTCAAATAACAGGTTGCGAAATAAATAATATTTTTAAACATATTAATCATTTAGATAATTGAAGAAATGTACACTAATTATGTGCTCACATTTTCTTTTAGGGATTAAAATAGCATTGATAATAGACAAAACAAAAATATTCAAATAAATATTTATTATCTTAAGTGTTTAATGACCTTTTTATGGTTAAAACACAAACACATTAAATAGTTAAGATAAAAACTCGTCTTATAGAACATAGCGTTAAGAATTTCAAAATACAAATACAATGTTAAAATACGCAATAAAAATCCATCAAATCTGGACATGTTTCGGGAGATACATCTCCCTTCATCAGCAGAGAATGAAAAAGTCTGTGTAATAAAATATAAATAAATAAAAATCTTTTTCGTATTAAGGAGCACCAAGCACATACTGTTAAACAAGAAATAAAGAAGTCCTTCATTGCCAAGCACTCTTGGGAACATGGTCATATATTTAATTTTTCTAACCCACATTTAATTTGCAAACCCAAATCTCCAGTTGAACTTGACTTCCTGGAGGCGTTTCATATTTTTAGCAATATTGATTCGATTGTCAATGAAACATTTGCGGTCCCAGTATTTCCCGCTTGTTGGCACACAATAGTTAACTCCAACTGATTGAAATAGTCTTTTGTTTTTTTCTTTGGCAACACTTTCAATTTCTGGGTTTATTTATATTTTATTACACAGACTTTTTCATTCTCTGCTGATGGAGGGAGATGTATCTCCCGAAACATGCCCAGATTTGATGGATTTTTATTGTGTATTTTAACATTGTATTTGTATTTAAAAAAAAACATTAAATAGTTATTAATTTTTAATAAAAATAAGTGTACAGTAACCTATTTTCTTTTTCTGATATCAGTTTTATAGCTATTGACATTCCAGTTTGGCGCAAGTGTAGAGGCACTTCTGATAGCTGAGCTTTGAGATAGTTTGAAGCTGTATAGCATTCATTACGACAAAAACACTAAAATAAAACAAGAAAAATAATTGGAAAGTGCATTTAAGCAAAATTATTATTTACATTAAATTATTATTGCAAGATATTATTTAATACCAATTAAGGCACAATTAAAATATATCAAAAATTAATTGACAGAACACAGATTTCTAGAAAGTTACGAAAGACTATGAAAAATAATTATTTCAAACTGCAAATGAACATTAATAAAATAAACACATTAGAATGATATTCATGCAATTATTTGTTAAACAGGGTTTACATGGCTATATAAGATTTCAATTTTAGAAAAGGAAAAGATCATGTATTGCATTTTTTTGAGTATTTTAAAGCAACATTACTGAGGTTTTTACATACCTTCCTTTCTGTCAAATCAAAAACTTTGTTGGAAGCTCTGGAAATACGATACTGTTGTTTAAAGATCTATATAAGTAATTTAAAATAAAAACTCATTAGGGAAGTAAATCAAATAAATGAATGCCATATTTTCTCTTATTATATTTATTCAAATAACTGTTTTTCTTTTAATTAATACATAATTTTAACAAGTTCCTTTATTAACGTTTGTGAAGGATACATGGGATATATATATATAAAAATATTTAAAGCGACAATACATAATAATAGAAAATAAATTGTAAATAAAAACTAATTTAATGATATAGAAATGACAAACTTAAAGAATACTTTAGATATAGAATTTATTAAGAAAATTTAATTGTTTATTATAATTGCATTAAACTTTAGTTTTGATGCCATAAACATATTTTTTATTATTGAGCTATGAATGTGCTATATATCAATCATAATACCATTCATAAATTATAATTTTAGTTAACCCATTAAAAATCAAAAGGTTTCAGCATATTACTAATTTACGACTACTGCAATGCAAAACATAAAATTAGCATCAAGAACAAGTCAAATGAGTCTATTACTAATGAATTTCATCAATATATTTAATAAATGCAAATTTGCAGATGCAATATTTTAACAAACTTACCTTAACTATAGGCATATTGCACAAGGGATAGCCACATAAATGTTCTATGAATCTTTCTTGCACTACATCCTCGTAGTCCTGTTGGCATAATTTTGGGCACTGTGGAAATCAGGTAAAATTTAGAATTTTATTTAAAGCAAAGAATGCACAGTGTTACAGAAAGATTCTTAAATATCAAAAATGTCTTATTTACCAATATAAGGGAATTTTAATTTCAGGCAGGACCTTTATAAAAAATTAAAGGCAGACAAAAAGAAAAAAATATTGGATGTTTTTTAATGCAAAGTCATAATTGTGTTTTTTACAGTCTCCCCACCACAAATAAAATATTTATAATGAATAAATGACAAATTTAGTTCAGGAGATGAATTCATTTGTTTTTCTCTAGTTTTGTTAAGGGGACTAATAAGATATTTAGTACAATAAAGAATTTATCAATGGCTAGTGAATAAATTCATTCAAAACGACCCAATCAATGATTCTGGTAATGATTCAAAACTATCTTTATAAATTTGTTTTTAATAAAAACGATTACACGAAAGTAATCCGATAAGCAATATAAAAGATTTTTTAAGAGACTATATTTGAAGAATTGGTTTTAATAAATATGGAGAATAGCAACTTTTTGCGTAAAAGACTTCTCACAGGCCTCTTAAACTCAAGAAAATCATAAATTTTATTCAATTATCATTTTCACTTAGTTTATGATTAGTTATACATGATATTTAAAAAAAAATTGTAATAGCTATCTTTTACTATAAGGACCATACTCTTGTTGGTCATGTAAAGACATTACATAGAGAGGTTAGTGTAAAATGAAGTTTTAAAGATGTAAAATATATTTAAAACAGATTTTTGAAATGTGAAAAAAGTTTTTTTACTTCATAAAGTAAAACTATATTAAATTTCACTTTTTTTCATGTTATGTTCACTGAGTGTATGGAATACTTTAAAAATATAGTGACTAGCATTTGATATATGCACAATGAACTTAGTGGAGTACATTTTATAAATTAATATACTAACATTTTCTAAAAACCATTCCGTAGAGTTCTCTTCAAGCATGGATTCCACAATTGTTAATACATCTCGTTTAATGCCCAACATTTTCTCTTTGGCTGATAATCTAAAAAGGAACAGAAAACAGTTAAAAACAAATGCCTGTATTTAAAAAAAAAAAATTTCAATTATTTATAGAACTAAGAAGTACGAGTATGAACTTTAATGAATTGTTCAATTGTTGTGGTATGAATTGATTATTGTTGTAAAACATGCATATACTATAATTTTAAAGTTAGTATACACTATCTATAGCTTTAAAGTTAGTTTGAAAATAGGAGTCTCCTTTAAGAAGGGGCTGCTCAATTTTTTATATGTCCTGTAACACTTTTAAGTGGGATGGTTTATTGTATAACACTGAACTAGATCTACAGAATGGGCTATTGGCTACAGAGGTGGGAGAGGAAGTTTAGTCTTGCAAGAAGGAGTGTGAAATGGAGAATAGGCAATGCGGGATCAGTGGCGGCCCGTGGTCGAAAATGTTACTGCAGCCGAAATCATGTGAAACCCCCCCCCCCCCTATTTTCTCCAAAAACCATACATGAACGTAAATTATTTATTATTCACTACTCAAAGCAAAGTTTCCTTTCAATATTTACGAAATGATAACATGCGAAAAAATTAGAAAACACTTACTTACTGTTTGAAAATTAAAGCAATCCTGCTTTCTTTTAAACATGCGAATCGGTTAATTTTAATATTAACTTACATAACAAAAAATTAAAGCAATCCTGCTTTCTTTTAAACTTGCGAATTGGTTAATTTTAATATTAACTCACATAACGAGACAACAGCAGGACCATGTCCTGAAACAACAGCACACAGTAAACGTATCACGAAAATCATTTCCGTTTGGAGATATTCTCGTAAGTTCTCGTTTTATCCCAAGAGCCAATCAGCATATCGAACTTGAAGTGCAGCTAAAACAATAAAATTCATTTCGGCTGTACCTTCTCACAAATGCAGTGCATTAGCATGGGGGAATCTCCATACTACGTAGAGGTTGCCATGGCAACGATGCAGCTGAATTCGAATTTCGCTTATTGGCTGCAGTTTGATTGAGTGGAGTTTTTCCCCCTGAATTGTGCATTACGGTAACATGCTTGCTATTTATCGGATATTTTGTTTACTACCTTGGAAATTTCATTTTCAATTCTAATCTTCATTTAAGAAAATGAGTAAAATATCTGATTTTAGTTTTAAAATACACTAATGAATTTAGGTGCAGCCTGGCTGTACTTGCTGTAGTGGGCGAGCCGCCACTGTGCAGGATAATTATTATTATTATTTGCTCAAAAGTACCTATACATTGCCTTAAAAAAATCCTTTTATTAAGACTTAAGAAAAAAATTGAAAGATTTAGCATTGATGGTAAGCATTGTGTTCTTAATAAACAAGACAATAAACCATGGATGAAAGTGTTCTCATACCTTGTTTTGAAATGGAATATTTAAATTCGCCAACGAATGTGAAAATTTTAATTGTTTGTACACAACACACTATGACGAGTCTGCAATGTAAGTAATAAAATAAACTTCTCGGCCTATGACAGTTCTACCCTACCATTTGAATTTGATAAGTTAATTACAATATATAGAATAATTTAAGTAGATACATCTAATCAGAAATCTTGACATTCCACTTTTTTTGTTTTCCTTGGTACAGATGTTGTTAATGGGATGAATTGGTGTAATTTTGAAAATCAATTTGAGATGGTAACGGAGTCTCTTGTCAGCCAATGACTACCAGTAAAACAATCCAGGCTCTCTGTTTACATCATGCCTCCTCTTTCACAATTATGTGTGCCACAACAGGCATCACAGGGAATCGAACTATTGTTGGTTGGTAAATTAACGTCAAACTAGAGTTGTATAATAGGCTATTGGCAACCGTTCGGATTCATCAAGACTTGTTAGTTAAATTACATCGCACTAGAGTTACACAATGAGCCATTGGCGACAATTCAGATCTGACAATTTTGCAATTACTACAAATATGACAAAATCAAAAGTCTTAAGCGTATGAACATACTGTGCCCTAAAGTTGCTGACTCGTACCTCGATCATTGAACAAGGTAATATTGGTCTTCGGCCTCCAATTACTTAGGATCAAAGCTGGCATGCCCTTCGAGCAGTCGATTATATACTTACATGTTCTGTACAAATCTCACGGTGGAACAACATTCAAATTTCTTATTTGTGAATTCGATATTTGTAAAATTGTGCTAATTTTGAGAGAGGACCAGTACTTACCCATTTTATTAAGTTTTTAATTAGCACTTACAAAAACAAATAACATTTGCTCGAAGATTAATTGCTATCTATTGTAAATGTACAACTACTTATTACAAATAAATATTTTAGCTACCATATTTAAAAGTAACAAGCTTTTTTAATATTCCGGTCAGACTATAAAAAAATAAAGCATTGCAATGTATGCAGTACAGAAACATGTAACATATTATTAAATATAAAAGCTTTTTTTTCATGCTTAAAACATAATGTAAACGTTATTTTTCAATTCAAACAATCCCCACGTTAGATTCGATGCTAAGGACATCTGTATGCACAATTCACAACAATAATTCAATCATAGGCATACATGGTGCGTTCCATAAGTAATGCGACCAAATTAATAAAAAATCATTTATTGGACATATTTGTACAATTAGTTAAAAATCTTCAAAATAGCACCCTCCTGCGTCGATACATTTATGTAGGCGGTGTTTCCAGGCCTGGAAGGCATCCTGGAAGACCTTCTCCGGGAGGTCCTTTAGAGCCGATGTACATGAGCCTGGGTGCTTTCAATCATGTCCCAATGTTTCCCTTTCAGGGTTCCTTTTAAGCGAGAAACAAAAAAAAGTCTGGGGGAGCCAGATCAGGACTGTAGGGAGGCTGTGGAACCAGTGGGGTATGGGTCCTGGCCAGGAAATCGTTGACAACGAAGGCGCTGTGGATTGGCGCATTTGTTATGAAGTTTCCATGTGTCCTTGATGTCACTTCGGCAGTGCGAGACCCTCCTTTTCAGCCTTTTGAGCACTTCAGCCTTGAGCAAGTAAAACGCTGCGTTCACAGTGGTCCCGGTAGGTACGAATTCGTGTTGGACAATGTCTTTGACATCAAAGAAGACAATGAGCATTGTTTTGATCCTGGACTTGATCCATGCCTCCTTGAACGACTTGTGCCATCTGTGAACTTATGATTTGGACAATCTATCACTCCCAAAGGCCAGCTGAATTAATAGAAACATTTGGTGACGGACTTCCCAAGTTTAACGCAAAATTTGATACCGTAAAGTTGCTCCATCGATCGCGCCGTGTTGCATTAAGCTCATAACGGGCTTCAGAGAATGCACGCCGTCTTTCCGGCAGCTTGGAAGCTGACTGAGAATGGGTGCGTTATGAAGCTAATAAACCCCTCCACCTAGCCCAGCAGATTAGAGGGCACTGCAGTGTATAGTCGCTTCAGGAAAAAATTGGTCGCATTACTTATGGAACGCACCATGTATTATAGACGTAATGCGAACATGTCCACAATGTGCATGCACTCAATCCATACAATGTGTATACATAAAATCTAAACCAACTTGTCCACAGAAGAAAGTAAACAAGTAACCACATTTATAAATAAATCGCTTTGGCAAGAAATTAACCCCAGCACCAACATCTCAGTCTGTTCTTTAAAGTAAAAAAAACAATGTAATCTCTTTGGAATATCCTCTATAACAAGTAGTTGTTGAATCCTCAAATAATCGAAATGGTGGATCTTACGGACAAGGTGGCACTCTGACAAGGTGACTAACAGCAATGTCATCAAATATGATTTCGGTTTAATTAGGCAGCTCTGTACATACTTTTACAGTATGTTTTATATGGATGCACAAATTTGAACTGTTCTTTATGGAAATGGTAACCCTAGATTTTACACAAAAAACTGGCAATAAAAAGTGATTTTGTGGAGTGACACTTTTACTTTTTTTTTTTTACTTTTAAATATTGGGACACTAGCACAGATTTTTATACCAAACATTAAAAAATTTCAGATTCGAAACTCAAATTTTTACAAATACTTAAGGCTTTGGCGAGATAAATTTCAAATAACAAAGTCATAAGATAAATTTTGTTTGCCTATTTACTGCATGTGTAAATAACACACCATCCAATCACATTAGAAAACATATTTTTTGGAAATTAAAATAGAACATTTTAAAAAAACTAGGAGGCTCCGCCCCCTGCTCCGCTAACGCTCCGTTGCCATTCCACGTAGAGAAAAACAGCGTTTTTCAATCACCGCGTAAGAGAATTATATATATAGATAATAAACATTGACTTGAAAAATTTTAGAATTAAGTTACGATAATCAAATCTTTAATTACCCAACTACTACTTGCAACAACCTTAAATCTTAATTTATTTGACAAATGATTTATTGAATTTCTGTCAGGCAATAAGATAGAGTAAAATTCTTATATAAATAATACAAACATTTATGATTTAATGAAGTAAGAGTATCAAACAATCAAAAACATTTAATCTCTCGCTGAAGGCTGGGGGTGCAACAAGAATTTTGTTTGGCAAGGGTTTCGAGTATGAAAAAATACTATTAGATTCCATATTTCATCCAAATCTTCTCTTTTTTGCCAATTCTAAAATTGGCTTTAATAAATTGAAATATTGGTTAAAACAATAAATTCTACAAAAATTTCCACATAGTGGAAATTTCTGTCCCA
This sequence comes from Troglohyphantes excavatus, assembly GCA_963932185.1. Lineage (NCBI taxonomy): Eukaryota > Metazoa > Arthropoda > Arachnida > Araneae > Linyphiidae > Troglohyphantes > Troglohyphantes excavatus. The sequence continues at coordinate 56,547,148 of OZ010671.1, read as the reverse complement.
ATTAGATATCTAGTGTGATTACTTTTAAAATACTTACAAATGTTTGTCCCGGGCAGCTTTTTCTTGCCTTTGTTCTTTTGTCATACTTTTCGACTTCCTTTGTTGTTTTGTTGACGCCATGCTTTTGATTATTTATAAATTTGCTTATGAAGTTACTATAAGTTTTGGAAGAATGAAATAAGCTTTCTCTTTTTTTTTACTTTATTTGTTGACATTATTTTTGTAGTGATGGTTGCAGTGAAAGCTAAAAGTGGATTATTTTGAAAGGGGGAAAGAAACAATGGTCTTGTCGGAAAAACACCGCATTTATAATTGGAGGGTTGTAAGTTCGAAATTGTCTAGAAAATATCAAAGACATTATATAGGTAGAGGTGTCATATCTTCATGCCTATGTTAAATTGGATGGGTGCCAGCTCAATCGGTCGGTTTTATCAGCGACCAAGGTTCGAAATTACGAGACGTATATTAGCTATGTTAAAACTCATAAATGATGTTAGAAGTAGGTAGCAGAAAGTGTGCGATACCAACCAAATCAAGTTTGTTTAAAATGCATAAAACACAACATAGAAACATCGCTTTATTTCCAAAACTTACAGTATTTATGAAGGTAGATTTATAAATAATCTTAAAGTATGACTTAAACAAAGGAAGGGGAAAAGTGTGACACAAAAGGTTAAAGGCAAGAAAAGACTGCATGGAAGACAAGACACTTGTAAGTATTTTAGAGTTATATCTTATAATTCATTCTGGAATGAAAAAAGGCAGGGTCCTATTTTCAGAAAACTTATACTTTATTTTTTTAAAGTCGCCTTTGTATTCAGTTCCTTAATTCACCTAAGCATTTTTTTATGCCCATTGTTTACGTTTCTAGAAAATTCTTGGTGAACTCTTCTTATTGATATGTTAGAAATTCAGTAGCTGTAGTTAATTGAAAAAATACTTAACATTAGATATATATTCAAAACTAAAGAAAGACATATAAAATATGGTGAATCTTTATGCAATTTTGACACAATCGACATAGAGCAGGACAATCCTTCTATCTATATTAATATGTAGTTATGCTTTTTTATTTTAATAAATAATTTCAACAAAAGTTTTATAATACATGCTTTTGTTTTAATTAATTTGTTTCTATTTAGATTATCATCAAAGGAGGAAATTTTGGGTATTAAACGAGATGTATTAAAAATTGCGGAATCCATGATTGAAGAAAACACTTTAAATGAATGGTTTTTAGAAACGTTAGTATGTTTTTATGCTAAATATAAATTATCCTTACATAAGTAAATAATAAATCTTAGAGATTTTATATTTAAAAATCTTTGGATAACTTTATTTGCTCTAATATAAAAGTGTAGATTATATGTAAAATTCATTTTTGCAATTCCCAAATCTATGCCAATAAGACTATGAGAATGTAGTTTGAGAAAGAAACATTTAGTATTTATGTGGCTAAACCTTTTGTAACAAACCTATAGTTCAGGTAAGTATGTTTGCTTTATATTTGCATCTATTGAACAACATTTCTTAGTGAAATTCACTAGTTAAGAACTTATTGGACTTTTGCATATTCTTAATTTTATGTTTTGTAGTGCACTAACAAGCAGTGGCGGCGATTGGGTGGTAAAAGTGGGGGGGCAAGATCAAGGTGAAACAAGTGTGTGTGGAGAGCGGGGGGGGGGGGGGGGGTGTAATAAAAATATTGACCACCAAAACAATGAATATTGCATATTTATATTTACTCTTTGTTTTGAGTTATTTAAAGAAAGGTTGTTATCTTAAAATAGGTACGAGACGCCCAGGTCGATTATTAACCCATTTCCGATTATTCCCCCCCCCCCCCCATTTTTTTTTATGGAAGGATATGGACTGTTGCAAAGAATCTAATTAATATACTTGTTGACCGACCTCCAAAGGGATAGGTATCCTTTCCATTTGTGTTAGTTTTGAAAAAGAAATGAGAAAAATTTTATCTTCTCACCCTTCCAATTCCCTGAAAATTTCTTGCAGTATTTGCAATTCTGCATTTGTGGTGCGACTTTTGGAACCCTGAGAAAAATACTTACAGTTTCAGACTGTAAAATAGTGCAGGCACGTAGGTATAGATTTTATAGGGGTTCAGTGGAATCCTTAACCCCACAAAATCTTCACCCAACCCCCCACCAAATCTATAAAAAAAAAAAATTCAAAATTTTTTTAAATTTTTATTAGTAAAAAGAAATACGTTGGCATTTGAATGTCGAGGAAGCAACAGTTGTCACTGTCATTAACTACTTTTAATAGTTGTCAATAACTATGTAGTCTTAAAATTAGTAAATCACCCCTAATTCTGAAATAAATTTAGAGAACAAATTTAAAGTTTGAGAATCCTTATAATATGTGTGGGAACGATTAGTTAGATAATTTATAGTTATGGTAATTTAAAGATGCAATAAGCGTTTTAGTTAACCAAAAATGTAAAGAATAATATAAAGGCTACATGAGCTAAAGAAATGTGGGAGTCGAAAGACTCGACATTGCATGGTATTCTGCAACACAATCGACATTGCTGATTTTAAATTAAACATTAAATATACATAATTTAATTCAAAAGAAATTATTTACTTATTACCAATAAATATTAACTTCCATTAATTAACTTTAAATTATAAAGGTAATTTTAATTCAAAGATCTAAAAGAAACAAGAAATTTACCAACTTAACGGGGCCAGGTGTTGTCCTCGTTATCTGACCATGGTTCAAATATATGAGGCATTGTTCACGGGTCTTTCCTTTAAGATGGGCCCCGAACCGTCGCCAATAGTCCAATATGCTGTAGTGCGGCGACGTCCAATGAGAGGTCCGTTCAGAGGTCTATTTTAAGTGTAAGGCAAGTTGGGCGATTTAACCTTCCCTCGCTTTCTTTTGCTATTTCTTTGCGCTTATATTTTCATAAATCAGGGATTTTTAAATGACGGATGACGAAATTCCCAACTTTTAAGGATTCCAGATAGGGAGGGGGGGGGGGGGGGAAGAGAATAAGTCGATCGAAACGAAGCCGCAAATCACATGCACAAACAGTAATAACACAAGATATATTACCCTTATAACGTCAAATGCTCAGACGTTCGGCGCCTATAGATTGTGCAATACTACATTTTAATGTAAGAAGTTTCATACAGTCGCTTGATAAAAAAAAGGGTGTCTGATATTGAACTATATTTAGAACTAAATAAAAAAAGGCGATATTAGCCGACTGGTCTGGGTTGATTCTATGGTCCTGGATTTTAGTCAAACAGGACATTACAAAAAGTAAAATAAAAAAAATTACTAAGTTAGATAATAATCAAAGAGCAGGTGCTGGGTGTTTTCGCGGGCAAATAAATTTAAAACTATTATAGAAAACATGGGAGATGGTTTTGCTTTAGAATAAACTAGCAACTTATAATGAAGTATTTTAAGGTTAACGAAATTATGTGGTCTTTGCTCGAACAGCCATACCACAATATGGTTTCCATAGCATATTTTGTAGCATCTTGTTTATACGACACCGTTTGACGATCTTTTCCCTTTGTTATCTTTATTTTTATTTCAAATTAAACCTAACATGACGTCAATGGGTTTTTGTCCCAATACCCCATGCTCACAAAGGGGGTATAAAGACAAAATACCCCCCCCCCCCCCAAAAAAAAAAATCTATATTTTTATGATTTTCACAAAAATTCGGTTTTTAATTTTTTTTTACTTACAATGGGAGGAGTTTGCCCCCCCCCCCTCCCTTACTTACATGAATGTGGTAGTAGGACGAAGTTGGGGTTCAAAATATTTCCTTTGTTCGGAAATGCAGTAAAACAATTGACTTGTAACTTAGTTTTAAAAGGTGCAATATTAAAAAAGTGCGGGGGCAACATCCAAAAAAAGTGCGGGGGCAACCGCCCCCCCTTGCCCCCCCGAATCGCCGCCACTGCTAACAAGACAGTTAAGACTAACAAGACATTGTACAGTTCTGTAACTTTTAAAATTGTTGTAATGTGTAATGTGGCCACACAGGTTTAAGCCCCATAATTTAGACATATATTTTTTTTTTGTGATACCTGCCTGATAAAAGGTATTTAATATTTTATTTTAAATAAATTAAAACTGATGCAGGAAAACCAAAAAATTGGAGACCCCTTCTTTTGTGCGTTAAAGTTTTTCTTAGGTTCGTTTTCTTAGTTAAGTTAAGCTTAAAGTTATCTTAGCTTAGGGTTTTCTTAAAGTACAAAATTAAAGAGTTTTATTTTGGTCATCATGGTTTTGGGATTTGATTACTTTCTTCTAACTTACTTTTGAATTTGTGTTTGGTAAACTCCATATTGGGAAATCGCTTTCGCAAAGAATTGTTTCCATAGTGCCGAATTTTGGTATGTAATATTTCTGAGACATTGCAGATGTTTTTTAGGGAAACTCTGTTAAATTGTTAGAAAACATGCATTTGAGTTTCATTTGTATCTCTGCACATCTAACCTCTTTCACTGAAATATATTTTATTATTCTTAAAATGATGATTTCTTATAAAATACCTTTTTACAGGTGGTTTAAACATTCATAAAGAAAAATTAACTTCCCAAACTTTTTTTCTTAAATTTAACTCATAATTTTCCTATAATTCTCTTTAATTTATAGTCCAAGCTAACTCTTTGCGAGAGTAGTTGATGGAAATTTACTACAGTTGAAATATTTTTGGATGTATTTTAATTGTCCTTTGACTATTAAATATTGTAGCAAACAATTTCACTTAAATGCAATATACAGACAACTCTCGTTATCTCGAACTCGAAGGGAAGTATATAAAAATTCGAGATATCGAAAATTCGAGTTATCGAAAATCCTATAAAAAAGCTGTTTTGGTAAAAAATAAATACTAGTATACTTACACGACTTTATTTAACATATTTATCCAAAATAGTTTGGTGAGTATTTCTATTTTTTTTTTCGAAATCAATTATATTTTCCAAGTGCACGATTGCTTGAAATGTGTCTGAGGTTTTCATTTCCGGCCTCGATTCAATGAATGCACGCATAGATTTTATCGAAGATAGAGCCTCTTACAAAGTTATCTTTGGAGGAGGTTAGCATTCTTAATTATCATTCTTCTTCTGAGAGCGATCTCTCATCAAATGCTGCTATAGAGAGTGCATTGCCTAAACAAAAATGAGAAGGGGTCGAGTGTCGTCTTCATATTTTAAGTGAGTTGCTTTCTGGACGGTCGGTAACGTTCCACGAAAGTGACTCGCACTTTACCGAAAACTCCAGCTGGCTTGAGGGACGATAAACCATTAATATTCCTTGTTGGACTGACTCTGCGTTAAATAGGAGGGGATTCAGCTCAGGGAATCTAGTCTGGCGACATTCAAACAAAAGGGTGAGGCACAGGTAGGAATCCATTGTAAGTATACCCTTTCAATAACGCACAATAAGAAAGAGAACTGATAAAGAAGAACGTGGCAATTACATATATGCTAAAGGTTCTTCAAAATCCGTAGTTTTGAGAGGAAAACAAAATTTTGAGTTGTGGGGAAACTTCGAGTTATCGAAAATAACGACGAAAAACTTCGAATTAAAGAGATAAAATTACATTAAATAAGTAATGAAGGTGCAGGGAAATAGATTTTTTTCGAGATATCGAAAAATTCGAGTTATCGAAGTTCGAGTTATCGATATTCTACTGTATTTGTTTTCATTTATGTTATATATTTCCAATTATAATATTCTTATTTCCTTTTAGTGCTTTTGTTACAGTGAACACTATAAGACTTTAAAGTTTCCGAAACCACAACTGTCTGAGGTTCAACTACACTTGCAGCAATCTGGAAGGTCAATATCTATACATTGATAGCTTAACAAAGGCAGCAGTAATATTTTGCTAACTGATATTTTGCTTACATTTTAACCATACACAGAAAAATAAACAGTAAGTATAAAAAAGTAGTTGATCTATTAAATAATAATAATTTGAAATTTTTTATTTAAACAACTATAATTTATCCTTAAATTTTATAACCAGCATAATGTGGGAAAATACAATACATCGTATATAACCTGGAAAATAGAAAAAACCTGGATAAGTCAGGGAAAATTAACATTTAAAATTTTTTTCTGTAAGTCAGGGGATTTTTTTTAGTTTTAAATTGCTTTGTCATATTCTTTTTTATGGTCGTTGCTGTAATTTTATTTTCTTCACGAAAATATAAATTTATACATTTATTGATTTTCCCGCTTGCAATGTTACTATTTAAATTAACTTCATTTTTATCTGTTTTAATATTAATAAAAGCCCTGGTGTAAATTCATTCGATTAGGTGAATTTTTTTATATAAAAATGTTAATTTATATGTTAACTCACTAATTAATTTACATAAAAATTTCAATTTACTAAAAATCATAGACAGTGGAAGGAATAAAGTGTCCCATTCAGATTACATGGGAAGCGTATAATAGTTGGCAAGTGTTAAACTTCCTTTAAAATTATCTCATTTCTGTTTCTTCTCTTTTAGTTGGTTTAATATATCAAATGTAATTTTTTTTCTAATAAGTTTTCAGTGACAGTGCTGGAAAAGAAATTATATTTCAAGCTGCTATTGACAAAGACGAAATCTAGAATCTTTGCGACAAAATCCCATGCACAAGCCTATCTAACATTCTTCAAGAAGAAGTAAAAAGGTTTTGAAAATCATCGTTCCAAATTGAAAATTGCATAGTGCACATATGATTAAGTTTTTGTTCTTTGGAATTGCTACATTTTGGTTATGGATAAAACTTATGATTGGTTAATTGTAACTCACCTCTGGTAATGAATGCTCTTCCTTATTTTTATACTCACAGGGTCTTCAGCAATTAATAAAGGCGTAAATAATTTTATTTTGCATTTTACTTAACTTGTCATGCTAGCATAGAATAAAGCTTAATTATGATAAGTTCATTAATGGAGTAGTTTCCAATAACCAAGTGTTAAGCTAACTTTTTCAAATTTCAAAATTCCTTTTGTGTTTGGTTCCAGAACACGCGATGAAATCGCGAAAGAAAATTATGAATCTAGTGAGACATCAGAAGATATGGAAGACGAGGATCAAGCAGAAAATTTTACCGAAGAGAACATTATTCCTTCATGTTCGACATACATGTCGATTTCCAAAGATAGTAAAAACACTGTAATCAAGCCAATCACAGCTGTGGACATTGACTATTCGTTGTATTTAATATAGATATGAACATGTAAATAAACGTTAAAAGAATAATCAATATAAAAATGCAATCTAATGACTTATAGGAAAACATTTAACCAAACATCCATTAAAAAGAGATACATCAGAAAATTAGATATAATATACCAATATTTTTATTAGCTGCCACCATTAAAAAAAATGGTGCCCGCGTGGCCACATTTTTTATTCTCGATTTCCTTATAAAACTATTCAAATTTATTAACATTTGTGGACATTTAAAAAAAAGTCATTAGATTTTCGTGCGTAAAGTTTATGTATAACTCGCTGGGCATCAAGACTAATATGAGCGGCGTTTGCCCAGCGATAAAATCTGTGATAGGAGTTGTATTTAACTCACGGAACCTCTTATAGTGAGTTAAATACAACTCATATGGCAGATTGGTGTATTTAACTCACTATAGATTCACTATTGGTGTATTTAACTCGCAGTAGAATGCACTATTGGTGTATTTAACTCACAGTAGAATGCAAAGCATTTTGTTCGCACCCAAACCCTCGGTAGTCGGTACCTTCGAGCACGAATGGACTGTAGTAGAGTGAATATGACGTCATAATCGTGAAACCAACATCTCAGACCGAATGACCTCAGACACGTGACTTCTTTTCAAAATTATGAATTAAAAAATACTCGCGATTGGCTGATGAATTGGGAAATGTGTAACAGTGAAAATTTATGAATATAATGGAATGACGTAATTAACCACGTGTCTGAGGCCATACATGTTGGCCTCACTTTGATGTTAGCGAGATTATAACATTATGTTTTCTCTACTATGAAGGATCCATGCTCGAAACTCGGTACTGAACGCATTTGGAGTAAGAATGCATTGAGAGCTACTTACTTTTTTAAACTCAAATAATAGAAAATATAAAAGCTTTGGGTCGATCATTACACTGGTCAACAGTGGTTTTGGTGCCAAAGATTTTGGAGATGATTTCATATGAATTTGATGCCCTGAATTCAAATATGCCATTAGTTTTTGCCTATCAGCTCGAATTTTTAAAATATCAACATTTTAGTGAATTATACATTACACTATTTTTAAAGAAAAACCATAGTTTAAACAAACAAATTAAACAGGAATTTTTTATTATATTACACAGATATTTATTATATACAGAAGAAAACAGAAAAAGTAATCATTTAAACCAATTACTCACTGAACATTTCGGAAACTTCTTTTGCGTGACATTCTTGAATGCATTTTAGAACAATCCCGTTTTAAAGTCCAGCAGTAATCTGCCATCATGTGAGTATCCCATCTTCCTTGATAACGATCCTCCATACATTTTATATCTTGGTGAAATCTTTCACCTTGCTCCTCACTAATATCGCCTAAATTATCAGGAAAACGGTCTAAGTGGCTATGTAAATAGTGCACCTTAATGCTCATGTTACACCCAAGGGATCTGAAATTATTCAGCATCTCGTTGACTAATTCAACATAGTTTTCTGCTTTATGTTTACCCAGAAAATTTTGCACAACTGAAACAAATGAATTCCAGGCTTTTTGTTCAATCTCATTCATTGAATTTATGAAGTCAGGGTCTTTAATCAGCTGCCTTATTTGTGGGCCATCAAATATTCCTGCTTTAATTTTTTCATTACTCAGCTGTGGCATTTTTTTCCCTATATATGCAAAGCATGATCCATTCTTATCAAGAGCCTTTACAAACTGCTTCATTAGACCCAGCTTGATATGCAATGGTGGAAAGATTATTTTCTCTCGTGGAACTAAAGGATCATTGATGATATTCTTTTCCCCAACATCCATGTTTTCTCTCCTAGGCCACTCTTTTCTAACCCAGTGTTGCGTTTTATCTCTGCTATCCCAGAGGCACAGGAAACAAGGATATTTGGTGTGGCCACTTTGCTGTCCAAGGAGAAAGTTTACCATTTTCAAGTCTACACAAATCACCCATTGGTGTTCATGATACTTTATTTTTTCCAAAACCAAAGCTATGATGTCATATTGCTCTTTCATTTTCGTTGAGTGAGCAATTGGTATTGAGCCATATTTGTTCCCATTATGAAGAAGAACACATTTCAAACTTCGCTTTGAGCTGTCAATAAATAAGCGCCAATCATCCGGAAAGTATTCAGGAAGACCCATTTTTACCAGGAGTTCTCTAATAGCATGACAAAATACAAGATTTTGTTCTTCAGAGAAAAAAGGGAGCAGATCTTTTTCTCTTGTACGATAAAATGTAATTTTTGTTCCTGGTTCAAGTAAATTTTTTTCCTTCAACCTGGAAGCCAGTAATTCAGAAGCTTCTTTAGACAGATTGAGATCTCTAGTGAGGTCATTTAACTCATCTTGGTTGAAACATTGAGGAACTGATGCTATCGTTTCAAAATCACTGTCATTTTCAGTAGTATCACAATTCTGATCAGAGAGACAATATTCGTCCTCACTGAGTTCTGGTAGTTGGTGAAATGTTAGAATTGGCACTTCTTCTGAGTGAGGGATAGGGCGTCTTGCAGAGACTAAATCTGGATAAGTCCACTTGTTACGGTTCTTTCGATTGATTCCAGTAATATTTACTAGGCAGAAGTAACAGTCATCGAAGTGATTTTTTGGTTCTCTCCAAACCATTGGTACTCCGAATTTCAGACTTTTCCTTTTCCCGGTGGTCCACTGTCGTAAATGCTCTGTACAAGTTTTACAGACAATATGTGGTGCCCAGGTTTTATCCTGATCACCAAGCTTAACACCAAAATATGCATGATAAGCCCTCTTTACAAAGTCACTAATAGTTTTTCTGTTTTCCAGTAACGTGTATTCTCCGCATATATAGCAAAAAATATCAGGATGATGTACACAGCTTCTTCTACTTGAACTCATTTTATTTCTGTTCAAGAACACAAATACAACAATTCACATTAACAATCTACGTTTTAGATTTACTTCTTAACAATTCGTTACTAAAGAGAAATTTCATACAAAGCTAACTTTTATCTGTCTCCACCGCGGGAATTCATAAACTAATCTCAACTCTCAACTGCGGTAGAAGCTTTGAAGGTCACTTCAGGTACTGGACAGACATCTCCATCTATCGGATTTCTATGGAACTAACTGGACGGCACTATTAAGTAGGATTAAATCCCACTTATTAACAGTTTGTCAACCAATCAGTTATACATCTCATATGTCATATTGTTAATGTTCTTTTTATAATAAATGAATTAAAATAATAATTATTTTTAAAAATAACTAATTTATTATTATTTTACACTCAATTGGTTACAAAAGATGACTGACAATAGGGCAAAAATACAAGAATCAATCGCTGTATAAATTTTACAACACTCATACTTGAAGCTACTAAATAGAAAAAAGCATTCATAGATAAATGAATTTATCTAAAAATCTAGAGCTGATAGAGAAAAACTGCTTTCATATTTAGATTCAGCAATAAATATATAGTTAAAATCTGCTCTAAAATCCTAGGCACCAAAAAAAAAATTTTTTTTTGTTGGCCTGTGTTATACTTTGATTTTTCTTTTAAAGCATCAATTTTTTTTATTGCATAAGCAGTTATTGTAATTCCGAGCTTTTGGACTCTATCCCACTGGGCCTTTTCCAAAACTTGATGTCGCTATTAACTTATTTTGCTCACTCATATTTTATTCCAAATAATTATGCAAAGCATCTGAAATGGTCCAATAGAATGGAATCGTTGTCTTTGGGCCAAATAAAAGCCGGTTGTGAGTTCGAATATCTACAACGACTAGACAAGTTAAACTGTAGCAATCTCGTGATCGGAGGGTTGCAGATTCATGCCTAAATTAGAAAAGTTGATTAAAAATATCCTTATCTACTTTGGTTTGGTTTGGTTTGGTTTGGTTTTGTTAATTAACGTCGCACTAGAGCTGCACAGTGGGCTATTGGCGACGGTTCGGGGTCAATCTCGAAGGAAAGACCCGGGAACACATTCACACACACATTCATATATGCACCTCGTTATTTTAGAACCATGGTCAGATGACGAGGAAACACCTGAACTGGCACCCAACGCCTTCAATAGACGTCGGGACTTTGGACCCCGATCAGATTTATCGTGCACCAGTCCCGTATACACGCCAGTATAATTTGTTGGATATTCTGGACGACTTTCTATTCTTATCTAAATCGGCATCTATAAGTGACTAGTGCACATTAAATTGCCCGTGATCCAAGGTGCTGACGCTTATTGAGGTTGCATTGGGTGGCAGCTCAGGTGTTGTCCACATCATCTGACCATGGTTAAAAATACGAGGCAATGTAGTCGGTAGGTGGGTGGTACAGTGTTCGACTCACAATTGGCGTTGCGGGTTCGAATATCGTTCCTGACAGTGTAGCAAGCTTGCAACTGCTTCCTAATCGTACGTAAAAAAAACCCAAAAATATCCGCTGTTTGTGTAATGGACGGATGCATGTTAAATATGTCGTGGTCCTCACTCCTATGTCAGGTGTGTGGGGTGCGAACTCGGGTGTTATTCTCTTCATCTGATTGTTGAAAATAACGAGATAGTGCTCTCGAGCCTTTCTTTAAGTGATAGGTACTGAACCATCGCCGTTGCCTATTGTGTTGTTCCAGCGCGACTCTATTGCAACTAACCAATCGCAATCCGGCTGAAACATTGACGCCGATAGTATGGTCGAGGCCGTTTGCGCTAAAGTTACGTATTGGGCTATTGTGGCAGGTTTTATTCCAAATGACAGACCCCCGAGGATACATGCCTCATAATTTTATACCATGATCGGATGACTGAACACCTGAGCTGTCACCCCACTCACCAAACTTTGACGCCATGATCAACGTGATGTGAGTACAGATTTAACTTGCATTATTCTTTTCTGCACCGCGAATGTTTGGTGGAAGACGAGGATCTGATTCGTAATTTTTCATCGATTGCGACCTTTCTTGTCCTTCTCAAGACAACCGATTAAATTCTCGGTAATCAGGTTAGAATAATAACTTTTTTTTTAATAAGAGAAATCGAGAGTAAGAATTATTAAGGTCCACCCGGAGTGATTGTGCCAAAAAAGGAAAATTTCAGGTAACATTTATTTTTATTTTAAAGACTGTCATCGTACAATGAAAGCACAGTCATGCAGATAGTTATTGATATTGGAATCTTAATTTAACAAAAAAGTAGACGCTCAGTGTTTCTCCGTTAATACCTTTCAGTGAGCTTCTTTTTCAGCGTTTATTACAAATCCGCCGCTCATACTATATTTAGGCTCATTCTACACGAACGAGTAAAACGCACGCGAGCTTCTCAGTGATTCGAGAATTCATACCACGTGGTTTGAAATCTCGAATCTCCGAGAAGCTCGCGCGCGGTTTACTCGTTCGGTGTAGAATGGGCCTTAGTGGGACTATCCCACAATAAACATGTAAATATTCGTTTTTAACACTGGATTAGTAACATCTTTCCGCATCCAATGTTATTTCAATGCAAATATCCGTCATTTTGAGGGGTGTCACTAATGCAGCGTGACTCTGCAGATTTTCGCAAGAACTAACAAATGATCGATTCCAGCAGACGATGGAGAGAACGGTGACAGACGTTCGAGTGGTTGTTTGTTTATTTTCTATAAATAATAGTAATTGTGATGTTCAGGAAAGTAACAAAATAAATGCCTTACTTCGAGTGATAAGATTTATGAAAATTAGACATTTTCTGTGTAATATATAAATTTATTCATGTGTTAAGATGACCGTTTCTAATTATACTCTAGTCGAGTGTGTTCTGTCCGTGAATAAACATGTTAAATTTTAGTTAATAATGTTCGAGTGTTTTAAGTTCCACTTTCACACCCTGCTGCCGATGGGATAATTATCCCAATCAATAGGCTCGTTAAAATAGAATAACAACACTTATCCACGGTTCCAAGGCCAACTGAAACTAATTAACACGCTCGATGCTGGTATTTAAAAGGATGCACGTCGATTGTTTAATTTTATGTGTTATTTTGAAGACTGTATCACGCGCCTACGCGTGACGGGCAGCGAACGTGTTAAAATGTATACAGCGTAAGTAAAAGACTAAGTGGAGACGCATAAAAATACAGACCCCTTACAATCACCTAAAAATCACGGCTCTGCGATTCATGATAGGGTTTAATTAAATATACAACAGTGGATAAAATCGTGATGCGTGACGTAATAAACGACGGCCCCAACAACAAGAATACGTCATTCCAGTCCTTATCTTTCCAATTTCGTATAATCTCCAATTCGATTCGCCTTGGATTGTGTTTCTTAGGCACAGCCAGACTTCTGTAGGGTTAAGGGAAATATACTTTGAAGTGGAAGCGAAATGCAGTGGGGTCCGTAGCCCCGAGGTACAGTGGTCGGCTAGCAACCAGAGGGTTTCGAGTTCGAATACGGCTGATACAAGAGTCTTGCCAAACATTTTAAAATGCAGTGAACTTGTAATGGGATGGTTGTAGATCGAGGTTGCGTCGGGTACCAGAGCAGGTGTTGTCCTCGTCACCTGACCATGGTTCAAAAATACGAGACATCGTTCCCGGGTCTTTCCTTCGAGATAGGCCCTGAACAGTCGTTAATTGTCCAATGTGAAGCTCTAGTGCGACGTTAACGAACCAAACCAAATCGAATGTTTAGCATTTTAATGCTGTAAAGACAATGTGTGATATATTTTATACAAGATTTTTTTAAATAAATATTTGTTCCCTAATGTCTTCTGTTTTTGTATTAAATGAGCTTTATATATAAATAAAGTGTATTTCAATTTCGTTGAGAGGACAAAAAAATTCTAGGTGTTCAACTCTCCAACCCTGGTTCATAATACAAAATAGAAGAAAAAAAAAATATCTACATACCCGCCTTCGATTCAGATTTGTTTTGACGAATACATTGCGTAAAAAAAATTAGATTTATGTTGTTTAATTTCTTACTGCTCATTTAATACAAAAACAAACAAAAAAAACCATTGAAAAAATATTTTTACAAATTATATTAAAATGAGAAAAGTATATAGATTATCTCTGTCATATGATCACTACTCTATTTTTTAACAAATGCATGCACTACTTTAAGTAATACCTTGCACAGGTTATGAAGGGTTTTTACTTGTATTAAATGGCATTAAATATCCAGTTTACATTTTTAAATTAATCATATATATTTCAATTAGAAATTTATAGTCCGTTAGATTACTTGGCGTAAAAAGTACTTCCACTTTTTTTCTATAAACACCTTTCACCAATTAATCTTCGTTTAGTAGATATTAATTTTTTTTAAAAGACCCAATCCACTTTTTTTGTATATTTTATTTTTTCCTTTAGCGTAAAACTAAGAAATATTGGTTCGCATTTTTTTTAATGCATTTTATAAAAAAATTTCATGCCTCATACAAACTATTTTGATCGCTTAATGTTTTTTTTTGTGAACTATGATCGTTTTTGTCGTTTCACAACTTGGTATAATGAAATCTCAGCCCTTTAGCTAGTATAAGATGTTAATATTAATTAAAAGAAACAACGGGGACCCTTATCGTTTCCCCCCAGACCCCTTATTTGACATTCATTCAAATGACTTTTTATTAACTCTGGTAAAGTTTAGAACTTTGTGAAAGATCGCCCTAAAACAGTTTTAATCAAAATTTTTGATTAAAATCTCATTAATTTCTAGTTTTTATTATTTTTAATAAGCTATTTCTATTTTATTATTATTTTTTTACAAAAGCTTTACTTTAAATTTAACATATAAAAATATATTGTCCAAAACTTTCAGAGACGCACCACTGATTCGATTTAAGTTCACCCGAGATTTTAGAATCAGCACACCAACCCTATGGAATACGAAACCAAAAACAAACGAGGGGAGCTTCGAAAATCGAAACTGCCAGCCCGAGCGCTGCTGTTCCATTTCCTCCCACCCCCCCATGCAACCTCCCCCGACCCGCCGTAACCGAGGTAGGTGAGACACCAGCCGGCGAACCGAACAGTCGGACGCCATGTTCATCTGAACTGTACATGAAAACCTCTCATCTGAAAAGAATCCCTAAATATAACCCCACAACCGGATACTATTCCATCGTTCGAAAAACCAACAATGGCCGCTGCAATAATCGGCATTGTTTAGAACGAGATCATGATTCTCAAAAGCGGAATCGTTCCGTTTGTTTTCGATCGTTAAGCGTGTGGCTGTTGCCAATACTGCGCCTTGACAAGCAGAATTAGCCGCCTGCGGGCACCTCATCTTCGGCGGCAATCCGAGATTGCGCTCCGGTGTGGTTTGACTCATAGCACGGTGCCGTATTACAATTCCCAGTGTGTGTTTCTTCTTACATGATAATTATTTCTCGTTTCGTTTGTGCAAGATTGCTACCGTAATTATGCTGTTTTGCGGGTGGAAGTTCGAAATTTGCTACTGGATTTAATTCGAACGGCACCCGTCTTAAGCCTAAATCGAATGCAGTTAAAGGGCTTTGTTTATTGTTGACATCTGTGTCGGCAACCGCAGCCGGATTATCGTCTGCTAATTACGGGGAAAGGAAAACTATCGTTTGTTTTGATATCTGGGAGGATATTCGCTGCGTTGAGATTCTTACTGGAACTTACAAGGTATGAAAACGACAATATTTTGTGTGTGTTATGATGGAAGTTTTTCTCGGATTCTATATTTGTAGATATTTGCCCGATTTCGGCACTGTGACTTTTTATTAGAGGAATTTTGTGCACGACATAATTCGTCAAAATGTCGGGATATTCACCTGAAGATCGCATTCGAGAATTGGAACAGATGTTTTTGGGTGGTCCAATAATAGCTAACGGAAAAAGTTTTAGTATTGAAACTTTATTGGACGTACTATTGGTGCTGTATGATGAGTGTTGTAATTCTACTTTGCGTAGAGAGAAAACAGTATCAACTTTTATCGAAAATGGTAAGTGAATTTTTTTATTATAATGCAACTGGAAATTTACGTTTTCTTAAAAATTCGCATATCTATGCATGCACACTATTAGAAGTACGGTTTTATAGAAAAAAAAATCTTGGAAGTTTTTAATATATGTGAAATATGTGTTATTATTTTTTTTTGGGGGGAGGGGGGCCAAATTAAATGTTTACCTATAAAAAAACAGCTATAGTTTTATACATTTTTATAATGGAATGAGAATAATTTTTAATAGTTAAAATTTATAAAATACAAAAAGGTTTTGTTTAATATAATCGATCTTAAAATAGTTTTATATTAAGTGCAAACGATTGCTACATAATTCTTACTATATTTAACTTTGCAATTTTGTGATATTTTTCAATGCAAGTGAAAATGCATTATGGTATGTGATTCATCTTTCAATCTAAGTTTTTGGAAGGAATAAGAAAATATTTCAAATTTGTGTTGTTAAATGTGTATATATGTTTATCTGTATCAATTATTTAATTGATTAAAAGTTGTAGTTAAAATATTTATCTTCTAAAGATGAAGTCGCATCATTGAAGTTTCATAAATGTCACTAGGGATATTTACTGACTTTACTTGAATATTAAATTTTGTGCAAAATTTAATTATTCATTATTTAAATATTTCCAATAACACAAGACCTTTTATATATTATTTTAGAATATTTTGTATACTAAATATAATTAAGCAACCATTTTCATAAATTATAAATTTATGTAGCAGGATTACTAATCCCAATTAACCAAGTTAAAATTTACCCACATTTGTGTCTAACATATTTCTAGAATTACGTAAAATAATAACCCATAGAAAAAAACGATGAAATTTTACGTTTTGTTGAAATTGAGTCCTTCAACTCCTTATGTAAAGCTAAAGAGCTGTACTTTCACGGTACCAAGTTATGAAACGATGAAAACGATGATAGTCCGCCGAAGAAAGTTAAAAGACCAGAATACTGTTTATGTCGGTCTATGAGACATGAAACTTATATTTCCTGCCCAATCACACCATAGACAGTCACCGTTTTTTCACTTAACTCTTCAAATGACTTAGGAGAGTTTTTTAAGGCTAAACTTACGATAAAAGAATATATATATATTTTAGATTATAGCTAATGTACAATGAAATATATTTGAAATGTAATCAGAATATGTATTAATGGTATTGATCTGTATAGGCATATTTAGGAGATTCAGACGCAAGGCTGGAAAAAAAGCTTGCTTATGTGCAGTGGCGGCGATTGGGTGTTAAAAAGTAAGGGGGCAAAATCAAGAGTGGGAGGGTCCAATACAAGACTTTTGTAGTTTGGAAAAATTGTCTCTGTGTAATTAGCAATCAGCTTGTAACTTTTTTCTAAATATACAGGCAATGAAAATATGAAGCAATGTTTAGGAGTTCGACAATGTATGTTTTTTTTTTTTTTTTTTTAAACGGGGGTTTGAAATTTTGTTCTATTTTTTTAATTTGCTGATTCGACTTTTGCATAAATTAATAATAGGTGCGACAGTGAAAGTTAAAAAAAAATCACACATTTTTGTTTTTATTGTTAAATTTTGTAAGACAATTGACTTATTTCTAAAGAATAAAGATTTGGATTCAATAAGAAAAATCTAGAAGGATCATTTAACTTCATATTAACATGTTTAAGAACTTTTGCATAATTTGGATCCAAAGCTAAACCTTCATTTTCAAACTGTCCACGGTTTCCTCGCAAATTGTACTACATTGTCTGAATCAAATTCAGTACATACTTACGTTGGGGTATGGCATTTTTCCTTGTTTTGGCAGTAAAACAATTGACTTATAATTACTTAAAAAAAAAGTGCGGAGGCAACATCTGAAAAAAGTGCGGGGGGGCCAATATCCGAAAAAAGTGCGGGGGCAACCCCTCTGTCCCCGAATCGCCGGCACTGCTTAATGTGGAATAGGAACTTATATATTTTACATGATAAAGTTTACTCCTTTAAGTATGTATTAGAGCAGTGGTTCCTAATCTTTAGGTGTCCAAAAATTTAGACACTGTGCGGACCACCTTATAAGGGAAAAAAAAATCCAGATACAAAACACATCTTATGTGCTAAATATAAGTTAGGTGGTAATTATATATATTTTTTGTAAATAACTATTATTTAGGAAATTTTACACTGCTGGGGTTAACCTTTCTTTAAGAGGCAGCTATTTGAATTAGAGATCGCGTTTAGATTATCGAGCGTTGAATCTATTCATTTATTTTTTATTAAATTAATAGTTATTATTGAAGTGGTTAAAATTAATTGGTTTAAACAGTTTAAATAAACATAATCTTTAAAAAATTCTTGTTTAACTGAGATGTTTTTTATCAATCACCTCATCCACTTTCATTAAGCACATTTCAATTGTGCTACTGGTTTTCAGCTAAAAATTCAGGGATTCACAAGAATCAATTTTTTTTTTCAGTGAGTTACAAATAGTCAATAGTGATGATAATGATAATGTAAACAAAAGTAATAAAGGTATATACTATAAAAGAGAGAAATAGCTTAAGAAACATTTAAAAGTATAAATATTTCTATTAAGATCGATAATTAATGTATTATTAATCATACAACAATTTAAAAAATCCGAGTAGGCAAAATCTTCATCACGTGCAATAAGGTTTGGTTCGAGAATACTTTGTACGCGCGTCCTCTCGGCCTGCTTTTTCTTCCGACTTCTCTAAGCTCTAAATCTCTCGGCATTTGTCGCAAGGTTAGATTTCTTGGTATCATTTTGTTTGTCTTGAACTGCTCTTTCAACCTGTTTAAGTTTCATATACCGTAATGGAACTGTAGCTGGATATTTCGGCTTCATAGAACAATCTTTGACAAATCACCCCTTTCGTTTCCAAACAATTTTTTTTACATACATGGTTTTAACTGTCAACCACTCAAAAGAAATTGTATGACTAATCGTTCTCGTCAATTTAAACGAACCATTCGAACTGAAGTTACAACGGTTAAACCGACCAGTATATGCACACTATTAGGATTCATCCCCCCTCCCCCACATGAGGTACATAGGTCAAAGGGGTATGTGGATTAGTAGTCGACAGGGTCGATTCCTCTGACTGTACTCTACTCGATAATTTATCCAGGATAATTCCCCCTGGAGTTTTGCGGCATCCGTGGCCGAGCGGTTAAGGGCGTCAGCTAAGAATACGAAGGTTCCCGGTTCGATGCCAGGTGATGGACTTCACAAGGAAAAGTAAAAAGTAGTGATTTTGTGATCGGTGGGTTGCCAGCTTCGCTTCAAAATACTAGAAAAGTCGTCCAGAACATCCGCAAAAATTAACGGTTTGTATACGGGACTGGTGCACGATAAATCTGATCGGGGTTCAAAGTCCCGACGTCTTGAAGGCGTTGGGTGCAGGTTCAGGTGTTTCCTCGTCATCTAACCATGGTTCTAAAATAACGAGGTGTAGGTATGAATGAATGTGTTTGTGAATGTGTATGTGTTCCCGGGTCTTTCCTTCAAGATAGACCCCAAACCGTCGCCAATAGCCCACTGTGCAGCTCTAGTGCGACGTTAATTAACCAAACCAACCCCCTGGAGTTATGGGGCTTTTTGAAGTATCAATACTTTATGTCGCGCAAGTTTCTGCCGATAACCTTTTGCAACCAGACCCATTTTATAAATGTATTCACGTCAAATAAAATCATCAGTTGAATAATACTATTTTTAAGATGTAGTCAGTTTATGATAGGTGCTTTTTTTGGTAGATCTTAGAAGACGCGTTTGTTTGTGCAAGCAGAGAGTGTGTTTTGTTGTGCTACAAAATTTTATCTTTATAAATAATTTTTAGAATACAATAAAACAGAACTTTTTTTATGACATGCCCTTATGTTTATAATTTTTTTTTGTCTACAAACTTTTTTTTGTGTTAAAATCCCCAAAGAAAAAAAATATGAAATTTAATGGGTTACATGAAATATGGTTTAAAACTCAAAATATATTGAGTTTGTTAATGAATGACAATTTCAAAAATATTTGAAAATATTTTAATAAAATATTTGCTGCCAAATCGACAATAATTTTTCCGGTCTTGACATTCAATTTTCAGTATTATGCTTTTTTTTTTTTGAGTATCAGAGCAGTCCTATCGTTTTGACCTCTGGGGATCACAACTTGGAAATTGTCATAGAAAAAAACACAATATTTTCTTTTATCTTCGGCAATGCCTTCTGAAAGCAAATCTAATTTCCATCGCTTCATTTTTTAAAAAAAGTTTTTTCCTATATCAAAGAACATTTTTCATTCCCGTTTCCCTCTATCATAATGGCCCTTTGCTTCTTATATCACCCAATTCTTTTTGGCATGAAAAAATAATTTGTCTAAAAAACAAAGGCTCTCAAGCATTATGCCATCCTCTCATAAATAAAGGACTGCATAAAGCACTTACTTGTGTCATACTTGGGTGCTATCAGGCCGGCGATTTGGCGACATTAATTTAACGTGACGCGCCAACTTTGAAGGGGGAAAAAACAACATAATAGATTTCTTTCAGGAGATCTTTTGTTGATGGTAAAGAAGTTGACATCTAGAGGTCAAGCTAGGGAATCTGTGATTTGAGCTGTGTGTATCCAGAATTTTAGTACATTTTCAGTATTTGTGGTACATTTTATAACGTCTATGTGTGGTTCGTAATGCTGTTCTATTGGGGACTGCCAATGTCCACAAGTAATACCTTATAATAAAAAATCCTTTGAAATAAATAAAAATAATCAAAACTGTCAAATTACAACATTTGGAGATTTTTTTATGCAATATAATATTTGATTCAAATGTCAACAAAATAACGTTTATGTTTACAAAATTGAACGTTGCGATGACGATATGTTGGAGATGTTGTAAATGAGGAAAAAAAAAACATTTATTTAAATACTATTTTAAACAAGTTCTGTCTAGTTTACACTAGCTTAAAAATTGCGTATGATGGCAATGGTATTTCTAAAGAAAAACTCGATTAAAATTTCAACGATGTAGTAGTATGCAACCATATTTATATTTTTAAAAAATGTAGAATTTTCCTCAAGAATTTACATGTTTATAAAACATTGATTTGTAAAAGAAAATATATTATGTTAATTTATATATCCTAAGTTCCTACTCTCTTGGTGATTGATAGTATTAACTATTAAAAGTTTTAACTATTAAAACTTAAAAACAAGCTTTAAACACAAAGTAAATTTTCTTTCTCAATTTTTGTAATAAGAAAGAATTAAAAAAAAATAATGGTACATTGTGAAAAATTATATATCTGCTTCTCAATGTTTGTCTCGTTGTTTAGTGTACACAAATTAATAAATGTTATACCTACGTTATCAAATGTATTGCAAGCTGAACTTGCTCTCATTTCAAAATTAACATAACAAGTATACATTTTATAATGTAAAGTTGTATCCAACGAATTTATCATTTGTGATTCTATTTTATGTTTTGTAAAAGCATCTGCATGGGGTATAAAATACTTTAATGATATATCATTTGAATTTTCCCTGATCTGTCGGATTTCAAATATACTTAGACAGCTTTAATTGGCCGGGATTATAGCGGTATGCAAAACTGACATAATTTCAATTCAAATGAGAATAAATTTTGCATGGGCGAGACAGATCAAAGCGGCTTTATTCTAAAAAGGGAGCTTACAAACCTAGAATTCAGAGCAGCTGGTTATATCTCGCCCATGGAATATTTTAATGGCTCAAGATCCGTTAGTAAATATGATGGTTTCCAGACATCAACCTGAAAAATCTGCGTTTGAAAGGACTTTCAGGTTGTATGCTTTAATGATAGATCATAAACCAGTCTTGCAGCTGGGATCGCCATGGCAACCATTCAAATTTTGTTGTTCGTCGCCCTATCGGAGTTGAGGGAAAATGTGCTTATTTAAAGTTTAAATATCCAAATCTGATATGAGCCATTAAATGTTGTGATTTCGCGGAAACGAAATTTATGTGTGGTATATAACTTTTCGAATGTTTGAGGGACATCATCATCCTTGTACGCTGGCCAATGAACGGAAGATTAATTTTAGTAGGTTCATTGTATTAAAAAAATATTAGAAAAAAAACGACGAGAGTCCACTTTGTTGTACATTCACCGGGAAGAACAATGATAGTATGTACTTTTATTGTACTAAGCTGTGAAATGGGAAGAACGAGGATAATCCGTCCAAAATAAAGTTAAAAATTTTATTAGAATGCTGTGCTGTCTATGAACTATCATCTCCTCTATCTCGCTGTATTTAACTCTGGCGAAGTTCAAAATTACGAGGTAAAGTTCGCGAGCCTTTTCTTCTAAATCAGTGGTCCCCAACTCGTGTTTCAGGATTGAGATGACTATGAAAATTGTTACTCAACTGCTAATAAATGCTGGCCATTAATATGTTTGTTATTAATTAATTTGTTAATAATAACATTAATATGTTCTTTTTTTCTTGAAAATCTTTTATATAAATTGTATAACTTATTTTCCGTACTTTTCTTTTTTGGTTTTATTTGAAACAATCGTTTTTTTTTTCGATAAACAGGATTTACTTTCCTCAAGTTCTATTAATGTCACATTGTCGTTTTTGATTAATGAACTCATTTTTCGCAATGGCAGAAATACCAGATGATAACTATACTAGATGCAGAAATACTAAATGATAACTATAATACTGAAGTAAATATAAAGAAAACACAACCATCCTCACCGCACCGATAAATCTAACTGTACATAAGAAAACATCGAAACCGACAAATCAGATTTGTCGAGTTCAACAACGGCTGTTTTTTCGTTGCCGGCAAATTTGCCCAACCGGACTATGCGAAAAAGTCATAATTAAATAACATTGCACCTGCTACGGTTTCCCCGGTGTACGAAAAATCGACCTTACAGAAGTATATATAAAAATGTTAGCGAGTTTTAATATTTGAATATTACATTACTGGACCAAAACCCAAAGCTTTTTTATTTTATTCTACTGCTTTAAATAGCTACAGGGTTTCCCGCTTTGTCCACATATGGATGTCATTGCCAAAAGGTAACCCCATTTCCTTCTCTAATAGATTTCTTACAATAATGGCAGATGTTTCCATTTCCTTTTCAGCACCTCTTTCACATAAAAAAAAAAGTCTTTCATTTAACGCTACCGCATCGCATGTGTTTGTTTAAAAAGAGCAGGAAATGCCGGAATGCTAATCTTTTTAAATATTTTCTTTCCTGCCTTCTTTTGTTTTATTGCTTCATTAAGCGCGCCACCCCGTTCATTTGTTGCTTCACCCCCAGTTATTTTTTGTATGTTGCCCGGCGTTTGTGGGGAGTATCGTGATTTGTGTCACGTTTTCTTTCTTTCAAGCAGCTGGGTTCGGATTTCGGCAGAACAGCCATTAGGTCAATTAGATAACGTATGAATCGGATGCACTAACCGAATACTGATATTCGATCACGCTATTTTCCCCTGAGCTCGGGTGCCCTTGCGTCGAGCTCGTAATCGGAGGGTTGCGAATTTGAACCTCGTTTTGGGAGGTAGGGCGATATAACGTCGCGCTAGAGTTACACAGTGGGCTACAGGCGATGGTTCGGGATATAACCCGAAGGGAACACTACATCGTAATTTTTAACCAAGATTGGATGACGAAAGCAGCACCTGAACTGGCATTCTATGCAGCTCACAACAGCGGGAGGACGTTTGGACCGCAACAGATTTAACGTTCTACAGCCCCCTGCATTTTGGGAGAGCAGCGAGCTCGTTATCGTAGTCTTTTCTTACAAGAGGGGGGGCGGGGGGGCATATTAACATTTTTAAATTTCGATTATTTTTTTAGAAACATTAAAAAGTTGTTTGGGAAACAAATGATTAAATATTGAATTATTTCCTTATAAATGAAACTCAGATTTATACTTCATTTTCTAAACAGATTATATAGTTGAAATTTACTATTTAAAAAGTTAAATTTAAAAAAAATCCTTCAAACAACAACTAATTTTAAAATCATTACATTTATAAATTCGAATTTTTCATGGTTACTTTATGTTCTAAAGGTGTCTAAGCAAAAATTAATACCCGTTTATTTATTTTTTTGAAAGATCAACTCCGTACTATTTTAACCACAAAAAAAAATCAATCACAATTTTACTGTTTTTATGCAAAAAAAAATTTCAGACCCCCCCCCCCCCTCCCCTGAAAATAACAAGTTCCTACGCCACTGGTTGTCTGTGAAATGAGTTGTATTTAACTCACGAAATCTCTTGGGGAAAAGATGCGTGAGTTAATAGTAAGTCACATGACAGCGGATGTCTTAAAGATAACTCCATTGATTCTTTACTGTGCTCCATCGATGCTTTTAATTTTCTAAATGAGCAATCCAAAATTTCGGTTAAAAATTAGGTGTTATATTTAGAAAACACAATTAAAAAAAAGTAGACATTTAATTTGCTTGTTAGAAAACCTCATTTGCATGCGATTGTATTTTAATGCGTACTAGCAAAACTATATTTTTTTCACACAGGGTTTATTTAAAATGATGCATTATGGAAATAAACTAGTCTATGTCTTAATCAAATTAAATACGACGCAATAAGTAATAGCGCTTTCAACAGGTTTTTTCCTTTTCCTGGGAAATTTTCAGGAAAGATATATGGGCTGAGGCCACCATAGGGTCATCTTTTATCATTCAAACACTATCAAAATGTGTACAGAACAATAAAAATTAATTTTTCGGTCAAAAAAGAGTTCTGCCAAAGAATGGGAAGTAACAGAAGTATGAGAATAACTCAGTTTCTCTTTATTATCTTGAGATAAAAGTTAAGGAATGAGCTAAAGAAATGAGAAATCTATTATAAGCCTAATCTCTAATTGTTAACGACCATTAATGAATACGAACCGCAGACTGCTAATTCGTAAAATAAATTGAAATAAACATTCGCTAATCCAATAATTGCCCAATTATAGAATTGTACATCGTGCTTGATTGATCCCGTGCTGAGGGAGTTTCGTGTCTCGTTACATAAACGCATTTGCGCATCACCTGTTTCTTTATTCCTTACAAAAGATTATTTTCTGGAGCATTTAATTATGCTTAACATCAAATTTATTTGTTAACATCTGTAGAGTCTGTTAAAACAAAATGTGCAAGTTTCATTCAACTCTCACTAGCGCTCACAAAATGTGTTAGAGTAGACCCTTTATATAAGCAGTTCTGGATTTGACTCTAGTCTGACTAGGGTTGTCGAGTCCACAGCACGGGTTGGAACTAGCAATCCTCTGATTACTAGCTGAACGCCTTTATCCACTGGGCAACTGGAGCTTTATCCACTGGGCAACTGGAGCTTTATCCACTGGGCAACTGGAGCTTTATCCACTGAGCAACTGGAGCTTTATCCACTGGGCAACTGGAGCTTTATCCACTGGGCAACTGGAGCTTTATCCACTGGGCAACTGGAGCTTTATCCACTGGGCAACTGGAGCTTTATCCACTGGGCAACTGGAGCTTTATCCACTGAGCAACTGGAGCTTTATCCACTGGGCAACTGGAGCTTTATCCACTGAGCAACTGGAGCTTTATCCACTGAGCAACTGGAGCTTTATCCACTGGGCAACTGGAGCTTTATCCACTGGGCAACTGAAGCTTTATCCACTGGGCAACTGAAGCTTTATCCACTGGGCAACTGGAGCTTTATCCACTGGGCAACTGGAGCTTTATCCACTGGGCAACTGGAGCTTTATCCACTGGGCAACTGGAGCTTTATCCACTGGGCAACTGGAGCTTTATCCACTGAGCAACTGGAGCTTTATCCACTGAGCAACTGGAGCTTTATCCACTGGGCAACTGGAGCTTTATCCACTGAGCAACTGGAGCTTTATCCACTGAGCAACTGGAGCTTTATCCACTGGGCAACTGGTGACCCACAATATCTTAGGACTAAAATACATCTGATTCTTTAGAGCTATGAAAGTTATTAATTAGTAATGGGTTTTTATTCATATTTAATAATTGGACATCAAAGCTTCTAGCAATCTGAGCTTCAAGCAATCATTCTTCTGACGCAATTTGTATGACTTTACATAAAATTAATAGTATTCCTTTATATTTTAATTTACAAATAAGTACAAAGCGAAAATAAATATAAAGATGATAAAAACAATTTTTGGTAGTGTTCATTTAAAATACATACCTAACTATACCTTCTACTATTCTCGTCTACTAATGACACTTATTCTATTTAAACTCTTTAACACACAACTAAATTTATGGCATCCTTTCTAATTCTGGTATTAATGCTTTTCTCCTAACACGGTACAAAACTTCTCAAAGGTCGGACCGTAAAATTAACATAGTTTGAGCTCACCCTTTACCCATATATACCTTTGCGTGCTGAGTCCTTTATGATAAATAATGACTCTCCTTTCAAAGTCTCCTCAGATGGAGTAGCGATAAAATTCTTCCGACTGCACAAGGTAGGGCCCGTCTTCCGTTTACCCTCTTTGTAGTTCTAATATTATCTCTGGTTGGGTTAATATTAGAGCGGTTCTTAGCACCACGCTCTGCTGAAAGTTTGGATTTTCTCGCTGGCAATGCCATGTTTGGCTGATGAGGTATGTGGAGAATGTGACGTGTTTGAAATGATTAGAGGGAATATGGTTAAGAGATATTTCGAAATTGGGATTTGGGTTTAGTTAAGTATTATTTTGATGCAGATGAAATATTTAAGGCTGTTTAATTTTTTTTTTGGAATTATGTGATTTTGGGCTTGCGCTCTCATGACATTTGAGCTTTTTCTAGATCTGTGAAAACTACAGATAAGGATGTTTCTTTCTCCTCGCATTTGAAAAAATACAAAAGAAATATATAGTGCTTTCTTACTTACTGTAAGGCAGAAATAGTTGATTTTCCACTACTCTGAACTGTTTTTCGTCCAAATCTGAGGAAATTAAGTCACCTATCGGGCCTTCAGTTGCCCGTTACATAAAGGTGTTCAGCTTGTAGAGGATTGTTAGTTCGAGCCCATGCGGTGGACTTAACAAAGAAAAGTAAAAAGTACAGTGATCTTGCGATAGGAGGGCTGCCAACTTTGCTACAAAAATACTAGAAAAGTCGTCCGGAACATCCAAGAATTATACTGGCGTGTATACGAGACTGGTGTACGATAAATCTGATAGAGGTCCAATGTCCTGACGCCTATTGAGGTTGTCCTGAAGTTGCGTCGGGTGCCATGTCAGGTATTTTCCTGGTCATCTGACCATGTATCAAAAATACGAAGCATCGTTCGCGATTTTTTCCCTTCGGTTTGGTTTGATTTGGTTTGGTTAATTAACGTCGCACTAGAGCTGCGCAGTGGTCTATTTTTTCCCCTTCGAGATAGGCCTCGAACCGTCGCCAATAGCCCACTGTTCAGCTCTAGTGCGACGTTAATTAACCAAACCAGTCGCGTAGTGAAAATATCTTTTATAATTGATTGCAGGGCATTACTGCAGTTCCGCTGTTAAAAATGATTGCCATTTTTCGAAGAAACGTTCGTTATTTTCAATGAAACAGACGTCTGCTAAATGCTCAGATTCAATATTTCGTCAAACTGACGAAGTTAATTTTGTCGTGTTTTTCACGAAGTTTATTTCGTCAAAAATGAGGACGATTTCGAATAAGAATCGATGACTCGAACCCCAGACATCGTGGTCCGAAGTCCTGTGCGCTATCGACCGTGCTAGGAAAGCTCGTTGGAATTGTGGCAATATAAGAACCAAAACCCACCGGAATGGAATCGGGAGAAAATTACTTTCGTTATAAATTTGAAGATTTCGTCAAAAGTCGATTGATTCAGTGACGAAACCATTAAAATTGACGAAAGGAGCATTGACGATCGTAGAATGCTTAAAAATGAGTGTTATTTTTGAGAGTGCTTAGAAACGAGTCTCCATTTCCTATTCGAAGGATTAGAAAATGACTGGACATCGATGAAGCTGTTTTGAGCTAATTTATAGCAAATGGCCACTTTCCGATTTGTTTCTTTTGAATTTTAACGAATGCAGACCTACAAAAGGACGAAAATCATACAATGCTTATCGATAACAAAATCAGCTCTGGAGTTAACGTTCGACGTGTTTTTCTGAGAATTTGTTAGCTAAATTTGTCAGTCAGTAAATAACTTTCATATCTAAATCACACTTGCGCCACAAATTTGTATATTATTCCCTCAAATCTAAAAAAGTCTGGCGCAAAACATAAATATTTTTTTTCTAGTGATAATTATTTTTGAGCTTTTTCCTTATTTATATAACCCAATAAATTATTTAATAAATTCTGCTGAAATACTGTGCTATTATAATTTTTTTTTGTAGTTTTACTAAATTGTTTCAATATTTCAAATAAACAGTTATAGATAAAAAAAAAGACTTGTAGACTCTTATAATCGTCACTCAAAAAGGTAAGTGTATATAAAAAAAAACGCGCATCGAAATAACACATTTCACAGTTATAAACCTGAGTTCTGAGGACTTTATACGCCTTAAACTAAGGCAACTACGAACAAATTTGTGCCGAGAAAAATTTTCTTTCTGTCTTTTTGTTCGCTATATCGTTAAAAAAAGTTGAAGCGACGAAAAAAAAAAAAAAAAAAAAGACTATTTTTTTTTGCCAAGTTTTAAAAGAGAAATGCTGAGTCCCCAACAATAAATAAATTGATGAACTGGAAATTGATTTCGGCCGGAAACTTGAACAGATAGATTTGAGAAATTATATTTTGATCTGACTTTCTTTTATTTGTAAAATCAATACACTAGAAATTGAGTAAATTTTTAAGATGCTTGCAGTTTTGTATGGGGCAATACGTAAAAATACAGATATATAAAAAGAAAATATCTGTCATGTGCTCTTTCTTTGTTAAGATCCACTATTTAAGTTATCACCTCTACAAATTGTAAGAAATGGAAGTTTGGCCCCTTGAATCCAAGATGCAATGTTAAAAATGCATGCTCATATTTCACCAAAGTTTCGACATTTTTGACGAAACAGACGCTTGATATATGTGCTCCGATTAAATATTTCGTCAAACTGCGGAAATTCCTTTTCTCGTTTTCTTAACGAAATTTATTTTATCATTAATGTGGGCGACTTCAAAATAAATATAGAAGGAACCGCGGACCTCTCGTTACAGAGTCCAACGCTCTATCCACTCGGCCAGGAAGACTCATTTGAATTCTGGCAATATACGTATAAAAACCAAACAGCTGGATGCCCCCGAAAAGGATTCGGAGTAATTTATTTTAGCTAAAAAATTAACAGTGGCGGCTCCTCCACTACAGCAAGTACAGCCGGGCTGCACCTAAATTCAGTATTTTAAAACTGAAATCAGATATTTTACTAATTTTCTTAAATGAAGATTAGAATTGAAAATGAAATTTCTACGGTAGTAATCAAAATCTCCGATAAATAGCAAGCCTGTTACCGTAATGTACAATTCAGGAGGGAAAAAAACTCAATTCAATCAAAACTGCAACCAAAAAGCGAAATTCGAAATCGGCTGTATCGTTGCCATGGCAACCCCTACGTAGTATGGAGGAAATTCCTCCCCATGCTAATGCACTGCATTTGTGAGAAGGTACAACCGAAATGATTTTTCTTGTTTTAGCTGCACTTGAGATTCGATATGCTGACTGGCTCGTTCGTGAAACGCTGGGATGGGTGGGTGAAACGATAACTTACGAGAATTTACTGTGTGCTGTTGTTTCCGGACATGGTTCTGCTTAAGTTAATATTAAAATTGACCAATTCGCATGTTTAAAAGAAAGGGAGGATTGCTTTAATTTAAAAAAAATAAGTAAGTGTTTTCTATTTTTTTCGCATGTTATCACTTCGTAAAAATTGAAAGGAAACTTTGATTTGTGTAGTAAATAATAAAGAATTTCCGTTCATGTATGGGTTGTGGACAGTAAGGTGAAGGAAGGGATGGGGGGGGGGGGGGGATTCATATGATTTCGGCTGCACTAACATTTTCGATCACGGGCCGCCACTGAAATTTGAGGATTTCCGTTTCGTCAAAAGTCACTTGATTCGATGCCGAAATTATTGTCAAATATGACGAAACCAGCCTTGGCGATCGCAGAATTCTAAAAACTGAGAGTATTATCTCTGAGAGCGAGAATTCGGTGAGGGGGATAACAACACTCACAATACCTGAAATTGGTAAACGTAATGCTAATTGAATGAAAATTTAATGTGCGAAAGGTTGAAATGACGTTTAAATTACGTGATCTTCACCCCCCCCCCCCCCCACCTGTGAAAGTTCTTCTGAATCCGTAACAATCTTCGAATCACCTGTGCATGAGAGTAGAGCACTCAGGCCCTTTCTGTGAGATTGACTTTTTCTCTCTTGCATATGCATTGGACATTGTACCAGCAGAACAATGGAGCTCCGTCAAAGGAACCACAAAACCGCGAAATACCTCCCACATCCACTGCATGTTTCGGTTCCTTATCTCACTCTCATTAACGAGACTTTGATTTAATATTCTTCATGTGTGAGACACTCGTCTCATTGTTTGGCGCTTTCATTCTGGAAGTCTGCCCATTGTGTTGATGAAACGTCGTACGGAGCGCGCCTGTAATTGGCGACATTTCTCGATTCCGGCGTGACATCCTTTCGTCGGAGTGGAACCGACTATCAATTTGAATTAAAAGCCTTAATCATGTGAAGCTGCACCGAGTGTTATGTGTCAGGCGGATTGATTGTCGAAAATTCTCTCTGCTGAAGGGAGTAATTGGCAGGAGAGAGTTGCGACTTTGTTAGAGATGGAAGAGGAATTAATTTTGGGATAAATTAAAAAAGCGTTAAGTAAATGTGTGTCACAGTAAATGTGTTTAATAGTAGATTCTCTTTGTAACGACTATCACTGAAAGTCCCAAGCGGTTGATTAGTTTCTACGTAATTGTTTTTACTCGTTATAGCGACTCCGTTGTTCTGTTCGTTATGATGAGCATTTTGAATTATTTTAAAATTATGCCTAAGCATAAAAGTTTGGCAACTAAAAAAATTGCTATGTGCCAATGACACCTAGGTTGGAATCCTGCCTATGTAGAAAAGAAGGGTCAGTGTTTGTTGTAGCTAAGGAATCTCCCATACAATACAAAGCGTAAAAGCGCTCCGAATGATTTTATTTATTATTTTAAAATAAAAGTTTTATATAAATAAAATGGCCGCTCTTAAGAGAAATACATGTGAAATCGCCGTCCCTATTCGTTTCTGCACTTGCGGACTTTTGATTTGGTGAAGAATTTTCCTATTTTTAGACCATTCCTTTCTTTAAAATAATAAAAGTCGAAAACTGAGAAGGGATATACTTTAATAAGAGTAATATGTTTATTATGTAAAGGCATTGTCTCATATTTAAAAAAAAATCGCAAACCAAAGACAACTCCGTCAGTACTTTTTAATATCAAAGAGTAGTTACAGTAGAGAAGATGGCTACCAAGAACGAGATGTGTAGTTATTGCTTTGAATAAAAACTTCATACTTTAGAATATTAAGATATTGTATCATGACAGAAAATAAGTGAAGCACTGTTTTATGATCTACATCTTCAAAGAAACATTAGCGTTTCAATAATTAGAAATAAAAAATTATTTAATTTGTTTCGTAATATCTCTTTTAAATCAGAATAATACATCATTGAAGACGTGAGCTCAAGAACAAGGTAGCTCCAGGTTTCAAAATTCTTTATCGCCGAGACAAAAGGTGTCCGCGGACCGCAATTGGAACTTTCCGTATTGACCGTTTCTTGCATCGTATAATACAAAAGTACAGCTCCTTTCCCTTTATATCTCAATAGCCATTGCTTGTATGGTTCTTGCACTAATTGATATAGGATATTTTTTCTTTATGAAAAAAATAAGTGAAAAAGTTTAAATAAGAAAAAAAAAGTGGAGCTGGTTTGTTCTTGCACCCACCTCTGCAATTGATAAAATATTTTTTTTTCAACTTAAAAGTTTAAATTGCTGGAACTAAAGATAACAGCAATTCGCCAGCGGCCTTTGTTGTTGTTTTCCAAGCTACAACACTAAAATTTAAGTAATAACCCACAGTTGTTTTTTTAAAGGACTAAAATATTAAACCTAATTCCCTCCCATTGTTATTTTTTTGGGGAAGGGTTATTTTCTTTTAATACCAGTATTACGTCTTATCCCACTCTCGTAATTTCCGGCTGCTGAAAATACCCAGGTTACGTTCCGGGTAATTACCGGGTATCCGGGCACATCACTATTTTCTTTTAATGGGGTATATTTATTTTTTCGAGACCCCGGGTAACTTCTGCGAGTTCTGGTGCCCAGTGCTTTTATAAGTAGATTAAAGGGAGGAAGGGAGAGAGAAACGCAGAAATACGCTTTCGTGCCTTTTCTTCTGAAGAGAGAATGCCTCGGAGACATGAAAGGGACAAGATGTTTTTATTTCTTGCGATATAACTCTGGAAATGGCCAGGGCTATATCAGTTTGTGAAGGAAAAATAGACTTAGTGCGGATAAATCACAATATGGGGGGATAGTAAAGGGGTATTTTGTTGTTACTTTTATCTATCCACATCGGGTTTCTTATCGTAGTTTATATTTTTTGTGTCAGCTGGAGTTTTGGTAAAAAAAAAATGAGAGAAAATAAAAGGGGGTGGGAGATAGTGTGCTAGGAATAAGAATTTAAATTCTAACTGGGGTCTTTGTAACTTGTATTCGAATAAAATTAGAATTGGTTGCTTGTTATGAAATGGGCGATTTTTTAAAAAAATATTTCTTTTGTAAACGAGTTCAGTTATAAAAGGAAACAAATTTATTGTAAATAATTGAATTAGAAAGAACTGTACAAAAACGTTGAAAAGTAAATAATTACATCTATTTTCAGGCAGTGTTGATTAAATATAATCGTATTAATAACAGTGTTAATTCCAGCATAAGGCTGTAACCCTGAACAGTGATAAGGATAATTTATATATCTATCTTCTAAAAAAGTTATGACTGATTATCTTTACGAACCCTCTCTTCTCTTTATAACTCCATTTAGACCCCCCCCCCTCTCACTTCCAAATAATAGTTGAAATTCCAAATAATCAAGTTCAAAATGCTTGCTTGGACTATCTGTGTATGGCCATGTATTATGTGTGAAATTAAGCTTATTGTATACTATGACACTAGTGGTATAGCAAGACTGGACCATGGAATAGATTACAAGTTAATATTTTCATTTGGAAAATGGAATTCCATATGAAAATGTTAAAGATTTTTTCTTTTAATATAATTTAAATAACTTGTTTTTAATAACCTATTATATATAATAAATTATTTTTACAATTGAATAGAAATATTTATTAACTGAAAAAGGTTATACTAAACGCTTTATTCCACCCATACCACCTTTGAAATATGATAGCACATAGCCAGTTGTTTAATTCTATCTGTACTTATGTCTTGAAAGAAGCACCTGACAACACGGACTCTTGTGTCCTTTACAAGGTCAGATGACGGGGCAACACCAGAACTGGCATACTTCTATCAACATTTGAATAACACGACCAACAGGAGGACATTTGTACATGCCGCGACTTATTAATAGGCACCAGTGATTTTTTTAAAAATGGGACTCAAATTGGAATGGAACTCGAGAACGAGCCTGCTGTTCCAACCAGGCGATCACGACTCAATAGGAACAGTTTACAAATAAATAATCGGATTTGATTTAAGCTTTATTATAACATGAGGAAATTAAATACTTAATTGCATTAGTTGTGATTTTAAAGTATTGATCGAAGCCTACACAATGGCTTTAAGAACAATGAAGTTTATTGTTATAAGTGCATCATAAAACAGCGCGTTTTAAACATCAACAACAAAACTATTACGTATATAATCTTAAGTAAATATACTTTTACTTGCTTGAGTTGCTTCTTGTACATATTAGTGTTGTCTACTTCAACCTGAGATTCAGTTCGAGCGTGAAGATTTGTTTTTTTATATATTTATTGTAGGTGATTTTAGTTAATGGAAGATTTCTTTTTTATTCACCCTTTTCGATCATTCTGTTACCCGCTGGGAAATCAGGTATGGACGAGTTTAAAGAGATTCAATTGACGTTTCCAATCTTGTGCCCTTTGGACCACATGGTGGTCTGGAATAATTCTGGGTGGTCTGTGGCTTTATTGTCTGCCCTATTACAAGTGAATAATAGTAGGAAATGGATGTGATAGAGAAAGTGGTATAACTTGTTTTTTGGTGTTCCGTATGGGACACTGGAAGAAATTGTGGAACACTTGTAATTCCATACTTTGTACCGTCTATTGAAATTATGAAATTTTCAAATGACTTATGTATCGAATGTTAACTATCCACCTCCTCCCCAAAAAATGATTCATTGTGAATAAATTCTCAAAAACTAACTGTTTTTTCCCAAAAATTAAATTAAAAGAATAACACTTTTTGAGTGTGCAATTCAGCCGTCTATTTTCAAAACCAGATAGATCCACATTTTTCGATAAATCGTTTTTTAAAAATATTTTTCACAAGTTCTTAATGTTCAACATCACATTTCAAAGCAGTTTCGGACCTAGAGTGTCTGAATCTAGTCAGAAAATGCATTCAAATTAATGGGTTTAGATCCAAAAGTACGTGGTTGTCAATCGTTTTTAGCGTCTCCTGTAAAATTTATGGAAATGGATCTGTCTGGTTTTGAAACTAGACTGCTCATTTATTTTCTTAATGTATACTTTGAAGGATTTTTCATTAGCGATCACAATGAAAATATTTAAAAGACTTTACAAAATTGTGATCACCAAATTTATTGATGAATAAAAATATGAGTACTGAATATCTGACTACGTTTCCTTTATTTGGTTATATAGAAGTTGATCCATTTTATTTTGCATTTGCGGCACGGAGTTGGTAAGTTCTCTGACAATTGCGAAGGTCAAGGGAAATAAAATCTTAAAGTAGTTTTCATTAAATAACAGAAAACTAATTGTATTATGTAAGATAAAAACTCGTCTTATAGAACATTGCGTTAAGAATTTTAAAATACAAATACAACGTTAAAATACGCAATAATTATTGCGTATTTTAACGTTGTGTTTAACGTTGTATTTGTATTTTAAAATTGTGTTGTGTGCTTTTTAATTTTTTTTAGAAAATTAAAAAATATATATATGTTTTTTTTTCATATTTATGTAAGATTTAAGGCAGTAGATGAAGAACATTAGAACAGTATTTATATGAATTTAAAAATCGGGTGGATTGCCCCGAACACTAAACTTGATATCAAGTGTATGGCTTCCAATTGGGGTTTAAGAATTTTTGAAAGAGTTTCCTTAAATAAAAGTGTGTGCTTTAGTTTTGGCGTTTAAATTTGATTTATCTGCGAATGTTAATTTGTGCAGAATAAACTCTACACATATTAGGACCTGCAGATTTGCCTTAATCACAGACAATTCACTATCACATGAAATTCCCAACCCGCTATTATCTAATAAAATAACTTTTTTTTTGTTACATGTAAATAGATTGCAAAGTCACGGTCAAATTTGTTCCAATTTCAGGGAGAGAAAGATTTGTCTACCAAAAAAAGTTTTCTGATAACCCTCATTTGAGTAAAGTATGGTTTTGTAGATCTAATCTTTGGGCGTGTGACGATAGTAATCTTCTTTCCAGTGTCTCCCCCCTTCCCTTTTTTTGGATTTTGTTTGAAAATGAAAGAATAAAACTCAGTAAATCAAACTCCCTTCAGATAATGGATTCGTAATGATCTCGTGAGATTTCCCGTAACCCCCTTTATATTATTTCTTTTATGATGACGTCATGTGATGTAGTGCATAATAGGAAGGTATGGCCACATGCAATATTCCTACCTACATGGAGAAGCTCATTATGTTTTATATATAGAAAGGCGTATGATATTTTCCGCGCATGTAATTTGAGATATCAGAGGTTCTTACAGATGTGTTGAAGTTTGCTATCGTGCCTGCGCTGTTAAAAATAGGTACTCAAAAATAAGTAAAATGTACTCATATTTGAGTACATTCGACGCGTATCATAGCTCCGAATATATAAGTTTTATTTTTGAAAAGGACGTGTACTCAAAAATGTGTTCAATGAGTAAAAATGAGCAAAAAAGAGCAACTTATGCTTGCTTACATAGGCTGCCTTCATAAATCACTTTCAATAAACATTGACAATTACAACCAAGACTTACCGGGAATCGAACCCATATCCTCAGGCACCGCAGTCCAGGGTCTTTTTCTTTGTACTACCTGAGAGACGTGAAGAAGTTAATAACAGAAGAATTTTTAAAAAGGTGTGGCAAAATAATGGGAAGTTGAGTTGAAATAACTCAGTTTTCATTAAACTCAGTTTTCATTTACTCAGTTTTCATTAAGACATCAAATAACGTGGAAAACCGTCTTTTTCCACGTTACAACTATTTTAACTACAATTATTTTAACAGTGAACAACTATTTTAAGTTTGTCAGGTCGCTTTCTTAAGATGGCTTAAACAGAAGCTGAGATTAGCAATATTAAAGAACACTGCTCATTTTTGAGAAAGTACGGTTGCTGAAGTTTGAGTAAATCATCGTTCATTTACGATGCAATTGTACTAAAAAAAAAACGAGTATGTTCATGTACTCATTTTTAAGTACCTTTTTTTAAAATTTATGTACCGCACTCTCAGAAATAATACTCATTTATGAGCATTCTGCGATCGTCAAGCCTACTTTAGTTAGTTTTAGGAAATCGTTACGGCGTTTAAAATACTTGATTTTTGACGAAACAAGAATCTTCAAAATTTTAACTAAAATAATTTACTCTGATCCTTTTCCTCTCATTTTTGGTTCTTATATATATATATTCCCACAATTCAAAAGAGTTTTCCTAGCTTGGTCGATAGCGTGCGTAATTTCGAACCAAGAGATTCCTGTCTCGAGTTTTTATTTAAAATCTTTCTTATTTTTGACAAAATAAATTTCGGGAAAAAAAGAATAAATACATTTTTTTAGTTGACGAAATATTTAATCAGAGCATTTGGAAGGCGTCTCTTTCGTGAAAAAATGACGAAAGTCTCTTCAAAAATGAGTTTTAAGTTAGCAGTCAAGTATTATGTGTAAGATGTGTTTAGTTTGATACTTGACTAAGTCATAGAAATTTATAAATATTTTTTATGTAATAAATTTAGTAACTGAAAAGGTAAGTGGATGATGTAACAATAAAAAAAAAGCAATTTTATGGGCTTGAAGACGTTACTAAAGGTAAATGGGTTTTTCACCATCAGTGTTTGTCTTTGGTATTTTTAACGTAGGAATTTTAAACTTTGCCGAAGTTGTTATGAATAAAAAAAAAGATTTTTTGTAACAATTCTTTCATCCTATTTCACCTTAAATTATTTTTTATCTTATGATGTAAAAATATAGATTGAAATAAGAATGATGATGGCGATATTAAAATATTTGAATCTATTAATTGAATTCAATCATTATCGAATTATCGATTTAAATTTCGAAAAGGGATTAGTATGAAAAAGTCGGATTTAGTTTAGTTATTAATAGCACACCGATATCACACACACAAAAATAAATAATTTATTTCTAACTTGTAAATTATAAATCTAAAACAAAGTGTCAATCTCATTTAATAAAACTTTGTACACAAACATTGCAGTCCGGCAACATTCCATGTCCATCTAGTAAAATATAAATTCATCAAATTAAAATCATCTGAAAACTTACTAGCATTGTCCGTGTCTAAATTAAGAACTCATGGATAAAATGAAAATATCAAGCTTACTGTTACATTAGCAAGTTTTGAACATGCTGTAAAACCTAAAAAGAATGTGTTTCAGAGAAATTTTTCGTGAACACGTAAAAATTCAGGTGACACGCTAAAGATGAAATCTTTTTTCCGTTTTAGAAACTGAAATTTTGCGGTGAGAATCCGCCATTTTTTTAAAATAGTTTTGGTGTACTTTTATCGTGTGTTGTGGGGTATGTTACTGACAACATAGTTTA
This sequence comes from Troglohyphantes excavatus, assembly GCA_963932185.1. Taxonomy (NCBI): domain Eukaryota; kingdom Metazoa; phylum Arthropoda; class Arachnida; order Araneae; family Linyphiidae; genus Troglohyphantes; species Troglohyphantes excavatus. The sequence continues at coordinate 56,508,957 of OZ010671.1, read as the reverse complement.
CCTAAGACTTTCAAACCAAAACGTAAAAACAAAATTCGATATTACCACTTGTTTGTGTGTTTCACCGAATTTAATTATCTGTTTTCTGTCAGGATATATGAGGTGTTTGTATTCAGTGCGAGTCACACATCTATGTTTGTTTTATATATTTGAAGGCTATTGGCATTATTAGATTATTGTAAATCGGGTGGATGTGTGTCTTTTTTCGAATTATAAATCATAAAACGATATTAGCAGCAGTAAAAATATAAAATATTTCAGGATTTGTTCATTTTGACTGTTAACTTATCACCTGGCAATTAAATATTTAAATATTCTTAAACCTATTGGTATATTCAATACCACATCCTCTTTTTAATATTTTGATATTTATATTTTTAATATGTAATTTTATCACTAATACTTATTCCTTTCATAAACACATTTAGTACGTGTACTAATAATTTCATAATTATAATTTAATCAAAATTTTCATAGAATTGAAAAAAAAAGTATCGAAACTTTTCTTTTATTTTAAGCATGTAGTGTTTTTAAAGTCAGTGACTGATTCTGCGTAGATGGATCTTGAATAACAACGCTCGTAATATCTAGCACTGTATTTAATTGTTGAGATTTTTTGTATTGTATTAGATTTGCGATTTTTTTTCTAGCGTTTATGGCAAATACCCATTTATAGTTCACCTGTTTGACACATTTTGACATTATTTTTTTAAAATTTAATAAATTTAAATTTAATACTTTAACAATAAAACAAGTTTCAAGTTCAAGATAAGATCGTCTATAGGGATCGCATTTTCTTAGCATATTTTGCTCGGAAAGTTCCGATTGCGGCCCATGGCTACCTTTTGTCTGGGCGATAAACAATTGTTTTCTTCTGTGAGAATATGGTAAACCCGGTTCCCTTCGGCCCAATTGGGCTGTTGCCTATTTTGCTTTACATATCATCTGATGATGAATGACTGACAAATAAAAATCATATTATAATTATTTCGTTTTATATATACCCCTTGAACATAGAATTTTTAAAGTAACTTTTTTATACTCTATAAAATTTATTCTTATTATTATGAATAATAAGGTTTAACACCGAAAATATTTTTTAAAAATACTCAAATATTAAAAAGAAAATTTTGAGTAATTCATGTTTAAAATGAATGGAACATCTCTATTATTCGAATATATGATGCGTTTTTGTTTTCTATCGGTTGTTTTTAAACGTCAAAGGAAAAAAAAAATTGCAAAACAATATTTTTTTCTTATCTATAACATTATTTGTATTGTTGAAATCATTTCATAACCTTAAGAGCATCTAAAGTTTCACAAAGAAAAGGATGTTGTTTACAAAACCAACATGGAAGAATTCCAGGAAGTGGAGTGAAATAGTGCTTCATGACAATCGAATGTTTTTTTTTCTATAAACTTTTATTACGTAAAGAACCCATGAAAGAAGAGACAGGACGCTATAATTTTATTAAGGACGCAACGTTGGAGGAAATTGAATCAATCCTTTAAATATATGTTTTGGACGTTCGTCACGTTATCAATTTTCATGTAATCTACAATGTTCCCGAATAGATTGCTCAGATGAGTGTGGAACTTTTAATTAGAGGATTGCGAGTTCGATCCTTGAAGAGCACATGGCTCGAAATCAGAGGGTTGTGAGTCTCGATCCTCGAGCTGTGGAGTTTTTCGGGGAAAAACTCTATAGCACAACTGATCAGTAAACATGTATGTCCTAGATATACGAGTAACCACACATTTAGCATTAATATAGTTTCAAAAAATATTGATTACACTGTGAGGTGAAAGGTACTTAAATATGAGTACTTGAACCTACTTGTTTTTCTTCGAGTACAATTGCATGGTTAATGAGTGATGACATACTCAAATTTAAGTAATCGTGCTTTCTCAAAAATGATCAGTGTGATTTAATATCGCTAATCTCTGCTTTTGTTTAAGCCATCTTAACAAAGCGAACTGACAAATTTAAAATAGTTTTTCAGAAGATGGTTTTCCACAGTATTTGATGTTGAGATTACTTAAATGGAAACTGGGTTATTGCAATTCAATTATCTTACTTCCCATTCTTTTGGCACACGTTTTTAACATTTCTTCTGTTTATAACTTCTTCACATCGCCCTGATAACGGATAAGGTACTGGACGGTAATGTCTCAGAATATTCGATTCCCGGTAAGTATTGGTTTTAATTGTTGATATTTAATGAATATATGTTGATATTGATGAGTACTTGAACCTACTTGTTTTTCTTCGAGTACAATTGCATGGTTAATGAGTGATGACATACTCAAATTTAAGTAATCGTGCTTTCTCAAAAATGATCAGTGTGATTTAATATCGCTAATCTCTGCTTTTGTTTAAGCCATCTTAACAAAGCGAACTGACAAATTTAAAATAGTTTTTCAGAAGATGGTTTTCCACAGTATTTGATGTTGAGATTACTTAAATGGAAACTGGGTTATTGCAATTCAATTATCTTACTTCCCATTCTTTTGGCACACGTTTTTAACATTTCTTCTGTTTATAACTTCTTCACATCGCCCTGATAACGGATAAGGTACTGGACGGTAATGTCTCAGAATATTCGATTCCCGGTAAGTATTGGTTTTAATTGTTGATATTTAATGAAAGTGATTTATGAAGGCTGCCGACGTAGCAAGCAGTTGCTATTTTTATTCATTTTTACTCATTTTTTGAGCACATTTCTTTTTCAAAAATGAAACTTGTGTATTCAGAGCTATAATAAATGTCGAATGTACTAAAAATTAAGTACGTTTTACTTATTTCCTAAAGGGCGAGGTACACGTTGCAAGGACGGCCATGTTTCATATTGCATGTCTAAAATCCTATTTACTTTAACAAGTAGGTATCTTTTAAATAGAATTTTTTTAAATTTATTTTAAAAAAATACTTAATTATAACTTATTTTTTTGTTTATATGAGTACCAAATTTCATAATGTTCACCAATCTTAAAAAATTTCCCCAAAATTAAAAAAAATATACGAAAACCAGTGTATATGTACTTAAAGGGTTTTTATCGTAATATATCCTTAATCGGAATACTCATTTCGATGAAAAAAGTCATTGAACATGACCCTAATTTAAAATCAAACCCGATTAACTCGAGTTGATCTGTGCCCCACCCCTTCCATCATCAATAATCAATCATTTTTTAATCTGCAGTTATGCCGCTTCTTTTCTCAGATTCAGTTATCTTCAATTAGTCCGAAGTCTAGCCACGACGCCCACTCGGAATCTTGAGGTTTTCTGTTATTTTCTCCGCCAAATTCCTCTCATCTTCTTGGAATTTGCATTTTTATTCTCCGTTATGAATAACTTTTGTCATTTTGTTTCGGCGTCTGGCTGCTGCTTAATTAGATGAGGAATCCGCACAGCAGTTTGTTACGTAGGGGTGAACTGTGCTGGGCTTCGGGTCGGGTTGGCGTGGGGCATGATTAAAGATATTTTCATCATCCATGGTCGTTATCAGTATGGGAAATGAATAAATTGAGTTTCTTTTCTTTGTTTTCTATTACCAACCATATGTGAAATATAAAGTAATGGAAGCTCGGGGTTGAGTTTATTTGTTCCCACACATTTTAATCCCTTGCCTTAGGATTTAAGGTCCGATGTGAGTTGCCAAAATCAACAGCAAAATCGTTCACTCGTCAACTTCGAGCATGGATCCCTCATAGTAGAGAAATCATAAGGTTATAATTTCGCTAACATCAAAGTGAGGCCAACATATATGGCCTCAGACACGTGGTTTACTACGTCATCCATTCATAAATTTTGTCTAGTTCATTCATAAAAATATCCTTTACTTCATGAAGTACTACTATTATTTCCAAATCACAAGTCAACCGCGAACGTTTTTTCAATAATAAAATTTGAAAGGAAGTCACGTGTCTTGTGCCTTCAGGTCTGAGATGTTTGCATCATGATGATGACGTCATATGCGCTCTACTATAGTCCTTTCCTTCTCGAAGTTCGTCAAGCCATTTCACGGTTCGTTTATATTGACCCCTATCTACAAACCACGAGTCTCACTCGTGATATTCACGTTTGGCCCGATCAACATATCACGAGTATCACTCGTGATATTGTATGCGAAGGGATTAATTCTTCCCCATAGTACCAAAAAGTTGTTTTAAAAAAATTGGTATATGTTTGTGGATTTATGTGTATCTTTGTGTGTTCGTATGTCTCGTGTGTGTTTTTATGAATGTGTGTCTGTGTGTTTGTGTATTTATATGTGTGTGCTTATCCCTTTGTGTGTTTGCATATGTCTCTTTGTGTGTTTATGGGTTTCACTGTATATTTATATGTATCTTTTGTATGTTCCTTTGTGAGTTTGTATGTGTGTATGTCTCTTTGTATCAGTGCCGTCACACACAAAAAAAATGGTGTGTGTTTGGTGCAAAATAAGATATTAAGCCATATCATAAAAAAAAAATTGTGTGTTATGGTTATCAGTGCCGTCAAACACAAAAAAAAAATTGTGAAAATTTCTTACTTCAACCCCCCCTCCCCTCCGTATAAAAAAAATTTGTATGTGGTGGGCGTTGAAACAATAAATTTTCCAACTAAATGATTCGAGATTCTAAAAGTGCTAAAAGTTTCCCAGTTCCAACAATCAATTTTTTTTTATAGATTTGTACATTTTAAACAGTACTAAAAATATTAATTTGCAAGCACAGTGATGTGTTCGGTCTGAGGTCTAATTTAAGTTTAATCTTAAAAGTTGAGCAATTTCTAATCCTCCCTCGCTTTCATTTGCTAATAATATTAAATATCTTCAGATATAATTTTACTCAACTAATTTTTAAAACTCGAACCAACGTTTAAGTTTTCCAGATTATTGCGGGTGGGGTCATGCTCCTCCCCCAAACCCTCCTGGTGCGACGGACCTGATGGCTCTTTATGTGTGTGTGTCCTTGTGTTTGTAAACACGATATCTGTTGTAAGCACGATATCGTTTTGAAAATTCTTGTGCTATGTTAAATGGCACAAGAATAAAAAATTGCAATCGACTGGTTTTTCCTAAATAACATAGAAAGCATTGTGAAAATACATACGAAAGCGTAATATAGAAATCATTGTGTGACGCTATAAGGCCAGACCCTTGTCTAATTGGTGACAAAAGATACTACACTTCAAACACACACTCTACAAACTACACTACACTCCTAGTGCGACGGACTTGATGGCGCTTTATGTTGGCTCTTTATGTGTGTGTGTCCTTGTGTTTGTAAACACGATATCTGTTGTAAACGCGATATCGTTTTAAAAATTCTTGTGTTATGTTAAATGACACAAGAATAAAAAATTGCAATCGACTGTTTTTTCCTAAATAACATAGAAAGCACTGTGAAAATACATACGAAAGCATAATATAGAAACCATCGTGTGACGCTATAAGGCCAGACCTTTGTCTAATTTGTAACAAAAGATACTACACTTCAAAACAAAAACATTGATACATGTCATTAGAAATCCAAACACGACCGCAATACAGAATAACAATCCAGATTCTTTGTCTTCACCTGTCTTTTGATACGACTCCCTACCACGGAAAGCATTGTCTTCTTGAAGCCATTTTTATGATTTATTAACGCAGAGAAACTATTCTTACACGTACCCTCATCCGCTCCACTTATAGTTAACCGTAGTTACGTCACGTAAACCACATCATCCAATGAGATGTATAGTTTCGAACGCAACAATGCATTCGAACCCCCTTCTCTTCGTAATCTTCATCTGAGGGAATAAGCTCGATCTCGCGGGGCGTTTGCGATGATACTTCAAATTGAAGTTTAATGAGGCGTGTGTGTTTTCTCGGAAAGTTCATGCGGTTCGTTGCTGAGGTTGTCCCAGAACATGTCTTGAATTCTTGCTTGGTTCAACCCAAGGGCTACGTGCTTGGAACAGTGAGCTTGATATGTTATGACTTTTCTTTTCTTTGTGATCGTTTAATGAGAAGGGCCTAATTTTGCATATTGGATACCAGACACGTAGGTAAGGGGGTGGTTCAGGGGGTTCAAACCCCTCCCATTGAAAGTCAAGAAAAAAAAATTGAACTACTGTAAATTCATAAAAATACTTTAAAAAACTAGAAAAAATTAAATTTCTCGTACATAAGGGAAGTAACATAAGGGAAACCCTGGTATTTTCAACCAAAATGATCCAAACATATATTATTCTAAAGAAGGAATCTCAAAATTTAAATTTGTTCTCTAATTTACTTCCTAATAAGGAGTGCTATTTACTCATTTTAAAAATAATAGGTAATGACTGATATTGGTAACGATTCCATAAAAATTACATGATGTTGCTGTTTCGATATTTATCTGCCAATGTATTCCTGTGCTGTGTACTTCAATAAAAATTAATAAGTTTTTTAAAAAAAAGGGCGGTGAGGGGGAGTTGTGAATTATTTGGGAAGGGGGGGGGGGGGGGGTGAATCCCTCCCATGAAAAACCTATACTTACGTGCCTGTTGGATACGTACACCTTGGTCTAAAAACATTTAAAATTTTATTGAAAATATTAACCAGTTACATTTTGTTCATGTTCTTTTTTTAAAGAGGTATTGTTTAGCGTGTTCTTTTTACGTTTAGCCTTGATAATATTATAAAAATAAAAATGTTATGCATGAAAACTCTTGCTGAACCGAAACATATTACGATTTTCTCCCCTCCATGAGCATAAAAAATTGTGTGTAAAAGAACAGAAAGAGGAATAACTGTTCCGTGGAAAGAACGCAATGCCAGTTCGCCGAGTGCAAAGGGTTAAAAGACATTGCAAATTAACAGAAACAACATACAAAATATTCAGAAAAATAAACTATTTAGGTTCCGGTGGTGTGAATCGATATAATTGCAGTTGGAAAATAAAGTTGTAAAATAAAATTTCAAATTCCATCTTTAACTTAGTGCTTTATATGTATATATACTCCAATGGCATGTTTACAAGGGGGCTGTAGCCCGAGGCGACAAAATAAAATGGCGGCACATTTTGCATAAATATTGATATTCAAAAGAAAATCAGTTGAATAAAAAATATTTTTTATTTACAAAAATTTATATTTTAAGTGAGCCTATTTTTTCTTCTTTGTATTGAATGAGTTTGATTTCTATGATAAGAATAATACTAAATAAAATGAACGTTTTTTTATATGTTTCACATGTAACCGATTAAACTGCACTACAACTCGGAAAAAAAAATTGTTAAAGTAGGGGTTTGGAATTTTTTTTTAATTAATGACCCTTATTCTAATTTCCTAAAAAAAAATGGGCTTCAGAAGTTGTGTAACCCGCAGGCAGTAATTTTACAAATTCGCTACTGGGAAACTCCCAGTTGACTTTATGAAGCTATAAATTAATATAGTTTTGTTGAAGAATTTGAGAAGGCATTTTAGAGAAGTTGAAGAGAAGGCATTTTATTTTAAATATTAAAATTTATATATATTTGGCTAATAAATGTAATTGTTATATATTTTATATTTACAGTTTTCTCTGATTAATATAAACTAGGTTTCGATTAGCACACATTATTTACTTATATTAACTAATGGCATAATTTGTATGTATAAGTTTAAAACGGCTAAAAATACTATGTATGTTTTTAAATAGTAAAGATTTCTTTTATGAGCTTTCTAGATGGTAAAGAACAAGACAATAGAATATTTTATGTTAGTTAAATGCAAATAGTTTATTTTATCAGTGCATTAAAAAGTGAAACAAAAAATTCATCTATTTCGTATTCCAACTCCCGGTCGGTTCTTCTTCTTTATCATTTGTTTAGAAAAACCACTTGCTGTCCCGGGTTTTTAAACTTCTTAACTTCGTCATTAAAGCGTTTGGGAGGTTTCCAGGAAAGAGCTCTTCTCTGCAAAGCGTTCTTTAAAGAGTCAGAAAAAGCAACAACAACAATAATAAAAAAAAAGCAAGAATTAATGTCACTTGTTTGGAAGGGATCTTGAAAACGGCTCGTTTTGTGTTTTCCTGTTTACATTCTAGTTTTGCTTCTGCTATATATAAAAAAAAAGAAGTAAATTTTCAAAAATGGCTTTTTGTTCATCTTCGCATTTTCTTCTTCTCTGCATTCTTTGCCTGTGTGTTCGTTCTATCTCCCTCCGAAGTTTAATGTTTTGTTTGCTTGGAGTATTTACCTGAGCAAAAGATTTTTTTAAAAAAAAAATAAACAAAAACATAGATAGGCAAATAATATTCCACTTGAAACTGTTTTGTATGTGGGGCATTTCAGTTGTTGGAATACCTTCCAGAAGAATTTTCGAATTAATGATCGCTATTTTCAAGCACTTCTTTTCTGCAGAGCATTCTTTTATAAATAAAAAAAACCTCGGTTAATATTTTGTTTTTGTTTCATGATAATTCGTTTTTTAGTTCAATTTTTATCAAGATTCTGATATAAAAAAAATCTCTCTTTATGTATGTTGTGTTTATTTATTAGTATTTTTTAAAAAGTTTTTTAGAATTTTGCGCGTTATTTTAAATTTATTGGAAATATTACATACTAGCTAAGACAATTCAAATAATAACCTAGACTCATAAAATGTTATAAATGTTGTATTCGTGTCCCTGTCCTAGCGAAAAAGGTTAATATTACTTTATTTCCCCTTCTTTTTGTTCTCAAATTGGCCCTAAAGACCAAGGATAGTAAAGACTATATATAGAAGGTGCGCTCGTTTTTCGCTTTTTGAAAGTGGGCAAGGAAAGGCAACTATTTGACGCCATTTTAGCTCCGCCTTACTTTTGACATCATTTTAGCTCCGTCTTACTATCGGTTTTTGATCATTCTCATTGGCTGTGTGTTTCAAGCATCGTTACTTAGGTTCGATCCCGGTTGGGTAACAACTGGTGATTTAATTTTTAATTAGCAAAATAATGTAAATATCTGTAAATAATTGTGTTCAGGTAACTTCACTACTAATCCATCCTTGTTTTGTTATGTCCCCGTATTTTACTTGATTGAAATTGTAACTCATTTAATATGTCCAATACAAATGGATTGACCGGATAGTTCCGACCACTATTTTACTCTTTCAAAATTCATGGAAATGCTCTCGTGGCAGCTAATATTATTTTAATACGCTTAATTTATTAAGCAACTCTTTTGAAATTTTTCCATACTAAATTCAATCCTTAAAATATAATTTAAACTCATAAAATGCAGTAAAAGTAACTAAATAAAGTTAGCTTATCACTTTTTAATAGTTCACAAAAAAACGAACAGATGGCAGCACTATCAAACAACGCGCCCGCATCTAGTTCAGCCTTGCCATTGGTTCAAACGAGAGCAGTAGACACGCCCACAGAAGGCGAAGTAGGCGTTACTATGACGTCAAATAGTTGCTCTCTCCGCCTTCCGTCAGGCAGAGCGAGTACGAGCACACCTTATATATATATATATATATATGGTCTTCACTATCCTTGCCTAAAGACATTGTTCGATCACTAATTTCTTTATTTTTTCAACGAACGTTACGATCACTACGAAAAAGACAAACACAAACATTGCACGACAGTTACAATCACAGTTACAGTTCTAAAACGTTAGTTTTTGGTTTGTTTAAGTTCGCTGCCGTCGTCCGGTGACGTCAGGTCCAAACAGACATATTTGAGACATTTATCATGGATTTTAAAGAATTATTTCTTAAAATATATCTTGTACAGTGTTATACCCAATTTTTTTTTTCACACGGCCTAATTTCTTTTATCAAACACAAGAACCAATTTTCAAATATACGTAAAAAGTTAAATATCATTAAAAAAGAAATGCAACTATCAAAATGTAAAAGACGGAATATTATATACATTTTCTATATTTAAATAGAATATTAAAACATAAAATGTTTTTTAGTGTAAAATAAATTTTGGTCATAATGTGTCATTTGAAGTTGGTTGGCATTGATTTTTTTTCGAATACTTTGAGAGTTGTTTGTTTTGTAATTTTTTTTTTAAAGATATTTTTCGAAAATGAATTTTTTTTGATTAACTCTTTTTTTTTAATACTGAGATTAGTAAGGAATGAAGAACACACATTAAAAAAAAATCCTTGTGTAATTATATATTGTAGAATATTCATTCTGTCTTTTTTTATCTCTGCAATTAACGGTCCGAAAAAAAAAATCTAAAATAAACTTAAAAAATTTAGTTTAAGTAATTTTTTTAATTAAAATAAAGTTATCTCAGTGTTATGTAAATGTGCTAACTATAGTGCTAATTTTTTATGCATGAGGTGTATTAATAAGATATATTATAAGTTGCACTTAACCTGCATTACCCACGGAGTAAAGAAAAAGGTGGATATGATTTGGCGAGATTTCATGAGACGTAAGTTAACAACCCCAAACTAGGAACAAACAAACCTAGTTTGCAGTAGTTTTTCTACGATGGAAAAATAAATTATCGCCAAGTACTGGTACAAAGTAGTGCTTTGGAATAGCGCCAAACACTTCGCCAGTTCCTACTTTTTAAGCGATTGCTTACTTCACATTGCAAACCGGTTTTAGACTTGTTCGCACCTCCACCTTCTTCTTTACTCCGTGGCATTACCTGAAACAATTAAGTTGCCTGGGCAGCACATTAGGGTTTGAATCTCAACATGTGAGTGTAACGAGCTAGCCAGATTTATCCCACTTCCCGCCATAAATGATCCTTCGTGAACTGGTGCACGTTGAATCTGTTGTGGTCCAAATGATCAGGTTGCGTGGGGTACCAGCTCAGGTATTGACCTCGTTATCTGACCATGTTTCAAAACTACGTGGCAGTGTTCCTTGATCGCAAACTGTCGAGGACACAATTGAGAAGTAACTTTTATTTCCTATCAATAATTCTTAATTGCAAAGTTAGTTAAAAGCATTCATCCATTTGCAAAAGAAGTTATCTGAAAATTAAGATTTATATAACTTATTCAGTATTCTGAAAACATACACATTTCAATGAAAAATTGCTATATATATATATATATATATATATTTACAAAAAAAAACCACATTCTTTCTGTATTAGCTAAAATTTGACAGTTTTTCGCGATTTTCTCACAGAAGCTATTGTGCATATATCTGCTTTTGCATCTAGAATACTCAAATGAACTCTAGCGGCGATCAAAAGTTTGTATAACTAGTTCAAACTAATTATAATATGGATAAGATTGTTATAATTTTTTATTTAACTTCGTCAGAGTAAGTGCAGTTCCCATTGGATTAACATCATATCAGAACTGTTCAGTCGTTTTTTGCTGATAAGTCGGGAGCTCTTCCGAAGAAAAGACCCGGTAATACCACCTCGTAAGTTTGAAATTCAGTTAAATGACCAACCACACAACTAAGCTGGCACTCCACTTTCTAAAGTTCCACACTACGACCCAATTTAAGACATTTGGAACACAATGGATTTAATTTACTTCTTCTGCCTCTACTCGAATAATCTTTGGCTTACCATATCTGGAACAAAATTTGGGACTTTGCCAAGCATGGATACAAAATAAATACAGACTCCTCTGAAATAAAACACACAAAGGATATTTTTTTACATAGTAACCCCTTGACCGGGAAATTAATTCAGCACGTCCGCTGCCAAAAAGGACTTTACGCTGTTAAGAATAGGTATTCAGAAATAAGTAAAATGTACTCATTTTTGAGTAAATTCGACGCTTATCATATCTCCGAATACATAATAACTTTATTTTAGAAAAAGCCATGTATTCAAAAATGAGTGCAATGAATACTCATTTTTGAGTACATGGCTTTTTCAAAAATGAAACTTTTGTATAGATATGATAGCCGTCAAATGTACTCAGAAATGAGTACATTTTACTTATTTTTGATAAATGAATAAAAAGAGAAAAAGTGAATAAAAAGAGAAGTTGCTTCATAAATCACTTTCGATAAATATCAACAATTACAACCAAGACTTACCAGGAATCGAGCCCATATTTGGGGACACCGCCGTACTGTGCCTTATTCGTTATACTTCCAGGGAGACGTAAATAAGTTATAAACAGAAAAAAATTAAAAAAAGGTGAGCCAAAAGAATGGGAAGTAAGATAACTGAATTGTAATAACTCCGTTTCCAATTAAGCAATCGACATCAAATCATATGGAAAAACATCTTCTGAACAAATATTTTAAGTTTGGCAGGTCGCTTTGTTAAGATAGCTAGAACAGAAACTGAGATTAGCAATGTTAGATCGACTGCTCATTTTTGAGAAAGTACGGTTACTTTAATTTGAGTATGTCATCGCTCATTTACGATGCAATTGTGCTCAAAGAAAAACGAGTAAGTTCAGGTACTCATTTTTAAATACTTTCTTCTTACAGTGTGTAATCTCTGAATTTAGGAAATGTCAACTGAAGTGATACGTGTTGAATACGTCGAAAACAAACGTTTTAAAGCGGTACAAAATATTCAACTGCCATCGGGAGCGGTCAAAAGAACTTTTATGACACAATCGCGCGAACGTCATTTTAGCGCTCCAATTTCTATATATAAAAAAAATTTATGCATTTTGGAACTACTTCTAATGTTGTCAACTAAAAACTCTTTGTTTTCTCTAAAGAGACAAATTCCAAATTTTAAGAAGAGAGGTTCAGTGATTTGCAGCGTTAAAAATGCTTATTTCCAGCAAAAAAAGTTAAAGCTATAGATCCTCTATAAAATATAAAGATAGAAATAATTTAATAATAATAATAATAATATATAAAAAAATTAATTGTAACATATAATTTAACAGAAGGTTTATAGAAATATAAATGCAGAAAATGTCATTGTATTCTACAAATTTCCAATACTAAAATCATTTGCATTTTCACTTTTCACGAAAATTTGGCGCCCTTTTTAGTCTGGCGTCCGAAACGGTTGCTTGTACCTCCAGCTTCCCCTGATTACCATGCAAATACCATGACGAGTTCTACTCGTCATCGTTCGGTTGGACCAGTTTCAAGCAGGACGAATGACACTCATTTCCGGTCAATATATATTTATTATATTTTACATTTTGAATATATTTTTTGAGGAAACATAAAATACTTGCATTGAAATAAGCTCGGTTTATAATGACCAACTTTACTGATTGTCTAGCAAGAAAGCAGTCAATTTACTTGCCTACATTGTTTGCGTCGGACACGAATTTTGTATTTGTATTCATATTTGATTTGGCTATTTTTCGGCTTATGCTATTGTCATCCTACAGCAAATCTTGCAAATGCGCACTCTTTTATCTTATTTGCATTGTTTCCTTTCTTTAAAATGTATTACTGAATCTATTTTTATCGTGTATATTTCTGTTCTTTATCAGTAAAGTGTGCGCTTCTTTCCAATTTGTCGAGTAGTTTTTTTTGTGACTAAATTAACTTATTTTGTCATATTATTTGCTAAATTAAATTAAAGCGTTAAATAACCCGAATGCAATCCTACAGAATCATACATACTTAATTTGGTATAAAATGTACTTTTCGAATTTATTCACTTAAATGTAATATGCGATTTAAGCGGTTCTGGCTTTTGTGATACCACTTTGTTTACGTGGTTTGAATAATCCGATTGGTCAACTCGCTGAAATTCATGTGTTGATTCATTAAAGCTAGTATTGATTTGCGTTTCTCAACCGCCAATTAACCGGAACCGGACTATACATGGCATTTAGAAATCGAAAATACAATGCATAGTTATTACACAGGTGTTTTTCTCTAGGTTCAGACTCTGATACTGTTCCTCTTGGTTTTGACTTTTTATACTAATTCAATGATAAAAGTATGAATTTTATACAGTAATAAGTCAAGGTTATTTGTGAATATTTTAATGCGGTATTTATTTTATTAAATGAAGCTTAACTTAATTTATATTCGCCTGATTTTAGTTTTATATTATTTCTCTCCTTTAATGTTTTTGTTTTTTTAAAATTCAGTTAGAAATTAAAATTTGATTTTTGAAAAACGTTAACCTTTAGAAAAATTGAAACTTAGCAAATAAAGATCAAGCTAGGTTCCATTTAACAAAATACGCAACATCAATATATTTTAACTTTTTAATGTATAATTTTTTTATGAATTTCGCATTAACTGTCAAAAATCAAGATGACTGTTTAAAAAAAAAAAACTTTAAGACCTATCAAAAATATTTTTCTTTACATTGTAACTTCCCCCCATAGTTTCCAGTATTCTTAACATAGTACTATATATAGTTTTAACAATGTTCAGAAATTAAATACAATATGTTGAACAATAATAACGTTATTTGTTATTTTTATTAAGGAATAAAAGTTTAATGTTCACGGTGAGAAAACAAAACATAAATTTTTAATTTAGTTTCAATAACATCGGAAGACTTCGAACGTGTTACTACTGAAAATTGAAATGGCTCTCTGAAGATCATTATGAAATAACAAAAAATGAAGTTATTTTCGGTGCAGTAAAATGCAAATGCGTCTTTCATGTACGATTTATTTCGAATAAAATATTCTTCTGCATTGCAAAAGATGCTTCAAGGAATTATTTGAATGACACCGTGAAGAGCACGTAAATTGCAGTTATGTTGGGATCACTGAGCTCAAATAATCACAGGAGGATGGACAAAGCGTGCGCTTTTTGCCGTACTGGCTCAAAAAGAAAAAGTGATAAAAAGAACAGTTTCGGGAAGATTTGCACTTTTAAAATACCTGATAGGAAAGAAGTTTATGTTTGCAAATATGTTATTTATGTCAATAATGCTAACGCAACGAATAACGTTAGGACGTAACATTTCGAAAGACAATACAGCACCTATAGAAGTACATTTTCCCCAATGGGTGTCATCACTCCAGTTGTTATAATTAAGCTCAGTGGTTGGGTTGTTTGGTTTGGTTAATTAACGTCGCACTAGAGCTGCACAGTGAGCTATTGGCGACGGTTCGGAGTCTATCTCGAAAGAAAGACCCTCTCAGTGGTTGTGATTATCTTTTATGCTAAGTGAATGCACTTTGAGTATGCTTCTTTAATTTTCAAAACTTTGTACTAAGTAAAGAATAACTAACAAGCTCGATAAAAAAACATTGGGTTTTGAGGTTCATCCTAGATTCCAAATCGCCTTTATTTAAAATAGCAAACAGATATAAAAAAAATATTTGGCAAAAATTTTTTTTTTTCAAACTTTATTAAACAGACAATCAATGAATACTATAATACATTTTTTAACATGATCTCATCATAATATTTTTATTAAAATATTTTTTAGTTCTTTGTTTAAACAACAGCTTTTTATTTATACAAATTCCTTTTTTAACTTTTGTGGAATTTGTGTTGCATAAGAATTAATTTATCGAATAATGCATTTCTATCCTAAAACCAATTTAGGGTTGTCATTTTGTGCGTCCAGTTCGAATTTCAACAGAAAAGGATAAATTGTTCGTTGAAAATGGTAAAAAGATTGTTTCTAGAGATTGTCTTCATACTTTCAAAAATCATTATTTACACTTATTTTATGTAAATCTATTTCTCGGGACAGGCCCGAACTAAAAATGTCCCGGCCAATTTCCGTCTTTCAATTACTTAGAACGCCGGGAAAACAACAATGGATTTCTTCACTTCAAAATCAATCGTCAAATCTAGAGTTTCTAAATAAATCCCTTTTTTCTCGATCACGAACTCTACCCGACACGCCATAAATTCGGAAAAAGGCATTCTCCATTATTTGCGGCCGAAAAGCGCGCCAAAATAAAAAAAGAAATCGAACACGTAATCCTTCCAACGCGATTTTCGGCTCCGTGATTCACGCAGCTTGGAGGGAGATGGATTCAAAAATATATATTTATATGTCTTCATCCGAATGAAAGAGTGGAGAAAAGAAATCTCTGAAGAAATGCAGATGCTTGCAATATTTTCCAATACCAGATTTTAAACTAAGAAGAGGGTCTTGGAGAATCGAAAAGCGCCTTTTAACCAGTGCGCTCATGAAAAGTAAATGTAAATAAAATATTTTATTCTCGGATACTACTTATTTATTCCTATCTAGTAGCTACTTGCTTCAGTGAATTAAGGAATAAGGTACATGCCACTTTCGAAACAACCTGAGTAAAAATTGATTTGGAAAATCTTTTTTTTTTTTGTTAGAGGTAAGTGCTGCGTGTTAAATTATTTATGAAGGGTGAGCTGCAATTTATTGAATTTTTAGCTTTTGAACAGTAATTTCAATGACTTAATATTTTTTTTGTGTGTGTGGTTACAATTTTGTTATCGAATAGCAGATAAATATATAAAACAACTTTTTTTAAAACAAAAACCTCGCTTTTACACTAAATATACTAATAAGTTTTTAAAAAATAATATTAATATTATATAAAATTTGTCTAATCTTATAAAAATTGACTAACAATAAAAGCGTGGAGCGGTTAACCTTACGAAATTCTAAAACCCGTTTACTTGAACCCCCTTTACTTGAAAAGATATTTTTAAAAAAAATATTTATTACTTTTAACCTTTTAGTGAGAAAATGTATTAAATCAATTCTGATTAAACCACATCAACGCCAACGTCCCAATATCGTGATTGGTTAAAGGTTTGTGCTATTATTACATGCGTTGTTTGTGGTTGTGTCCTGACATTTAAATATATAACATTTAATTATTTAATATTTTACATTTAAATATTTAACTTTTAATTTATTAGTTAGTTTCGTATCTTGTGGGATCTGTATGTGAAAATTAATATGGAATAACCATTAGTTTTAAATTCCAAATAATAGCGATACAGCGATGAGTCAAATAAGCTTGAATATCAAACTGTCTGTTTTACATAAAATACAACTTCATGAAAGGAAACTCACTTAAGCATCCGCTACACATCATAAATATATTTCAAAATGCATTTATTAAAAGAAATAAATGTAATAAAATGGGACAGTTACTGTAAAGGTACACTAGAATCCTACCACGGTTTATCAAACAAAGTTTAACTGAATAAGCTATTTAAAAAAAAATCAAAACTTAACAAGTAATAAGTTATCAATTCCCCCGATATGGGACTGAATAAGAAATAGTTCGAAAAAATTATTACCCATAAATAGATTAGACGTTTATGAAGTTGGGGACTTTTACGTTACTGCTTGTATCAATATTTATTAACGATAAGTGTCTTTCAGTTACTTCATACCTAAAAACATTAAAAGAAAATTCGATCTTGCTGGCGCCAAACAAAACAGATAAAATAAAAATGGCGAAAAAGGGCGCAATTTCCGTCATCAAACAGAAGAGTCATATCGAAAGATAAAATTGGAACCCTGTTATGGACACACGAAACTGTTATTTGTTTCAAAGAAATGGCATCGAAAGTAATGTTAACAATAAATAATAGGATAAGGTATTTTTTATATGTAAAACTTTTATTTTAATCATTATTTTATTTTAGTGTCATACCAGTAATAGTCTCTTGATAAAAATTTAGTTTTACACATTATAATTTAATAGAAAAAAATTTAAACGTTATTTAATGGTTTTCGGTTCTTATATTTTTTTTATATACACTAACTTTTAACCCTGGTATATGTTGATATAGAAGAGCAATTTTTAAAAAATATATTGTATTTAAGTTAGATGCCTTCACTGGAATAAAAGGTGCTTAAAAATTAGTACATGAATAACTTAGTTTCCATTTAAACAATCGACTTCAAATAATGTGGAAAACCATCATCTGAACAACTATTTTAAGTTTGTCAGGTCGCTTTGTTAAGATGGCTTGAGCAGAAGCTGAGATGAGCAATATTGACTCACCCTGCTCATTTTGAGAAAGTACGATTACTTAAATTTGAGTACGTCATCGCTTATTTACGATGCAATTGTACTAAAAGAAAAGATAGTATGTTCAGGTATACTTTCTACTGTTCTGTATATGCTTAAATAAATCAAGAAGATCCATATAATTTTGAGGGAAGATGTATATGTAAATAAAACCTTCATACACATCAAAAATAGAATTTTTTCAAAATTAATAAAAATAAGCTTAACCTTTTTATTTTACTTTCCCTTCATTGCATGAATTTTATCAATTTTAAATGTTAATCGCTTTAAAATGTAAAGATTTAATTGAATGTAATAAAGAAATTCCCTATTGTATGTGTTTTTTCATTAAAATCATTTCCTATAAGCCCTAATTTTAGACGGAGAAATCCCAAAGCTACTAGTTTTGCCAATTGTATTAAAGTCCTCTCCCTTGACACGTTTTTAATTTTAACTTCAAATAACACATTTTCATTTCAAAGCAATTATTCAAGCCAACACTAATTTGCATTTGTGTTTTTTCTAACTAAATGTTGCCATAATATGGTAACCTGTTCAAATATTCCGCATCCATGCCGATGTAGAACTATTCAAATACTCACAAATAATTCTCAACACTAAGTTGTCACTAAACCCTTCAAGAATTCCTCGTATTTTCATTAAAAGTATTCCCATCAAGTCATTGATTAGAAATTAAAATTCCAATCTCGCCATTCTTTGTCAGATAACTCTTTTGGCTGAACTTTGGCGTCGCTTTTACGGCCAATTTAGAATAACATATTTTCAAACGGATTAATGACAGAAATTATCATTCGTATTTTCACATAGTACCACCAGCTGATCGCATTACATATTCTGCGCCAATGCTATATTTCAGTGAGAATGATAAATACATATATCATTTACAGCCTCAAGACATCAGTTGAAACCAGTCAGGAATTTCGCTCTTATCTTCATTAAAAAATATCGCCAACAAGTTCATTTGAAGTGCGAAATTCCAAAACAACTTGTGATAAAAAACATCTCCCCTCCTATTTGGCTGAACCCTGGCGACCGGCCGTTGGCATTGAAAATGTCCGGTCCTTCTAACTTCCTACATGTCATTTCTCCAATTCCTATCACGCCCCCTATGGGTAAGCCTTAAATGTGCTTTTATTTTTCGAGACATCGTACGTGAGACCCATGTCAAGTGTCGTCCCTCGAGAAAAAAAAAAGCGAGTGTGACAAAATTTCGTGGTAACGACCACCGAGTTCCGATTTCTGTAGGCAATTTAACTTCTTGTTTTCTCTCTATCTTTTTAAAGAAATATATAAAAAAAATCGGAGACGTAACGCCACTGTGGGGACAGATTGTGTGGCGCGATAAAAGCAAATTTGTCTTCTCTTCCGAGCGACAACTTTAGTTTGCATCGATTTCGTTCTGAAAGCCTCTCCAGTGGGACTGTGTGGGCGGCTGTCAGAGAATTATTTTGGTTCATGTAAAATTTATTGATTTTTCTATTCCTATCTTCAATGGAATCCCTTCGAAGATAAGATATATTGAATATATTAGCAAAGGAAGTTTTTATTTAAAGCTGATTTTATTTTATTACTAGCAATATGGCCCGGCGTTGCTCGTGGTCATTTTGCGCAGTAAGAGCTGCGCGAATTTGTCTTGTTAGCGTAGCCATCGCATTGGACACTAATTTCGCCATATAGGACCTCTATTTTAGCTCATTTGGCAACATTTTTATTGATTTGGAGAAATTTTTAATTCATTTCGCAATATTTGGCGACCTTTTAAATTCGTTTGGCGACATTTTAAATTCATTTTGCGCAATTTATAATTCATTTGGCGACATTAAAAAAATTATTTTGCAACATTTGGCGACATTTTTAATTCATTTGGCAATATTTGGTGACATTTTTAATTCATCTGGCAAAATTTGGCGACATTTTTAATTCGTTTGGAGACATTTACTCATCAGCCAATCAAAATAAATCGTTTATCCCAGTATTGTCGAAAAATATTTTTGGTCGCCGAGGTGAGTTTTAACAATAATGTTATGAGGGGAAGATCGAGATGTAAATTTCCCATAGGCGTAATGTTAGAGAAAATGGAAAAAGTTCTATAATTTTTGAATGGTTGCAGATATCCACATGAAACAAAGTGCAGATTTTAAACTAAGAAAAGTTTGTTCAAATGGTGCAAGTTTCATAAAAATCCGTGCAGTAGTTTTTGAGTTAAATCCGGACAAACAGACAGACAAACAAAATTTTAATGTGATTTTCGGAATCAGTGTATCCTAATTTGTGGAGAAAACTCAAAATGAAGGGTTTTGTTCGATTCCACTGACAGACACTCCATTCTTATATATAAGTATTGATCTCAAGTGAATTTGTACATCCATAATAATAAAAGAGTCTGTGTATATGGCACCCAAAACACTATCTTCCACTGCTCGGACAGGTTTTCATATAAATACTATTCAACCTCTAATTGTACACCTGTGACTTGAACATTTAAAACCCCGTTTAGTTTTCCGTTTATAACGGTTTTAGAAGCTACCTTTTTTAAATGACCATTAAAAAAATAGTATCTACAGTATTATAAAATCATAAGATCATGACAATAATTAAGTACTTTAAAATAAATGAATATATATTTATTGTTTTAAACAGTTGAAAGTTGGCGATTTAAAAATAGCTTTGGCGAAATAACTTTTTCTGACAAATATGCTTCAACTGCAAAACCACTGAAAAGCTAACGTTCAGAGATGTACCCGGGGATGTCTGAACTATAGATTAGTTATTTTGCCTTCGAGAAAATAAAAGAGAAGGAATAAACGGCAATAGCCCAATTGCGGCCGAAGGGAGTCGGGTTTACCGTATTCTCAAAGAAGAAAACATTTGTTTATCGCCCAGACAAAAGGTTGCCATGGGCCGCAATTGGAACTTTCCGGAGAATAAACGAACGAACCAATCAGGTAAAACTTTTTTCACGCATGCGAAACCGATGGTAACGGCTATTAGTAAATAATGAGTAATAATCGCAATTTGTGTAACAACTGGTTTGGAGAGACTCGTTTAAAGACTGCAAATTTTTAGTTGTGAAAAACATTTTCGGTTGACTAGTTAGTCTTTTGTATGAAAGTAAAGATATAAAGACCACAGTAAAGATATATATAAGAAAATACCACATATACCACTTTAAAAGCCATGCATAAACGTCTAAATATCGAATTCGAGTCTGATTGGCGCAGTACCGTTAAATATATTAGCGAACAGTTGAAGTGAAATGTTGTTGCTCTGTTCGAAAAATCGCATGCAACTCTTCCTGAATTGTAACTTTGATGAAAGATAATGAAAAGTTGTCAGTTGTTGGACATAAAACGTATTCGTTGATTTATGATTGTATATTTTCTTTACACTTGACGTTTTGCTATAAAGACTTTACTTTTTTAAATTTATTTCTGTTAAGATTTAATGTCTGTTTCAACCAGTATTATGCATATCCAAAAGCCCACTAAAAATTATCTTTCATGATATAATTATACATACTTTTAGAGTCCATAAGTAGTGTTGTAACACTTCGGTTATAAACAATTTTATTATATTTGGTCAATATTTGCATATATATGGCAAATTCTTGCTTGTTAAATAAATTTCTACTGTTAATGTTGATACAAATTTCTGAAAGTTTGGCATGTTCTTGGTAAAAGTCTTTGCAGTAGTGAAGTTTGAAGAATTTCTGTTAGTAAATTTCTGGAATTATGCAAATAACGTATTATTTAGTTAAGTAATAAACTTAACTTTTCATAATAATTAATTGTCATGATCATAACTCGCATTTCAGTTAATAAACTTTTTCAAATGTATTTCACTAGGTACTCACACTGCTATGCACAAAATTACCTCTCTTTAAAAAATACTTAATTTAAAATTTAACTAAATTCTTTAATTTAATCTTAATTTTTCAAAAATATTTCATTACAGCTATCAATTTCTCTCTCTTTTCAAGTAAAAAAACTTCGCCCATTTCGGTACAAAAATGGTAGATTTCTAAAGAGGTGAATAAGAAATACAATCTTTGTTATTATCGATTTCCCTTCTCCTTTTACTTACCCTTTACGTTTTAAGCGTGTCCTGTACCCTGTCATCTTGCGATTTCCACCGTACTCAGACGTATTATTACGTCTGAGCTTGTGTCTGACCTGGGCCCATTTGTTTCTAAGAACAAGTAGTTGGAAGATTATTAATGGGAGCGTGAACTATTAGAAAGTCATAGATTGTTCCCTTTAGAATATTTTAAAGCGCCAAATAAGATATTTTTTGGGGTTGTTTTTATATCTTGCTTATGCCCAACAAAAGAGTTAGGAGCTGTTAGGAGAATTAGTAAAGTTTATTCATTAGTTTCAGCTACACATTACAATTTTAATCTTCAGCCACTAATATATTTAAAAGAAAAAACTCATTTATGAATGACTGTTTTTTTGGTTAATTTTGTTGACATTTTTAATAAATATGAATAGAAGATGTAAATTTTAATTTATTTAACTTAACTTATTAACTTAAGTTTAACTTCATAGTAACTTAATATTTTAGAAAATATAGTAAACCGAAATTTACTTGTAAATATATATTTTGTTTAGGTAAATTTTATTTGATTCTATTAAACCCAGGGCCCGATTAAGACTCCAAAGCAAGGGAAGTCATCTTTTTAACGGGGGGCCCCATTACTCTCAAATAGAACATGGAATATGATATGATTTATTTGGGCCCTTATTACTTTTATGTTTCGATTTTGTAAGTATTTCCTATTGACAAATGTAGACTTTTGCATAAAAAGTTTGGCTACAACCTCTAAAAAGAATTATTTCAGAATATATCTAGTGTATTTGAAAAGTAACATCAGAACTACGAGCCTTTTTAAAAATTGTATTTATTGCCTTGCATATTTCATTTGAATCCCAAAGGCAACGCATTTTTATTTTTAATCTACAGTACATCAAAGAAATAAATCACAGCAGAATAGGGTTTGATGTAGTACAGTTTCTATTCCGCATAGAATATTCAAGAATTTTCGACTCTATTCTAATTTCCATTTCTCTGTCCCTCATTTACGTTGTATTTTTGCATTTTTAAAGTAGAATTACGTAGGTTCCTCTCTTGTTGCTTTTGGAGTGCAATCAGATATGGTTGTGAGAGTGTAAACATTTTTTTTGAAGCTGGGAAACAAGTCCTCGTGTTTCCTTCGCAGCGGCTGCAATTGACGTCCGAGACACTGGAATCAACCAATCCAGACGGCAAACGCGGCTGCTACGGAGAAAATCCCCGAGGAATGTACCCTAACTTAAACCTTTCGAATAAAATTTTATGTTTCTTGATCATCCATTCGGTGAAAGTTATATTACTATTCTTATATGCATTTTAAAATCTATCCTCTGATCGGCTTTTTTATTCGTGATATTTAATTTCTTCATAATTGTATAACTGAAATAGAAAAGATTTATTTATATAACTTTCATGTGTCTGTATGTCAAAAGTATGAAATCTGATTTCTTGAATTTTATTGATTAAGCTTTGGTACGAAGTTTATGAAAATCTCAGATTTTAGATCATTGCTTGAGAACTATTTACAAATGTTTCAAATAACTTTTGAGTCTAAGAGTCTTTTGAGATAAGACTTTCTATTATATTTCTATCATATGACTAGTTCTATATTTTAAGCGTTCTAATCTCGTATTCCCATTATTCGTCAACCATTAAAAGTTTTCATATTAGCCATCGAATCTCTAAGTTAAAACTCTAAATTCTATGATTTTCTTAAACTAAATAATAGTACAGTATACATTTGCATGTTAAACTAACATCCGATTCATATTTCCTAAGCGATTATGATTTTCTATTCCTAAATTACTTAGATTTACTTAATGAACGACGTTGTTTGTTAAAGATTTTTATCAAAATTATATCATGTTTCATAAAGAATTTGGGTCTCAATTAATTATCGCTGATTATGGTAGATTCTCATCAAACATATAAAGGGTCATTCTAAATTTACTTGTAGATTTTCACTTTTGATGACGTGATTTTTTTAAAGATGTTCATTACAATGATGGTTATGGTTACAATTATGGTATGATTAAGTAACTTCTGTCATTGTTTTATAAACTCAGTTACTCTTTTGTAACCTCTGTGACTTGTAAATAGTAACACAGGTTATAAGTAACAAAGGTTATGTTGTAAAAAATTAAAAATTCTTTAGATTCAGATTTTTGGTACATTGCCTGATAGTGATAGCAAATCTACACAAAAGAGGTTTGCCATATTTCCAAAATCTGACCATAAAGTTAATATAAAATTGGTAATAAAGGTTACAGTGATTAAAAACACTCGCCTGTAAAGTAGTGTTTTATTCCAAACGTTTCTGTTCTAAGCAATATATATTCCAAATTGACTACTGTTATTGTTTGTTCCTTCTTAAACTTCACTTCGGTCTATTGCTGCCCTATGAATATGCACAATTGGTAAACAATGGTTATATAACAGAGGTTACACAAATCAGGGACAATAATTTTCAAGTTAAAAAAAATATATAGGAAATGGATTTCAAGAATTAATATGTAAAATAACTTGTTCACCATAGTATCTACTGTTGCTTAAAACGTTTACAAATGAGAAAATAACTGTTATATTACTAAATAAATGATGCATTTCTAAATAATCTTCACCTGGGACAGTCAAAAAAAGCAGCGATGTGTGGTGTCAGTCTAATACATATTCTCATGTGTAACTGAGTTATTTTCAATAGTAAAAATGACATGAGGTAGAAGTAGCTAAAGACTGATAAAGGGGCAAAAATTATTTTCAGAACATCAAATCTGCGTGTAAATTTAGAATGACCCTAATAGTTTTCTGTTTTTTTTTTTTTCAGTCCTGTAGACCACCCCTCGAAAATAAAATAAGTCACATTTCTCGCTATCGTCTGAACCAAATTTCTCCTCTATTGGTCGAAATAACGTAGATAGAAGTGCGTTCAGTTCCTTTCAGTTTCGTTTCTGAAACTCCACCCCTGTTCTTCATATAATATTTATTAAAAAAAATGCAAAAATATATGGAAGATCCATCTCGAGCCATTTATTTATATCCGGTACTCTTCCCTTTTTCACTCGTCTTTTTTTAAAAAAGGGTTTAAGGTATGGGGGGTTCTGGACTAGATCAGGAAATGCTATCTTTGAAGCTTTTTCCCTTGCATGGATTTTTTTTTTCTGGGCAATGGAGTTTAAGCAGTGCGATATGGATTTTTTCCCCTGTTGTTTGATGTTTCGTGTTCGTTATGTGAGAGCTTTATTTTTGGATGTGTATTACCAAAGAAGGTTGATAATTATTTATTGCTTTTGCAAAGTTATGGTATTCAAAAATAAGGAAAATGTACTCATTTTTGAATTCTTTCGATGCTTATCAGGGCTCCGAATACATAAGTTTCAATTTTGAGAAAAGACATGTACTCAAGAATAAGCACAATGAATAAAAAGAGTCTGTGCATATAAATGCCTAATAGCCTATGTAGGCTAGCAGATGCTAGCCTACATAGGCTGTCTTCATAAATCACTTTCAATAAATATCGACAATGACAACCAAGACTTACCGGGTTTCAAACCCAATCTGCAGGCACTGCTGTCCAGAGGATATTTTTAATTTCAGATTACTTAATGTATTTTTGGTGAGGTATCAATCACTATTCAAGAACTTTTTATAAAACCATCTACTACATGGCATTCCAAATAGTAAAAGTAAACTTCAGGCGCAGTCAAACACCTATGCGGCAGTGGCGAAGGGTCCAGTCATCGGTAGATTCGCCGATGAGAACGGAAAAAAGAAAAAAAAGAGAAAAAAAATATTTAAAAAAAAATATTTTTTATATATTTTATCTATTTAAAAAAGTGCTTTAAATATATTTTCTACTTATTTTTAAAATTTCTTATATTATTACATTTAAATCATGTCGAAAAATTAAACCTTTTATTAAATTCCCACCGAAAACACTAAAATAAACCCGCAATTTCAAAACCAGCCAAGAACCGTGAGTCTGTCTCTGAAAGTTCCGCCAAAGTCATCGGCAAAAGCCACAGAATCTATTATTTTTTTTATTTTGAGAGCATCAACCAATCAGGTGGACGCTTACAAAATCCTCTCCCCCCTGTTCACTAGACAATTTACATTGCCGGTCATCTGCTTCTATCACCGAATCCCTTAAGCAACCTTCCTTCGTTTTGAAAACAGGAATGGTTGCCATGTTGGCTTGTTAATGCCTCATTTGGCAATAAAGATTAAACTTAAAACTTTCCAATATATTTTTCAATGTATATTCAAATATGTATCATATTTCCGTAGCTGTCTTTCTCAGATTTAGAATGTTTTCTTTATATCGTCTGACTGACTTGTCACATCGTTGTAAAGTTCGCTTGTTTTTGTGTTTGGGTTAGACTGACTTTAATTTTTTTAAGGAACTGTTTGTGTTTAAATTATTTTATTACATTATGGAAAATGGTTTTTCTCTCTAATAAAATTAGCAATTAATTAATTGTCCATTTTATTACGCTGTTCACTGCTTAAGTAACTGCTTTATTTTGAAATGAACATTAGTTTTTTAATCGCAGTACAATAGCTAGGCTTTGGATAATCAGGTTTCTGTTTAATTTAAAATCAAGTAAATAATATATTTTATTATTTTTATAACTATTACTTACAATATCCGTCCATCTAATACGTAAATTTGCGCCGATCGTAAAAAAAAGGAATAGGAAATATTGAGCAATAACAATTCCTTCGGTTTCAAAATTTGAATTGTATTCAGTAATACAACACTTTGTCCTTATTCTGCTGTTACTTTATTTATTAATTTTGCGAATATGGATATAGCAGAACATGGACATATAAAAACGATGTATTTTGACTGTTATATGTTGTTATTCATAAGAAAAATGCAATTGAATTTATTCATTAAGATGTAAAAAAAAAAATACTAAATTACACGGGATAAAAGGTACGTAAGTGGACAAATATAAATATTATGTATGGTCAGGTTTGCATGGGTAAGGAAATTTGTTGACAAGATAAACAATTTCCTTCTGATTATGCACCTAGCATGCCAATTATTTGTTTAAATATTGAAGAAAAAAAAAGGATCGTTCATTTATTGCACTGCACATCCTGTTATTTTTTATACTCCCTCTACCTTCCATGCACACTTTTTTCACAAATATTTTTTACAGTTATATGGGCAACGCTTTTTAATTTACTTTAATAATCTTTTTTTAATGTGTTATGTTTTGAATAAATTGAATATTAATTATTATTTAAAAGTAAATATAAAAATATGAAATTTTTCATTTAACAAAATTTTATTTTATATAAACTTTTTAGAAATATATGTTTATTTTATTTTAAGCATTTTTGCGTTGTAAAATAAAGTGTATTATTTTTAGTATATTCTTGTCATTTTATATTTGTTTCGTACTTGAGTATATTTATAAAACGTCTGGTATTTTTTTTACCTAAAACCTCAAGAATAATCATTAGAAAGATCCTGAGTTATATGAAAAGTGGCAAATATAAACGTTTGGGGCGAAAAAGTCCGCATTTTTTATAATTGCTCTCTATACCATTTTTCGCAGATTGGTAATTTTTTTCGCAAATTAGCGGAAATCAATGAATTTTATTTTATTGAATGTGTAAGCTGAGTAATATGTATATCAGAATTTAGAAGTAGTATTTTTAATTTAAAAGTAATTTTTAAAGTTTTACGACAAAATTACAAGAAAATGGGGAGGAGGGGGGGGGGGGGGGGGGGGCATTCGGCTAGGAGCGATGACCATGGCAAAAAATCACGCCTCGCCACTGCTATGCGGATCCTATAGCAAATGCCCAAGCATTAAATTAAGACAAAAATACAAAAAAAAATCAGATTTGCTTTTTAGGGGTTATACCCCAAATGTGTATTAAGTCAAAGGGAAAAGAAAAGAGGAAAATTCTAACTGTGTAGCGTGGGGTTAGCGCTACGGATAGGGTTCTTTGATGATCAAGACAAGGAATGGCGATTTGTGTTTTAGTGTAACAAAAATTTACACACATTTTATTTCAAAGTTACACACAGCACAGACGTACAAAATTTGGATATAAAACGCAGGTGACTTCAATGCTGAGATCTGGCTCTGGACTGACGATTCCACTCACAAACCAGAAGAGGGCGCTACAGTCGCTATACAGGGCGCTTCGTAAACAGAGTGTTACATAACCTGTTTGGATTAGTGTTACCCATGGAATTAAAGGAGCTGCCTGCTTGTGGTCGGGTGGAAAAGGTGATACCATCACCCAAGCTATGATAAAAAATTGTATAACTAAAATTGTAAACTTGAAACTTTTAAAACATCTGCAGACCATTTAGCTACTAGGACGACGTGGAGAAGTTATAAACAGCGACAGTAATTTTAAAAAGGTGTACCAAAAGAATGGGAAGTAAGATAATTGAATTCTAATAACTCAGTTTCCATTTAAGCAATCGACATCAAATAATGTGGAAAATCATCTTCCGAACAACTATTTTAAGTTTGTTAGATCGCTTTGTTAAGATGGCTTCAACAGTAGCTGAGATTAGCCATATTAAATCACACCGCTCATTTTTGCAAAAGTACGATTAATTAAATTTGAGTACGTCATCGCTCATTTACGATGCAATTGTACTGAAAGAAAAGTGAGTACGTTCATGTACTCATTTTAAGCACCTTTTTTGCATTGTAATGTTTATGCGTTTCTTACATTGACCAAGATCGCTCGATTGGTATGAACTTACCGAGTTTGCTTATTGTAAGACAGCTAAAGATTCGCCCTACAAATATTAAATGTCTGTCAGCACGTGGGTCGCGGTTTGAATGCTTGGGGTAATGAAGCATCATTACTCAGAGGTATTGCTCACATCTAGCAGAACAATGGTTAACAATAACAAGATGTGTTTCCTGTTTTTTTTTTTTTTTCATTTTTCAAACTTCATGTCTACACCTTCTCCAAAATCTAATTTGTATATCTTCTATTGCATTGTTAATATCCTGTCCTAATTTTTGTTTAATAAAACTTATTTTTTTTAATGTAATCGTATGTTTTGATTGCACTAATTTTAGTTACTAAATAATCTATATATTTCGAAGAAGAATGTATGTTTTTTTTATAATAACCTACAGTTTTAGTCCGATCTTGATGAAATTTTACACACTTAGCAGGCATCTGCTTCGTCAAAATTGACGACAGTTTCTTCAAAAATAAGCATGTATTTTTAACAGTGAAAAATTCAAAAACTTCAGGAACCAGTGCGAAAATCTATTTTAACACGATCCTATTGTAACCAAGTACCTAAACTAACTGTATAAAGTAACGTGTTTTCTAATCTTTATTTTTAACTATCTGAAAAGAACGGTAAAAAAAAAAGAAAACCTAAACCCAGCAAATATCTTTCTTTTGACTAAAAAAAAACACCATGGAAAAATTCCACAATTGCTTCGTGGGGCAGGAATTCGGAGATTTTTTTCACACCCCCTGAAGGGAGCTAAATCACAAATCGAAATTCAATCGAATCTGGCAACTCGAACGGAATTCCTCCAGTAATGAAAGTGAGGGAAGAGACTTTTTCTTGGATTTCCTTAAAATTCTAATTTTGTTTCTCTTTTTCCTTTTTTTTCTTCTGATGGGTTGGAATTTGAGTGTAATGCTCTTTTGTCGAATAAAAGCAATAAGAATAGTTAGAGAAAACAGATTGCGTTTTCTTCGCCAAATATATGTTCAAATAGGATTTGTTTTTTTATTTATTGTAGTCAGCCCGAGTGACGCATGGTAATAAGAGATTTACTAATGTTAATAAATGTCTCCGCGAAAATTAGATTTCAAATATAAAAGTGTTGCGAAAATTAACGATAAACAATTCTTAACACGCGAAACAAATGCAAAGGTTAGAAAACTACCGTAAAGCAGAATTTTAAGTAAAGATTCTTTAAGTCGGGAAAAAATAACTTTTTTAAAAACTAATTTAGAGACTACAGAGTTATTTAATTAACTTAGTATACTCGCGTGTTTTCACATGTAACGTCTTTAAAAACAGCTACATGGGATATCAGGATATAAATATCATGATACACTTTTAATGGGATCCATTTCGATAAGTTATACTATAAGTTCTTGACAAATAGCATGATTGACATAACTTTGGTCTTGTTCGATAGGAAACTAGTCGCCGATGCGTGTAAAAGCTTGAAATAAAGCAAGCTAATCACAAATCGAAATAATTTCATCGAACAAATCGAAATAACGAGGAATAGCTTTCCTTCTGTTAGTGAGTTTTTTATTGACGATCAATTTATATTTATATTATCTGCTGAAATGACTTTGAACGTGAAATTCTTCTGGACATTCTTCGACATAGCTGCGCACATTTTTTCTTGTGGTTTTGATTAGTAAGAATCTCTGGTGTTGATTAAAGTATTACTCACAAGAACTGTTATATAACATTTATTCTCCTAAGCATGGAAATCTTTCTCAAGCATATCTCAAACATGTTTAGTTGGTTGGTGTTTTATGGCGCAAGTTTTGGCTAAACTGCGCCAAACAATAGCTGACATAGTTAGAGATGAAAATAGAAAACTTCTTTTTCATCTGATACTTACTAATCCAAATTGCATTTTTCAGAAACTTAAAATCGTCATCTTGTCAGTTACGTTTCCTAAAGGGCGAAATGTACAAATATTATAAGATTTATTACATTAGTCTTGTACATCGTGAAAGAGCTAGTTCTAAGAATATACACATTAAATCAAGCTTTTATATTTATTTAAATCCTTTCCCATGCATGGTATTAAAATGAAACGCATTCTAAATAATTTAGTAAGATATATTTAAAGTCATGAATATTCCTAATATTCTGCACGTTAAAATTTTTTTTATCCGATATTCGAATAAATTTAACATAAGTAGCAAGTTGTTACAAACTTTAGTTGTTTACTAAAGTTTATAATGCAACTTTTTTAAGGTAAATTTAGTAGTAAACTATGTTAGAGGCGTTAAATATTTAAATAAAATGTAATTAAGGACCCTCAAAATGTAAAGTGTAAGCTTGGGCTTTACTTGCTTATTCGGTAATCATGGCGCCACGGTGAAGAAATCGGCCAACACTCTGCGGGCAACGACGGGCACTTTTCAGCTAGTTTGTGATAAACATATCAAATGTTTGCTTACCGATGCTTTAGTGCACAGATGTCTTAAATTGTTTCTGTTTTTACTATGTGCTTACCACATCTGTTCTCTAAAGCATCAATAAAGCTTCAGAAGTTAAATTTAAGCACATATTTAATTTAAATACCTTTTGTTCCCAAACTAACAAAACAAGCATGTCTCTCTTCCCTTTGATTCGAGGTTAAACTATTCGGACTAATTATTTATCTTCCAAAGTATTCCAAAAAGAATTTTCACTCCCTCATCAATCTCGGCCTGTCAGGTGCATAAAAGTGCACTTGAAAGGAAGGCGATCGAAGATTAACAACAACTGGATAAATCGATTCACAATCTTCTATGTTTTTTACTGCTATTATTTCGGTCTTTGTGTCCAAAAAGGAAAGCGAATCGCTCTTCATTCGGTCGCCATATTCTTTCCTTTGGAAAGAAAAGATTTAAAAGGAAATCTCGAGTGGGGATCGTGATTTGATGCTTTGGATTTCCCTTTGGAAATAACGTTGTTGACTTTTGTGGAAGACAAAAGAAAGTATCGAAGTTTTGAAAGAGTTAGGAACAATCATTCTGATGAGGTAGTGTAATGCCTTTTATATACGGTACTCTTTTGAGATAATTTTTTTATACGCTGTTGAACAATTCATTAAAAAAAAATTTTTAAAAAAAAGGCAGGAAATTAAAAAAAAAAATCCAAAATTAGCACTTTTAAGTTTTTGCAAATTTTTTGCCTCTCAAAAAAGGATTTTATGTAGAGGATTGTTTTATTTATTATAACAATTTTATTATTAATTCGCGATATCCTTTGTAAACCTTTTTACCAGAAAATGGTGTAATTTTTTTTATTCTTAAAAATATAAAAGTGACTTTTTCGTTCTCCGCTTATATTAAGCATTCAAGTAAGTTACTGTATAAAATAAAAATATAAAATATCCTGCGCAAACGTTAGAGTTACATTAGATTCTAACACTAAAACGACGATCCTTTGGCTTAGATTTATAAATCTCGTACTTTTTGTGTATATTCTTTCCCTTTGACAGGGGTAACTTAAGGTCCAAGTTGGGGTCCCTGATACGAGAGAACACCAAATTTGAGTGTAGAAAGGTTAATCGAAGCTTACAATTAATCGAAGCTTACAAGAGAAATTTCATTCCCTAAATTTGTTAATTTCGTTATTATTTAAACTATTTGTATATATCATATATGATTAATAGTTTACATATTTTTCTTACTAAAAACGTGCTGAAATTAGACTAGTCTTCAAACTAAGTACGCAAGGTATTCTACAAATCTAAGATGTTATTTTTATCCAGTTTGTGTAAACCATTTGGCAACGTGTTCTCATTGTCTACAAAATAGGTATGCTTTTGCTTTGTAATATGCTTTTACAAAAGGGAAGGGGGCGTCTAAATAATTCTTACTTGGGCTGCTAAAAAAGTTTTCTGAACCACATATATCCTGGGCCGTATTTAGACAAAGGCTAAATAGGTTGCAGTCTAGGGGCCCACACCTCACTCACATAATAAAAGTCGACTTCTTGAAAAAATTATTTGGAAGGATGATATTCCTAATGAAACATTATACTACTATCTCTTAACGATGAAGAAAGATTTTATTTTTTTAAAAGATTTGTACAATGTAAATATATCCTAATACTTTTACGTTCTTTTGACGAAGTATGTATAATTTGTGATAATTACAATGGCCTTGTTTTACTTGGGAATTTATTTATTGGGGGGGGGGGGGGGATTTATTTATTATTTTTTTTACTTTTTTTATTTTAAGGGTCATTTGAGGGTAATACAAAGACGAGTGAAATATTTTATTATCATTTTCACATTTTCATAGATTCCAGAATGCTATTGAACTTTGAGGTTCCTTGAAAGCGTTGAAATTTTGTAACATAGTATTGGAAATTTACAAAAGGCAGTGTATCCCAATTTCATTTTTACACTTAAAAATGACTTAATTTGCAGTTCGGGAATATGTATTTTTCAAAATATTTCCACCCCCTTCCCTGCTGTTAAGGTGGGGGAGGGGTCCCTACCACGTATTCACCCCATGGGCCCATTACCCCTCTAAATCCGGCTCAGCATGTATCCCTTGATAATTTGCTCTTTAAAATCTTTTTTTTCTTTAATTTTTGCATACTTGAAAAACATGAACATGTCATAAAGTAACAGTTTCAAACTCGATTTACCAAACCCGTCACAATCACGACCTTATTTCGACGTCCCGACGACCTTTTCCGCCACCTTAACTTAAGACGACGTTGCGACGACACATGGCGGTTACGTGCCGATACCACTTTGTCCGTAAGGCAAGGGTTAAGATGCCGATCGCAGATAGCGTCGGTCCAGAGTGATGGATAAAGTGGAAGCAACTGGGTCGTAACGGACCACCCGCCTCTGAAGCCCTTGGCTGATTGCCAGAGCGTGGGGGTGGCCAGACTGTGTCTCATCTGGAGCTAATTGCTGACCCACTGGGTAATAATCGGAATCGAATTATGGGATGGAGCAATGAGTTCTAGAAAGAGTTCTAAACTTGAAACACTGTAGTAGTAAACACATGAACTCCAATTGTTATTTAACCATTAACGCTCGAGATGTATTATTATAATATATACCAACATATTGAGTGTGTGTGGCTAACTATTAAAGTTCCAAACGTATTTTTGTGTCGATTCTTTTCACTGTCGGCTGTTTGGCGACAATCGTTGGCGTTTTATTACGGGAGCCGTAAATTTTATTCTGTTAAAAATAGGTACTTAAATATAAGTAAAATGTACTCATTTTTGAGTACATTCGATGCTTATCATGGCTCCGAATATATAAGTTTCAATTTTGAAAAAGACATGTACTCAAAAATGAGTACAATGAATAAAAAGATCGGATGTTAGTTTATATTGGCTGCCTTCATAAATCACTTTCAATAAATGTCAGCAATTATAAACAAGACTTATCGGGAATCGAACACTGATCATCATGCACCGCTGTCCAGAGTCTTATCCGTTAAGTTACCAGGGAAGCTCGAAGAAGTTACGGACAGAAGGAGTTTTACAAAGGTGTGGCAAAAGAATGGGAAATTAGATAATTGAGTTGTAATAATTCAGTTCCCATTTAAGCAATCGACATCAAATAATGTGGAAAACTATCTTCTGATCAACTATTTTAAGTTTGTCAGGTCGCTTTGTTAAGATGTCTTGAACAGAAGTTGAGATTAGCAATATTAAATGACACTGCTCATTTTTGAAAAAGTACGATTACTTAAATTTGAGTACGTCATCGCTCCATTTTTTTAGTACCTTTTGTTTTACAGTATAGGTTGCTCACTTGTTGTTATCTGTGACTATAATATCTTTTCACAGATTAACTTTTGTGCTTATACCTAATTTTATATGCCAAAACTTACCGAGTGCATATCAGCTCGTACTTGAATATTTTCCATTTACTTTCGTTACCTTTTTTTATATCTAATATCAGAATAAAATCAGTATAATACATTAATATTCCATTTGAAAATGAGTCGACCATGCTAATGAAGTATAGCATGAGTTCCAAGTTTAAAAATTATTAAATAAAGATTCTCTATCAATTGTTTTGTTAACTTCCACTTGAGTGGTAAAACCTCATTAAGATTTTAATTCAAACGATAATCATTTTTTTATAACGCTATTGAACACATCCTACAAACTAATTGCTTTAATGTAAATATATGTAAACGAATACGTGTTGATTCATCAGCAGAGTGAAGGGAGAACCGAACAAAGAAGTAATTTTCAATATTAATTATAAAGTTTAATATTTGCTCTATGCCCAAGTTATTGAATTGGATCCTCAAATTCTGGAGAATGAATTAACGGTGGTCGCATATAATTTTATTTATTTTTGTGGTAACTTTTCTTTTCGAGTTGTATTTCAGTTTATTATTAGGCTGTCGATTATGAAATTGAGTTCTTTGGGAGGTTTTCCTTATTGTTCGACGAGTTATTGTTTGATTAGAAATTCGAGAGGTCGTCTGAATCTTTTGTGCGAGATTTTCGTATATAAGATCATTTAACCGTGAATATAATTGAAAAATATTATTTTTTTTTTATTATTTTTCCTGAAGTTAAGGTGAAGATGTTGAGTTTTAATGATAACATTTACGCCATCATGATTTTGCATTATGATTATCCATGCTGAAAAAGGTAGAAACAGTCTTATCTTGATATAAATAACATATTAAAAAAATCTGAATGTATTTTTCGTGTTTATTGGCGTAAAAAAATGTTCATTTTTCAACAACGACGGTTGTTGTATTAATGGGATCCTGATCCATTGAAAATAAATACTGAAGTTTGGCTTTTATTATAAAAAACTAGCTGCAGGACCCTGCGTTGCTGGGAATCCGGTAATGTACATAGATTTCCTTCTATGTAGAAACAAATCAGACTTTTATAATTTGACCTTAATACTTAAATCCTCACTTTTCAACCTAAAAAATGAATTAGAAGTATTCTGTATTTTTTTTTGAACAAAAGCAAATGGATTTTTATTTTAGAAACCTTTACGTATCCCCAGGCACGTAGGTATAGATTTTTCTTGGGAGGGGTTCAGTAACTTAGCAATGGACTTTTTACTTAACTTATTTTAGTGCCCTCAACCAGGGGGGGAATAGGGGGAATCATTCTCAAAATTCAATAAACTACCCCCACCCCCCCATAAAATAAAATCAAAACACCCCCTCACCCCCATTTTTTAAAATAAATATTAATTTTTATTTAAGTACACAGGAATACATTGGCAGATAAATATCGGGACAGCAACATAATTTTTCATGAAATCGTTACCCATATCGATCATTACCTATTTTTAAAATTAGTAAATATCACTCCCTAATTAGGAAATAAATTAGAGAAGAAATTAAATTTTGAGAACCCTTTTTTAGAATATCATATATTTGGGATATCTTGTTTATTCGACCCAGTTTGACGATATTTTCCCTTTGTAGCCCTCTAAAAATTAGATAATGAAACACGATGGCGTCATGTTAGGCTTGGTTTGAGATAAAAATGACCTCAAAACTTGTTTTTGATGTCCTTTGAAAACGATTTTCCGGGGTAAGTCCCCGGAAAATACCAGGGATACCCTCATGTTACACAACAAGAAATATTATACGAGAAATTGACATTTTTCTGTTTTTTAAAAATATTTTTATGACTTTTATAGTAATTCGATTTCTAATTTTTTTTTCTTCTTGACTTTCAATGGGAGGGGTTTGAACCCCTTGAACCACCCCCTTACCTACGTGCCTGCGTATCCCTAAGGTAGAAATATTTTTTTTTTGTACAGTATTGGCATTTTTTGAAAATTAGCAGCAGTTTTACAAAATTCGCATCAAACAGCTGACCAACATAGCCACCATTTACTAACGTGAGTTACCAGAAAAGTTCAAAGTCTATTAAGAAATTCTATAAGAAACCTATATAAACCAAAGAAAAAGCTTAGTGTTTTATATGTGTAGATTAAAAGTGTTACTGTTACCGTTTTTAAATTTTAATAAAGGTGTGAATATCTTTATTAAAATTCTTATTTAAATATTGCAAGGAAATCCAGATAAAATATGAAAATAATACTGTTTATTTTTGTAAATTTAAACTGAGGGAATTTGGCTCACATTAAAATAAAAACGCCTTATATTCGTGTGTTGTTAAAGCAGTTTTAATTCTCAACTCTTTTTTCTTGTTCGATATTTTGACACAGAAAAACCGAATTCCCTATTTAATTGATTACACCTTGTTATTTTACGAATAAGCCTTCCGAGTAATCCCTACCTTATCATGATAATCTTCATATATTTCAAATGTGAATAAATAATAATTGTTTTCATATCTTCATTCATCCCCATCGCCTTCATGTGTTAATTAAATTTTTAACAATTTCTTTTTCTGTAACGAATTCCTACTTAAAAAGCAAATGTTCCTTGTATTTATTTTTGGAAATATATTCAAGGGAAAATAATCTATTTATCAATGACAGTTTCATTAAAGCCCGTTATTAGTTTCTTGTGTTATTCACGAAAAAACACATAGTTTGGCTCTGGCTAAATGGCTTCTTTGATCTCACAATTTTTACATGGTTTAGTGACACCGATTGGTCAACTCGTTTGTTGATTCACTAATACTAGATTTGGGGACGTTACTTAACCGTAAATTAATCGGAGTCAGACTAATTTAATATCCATTTATTCTAAATATTGTTATTTTGACAAAAATATCGAAGGTTTTTTGTGTAATTTACGTAAAGGTATCTCCATTACTGCTTTATCATGCCTATAACTAGAATTAATAATATTTAAATAATCTTTTTGATGCATTCTTCTCTAAAAAACGCACTGCATTATATTTTCTATTACTTTTATTGCACGTCATTATGTAAAAATATTTTAAATAGAAATATCTAATATTGAATATTTTTTTTTACATAATTTCGGAAAATACTATCTACTCCATATGGCTATAAAATTAGGCTGGTTTCTCTTACAAACATTCTTGTTTATAATACATTAGCTGAAGTACTCGACGTTGATCGGGCTTTATGAAGACTGTTCGCCGATTTGTTCACCATAACGCCATCTGACGGTTTTAGTAAGAAGTAATTTCTACCTTAAGGAGTGGGAAAGGAGGCTTTTTCAAAATCTCATGTATTCAGTGACCTTTTTCTTGTTTTGAATGTCAATCCCTCAACATTTCATTTGTATAAAAAAACAATCCCACAGACACTCCTCTTTGTATATATATATACAATATTCGTATCTGCTTAGATTAATTTTATATTATTAAACACTGATAACAATAAAACTTTGAGTGAAATTATGTATTCTGAGAAAAATAAAATCTTTCTAAAATTTGCATATTTTCAAGACTTCCATATAACGTCGAAAATATATTAATCCAACACATTTTTATTTTTTTAAATATTAAATCCAGCTTTAGGAATACCATCAATTTATATTACATTGTGATGAAAAGACAGTAACTGACATACATTTTTACTGAAACGAATGATAAATCTTGATTTGTACAGTTGTATTTTTTATAAATGATCTGACATTGCACATAATTAACAGACAAAACCACTTTTAAATGTATCCGCATGTATTCCCTCTTCAACTTTTTTTCATGTTGCCATTCAATGAATAATAATACCACTCCGCATTTACGGGATTTGTTGTCTTCTTCTCCGTTTTGCAGACAAAAGAAATCCATCAGTGTTATTATTACCGTAAATAATGAAGATAGGGGGAGAAGGGGGGGGGGGGGGGACATTTGTATACGAAGACAAATGGGAAATTGCCTGCCTCTTGGGAAAAAGGTTATGTGAGGATGTTTGACTTGATGAGGATGAATTGTTTGTGTTTTCGAGAACTTGTTGAAGTTGCAAAAAATATAAGAAATATGTTATGGGGAATAAGATACATATTTCTATTATTATCATCGATGTTCAAATACCAAAAAGAAAAATGAAAAGGCGCTTGTTTTCAATTTCATATTCACTATTTGCATTGTTCATAGGTTTTTCTAAAAGTAACTTAACGGTTTGGTTAAAATTTGAAGAAATCAAAAACAGACTTATTTGCACCTTCGTGGTATGTTTCTAAGTGTATTTCATTGATTAAGTCTTAGCTTCACAAAATATGACTATGAAAGGATTTTAAGTATTTTTTTCGAATACTTGCTAAATAACCGAAATCAAAATAAGTAACTTTTATTTTAAAATCTTCGGTTTTGGCATCACCTAAGCAGTCACATGTCATGAACACGTACAAAGCAAGCTTAATTCGTATAGTATTAGTCATTTTGTTAAAAGGAATATACATATATTTAAATTTTTTAAACAATTTTCTATTTAGGGGATATAAAAGTCTATTAAAAGTGAAAATCTGACAAACAATTTCAACCTAGAAAGAACATTTTCATTTAGAAAATAAAAAATTGCCGGTAAGAAAACTCAGACAAGTACCGTTACAAACTTATGCGGAGATATATTTGTATCCGCTGTACAAATACTTCGAATTTTTATAAAGCCAAAGGTAATTTTTATATTACAGAACAGCTTTTTAATTCTGTTTACACATTTTATTTTAGTTTAAAATATTTCCTAATTAAAAAAAAAAAAATATAAAAAACATAAGAAAAAATCAATATATTAAAAATTTCCCTTGAAATTGTTGGAATAGTGAACTATTAGGGCTTTCTAAAAAAAAGAAAAACAAAATTGTATACTGCTTGACGAAAGAACAAGACTTGCTAATTCGAGAACTTGTTTCAAGTCGCAACATTTTACGGATGAGTGGGTCATTGAGAACTCTGTGAAGTAACCCTATTTATCCACATGTGGTAAAAATTTCCATTGAAATTGTTGGAATAGTAGAACTATTAGGGCTTTCTAAAAAAAAGAAAAACAAAATGGTATAACTGCTTGACGAAAGAACAAGACTTGCTAATTCGAGAACTTATTTCAAGTCGCAACATTTTACGGATGAGTGGGTCATTGAGAACTCTGTGAAGTAATCCTATTTATCCACATGTGGTAAAAATTTCCATTGAAATTGTTGGAATAGTAGAACTATTAGGGCTTTCTAAAAAAAAGAAAAACAAAATGGTATAACTGCTTGACGAAAGAACAAGATTTGCTAATTCGAGAACTTGTTTCAAGTCGCAACATTTTACGGATGAGTGGGTCATTGAGAACTCTGTGAAGTAACCCTATTTATCCACATGTGGTAAAAATTTTCATTGAAATTGTTGGAATAGTAGAACTATTAGGGCTTTCTAAAAAAAAGAAAAACAAAATGGTATAACTGCTTGACGAAAGAACAAGATTTGCTAATTCGAGAACTTGTTTCAAGTCGCAACATTTTACGGATGAGTGGGTCATTGAGAACTCTGTGTAGTAACCTTATTTATCCACATGTGGTAACGATTTCCGGAGAAGCTAGTGCTAAAACTTTTCTGACTCATCGTTTTTTGGGAAGAAAAACAACAACCGTTGTGGTTTTCCAGCGAATATTTTAAATAATACTCCATTTAGATTCCCGGAACAAAACGAAACGCGGGTTATTTTTAGTGCTCTTTCCACTCCAAGGAAAAACAGAAAATCTTATTATATTTTCTTGTTTGTTTGTCTGAAATACAAAATTGTAATTTATTAGCGCGCCGATTGGAAAGTGGCATAAATAGTTTATAAAAACCCAAACAAAAAGCATGCTTTTAAACACTGTTAAAAATAAGTATTCAAAAATTAGTAAAGTGTACTCATTTCTGATTACATTCGATACTTATCATAGCTCCGAATACATAAGTTTCAATTTTGAAAAAGACATGTACTCAAAAATAAGCACAATGAATAAAAAGAGAAGATGCTAGCCTACATAGGCTGCCTTCTTAAATCACTTACAATGAATAATAACAATTACAACCAAGACTTACCGGGAATCGAACCCAGATCCTAATGCACCGCAGTTTTTTCGATTTTGACTCTACTTTGTTATCGCGTCCCATTGCCAACAGTAAACCTGAGAAAAGTGTATCACATTTATTGTAATCCGATAATTTTCAGGGCAGTTCCGTTTTTTCGACACATATAAACCTGGTTTTGGCGCTCGAATTAAAAAAAAATTATTGTAGGCGATTTGTGGACCTGGGCAATATTGTGTAATGTTAATAACTTTGTTAATTAAAAGGTTTCTTTAAGGTACTACTAATTTCAAAAATTGAAGTGAAATCAATGGAAATAATGTCGTAAATGAATACCTATGAAACTAATTTACTTAAATGTAAGAAATATATAATTTAATTGTAAAAATATACTAATTTCGAATAAAAAACAATGTAAATGAAAAAGGGAATGTAAAAAATCAGGGTGTTCACAAACAGGGAAAACCGGGAAATCAGGGAAATATCAGGGAATTTGACCATTCTGGAAAAATCAGGGAAATATCAGGAAATTTAGGATTTTTTTGAAAAAATCAGGGAATTGGTCAAAAAAAATATTTTTAACTTTATTTCTGGCTTGAATCATCGTTGATTGGTTACAAATATTCAAATAATTTTTAAATGCAATCAAAAAGAGGGAAATTGCGTATGGGACTTTTAAAAGTGAGTAAAAGTGAAAGTTTTCTCTTTCAAAGTCGTAGAAACGAATATAAAAATAAATGAAACGGTAAAATGTAATAATAAATAATAAATCAAAATAATAAATAATAAATCAAAATAATAAATAATAAATTAAAACTTTCACCAAAATCATTTATATTTTTTTTATGAAAATTCCGCGCTTTTTTTAGTTTGGCGTCACCAGAGCCTTGAGACCTTAAACACCTACGAAAATTTATTATTTCCTAGACAAAAAATTAAGAAAAAAATCAGTTTTAAGGACTTTAGATACCTTAAATGTGTATAAGCAATGGAACTGCGATGTTAAAATCCCAATCTGAAAATGTATCATTGTCTGTCTTATATATGGTATCCAAAAATAACCAATCCATTCTCAAAGAACTTGTTGTATTGCAATCTCCGAAGAATCCCATATTTTTATCAGAGCCTTGAGACCTTAAACACCTACGGAAAATTTATTATTTTTTTTACTAGACAATTTAAAAAAAAAATCAGTTTTAAGGACTTTAGATACCTTCTATGTGTATAAGCAATGGAACTGCGATGTTAAAATCCCAATCCGAAAATGTATCATTGCAGGTCTTATATATGGTATCCGAAAATAACCAATCCCTTCTCACAGAACTTGTTGTATTGCAATCTCCGAAGAATCCCATATTATTATCAGAGCCTTGAGACCTTAAACACCTAAGGAAAATTTATTATTTCCTAGACAAATTTAAAAAAAAATCAGTTTTAAGGACTTTAGATACCTTCTATGTGTATAAGCAATGGAACTGCGATGTTAAAATCCCAATCCGAAAATGTATCATTGCAGGTCTTATATATGGTATCCGAAAATAACCAATCCCTTCTCACAGAACTTGTTGTATTGCAATCTCCGAAGAATCCCATATTATTATCAGAGCCTTGAGACCTTAAACACCTACGGAAAATTTATTATTTCCTAGACAAATTTAAAAAAAAATCAGTTTTAAGGACTTTAGATACCTTCTATGTGTATAAGCAATGAAACTGCGATGTTAAAATCCCAAACCTAAAATGTATCATTGCCTGTCTTATATATGGTATCCAAAAATAACCAATCCATTCTCAAAGAACTTGTTGTATTGCAATCTCCGAAGAATCACATATTATTATCTCCACCCTCGTATAAACAATCCTTTCAAACAATGACAGAAACGGACAGAAACCCGTCCCATTCCATTTAGTCATCGCCGATGCTCCAGATATTCAAACCCGACGTTGCCTTGGCAACCGGACGCCATCGGAATATAACGGTGTCCTTCTCTCTCTCCAGGCCCATGTCCCTATTCCTCCTGCACAATCGATTTCCCTTTGCACCTTATTTAGTTTAGTGATGCGTTTTATTAAATTCTTTTTGCTCTCTTTCTCTCTCTTCCCTTACACGCGGGGGTTTTGGTAGTAAAGTGATAAGGTAACGTTACGGCGTTAAGACGAGAGCAGCGGAACGTTGTTTGGTAAAGGTTTACTGTACGGTCACCCTTGGCGACTTTTTCAAAATCTCGCCAAAAGTCGCCATTTTGGCGACTTTTGTCCAATAAGGTTGCTGCAATTCCTTGTCGTTTCGGAGGGGAGTTGCCATTAAAAAAAAATTATCGCCAAATGCGGAAATCTCGCGCCAAGGGTGACCGTACAGTAAACCTGACCCCGTTGTTTCCTGTATTGGGAAAGGACGTGGGGTTGGAGAGCGGAGCGAGGAGGTGATGGAATCGGAACTGGTATTTTTATGACTTTGGTGGGTTTCATTGCTGGAAGTAATAATCGGGCATGGGTTTTTTTTTGCGCTTATTTTTGCATTTATATATTTTGCTATTTTTTAATTTTACGCTCAATG
The DNA here is from genome assembly GCA_963932185.1 of Troglohyphantes excavatus. Lineage (NCBI taxonomy): Eukaryota > Metazoa > Arthropoda > Arachnida > Araneae > Linyphiidae > Troglohyphantes > Troglohyphantes excavatus. The sequence continues at coordinate 56,465,901 of OZ010671.1, read as the reverse complement.
AATAAATGCAACAAAAAATATACATTCGCTTTAAAAATGTGACATGGTGCTAAAAATTATTTATCTGGAAGGAAATTCATTTTATGTTTTTGTTATGATGAAAGTTGTTTGCTTTGGTAGAAAAATGAACTGTTTTTGCTTTGTGTACACTGTTAAAAATAGGCAATCAAAAAAAAGTAAAATGTACTAATTTTTGAGTACATTCGATGCGTATCATGGCTCCGAATTTATAAATTCAAATTTTAAAAATGGCATGTACTCAGAAATGAGTATAGTGAGTAAAAATGACTAAAACGAGTAGATGCTAGCCTACATAGACTGCCTTCATAAAATACCTTTCAATAAATATCGACAATTACAACCCAAGAATTACCGGGAATCGAACCCAGATACTCATGTACCACAGTCCAGTGCCTTATCCAGGCCGACGTGAAGAAGTTATAAATAGAAGAAACTATAAAAATGTGTGCCAAAAAATGGGAAGTAAGATAATTGATTTGTAATAACTCAGTTTCCATTTAATGAATCGACATCAATTAATATGGAAAACCCTCTTCTGATCAACTATTTTAAGTTTATCAGGTCGCTTTGTAAAGATGGCTTGAACAGAAGCTGATGGTCGTCAAAATATTGATTTACGAAAAAAACAAATCTTACCTTATTATCCCTAAAAAATAAAAAATTTATTTGCGATTTTTTTTAAGTTTAGAGATTATATTATTTTTAATTTAATAAAAAGTTTATTACCTTCTAATTTAGTGATCAAAATTAAAAAATGCCATGGAAATTAAAGGTGGTTGTCTTACACAGTATTATCCACATGTGGTAACGATTTCCGGAGAAGCTAGTGCTAAAACTTTTCTGACTCATCGTTTTTTGGGAAGAAAAACAACAACCGTTGTGGTTTTCCAGCGAATATTTTAAATAATACTCCATTTAGATTCCCGGAACAAAACGAAACGCGGGTTATTTTTAGTGCTCTTTCCACTCCAAGGAAAAACAGAAAATCTTATTATATTTTCTTGTTTGTTTGTCTGAAATACAAAATTGTAATTTATTAGCGCGCCGATTGGAAAGTGGCATAAATAGTTTATAAAAACCCAAACAAAAAGCATGCTTTTAAACACTGTTAAAAATAAGTATTCAAAAATTAGTAAAGTGTACTCATTTCTGATTACATTCGATACTTATCATAGCTCCGAATACATAAGTTTCAATTTTGAAAAAGACATGTACTCAAAAATAAGCACAATGAATAAAAAGAGAAGATGCTAGCCTACATAGGCTGCCTTCTTAAATCACTTACAATGAATAATAACAATTACAACCAAGACTTACCGGGAATCGAACCCAGATCCTAATGCACCGCAGTTTTTTCGATTTTGACTCTACTTTGTTATCGCGTCCCATTGCCAACAGTAAACCTGAGAAAAGTGTATCACATTTATTGTAATCCGATAATTTTCAGGGCAGTTCCGTTTTTTCGACACATATAAACCTGGTTTTGGCGCTCGAATTAAAAAAAAATTATTGTAGGCGATTTGTGGACCTGGGCAATATTGTGTAATGTTAATAACTTTGTTAATTAAAAGGTTTCTTTAAGGTACTACTAATTTCAAAAATTGAAGTGAAATCAATGGAAATAATGTCGTAAATGAATACCTATGAAACTAATTTACTTAAATGTAAGAAATATATAATTTAATTGTAAAAATATACTAATTTCGAATAAAAAACAATGTAAATGAAAAAGGGAATGTAAAAAATCAGGGTGTTCACAAACAGGGAAAACCGGGAAATCAGGGAAATATCAGGGAATTTGACCATTCTGGAAAAATCAGGGAAATATCAGGAAATTTAGGATTTTTTTGAAAAAATCAGGGAATTGGTCAAAAAAAATATTTTTAACTTTATTTCTGGCTTGAATCATCGTTGATTGGTTACAAATATTCAAATAATTTTTAAATGCAATCAAAAAGAGGGAAATTGCGTATGGGACTTTTAAAAGTGAGTAAAAGTGAAAGTTTTCTCTTTCAAAGTCGTAGAAACGAATATAAAAATAAATGAAACGGTAAAATGTAATAATAAATAATAAATCAAAATAATAAATAATAAATAAAAATAATAAATAATAAATCAAAATAATAAATAATAAATCAAAATAATAAATAATAAATTAAAACTTTCACCAAAATCATTTATATTTTTTTTATGAAAATTCCGCGCTTTTTTTAGTTTGGCGTCACCAGAGCCTTGAGACCTTAAACACCTACGAAAATTTATTATTTCCTAGACAAAAAATTTAGAAAAAAATCAGTTTTAAGGACTTTAGATACCTTAAATGTGTATAAGCAATGGAACTGCGATGTTAAAATCCCAATCTGAAAATGTATCATTGTCTGTCTTATATATGGTATCCAAAAATAACCAATCCATTCTCAAAGAACTTGTTGTATTGCAATCTCCGAAGAATCCCATATTTTTATCAGAGCCTTGAGACCTTAAACACCTACGGAAAATTTATTATTTTTTTTACTAGACAATTTAAAAAAAAAATCAGTTTTAAGGACTTTAGATACCTTCTATGTGTATAAGCAATGGAACTGCGATGTTAAAATCCCAATCCGAAAATGTATCATTGCAGGTCTTATATATGGTATCCGAAAATAACCAATCCCTTCTCACAGAACTTGTTGTATTGCAATCTCCGAAGAATCCCATATTATTATCAGAGCCTTGAGACCTTAAACACCTAAGGAAAATTTATTATTTCCTAGACAAATTTAAAAAAAAATCAGTTTTAAGGACTTTAGATACCTTCTATGTGTATAAGCAATGGAACTGCGATGTTAAAATCCCAATCCGAAAATGTATCATTGCAGGTCTTATATATGGTATCCGAAAATAACCAATCCCTTCTCACAGAACTTGTTGTATTGCAATCTCCGAAGAATCCCATATTATTATCAGAGCCTTGAGACCTTAAACACCTACGGAAAATTTATTATTTCCTAGACAAATTTAAAAAAAAATCAGTTTTAAGGACTTTAGATACCTTCTATGTGTATAAGCAATGAAACTGCGATGTTAAAATCCCAAACCTAAAATGTATCATTGCCTGTCTTATATATGGTATCCAAAAATAACCAATCCATTCTCAAAGAACTTGTTGTATTGCAATCTCCGAAGAATCACATATTATTATCTCCACCCTCGTATAAACAATCCTTTCAAACAATGACAGAAACGGACAGAAACCCGTCCCATTCCATTTAGTCATCGCCGATGCTCCAGATATTCAAACCCGACGTTGCCTTGGCAACCGGACGCCATCGGAATATAACGGTGTCCTTCTCTCTCTCCAGGCCCATGTCCCTATTCCTCCTGCACAATCGATTTCCCTTTGCACCTTATTTAGTTTAGTGATGCGTTTTATTAAATTCTTTTTGCTCTCTTTCTCTCTCTTCCCTTACACGCGGGGGTTTTGGTAGTAAAGTGATAAGGTAACGTTACGGCGTTAAGACGAGAGCAGCGGAACGTTGTTTGGTAAAGGTTTACTGTACGGTCACCCTTGGCGACTTTTTCAAAATCTCGCCAAAAGTCGCCATTTTGGCGACTTTTGTCCAATAAGGTTGCTGCAATTCCTTGTCGTTTCGGAGGGGAGTTGCCATTAAAAAAAAATTATCGCCAAATGCGGAAATCTCGCGCCAAGGGTGACCGTACAGTAAACCTGACCCCGTTGTTTCCTGTATTGGGAAAGGACGTGGGGTTGGAGAGCGGAGCGAGGAGGTGATGGAATCGGAACTGGTATTTTTATGACTTTGGTGGGTTTCATTGCTGGAAGTAATAATCGGGCATGGGTTTTTTTTTGCGCTTATTTTTGCATTTATATATTTTGCTATTTTTTAATTTTACGCTCAATGAATAAATGCAACAAAAAATATACATTCGCTTTAAAAATGTGACATGGTGCTAAAAATTATTTATCTGGAAGGAAATTCATTTTATGTTTTTGTTATGATGAAAGTTGTTTGCTTTGGTAGAAAAATGAACTGTTTTTGCTTTGTGTACACTGTTAAAAATAGGCACTCAAAAATAAGTAAAATGTACTAATTTTTGAGTACATTCGATGCGTATCATGGTGTTGAGAGGTGCTATTTCTCAACAGTTTAGTTAATGAGCAGCTGTGAGAGCTGGGCTTAAAAGCAGACATCTGGGGAGAGGTGTTTGGAATTTGAGACTGGAATGTGCCAGACCTCTCACTCTGAATAGGCGATTGTTAGAAAGCTTTTTTTAACAAGCCACCAAAACGCCAATACTTCTTCAGCTCATTGTTACGGGTCTCGTTCTTCGACAGATAGGTACAATGGGTTGAGGTTAGATTTTGTTGTGGTGTCTGGAATGCGACATGTTTATTAGGCAATAAGTCTGGGTGAGCTACTCCCACAAACAGATGTTTGGAGGGGTATGAAATAACATAAAATAGGTGAGACTGACCAATGCCTGTGGTCGGAATTAAGGCGGAGCTTGGAGTAGCCATTCGAATCCTGACACCTACAATTTCGAGATGCCGAAGGCACCCGATTTGTTGAGGGGATTTGAAGGCGTGGGTGTGAACCCAAAAGGGGGACAAAAATAACCTAAGGATGATCATAAACTGCCCAGAGCTCGATCTCCGAAGTAATCCTTAAAGGGTCAAGAACTGACCCAACGGAGCCAATATGCCGGTCAACGAGATGGAAAATTATTCGAAGTGACGGACCACTTAGTTCCCCCAGACCCGCCAGCCTCATGCCATTGGAATGGCAAATAGGTATTGTGAGCTTTGATTTGATTTGGTGTACGGTATCTCTCTCTCCCCGATTGAATTAGTAATAATGGGTAAAATTATTAATGTACCCGATATTGTTAAATGTAATGTTTAGTTATTTTAAGGTGAAGGGAATTTTATCTCAAGTGACAATTAATTGTAATGTTTTAGAGGTTAATATACCTTAATGGAAGTCACTATGTGTAACGGAATTAAATGTAATCAAGACAGTTTAAAATTGTAAATAAACATATTTTATCTAATGATTTGTGCTTCTTCCATTATCAATCCATTTCCAGAGTCCTGGTAGTTATTTGATTATTCACAACGGAACTAGTTATTATATGTACTACACTATACGACAACAAATTCGGCTTATTACTATTAATGATGATTGATATTTATAATTGATTTAAGTTAACTAACATGTTTGGGCTAGAGCGCCCCAACAATGGCTCCGAATTTATAAATTCAAATTTTAAAAATGGCATGTACTCAGAAATGAGTATAGTGAGTAAAAATGACTAAAACGAGTAGATGCTAGCCTACATAGACTGCCTTCATAAAATACCTTTCAATAAATATCGACAATTACAACCCAAGAATTACCGGGAATCGAACCCAGATACTCATGTACCACAGTCCAGTGCCTTATCCAGGCCGACGTGAAGAAGTTATAAATAGAAGAAACTATAAAAATGTGTGCCAAAAAATGGGAAGTAAGATAATTGATTTGTAATAACTCAGTTTCCATTTAATGAATCGACATCAATTAATATGGAAAACCCTCTTCTGATCAACTATTTTAAGTTTATCAGGTCGCTTTGTAAAGATGGCTTGAACAGAAGCTGATGGTCGTCAAAATATTGATTTACGAAAAAAACAAATCTTACCTTATTATCCCTAAAAAATAAAAAATTTATTTGCGATTTTTTTTAAGTTTAGAGATTATATTATTTTTAATTTAATAAAAAGTTTATTACCTTCTAATTTAGTGATCAAAATTAAAAAATGCCATGGAAATTAAAGGTGGTTGTCTTACACAGTATTTTTACATTTGAAATGGATGTGGGTTTCTTCATTCCGATTTATAATTTTTTGTACATTACCTCTTACTGTTTTGACTTACATTAGTATCCGTTTTGACTTGCATCAGTATTCGTTTTGACTTACATCAGTATCTATTTCCTCAAAATCAATCTTATTTCTTATTCATGAGAGATCAAAAAAAGAAATTACCATGTAACAGGAGTAATTAAGCCTTTAAAACTTTTTATGTTTAAATAATAATTTACTATGATTGATGATAAAGTTTATAACTACGACGTATTACGTCAAAAATATCTTTCCAAACCAAGTACTTTGAGAAAAACATTTCTTTTACAACTTCCGAAAAAAAAAACACAATCATGTTACAGGTTCTTTCATCCATTAATGTTAGAGCTATGTTATCCATTAATAACAATAAGTAAGGATTTTTTTAAAAAAAAGTTTAATTCAGGAACTGTGCAGTACTATGCTATTCTTGTAACCTCAATCCTAAAATAAATTATTCGTTTACGTTTCCGATATATATTTCCATTTCATTACTATAGTACAGCCTGGCTCCGGTTAATTGACAGTTGGGTTATGCCCATCAATATTGGTTTTAGCGAATCAACAAACGAGTTTCAGCGAGTTGACCAATAGACTTATCCAAACCACGTAAACAAAGTGACGTTACAGCGGCTATTTAGCCAGAGCATACACCTGAAGTATTCTGATGTTAAAGTGAGTAAACAAATCTATTTTTTGCATTGTAATCAAGCTGAAGTGATATAAACGATATGCAATGAGAAGCAATTAAGCCTAAAATTTAATCCGGAAACTTGCTATCTTTAATTAGGCGATAAGAAGATTGATGATTGAGTTGCTCATGGTTGGATGTAGATGGCGTAGATGTGTGTTCAAGACAAGTCCGGGTCACCATTGAAGGAATATGCTTGTTCAATATATTATGCTGATGATTTAATAAGGAAACCTCGTTTTCTAGAGTCTGTCGATATGTCACCACAATGCTGTTTTCTTTCATAAATACGTCTTCATTCTTTAAAAATAATTAGAGAGGATGAAAAAGGTTAATAATGTAACTTTAATAAAAGTTATTTTTTTTTATTTTGATAGCAAATATGCCTTCATTCTTTGAAAATAATTAGAGTGGATAAAAAAGGTTAATAATGTAAATTTAATAATTTTTTTTATTTTGATAGCAACCCCCCGCCTCCCCCCACCCCCCGAGAAATAAAAATTATAGTAAATACGTAAAATTTTTCATAAGTATTTGTTAAAAATTAAAATATATAAACAAACGCTTTGCATAATATTAAAAAAAAAGCTTCTGCAAATAAAATCTACATGCTGGCTTTTAACCTCGAATAAACAAAAAGGACATTAAAAATCCTTTCAATTCCCCCTTTTCCATTAGACAAATTCCACATGCAAACAAACAACTTTTTTATCAAAACAAGAAACGATGGAAACATACGAAAAACACTTAATCCATCGCATACATGGTATATTATTCCTCTAATACAGAACATCCTGACATCCCAATCAGTCAAAAAAAAAAAGAAGAAGAATAGCAGCCCAGCCCTAAATCTGCGGAAGATGATGCAGACACAGCAATACTCCGCCAAAGCTGATTAAATATTGTCAAGCTAAGCTCCTTTCCATCTTCTTTCGAACCTTATTTTTGCTCTTGGGCAATATATTAAGATAGCACTGTGTTCAGGGATAGATGATAAGAAACGGTTAATATGGCAAAGAAATTAGATATGGTATGTTGTTTATGATAAGTAGAGCTGTCAGGTAAAGTATTTTAAGATAGCGATTTTAATTTTTATATTTTGCATCCGATTATTTATTTATTTATTGCTTCCATTTTTGTATAAATATAGCCTAAGAGAAAGTAATATGCCAATTTTTTTTTTAAAGCTTTTAGACATTGTTTTTAAATTAATTCATTTTAATACAGTTTTTAAATATTGGGGTTAGGGAGCGCTTTCAATTATTACGTCACGCTATTTTTTATTCTATGTTGCCCCCTTCTCTCCTCATGTCGTATGGTCACTTTAGCTGTGGCGCCTTTTCCTATATCGCGTTACGATATATATTTTTGTATTTAAAAATTACTATAACAACTTCCATTTTGTGCATTTTATCAAACATTGTTTTAGAAAGAATATGAATTCTAAAAAAATAACTTATATCAACGTTTAAAAACAATTTACAGCATTTTGTTAAAAATTTTGCTACGTATCGTAATCACTGAGTATCTCCTCCCCATGTCACGCTTGATAGAATAGACCCATGTAGATTCCTTCTAAGGGTGTGTGACGTAATAAATTAAATGTATTTTACGTGTGAGGTAACAATTTCAAGGGTGGATCTGGGTAATGCAGAGATATAAAAAATTAGCCTACAAGTTACTTCTGTTTGTAAAATACATATCAATACTTTGTAAACTTATGGAAGCTACATTTTAAACGGTGAATGTATGGATGACTATTTAAATAGAGCACGGTACGTTATTTTGTTTCAATCAACCTAGGTAGTCTCTATGGAAATAGTTTAAAGCTAAATTGCCATGCTATACAATCTTTACTCGAAAAAACTTAAGCCTCAATAAAATAAAGCTGTTTTAACAATTAAATTTTGAAAATCAGTTCGAATATTATTAAATATTGTGAAATCATCATCATTAAACGTCATTTATTGACATGTAGTAGTTTTGCAGAGTAATCGAATATCTAGATATAACATTGATTTATATATTATAGCCCTGGTAAAGTGTCTACTGTGACCTTCGAGCATGAATGGACTGTAGTAGAGCGAATATGACGTCATAATCGTGGAACCAACATCTCAGATCGAATGGCCTCATACACGTGACTTCTTTTCAAAATTATGAATTAAAAAATACTCGCGATTGGCTGATGAATTGAGAAATATGTAACAGTGAAAATTTATTAACGGAATGACGTAATTAACATGTGTCTGAGGTCATACATGTTGGCCTCACTTTGATGTTAGCGAGGTTATAACATCTTGTTTTCTCTACTATGAACGATCCATGCTCGAAGACTGTAACATATTGTTTACAGTATTTAGACACGGTAGGCAGCACCATATGGTTAGGAATTTATTAAAAGAAGAATATGTCTCGCCAATTACAGTATTAGACCGATTGGATAAAACTCGTTTGCCGATTCGTTCAAGCTAGTTTCGAGGGATGTTATCCAACGACCCATTACTCATTCCCTTACACTGTATGAAAATATTCTCGTTATAAGTTAAAGAAAGTACACCTGGATCATGACAAGGAAATCTTCTGTATCAGCAAATCCTATTTTAATATAGTTTAGACACACCTAGTAAAAAGACAAATAACAAGAAATAGGCAACACCATATGGTTAGGAATTTATTAAAAGAAGAATATACCTCGGCAATTACAGTATTAGACCGATTGGATAAAACTCGTTTGCCGATTCGTTCAAGCTAGTTTCGAGGGATGTTATCCAACGACCCATTACTCATTCCCTTACACTGTATGAAAATATTCTCGTTATAAGTTAAAGAAAGTACACCTGGATCATGGCAAGGAAATCTTCGGTATCAGCAAATCCTATTTTAATATAGTTTAGACACACCTGTAAAAAGACACATAACAAGAAATAGGCAACACAATATGTTTAGGAATTTACTAAAAGAAGAATATATCTTAGGCAAATAAATTTTTTGTTGTTAACAATACAAACGGATCACGAAAGAAAGAGATTCGGGATCATTCGAGAGAAGGTGAGTATTGTATATAAGTTTTGCAACTCAACAAAGTATGGGTGTAGACATTTCGAGTGTTCTGCAAACAACGGTATGGGATTTCGATCTCTCAAAGACGCTGAAAAAATATATAGTTTAGAATAAAATGCGAGCGGCAGAGAGCAAATAATATATTTGTATTTGTTCGGTATTAGTTTGAAATAACAAGCGCCCACATTGTTTATTTTGAGTTTATTTGTGAAGAAGAGATAAAATTTGTTTGAGAAGAAGAATTTCTCAAGTACTCAAAATGTGTGGAGGTGGTCATAGCGAATTTGTAGGAAAAAGTATAGATTTAGGTTAAGAAAATGCTCAAGAGCTACTTAAATATATATTACATACGAATTGTATATTTTGTATAACTTTAGCATGGGATATGTTGTAAATGTAAAATCGCTTTATTTTGTTTTTTACCAGTTTGAAACATATTTGTGATTATCATTTAGATTTTTTTTAATAAACAAATTTGAGATTTTCATTTAGATTTTTTTTAATAAACAAATTTGAGATTTTCATTTAGATTTTTTTTTAATAAACAAATTTGAGATTTTCATTTAGATTTTTTTAATAAACAAATTTGAGATTTTCATTTAGATTTTTTTAATAAACAAATTTGAGATTTTCATTTAGATTATTATATATTTGAGATTTTCATTTAGATTATTATATATTTGAGATTATTTTTAAATTAGATTTACTTATGTTGAACTGAAACTACAGAACGGGCATATTAAATTAGATTTTAATGCGTATCAATTAATATTTAAAAAAAATATTTTTACTCTTTTTATTATATATTTACATAAAGTAGAATTTTTATTACTAAGGTATAAATAACAACGTTAAGAAAGTGGGGTTATAATTTCCGAAAATAAGTAGTATTCTTATAAAAATTATTTGAATTTAGCCAATAAGGTTATTTTTACAATAGTTAATCAATTGAATTAAAAGCGTTTTCGTTCAAAATAAATCAGATCCATTAACTGTTCGAAATAAGTATAACTCAATAAAAATACATCAAAACAAATGTTTAAAATTTTGCATTTCTGAGTGATACCAGACATGCGAAAGTGTGTAGTTAATTTAAAACAAGAAGTTACTTTGTAAAAAGGTATTTTTCTTACTACTCGCCAAAAAAAAAAGGTGATTAAAAATGAGTACATGAACGTACTCGTTTTACTTTGAGTACGATTGCATCGTAAATGAGTGATGACGTACTCAAATTTAAGTAATCGTACTTTCGCAAAAATGAGCAGTGTGATTTAATATTGCTTATGTCAGTTTCTGTTCATCCCATGTTAACAAATCGACATGACAAACTTAAAATAGTTATCGAGAGGATGGTTTTCCACATTGTCTTATGTCGATTGCTTGACTTGAGTTATTCCGATTAATTTATCTTACTTTCCATTCTTTCGGTACACTTTTTTAACATTACTTCTGATTATAACTTCTTCACATCGCCTTAGTATCTTAACGGATAAGGTTGTGGACAAGGGTGCTTGCAGATGTGGGTTCGTCTAGGTTGTCTGTGGATATTTATTGAAAGTGATTTATGAAAGCATCCTATGTAGGCTAGCATCTGCTATTTTTATTCATTTTTACCCATTGTACTCATTTTAAGCACATGTCTTTTTAAAAATTGAAACTTATATATTCGGAGCCATAATAAGCATCGAATGTATTCAAAAATAGTAAATTTTACTTATTTTTGAATACCTATTTTTAACAGTGTAGTCTTGGTAAAATTTAGAATAGCATAAAAAAGGTTCATGCTTGAAGAAGACATAATAGTAAAAAAAAAATATGGCATAATCACTTACCACATCCTTCCTTCTCCCTTTTACTACTTTCTTGAAACTATCATTTCCCTCTGAATTCCCCACATCCAGTTGATTGCGAAGATAAAGTCCGCCGATTTTGTCGTCGAAGTAGAAGATTGTCGCTTCTCTCCTGATTCGGCGTTTCATTTTCTTCAAGAAACATTTCCATGACAATGACACTTATTTCTCTCCTTCCCGATGCTGAAATGGGTTTGCTTGCGCGCGGATGAACAAAAACAAATTCTGTCTTGTCACGGTTTTTTTTTTAGAAAAAAAAAGAGACACAATAGAAAAGAGAAGTTGTCCACGACAACCTTCTAAGGGACTATAAAATTTCCCCAGTCAGAGTTCCTGTTTTTTCCCTTTTTCCCTTCTGGGACCTTGATGTCGGTTTTTTATTTCCCTATACTATTTTCCCGATTTGAAGAGAGTGTTATCGATCTTCTTTATTGATATAGTTGGAACCATTTAGGTTTATAGTTCTGGTTCTTCTGGCGTGTGCGAACACGGCAGAGTTTCTGGCATGTGTTATAAATTACTCCTGTATAGTTTTTGACGTGTTGTTTATCTATTGTCTTATTTTTTTAGCGTTTATTTGTTAATCCAACGAACGTGATATCACATTTAATGATCGCCAGTCTCCTCAATTCCTTTTTTTTTTTAATTTACGAAAATACTATTTACTCCAGTGCTCAAGAAGTATAGTACTTGTGTTTGATCTGTAATGCAGTTCCTTTATAGGCGGGTATAGTCTGCTTGACGGAATCTAACTTCACTGTTAAAAATAAGTAAAATGTACTCATTTTTTAGTACATGCGATTTAGTACACTCCGAATACATAAGTTTCATTTTTGAAAGGGACATGTACTCAAAAATGAGTACAATAAGTAAAAAGTAATAAAAATAGCAGTTGCTTGCCTCCATAAATCACTTTCAATAAATATCAACAATTACAACAAGACTTACCGGGAATCGAACGCATATCATAAGACACCGCAGTTCAGTGCCTTACCCATTGTACTACCAGCGCGACGTGGAGAAGTTATAAACAGAAGAAATGTTAAAAAGGTGTGTCAAAGGAATTTGAAGTAAGATAATTTAGTTATAATAACTCAGTTTCCATTTAAGCAATCGACATCAAATAATGTGGAAAACCATCTTCTGAACAAATATTTTAACTTTGTCAGGTCGCTTTGTTAAAATGGCTTGAACAGAAGCTGAGATGAGCAATATTAAATCACACTGCTCATATTTTGGAAAGTACGATTACTTAAAAATGAGTACTTCATCTCTCATTTACGATGCAATTGTTCTCAAAGGAAAACGAGTAGGTTCAGGTACTCAATTTTAAGTACCTTTTTTTTACAGTGTAATATCGAGTTCTAAAGATTATTCAAATAAATGTTATAATTCTGGCATGTGATAAAAGTCATATTTTTTTTATAACGTAAATCCAATATGGAGAATACAAAGAACGATTTTGTTTAATGTTAAAAATATTACTTTTCAAAACCTATAATGATTGACATTAAATGAAAGGAAATTAAATAGGATATGAATTATATTTAATAAGCAACAATACTACTTCAATGCTTTATTTTTGGGAGGAAATTTAGATATATGAAATTTGGGATGGTATCAAAAACGAAATGAAATGAAGTACTTTTATAAAATTAATTTCAATTAAAAATTGAATAAAAAGTTGTTATTGCTGTTTGTCTATTTTCTGAAAAATATTATTAATAGTTTTATTTGATTTTTGATTGCCATTTACAATATTAATATACAATTAAATAAATGCGTTTATGCTCAAAATTAAACATTTAAGTTTCAATAAAAAAAAATATTCAAAGTTTCTACATTAATCCCAACATTCGCCTCCAATACGTAACTCTAAAAAAATATCCATCTTATAACCTCGTTAATATTTAAGCCACCGAAACACCAAAATAAATCAACGTTTCCGACATAAATTAATAATACATAACGCAAAACCTCCTTACATGAAGTACGTGCACTGCTTGAGGAAGAAGCGAAATTCATAACTATCCAAACATCTCGCGCCAAGGAGAACCTAGTGTCACACGAATCCATACTACGTGAACTCATAAACATTAACGGGAAACGAGACCCATGTATAGTGTTCCAGTATTTACACACCACGTACATGGATCCTACATTTCCCTAACTACGTGCATTAAAATCCCCACCATTAGGGAAAAAAACCTAGCATTAAGCTCGATATGTTTCAGAAGTTTTTACGCATAATCTTATACTTGTAGTTGAGTTTTATGTTTTCAATAATGCATTTGCTCTTTTGAAATACCTCCAGGGCCCTGTGTTCGTATTATGCAAATGTGTTTCGTTTTTATGGTTGGTCGAATAAGTCGGTTCGATTAATATCCATGTTTGTAGCATATTTTTTAAACAGCCTCCTAATACGTTGGGGGTTTTGTTATTTTTCACCGTGATGTTTTTAACGGATTTGCATGAAATGCGCATTTTTGTTATTTTCCGTTTATTTTTATTTATCGTATTTTGATTATTAAAGGCAAAAAGTCTTTAATTTTGTTGTTGTTTTTAATCATCGTGAATTTATTTTCGAATATGGTAAATTTAGAAAAAAAATAAGTAGGTACTACTTTTATTGTGCATTAATATAATAATAATAATTACATATTTAAGTGTTGTAATTATTAGCTGTTAGTTGAAAGATCTGTTTTTTGAGCTTGTTTCATGTAAACGATGTACAATAGAAATAAATAAGTTATATTTTGAAAAACATAAAAAAGGTATGTCAAAAACGGGAAAGTAAAAAAAGTAAGAACTTAGTTCCTTTTTAAATCGAGTGAAATAACTTCTTTCCAGCCACCATTTTAAGTTGTCAAGCTTTATTGCAATAGGTTATGTTAATATTCTACATATAAGTTCTACAGATAATAATATTCTACAAATAAGTTCTATAAATAGGTTCTATAAATGCTAATATTCTACAGATTGGTATTATAGATGCTAATATTCTATCGATAGGTTCTACAGATGCTAATATTTTACCGATAGGTTCTACAGATGCTAATATTCTACGGATAGGTTCTATAAATGCTAATATTATACAAATATGTTCTATAGATGGTAATATTCTACAGTTAGGCTCCACAGATGCTAATATTCTACAGATAGGTTCTACTGATGCTAATAGTCTACAGATAGGTTCTACAGATGCTAATATTTTAGATAGGTTCTATAAATGCTAATATTCTATAGATAGGTTCTATAAATGCTAATTTCTACAAATAGGTTCTACAGATGCTAATATTCTACCGATACGATCTACAGATGCTAATATTTTACCGATGGGTTCTATACATCCTAATATTCAACAGATATGCTCTACAGAGGCGAACAACATTTAACTATTACGTTCATTAAAAAATATCATAGGGTAAATATTATTAAAATGATAACTCATCTTCCAATTAAAATTTTATTTTTATTGGAAATTATGATTTTACCAAAATTGACTTACTAGTTCGCGAAATATTTTGAAAAATCAATCGCCGATCCCCCTGTAATTTTAGTAATATTGGATGTTTTAATTTATAACAGAGCTACGATTATCATGTTTCGAACCTTAAAAGCATCTTTGATTGCCTTTTTGAGGAAATGAAATTTCCTGAACGTGGCTTAAAAGTACCACAAATTCCATTACTTCAGTAACTACCTATATTTCATTTCTACTCAGTTAAATTCATAAAATTTATCTATTTTGCTTGATCTATGTGCTTTTATTCTCACTATCTTACTTGTATTACATAACGATATTAGAAAGAGTTTCCCTTTCACTTATCAAAACAAATTATATTTTCCTACGAAAATTTTAATATATTTTGAGGTTTGAATGTGTGTGTGTGTTTTGATCAATTCGAAATAATATTCTATTTCATTCTGTAAGCCAATAGAAAACCACTTTACTTCAAGTCATTTCCCATTTCTCCCTTTCGTATAATTTCTCTTTCAAAATGGCTAATGCAACATGGGACACGTTCTTTTCCTTTGATCTTTTTGCTGAAATCGTCAGAAAAAAAATTCGTTCCATCTAATCAGAGAAATTGTTGTAAGCTTTGTCCCAGCTCAAATCTTGGTTCGTTGATACTCTTGAAACCCCCGGACAATTCAGAACAACACCGGACACTTGATAACACCAGACACTTGATAACACCGGACAATTGATAACACCGGACAATTGATGACACCGGACACTTGATACCACCGGACAATTGATAACACCGGACACTTGATGACACCGGACACGATACCACCGGACAATTGATAACACCGGACACTTGATAACACCGGACAATTGTTGACACCGGACACTTGATACCACCGGACAATTGATAACACCGGACACTTGATAACACCGGACAATTGATGACACCGGACACGATACCACCGGACAATTGATAACACCGGACACTTGATAACACCGGACAATTGTTGACACCGGACACTTGATACCACCGGACAATTGATAACACCGGACACTTGATAACACCGGACAATTGTTGACACCGGACACTTGATACCACCGGACAATTGATAACACCGGACACTTGATAACACCGGACAATTGATGACACCGGACACGATACCACCGGACAATTGATAACACCGGACACTTGATAACACCGGACAATTGTTGACACCGGACACTTGATACCACCGGACAATTGATAACACCGGACACTTGATAACACCGGACAATTGTTGACACCGGACACTTGATACCACCGGACAATTGATAACACCGGACACTTGTTAACACCGGACAATGGATGACACCGGACACTTGATACCACCGGACAATTGATAACACCGGACACTTGTTACTTTTGCTTTTCGAATCCGCCTCCGGTCCTCGCTTTCTTTTTTCTCTCCCTCCAAAACAACCGAACGCTCTCTCCCACGCATTCCGTCACTTCCGGTACACCAGCGCCACTCTGCGAGAGCAACCTCTCACAATTGTATTTATATTTCGGAACGAAACTTTGAATTTGGGTTCAAGTCTTGTATCTGAATTTACTCCAATTGCCGAATAAAGTAAACAAAAGAAGTCTTTCCGATTCTAAAATTCCACTTCGAAATAAGTTTGTCCGTGGTACTCTTTCAACTATTGCAGCTGTTGATCTAACGTGTTTCTAACAATAATATTTTTCTATTATATATATTCTATTATAAATTTACGATTTGAGATCTTCTGTGTCAAAATAGATTTCTTGAAATTGCTTATCCTGTGCGTGCATGTAAATATAATATTTTAAGGAAGAACATTCACCTTTAAAGGCGCCAAATTTCTTGATTGCCAAATTCGATACAGTTCGATTTACAAAGATTAAGATTTATTGCCAGGTCAATTATACGTAGTATGACTAATTGTTATTAGATTATTAATACATTAGGAACAATAGTTACTAGTATTTTAAAAGGCTAAAAATATTAGAATGTATTTTTATTAATATTGATTACTACCAGGGCTATGTGAAGAAGTTATAAACAAAATACATGTTATAAAGGTAAGCCAAAAGAATAGGAAATAAGATAATTTAATTGTAATAACTCGGATTTCATTGAAGCAATCGATATCAAATAATGTGGAAAACTATCTTCTAAAGAAATAATTTAAGTTTGCCCGATCGCTTTGTTAAGATGGCTTGAACAGAAGCTGAGATTAGCAATATTAAATCACTTCTCATTTTTGCGAAAGTACGATTACTTAAATTTGAGTACGTGATCGCTGATTTATGATGTAATTGTACTAAAAAAACGTATACGTTCATGTATTAATTTTTAAGCACCTTTTTTGTTATGGTGCAATTAGCATTAATAATTTATCCCCCCCCCTAAAACTAAAAGAAGGCCGGGGACCCCTTTTTATATATACTTATTTTAGTACGAGCGCTTTCTGAGCAATACGTTTCAATTTTGTTTGAACATGAAAATGAAAGTAAGAAATAAAATTAGCTTTTACTAAGAATATAGACACCAAATGCAATATTTAACCATTATTCTTTGTGACCCCCGCGGACCCTCTAATATCGACACGCGAACCATCGTTCGGGAACCACTGACCTAACAGAAATATTTAGCTAGAAGAAAAAAAAATCACTTATCACAAATTGTGTAGTTATTACACTTTAATAAAAGGTACTTAAAAATGAGTACCTGAACTTACTCGTTTTTCTTTGAGTGAGCAGTGTGATTTGATATTGCTAATCTCAAATTCTGTTCAAACCATCTTAATAAAGCGACCTTGCAAACTTAAAATAGTTGTCCAGAAGATGGTTTTCCACGTTATTTGATGTCGATTGCTTAAATGGAAACTGAGTTATTACAACTCAATTATCTTAATTTCCATTCTTTTGGCATACCTTTTAAATAAGTCTTCTGTTTATAACTTCTTCACTTACCCCTATGGTAATATAACCAATAAGGATATTTCCGGTAAATCTTGGTTGTAATTGTCGATATTTAATTAAAGTAATTTATGAAGGCAGCCTATGTATGCTAGCATCTGCTCCTTTCATTCATTTTTACTCATTTTTGAGTACGTGTCTTTTTCAAAAATGAAACTTATGTTTTCGGAGCCATGATGAGCATCGAATGTACTCAAAAATGAGTACATGTTACTCATTTTTGAGTACCTATTTTTAACAGTGTAGCGACAAACGAATTTTCGCTCAGTATTGACTAAATATACGTTATCATCAGAAAACAAATAAAATATAATAATTCACGTAAAACATTCCATAATTGAAAAACGCAGAGTTTAGCAAGTTAGGATGTTTTTCCGCGCTCGTTGTACATCCAGCGAATCAGATGTCGATCCCTACATCACTGCCAAGAATGCAGCGCAATACATTCCAAGCATAACCAATACTCGTTCCTATCTTTGTATGAAAATTGTCCATATCAATACCGGACAGCGGTAGCTGTATTACGGCCGGATGGGAGGGTTTCCACACGGTTCGTCGCCCCAGGGCCATTCTTCCAAGCCCCTTTTGAATGGATGTGTTCTCGAGTTATTCACATGGGCGGTCAAGCGGACGTTCGGCCACTGGTTTCCTGCCCACATGGCGCGCGGACCCCGGCTGTCCCCGTAGCCGAAATATTATCTTGGCTGGGTATATTAAGGTTGGATTATATAGGCTGGAAAGTGAATATTTGTAACTAGTTATATATTTGAGACTAAAGGGAAACAGAAGTGGGACAGGGTTGGAGGTTTGGTTTGGTTTGGTTTGGTTTTGTTAACTAACGTCGCACTAGAGCTGCACAGTGGGCTATTGGCGACGGTTCGGGGTCAATCTCGAAGGAAAGACCCGGGAACACATACACACACATTCATACATGCACCTCGTTATTTTAGAACCATGGTCAGATGATGAGGAAACACCTGACCTGGCACCCAACGCCTTCAATAGACGTCGGGACTTTGGACCCCGATCAGATGTATCGTGCACCAGTCCCGTATACACGCCAGTATAATTTGTTGGATATTCTGGACGACTTTCTAGTATTTTTGTAGCGAAGCTGGCAACCCTCCGATCGAAAGATCACTACTTTTTTACTTTTCTATGTCAAGTCCATTTTGCGGATTCGAACCACCAATCCTCTGATTAGTAGCTGAACGCCTTACCAACTGAGCAACTGGGGCTCCAGGGTTGGAGGACAGCCTAAAGTCTTTTCTGAAATGTTATTTCAGCAGATTTAGAAATATGAATAGGTCGTCAATAAAAATATCACCAATAGAAGGAAAGGAAACAAGCTGTTCGCCTGGCTTCCCGGGTCTTCATCCACACACCCTTTGTTTTGCTTTGCTTCATTTCAAGATTGTTTGAAAGTCTTTTTAAATTACCTGGAACAATCAAGAAATTTGTATTTTAATACTAGCTGAAGTACCCAACGTTCCCCGCGAAAAAATGGATGATATTTTTACACATAGGACCATATATTAGGTTAATTTTTGATATATTTATTCATTTGGCGAAATTTTTGTTGTTTTGGTGACATTTTTTTTGATTTGCCAAAATTTTTATTGATTTAACATTTTTTATTAATTTAGCGATATTTTGTATTAATTTTGCGATATTTTTATTCATTCGGCGACATTTTGGCGGTATATTGCTGATATTTCCTCATCAGTCAATCAGAATGCATCGTTTATTCATCCTCATAGCTAACTATGTAAGATATTTTATATTTTTACAATTTTGAAATATTTAATTGTTACACTGCATTATTATAATTAGGTTTTATTAAGAAGTCAAAAGAGTTAAGCGAGTTAAGGGGTGGGAAAGGGAGATGGTTGTTCGAAATTTCATGAAGACAGCGTCTTTCCCTAGCTTTGATGGTCAAGTGTGCAAAATTTCATCAATATCGGAATAAAACTGTAGATTTGTAAGAAATACAAAGTTACGTACAGACACTGTTCTTTATACAGTAGACTCTCGATAACTCGAATTTTTCGATATCTCGAAAAAAATCGATTTCCCTGCACCTTCATTACTTATTTAATGTAATTTTATCTCTTTAATTCGAAGTTTTTCGTCGTTATTTTCGATAACTCGAAGTTTCCTCAAAACTCAAAATTTTGTTTTCCTCTCAAAACTACGGATTTTGAAGAACCTTTAGCATATATGTAATTGTCACGTTCTTCTTTATCAGTTCTATTTCTTATTGTGCGTTATTGAAAGGGTATACTTACAATGGATTTCTACCTGTGCCTCACCATTTTGTTTGAATGTCGCCAGACTGTATTCCCTGAGCTGTATCCTCTCCTCTTTAACGCAGAGTCAGTCCAACAAGGTAGGTTAATGATTTATCGTCCCTCAAGCCAGCTGGCGTTTTCGGTAAAGTGCGAGTCACTTTCTTGGAACATTACCGACCGTCCAGAAAGCAACTCACTTAAAATATGAAGACGACACTCGACCCCCTTCTCATTTTTGTTTAGGCAATGCACTCTCTATAGCAGCATTTGATGAGAGATCGCTCTCAGAAGAAGAATGATAATTAAGAATACTAACCTCCTCCAAAGATAACTTTGTAAGAGGCTCTATCTTCGATAAAATCTATACGTGCATTCATTGAATCGATGCCGGAAATGAAAACATCAGAGACATTTCAAGCAATTGTGCATTTGGAAAATATAATTGATTTCGAAAAAATAGAAATACTCACCAAACTATTTTGGATAGATATTTTAAATAAAGTCGTGTAAGTATACTAGTATTTATTTTTTACCAAAACAGCTTTTTTATAGGATTTTCAAATTTTCGATATATCGAATTTTTATACATTTCCCTTCGAGTTCGAGATAACGAGAGTTGTCTGTATATAGATTGAGTGACAATGTTGCTCATTCATCTACTTATAACCAATTTAGCTATTTACACATACCTTTGTGGAAATAAATTACCCCAAAGGTTCGTTGAGCGCACAGCGTTATGCATTTGTCACAGATGATTAATGTAAAGCTTTCATTGTAAAAGAACAGTTTTTCCTTGTGTGAATCCAGTACTTCGATACTGTTTTCGCAACCAGCTGTGCATCACTCGTCCCTTTCTGAAAACGATTACTAAAAGAATAAAAGACTGCATTCATGGGGCGGCAGAAGAGAGAACTCCGTGGGTGTCTTTTCGAAGATGGAAAGAATTTCTTTAGGGGAAACACTAATTCAAAAAGATACAGCGGAAAAATAGACGATTTATGGCAGTTTTTAGATAATAGTTTATTTTTTTTTGTCTGAAAACATTTCTGTTCTATAGAACTAAAACTTTCAAAGCTAATTATTTAATTTTGATAAGCAATTAATTTAATAAATGCAAATGGCAGTAGGAATATAATGAAAGAACATAGCACGAGAAAGAATGCAGAACTGTAATTTATATAATTTTTGTTTCCTATATTTCTGTACTTTTATTTATTAAATGAAACCCAAAATGTTGTTAATTATTCATTAAAATAAATAATTATTTATAAATAAATGTGATATTTTTTTAACAGTGCCAAATCTATTTTTTTTCATTGAGTATCCAACAACAGTTTATATATTTAATAACAATAAAACAAAAGTTTCAAGAGAATATACAATCTACGAAGATAATCAATGGTTAGAGGAATTTCTAAACTTAAAAAAAAAGAAGAACGATAGCTGTTAAAGATCGCATTGAATGTATAAATGGCATAAAAACAAAACTAATTAAAAGCAAATATATTTTTTTAAAGTTTGGGTCAAATTTAGCTGGTGATAAAAAAAAAGAGATACTCAACTTTAGCATTTTTACAAATTCAAAAATTAAGATGTACTCTCAATAGCATTTTTTAAAAAAAAAAAGTGATTCAAAATAATGACTTTTTTTTTATCGATATCCAATAACAAATATATCTTTAAATTCGACTTTAACTCCTAAACCAGCTTCGACAACGCCCTCTGGAAACAAAGTTATCTCTTAACCCAATAACCCATGACAAACGACCCACCAAATCAAAAAAGGCCACGCACTTTCTAACAAAAGGAAACTGACTGCAATTCCTCTGAAATTTCAAAAATAAGGAACAAAAAAAAAGGGGTTGGGATTTATCCCAACTATCCCAGGAAAATCCCGCAATACGTTACTGTGAAAACCAACCCTTTCCAAGAGGATGATTGAATTAGGAAGCCTCTCCTCGACCAGACGAAAGTGTAATTCAATAACCATAAGTGAAACCATCTCTGGTTTTATGTATCATAAAGTATATTTTTACGAGAAAATCGTCGGGTGTCGAAACAGCCGAGAAAAAGACAAGGGATGGATATATTTGAAAGCCGCTCGGTTGTTGCTATTGTGTTATAGCATAATCAATTAATTAAATGTCTCTGGCCTGAATAATTAATTGCATGCAGAGGGAATGAATAAAACATTGTCATTCTGTTTTCACGTTGTCTTTGTTTTCTCGCTTTGGTGTTGAACAGCTGAGTATCAGTGTCGCAGCTGCCAAGGGACGGTGATTTATTTAAATGTTTTTTCCTCTTTTAAAAGCTTGAGACATATCAGTTTCTTTTGAGAGTTCTATTTTGGTTTTTGAATGCGTCGTGTGTTGTGACTAGAAGTCGTTTGTATGGGATTCCGCAATGGAACCTGGTTGAATGGTTCGTAGATATACCAAACAAGTTCAAACTTAATTTGTTTACAAGACGATGCGACGTAACTGCCGAAATTACGATTTTGATTTATTTTGACATATTAATGCTATTCGAAAAACACTTCAATGAAATTTTTTCCACTCTGTTAAATATAGGTACTCAAAAACAAGTAAAATTTATCAATTTTTGAGTATATTTGATGCTTATCATAGCACCGAATTCATAAGTTTCAATTTTGAAAAAGGCATTACTCAAAAATAAGTAACATTGGTAAAAATGAATAAAAAGAGCAGATGCTAGCCTACACAGGCTGCCTTCATAAATCACTTTCAATAGACATCGATAATTACAACTAAGATTTACCGGGAATCGAACCCAGGTTCTCAGGGATTGCAGCCCAATGCCTTATCCGTTGTGCTACTGGGACGACGTGAAGAAGTTATAAACCGAATAAATATTAAAAAGGTGTGCCAAAGGAATGGGAAGTAAAACAATTTGATTGTAATAATTCAGTATCTCTTTCAGAAATCGACATCAAATAATGTGGAAAACCATCTTCTGAACACCTATTTTAATTTTGTCAGGTCGCTTTGTTAAGATGGCTTGAACAGAATCCGAGATTAGCAGTATTAAATCACACCGCTCATTTTTGAGAAAGTACGGTTACTTCGATTTAAGTACGTCACCGTTCATTTACGATGCAATTGCAAAGAAAATAAGCAGGTTCAGGTACTCATTTTTAAGTACAATTTTTTTTACAGTGCACAAAAGCTAAATAAAAGATTACAACAAACCAAAAAATTCCAAATTAATATTTTGAAATATTTCTAAAATGACCAGACACCACGTTTAAAGTTTGCAGCAACAGCCATTAAACCCCTCCGAAACTTTTTACCCCCCCCCCCCAACACCCCAGTACAAACTGAATAAGAGCCCTCCCTTGTGGCAATTACCCCCCCCCCCCCCCCTATCTGGCCCAGCGAAATTGCCCCATCATGAATCCATCCTTTCGCAGCGAAGGAATAGATGTAGTGGGGCGTAGGGGCGACATCACTGGCGGCCGCAATCGATACTGCCTCTTTGCCGATAAACTGATCAGCAGGGGCGGTGCTTGGGGGTCACGCTCCAGCCCCGGCACAGTAATCCCTGTTGAGGAGTTGGTGACTGTATTTACTTTTTTCTCTCTCTCTATTGGTAATCACCTTCGGGGATGAATTGGTCGTATGAGATATGGGCGAATATGGGAACCAGGGGTTGTATGTTTGGTATTGTGAGGGATTTTAACATTTGGATGTCTCTGTTATATTGGATCCTTACCTGAATATTCATAATATATGGATTTTGTGATTTTTTTTAATTTTATATATAAATTGATATATGTAATTTTTCGCGAAAACAATTATATCCTTTATAATTTTTCTTTTAAAATATGGTGACACACACACGCACACACACTCTCTCTCTATATAATTAATAAAAATTGGCAGTCTATATAATTTTAGATATTAATTGGTATCGTGTATAATTATCATGAACATTTGTATTTTATATAATTTTACGCAAAATATTATATCCTTTATAATTTTTCATGAAATAAACTATTTTGTACAATTGATATCCAGTATTTTAGTAGTAGTATCTAATTTTTAATAAAAGTTTTTATCATATATAATTTTAGATAATAATTAGTAACCTATATAATTTTCGGCATTAACCTTATGGTGTGTCGATCCTTTTGTCCTTGCACTTTTATCGATTTAAGATTAGTAAATAAAACTTTTGTGGGTTTATATATTAACAGTTGAGTTACTAATTTAAGATGGCGGGGAGGGGAATGCTCTGGGGCTAAGCAATAAGCGTGTCTTAAGATATCCTGAAGGGAATAACATGATTAGTAAAGATATTTTATAAATAAACTATGAAAGGACAACACATATTTTTTATTTGATTTTTTTAAATTTTATTTTATACATAACAGTGGGGGCATGGTCATATGCTAAAGATCAGGTAATATCAGGTTTGGCATGTCGCTGTATAATTTACCATAAAAGTTGGTGTCATATTTAATTTATTTTAAATAAAATATTAGTCTTATGTTATTTAGCATAAAATTAGTATATCTAAATAAACTAGTGTGTTTGTGTTTGCTTAACCTCTATATGTATAATAAACAATAGTGTATTTGTATAGAAATCCGCGGTTTTGCGCTCAAAGTACCGATTTTGTAAATGAAAGATATTTTGAGAGTATATAAAGAAATACTTTCATTACAATAGAAATTGAGTAAAGTATTTACCTTACTGTTTTATTATTATTTTGTCTATTTCAGGCATATACTTGTTTTTAAAATTTTTAAATCAAACGGATGTGTTATACATGGGTATGTTATATAGCTACTAGCTCTTATTGTATGTGTCTGTGTTCGGATTCCGCAAAAGACATAGATGTTGAATTGTTTGCGTTCTTGTTATGAATGACAATGTCTCTCAAATAATGCGCTTTACCATGTTTCACGTTGTGTTATGAATAAATGAGGGGGTTTAGCATTCGGCTAAGCAAGTGCTCGTCGATTTAGAAATCAGAATAGAATATGGCGTATTTTCTTATATATGTGTGGGGGTCACTTCGAATATCTGATACTCTCACTTTTGCTTGAGTGATCACTTTAGCCTGACTGGTAGATTTTCTGCGTATCATGCAGAAAGTCCTCGGTTCGATTCCGAGTAACGGTTAGAAAGTGCATAGCGCTACATTGGAGACTTTCAGACTGCAGACCAACGCAACCTTCGAATAAACATTTGTGACACCACATCAAATAAACCACTACAACTTCAACCACTGTCCACGTGATAACACTTCAAAAGAATCTCTCAATCATACGTTCCTCCGTCCGACTTACTAAGACGGGGGTACAATGAGATCACTTCTTATACCCGATGTTCCCACTTGAGGTTGAGTGATCACTTTAGCCTGACTGGTTGAGTATTGGCGTATCATGGTTAAGGTCCTCAGACATAACGTACTCTTTAACCTACGTAATAACTCTTATAACTAACGTATGTTATTTTTTTAAAACTATATGAACTACCGTAACAACTCTTTACTTGTCCATATGCCATCCCGAACTCTCAACCCTCCAATCACTAATCCATTACTCTTCCAACCAGACCTTAGCGACTCTCCTGTGTTTTGATACATAAGCCTTAGGGCAACTTCACTTAAAGTACAGGCCGATACGAAGAACGGAAGGAGTATGGAATATGGAAGAGATGTGGACCTTTGCGATTAACTGAACATAACCACCTGCGTCACATCCGGGAGTCGTGTATGATCTAGACACGGATTATTGGGAGTCAGGGAGTGGATAGAATGCTAGTCACACATCAATGTAAGGATCTGGGAAGACATTTGCCTCGGGGGCAGTTGTGTTTTGGATGCTAAATCTTGTGTTTCATGAGAAATATGTAAGTCACAGGTGAAGGAATGTTTACACAGAGGAAATATCCACGTGTCAAGAATTCATTCATATTTGAATTTCGACAAACTTTTCCGGATTATTATATAAAAAAAATATATTTATGTTATTGTTGTGAGTCGCCATCCATTTGATTTGAATTAAAAAAAAAGTATATGCCTGAAATAGAAAAAAATAAAAATAAAATAGTAAGACGAATACTTTACTCAATTGTTATTTTTGTAAAAGTACAGTAGAATTTCAATTATCCGAACTCCAGTTATTCAGATCAAACAAAGCGGATCGCCAATTATCCGGATACGGATCGGTTTGACGAAGAAGAAAAGATCAGCAAAATCCACATTTTAAAAGTTTCTTATCTGTGAATAATATTGTTTTTAATAGTCATTAAATTATATTGCATACTAAAGCCAAATTCGTTTTGTTACTAAGAGATAACCTTTAACTTTTTTTCCCGTGAATTATCCAATTATCCGGATATTTGATTATCCGGATAGGATATGGTCCTAATTGGTCCGGATAATTAGAGTTCTATTGTATCTCTTTATATACTCTCAAAATAAAGTGAGCCGTTTTGACCAATTATGTAGCTGTAGTGCGACGGAATATTGGAACATGTTGGGACCTGCCCAGAAGAAAATTATCAAGGAACAGATCTTAGTATTTTTTAACAATGGTCAAATGATGTGAATCGTACTCACTCTCCAAACTTCCGCTTCTCAATCAACGTGAGATCATTTTACACACTTCAGATATAACTTGAAACAGTCCCTGCTACTCTTCGGTTGGACTTACCTAGGATCGAACTCGTGCCATCTAGATTATCACGGCCTATCTTTTCGTTTATTTTTTAATCTCTCTTTTGACAGTAGCACCAATTTTCAAAAGAATATTTAAACGGTAATTTTAATCGTTGAAGTTTTTCTGTTTCAATCATTAATGTTTTAACGTATAGATAGATGAACCCATTTTCACCAGAATATTTAATCGGTAATTATTGTTTTCCAATAACTTTATTTCGGGAGAAATGTATGTGAATTCGATCCCTTTCCTTATAAAATACATATTTCTTTTTCTTTAAAGATATTTTCTTCTGGAAATGCCAATATAAATGTAATTAATCACTCGAAACCTTATAAGTCACAATAAAAGTCAGCAAAGGCAATTCAATTCGCAGAACTAATTTGAAACGATTGATTTTCATTAATATTAATCGAGATTGCCAAAAAAAAAATATATTCGTTTGCCTCAAGTTAATTTATCGGTTCAGCCTCTACATTTCTAAAGTAATTTTGTTTGACATTTAAATTGATTACTAGATAAATTTGCATTTATCATGATTTGGTAACATGAATCTATGCAATTGCTTGCGCTTGAATACAAATTCGTCTGTAATATTTTATGTTTTAGTTTTATGTTGTGACAAACTATTTGTAAAACGTTTATATGAAGCGTCTTTAAATTCACCTACACGGGTATCAGTATAGAAACATCATGTTACGCTATTAAGGTAATCCATTTCGACATTTTAACTCAGTGACAAACATCACGATTAGCATAAAATTCATTTTGTCTGTTAGGAAATTAGACGACAATGCACGGAAAATATAAAAAAATGCAAAGTACTCATAGCGCTTTGATATGGCACCCGTCACGTCGGACGCAAGCCTATTTATCAGGCACGTAGGTAAGGGGGTGGTTCAGGGGGTTCAAACCCCTCCCATTGTAAGTCAAGAAGAAAAAATTAAAAATCGAATTACTTAAAAATACTTTAAAAAACTAGAAATATTTTACTTTCTCGTATTATACTTCTTGTAAAGTTGATATTTTCCGGGGGTCCTGCCCCGGAAAACATTTTTTAAAAACCTTCAGAAACATGTTTTGAGGCAATTTTTATCTCAAACTAAGCTTCAAAAGACATCACCGGGTTCATTTTCTAGCATTTGGATTTCGGCGACAAAAGGAAAAGATCGTCAAACGGGGCCGTATACACAAGATGCTTCAAAACCGTGTATTATTCTAAACAATGATTCTCAAAACACAAAATTTGTTCTCTAAATTTATTTCATAATTAGGGAATGGTCTTTACTAATTTAAAAAATAAGTAATGACTGATATTGGTAACGATTTCATGAAAAATAAATGATAACTGCTGCTGTTACGGTATTTACCAGTCAACGTATTCCTGTTTACTCTTAAAAAGTAACTTAAAAAGTAAAAAGTAAAAACTCTTAAAAGTTCTCTATATAAGTTAAAAAAAAAAAAAAAAAAAAAAAGTGGGGAAGGGTGTTATTTCTACGTGCCTGCTGTTTATTATCCTTCTGTTGGCGAGGTTTTTCTTAGTGACTTATCCGTATTTCTATAATATGATGAAATGGCGTTTCTCCTGAAATACGACACAGGCACACCGGTAGTTTATGAATTAGTTTCCTTATTATTGATTGATGATGAAAAAAGTTTCTTTATTTTCGAAGAGGAGTTTGATCAGTGTATTTCAAGAAACGTTAGTCAAATGTGAGTAACCATTTATAATAATGAGACGAAATATGCAAATCTATTTTGTGAAATGGCTAGTCTTTAATGAAGTACCCAATTAGAGCGTTTGCCTGCTACAAACACATTTTAATTATTCACAGTTATACACTAAAAAAAAATCCAATTTTTGAAAATACTCTTTTATTTATTATCACTCTTTTCGTTTATTTATTTCGTAGCTTCTCTTTACATTAAACTTTCTTTCCAATTTGTAACGTATTTTATTTAAGTTCATTAACGAATGCACAACTAATTCAAAATTAATGTGGCGTTTGATTATTACTCCTAATGAAATTTCGCTTCCATTTTGAGAGTCCTACAAATTAGATTTAAGAGCAGAAACATGGTTTACAGCTGGAGGCCAAAATTTGTTTTTAGATAGAATATCATTTATATTTAATGTTTTTTTTCCTCTTTGTATTAAACGATAATTGCTGCATTTTTAATCCGATCGCAATTATGCAGAGTTTACACAAAGGCCAGTACTCATTTTGCATAAATGTTTAAGTGTGTTTTCAAGTGTAATTTAGTAAAGCGTGGATGGGCGCGATTAAAACTTCCTATTTCGTTGAAAATAAGAACTTGATGAAGTAGGAATTTTGAGGTTTTTGCTTAATTACTGCGGTGATGAAAAATGATTTAATGAACTTTGACGTTTCTTTGTTGCTTCTTAAGTACTTAACTATGTTTGTAAGGATTATTTTTATGTTGTGGTATGTGCTGTTTATTTCTGGAATGTAAATTAAGTTATTTTTTTTTTGCACATAACTCCAATGAATATAATTTCAAATACAAGATAACTAGCTTTTAAAGATAAAAAATATAAATGATCGGTTTTTTTTTAGTTTTAGTATGCCAATTTATGAAGACAGAGGAATGTATAAAAAAATTAATACCGTAGTTAATGGATTTGAACAAATTGTTTGCGTTATTTAATGTTAATAGCGTATTTTTTTTTGGTGTAACTATAAAATAAAGAACAATTTTGTCGGTACTATCATTAAAAAAAATTAATGAATAAAAAATAAATGAATTTTTTTAAATTGCATTTTTTTTCAAATCTTCATTAATATATGTTGAGCTGATAATTAAAAAAAAACCTGTAACTGATAATTGGTACAAAAATATTGTACTTTCATTTATTTCATGTTTAATTATAGTAATAGTTTAATAACGATAGAAAAATGGTTTGGTTTGGTTAAATAACGTCGCACTAGAGCTGCACAGTGGGCTATTGGCGACGGTTCGGGGTCTATCTTGAAGGAAAGACCCGGGAACACATTCACACACATGCATTCATGCATGCACCTCGTTATTTTAGAACCATGGTCAGATGACGGGGAAACACCTGAACTGGTACCCAACGCCTTCAATAGACGTAGGGACTTCGGACCCCGATCAGATTTATCGTGCACCAGCCCATATACACGCTGTTAATTTTTGCGGATGTTCTGGACGACTTTTCTAGTATTTTGTAGCGAAGCTGGTAACCCTCCGATCACAAGATCACTACTTTTTTTTTATTTTTCTTTGTCAAGTCCATCGCCTAGGATCGAACCAGGAATCTTCGCATTCCCAGCTGACGCCTTTAACCACTCGGCCACGGAGGCCGATAGAAAAATGTATCTGCACCATACATTGAATTTCAGTTGTATGGCATACTCCAGGAATTGTTATTTGGTAAATGAACGTTGTAAAGTGGATTTGATTTTTTTTCGGTATAAATAACAAAGTCAACTTTACACAATATGTTATAAAGTGTTATTCACTTCTGTCAGATTTTTATTTAAAAAAAAGGAATTTTACTGTATGCCTAATAAAGTTTTTTAATGTTAATAATATTTTACTTGATGCATATTTTATTATATAAGCTCAAAAAATGTTCAAAAAACTCTCAGGAATGTTATTAATATATAGAAAAACAATTAAATATTTTCAACTCTAATTAGTTTTTAAAGGATATATTTATGGATGAAAGAGGTATCCACTAATATTAAGTTTTGATATATTTGAGTTTAAAGTTTTCGTTTAGTAATTAATTGTGATTACATACATCCTTCATGACACTAGCACCTCTATTAATAAGGCTTCTACATTAATGCTGTCATTGTCAAAAACAGGCCAATACGTACCTCTTTCATTCATGACAATAACTCAATTTTTAAAAATGTTACATGCATCCATCATATCCACAATTATTTTTCGTTAAATTATGGAAGCACACCTTAGTTTAATGGTTGGTTAGATTAAAATAGCAATAGAGCTACGGATATTGCTGACGATTCGTGATTTATTCAGCAGGAACACTGCCTGGAACTTCCCTGGAATACTGCCTCGTAATTTTGAACCATGTTCAGAAACTAGAACAGTATCCGAGCTGTCACTCTTGAATAGGCGTTAGAACGTTTGGATCACTATAGATTTAACGTTCACCTGTCCTTTATTCACGGTAGATGTTTTTTAAGTGGATACACTGTAAAAAAAGGTACTTAAAAATGAGTACATGAACTTACTCGTTTTTAGTTGAGTACAATTGCATCGTCAATGAGCGATGACGTACTCAAATTTAAGTAACCGTACTTTCTCAAAAATGAACAGTGTCATTTAATAGTGCTAATTTCAGCTTCTGTTCAAGTTATTCTTAGCAAAGCGACCTGACAAACATGAAATAGATGTTCAGAAGATGATTTTCCACATATTTGATGTCGATTGCTTAAATGGAAACTTAGATATTACAACTCAATTATTTTACTTCTCGTTCTTTTTGCACACCTTTTAAACATTTCTTCTGTTTATAACTATTTCACGTCGCCCTGGTAGTACAACCGATGAGGCACTTGACTGCGGTGCTTGAAGATCGGGTTCGAATTCCGGTAAGTCTTGGCTGTAATTATTGATATTTATTGTAAGTGATTTATGAAAGTAGCCTACGTTGACAAGAAACTGCGGTTTTTATTTATTTTTACTCATTGTACTAATTTTTGAGTAATATTTTTAAGAATTAAACTTATGTATTCGGAGCTATGATAAGCATTGAAATTACTCAAAAATGAGTACATTTTACTTACTTTTGAGTACCTATTGTTAACAGTGTACCGATGAACAAAACTGGAAAAGTCCTCTGTACTCTCAATGTCGAGGTTCGAACCACTATGAATCCGTTATTCTACCGCTTTGGTCACTGCATGACCTTTTAGTTTAATGAATACCGGAGTCCCTAAAACTGTATTTAAAGCACATTTAATATTTAGAAAATTTTGATATCCTTACTACATATTCAAATAGTTATTTTAGTTTGTTATATGAAAGTAATTAACTCCTTTGGGACAACAGGATCCAGAAACAAGTCAATGTTCTCCAAGTCTTAAAAACAGACTTAAGGAAAATAAATAATTCGAGCATTAAGCCTTTTGGTTTTAAAGTAGAAAAATTAGTTTGTGGGTTTTAAAACATCAAGTTTGTCAGAACATTTAAGCGTTATTTTTCTTATCCCACGTTTGTGTTTCTTTAAAGGGAAACGAATTGTAATTTTTTTTTACTTTGTTACAAAGCTTTTTAACAAACTTCATAATTATCTTTAAGATTTTCTTAAGTATGCACGATTTTAAAGTCGGGGGACCTTTGGGTTCGGCTTGCTTTAAACGTACTCCGACTTAAAAACAAATAATCAAGTAACAGTTGTGAGCTTGCTTCGCTTTGACAGACTCGAGTATGTTTTTAAAGAAAATAACATGCGATGTTTAATGCATGAGGTTGTTTTATTCTGGATTCAGTTTGTTATTTTAAAAGCTTTTCTGTTTTCATCATTAAGTTGTAACGTCTAGGATTTTATTTTTGTGTAAAACAACAAGATAAAATACCTAATTTTCCGCATATTAATGAACCTTTTTCCATTCAGAATATATGAATATATTAGTTATTCAACTTTAAAGTGGAGTGGTTTTTTTTTATGTTCTCATCGAGCATCTTCTGCGTAATACAAATGCTTTTAAAATTATCATAAATATGAGTTATGCAAACAATGCAAATAAGTAATTATATAAAAGTTAGGGCTGTGGTAGCCTGGTGTGCTTGGTGCCGTACTCGAGATGGACGTTTCAGAGTTCAGTCCCCTATAGTTTTAGCTGAAAACTCTCTTTATAGAAGGGATTTTTCAATAAAAATTTTTTTCAGCAATTTATCAATTTTTATTGATGTTTTTGCTTTTTAACACGTTATTTTTACTTTAATATAAGCGTTTTGCTATTTAACATAGGAGTTTTTTGCTGTAGAAATTGGAGATAATCTCGGACGACGTATTTTTTACTTCGCAACGAACCTGGCAACCCTCCGATCACAAGTTCACTGCATTTCATATTCACATTTTTTGTCAAGTCTCTTGTATCATCTGTATTCGAACTCGCGACCCTCTGATTGCTAGCCGACGACGGTACCTCGGGCCTATTTACTCCTCGCCTCTGAGATCGCCGCTTTTCCAAACAAGACACGATGCCCTGAAACATGCTAATATTACATTACAGATAGTTTCAATCGTCAAAACTTAAGATTTATTATTATAATGTATACCAACAGATCGGGATGTGACTATATCGTTAAGTCTCGATAATATTTTGGGAATGACGGATGGACTTGATAAATAAAAATGTAGTAATCTAGCGATCGGAGGATTGCCAGTTTCGCTACTAAAATACTAGGAAGTCGTCTAAGAATATCCAAAAAATTATACTGACGGGATTGGTGCACGATAAATCTGATCAGGGTCCAAAGTCCCGACGTCTATTGAAGGCGTTGGGTGCCAGCTCAGGTGTTGTCCTCGTCATCTGACCATGGTTCAAAAATACGAGGCATCGTTCCCGGGTCTTTCCTTCGAGATAGGCTCCGAACCGTCGCCAATAGCCCACTGAACAGCTCTAGTGCGACGTTAATTAACCAAACCAAACAGGTGCTGTTTTCGTCATCTGACCATGGTTCAAAATACGAGGCATCGTTCTCGTGTCTTTCCTTCGAGATAGACCCCGAACCGTCGTCAATAGCCCATTGTGCAGCTTTTCTGCGACGTTAATTTACAAAACCAAGAATTTTTTTTTTGTCGATTCTTTCCACTGCCGACCGTTTGGAGACAATCATGGCGTTTTATCGCGGGGACCGTAAACTTACATACGTACCAATTTTACATTATAAAAATGATATGTTTATCAAGTTTGGTTTGGTTTGATTAATTAATGTCGCACTAGGCTATTGGCGACGGTTTTGGGAATATCTCGAAGGAAAGACCCGGGAACGATGCTTCGTATTTTTGAACCATGGTCAGATGACGTTCATTTATCAAGAGAGATAAGAAATAACAGAAGTGTCTCCACAGCGGAGTGTTCCGATTTCTATAGCATTAATACATGTGCCCGCAATGAAGCCTCCCGAGCGTTAAGTGCTAAATATAGGTTGCAATTTCACTGTAGGTATTTCATATATTTATATTTAAAATTTTATTATAAATATTTTGATTACTGTATAAGGGTTTGGTTTTTGGTTTTTGTTAATTAACGTCGCACTAGAGCTGCACAGTGGGCTATTGGCGACGGTTCGGGGTAAATCTCGAAGGAAAGTCCCGGGAACATATACAGATTCACACACACATCATACACACATTCATACATGCACCTCGTTATTTTAGAACATTGGTCAGATGACGAGGAAATACCTGAACTGTCACCCAACGCCTTCAATAGACGTCGGGGACTTTGGATCAGATGTATCGTGCACCAGTCCCGTATATACGCCAGTATAATTTGTTGGATATTCTGGACGACTTTCTAGTATTTTTGTAGCGAAGCTGGCAACCCTCCGATCGCAAGATCACTACTTTTTTACTTTTCTATGTCAAGTCCATTTCACGGATTCGAACCACCAATCCTCTGATTAGTAGCTGAACGCCTTACCAACTGAGCAACTGGGGCTGCTGCTGTATAAGGGATCCATATAAAATGCCTTCATAACTCTTGAATTCACATAAGCCTTTAAATGGATAGATTTTCGATATCCTTCTACGAAATGGAGACCGCAACAGCAACACATTAATGACTCAGCTATTATATCCCCCTTTGAATCGATTTCCCCCACCAACTTTGCGCAATGAACTGTGCGAACACATGGTTCTACCCTTGCGCCACCCTACGTAATGATACAATGCATTTATACATTTTTTTTCTTCCCCTTATAGTTCATAAATCACTTGAAATCCGAGCACTATCTAATCGGTTCTCCTACACAGCCTAATTACTCAAGTTGGAATTGCTCTCCTTCTCTGATTGCACTCTACACTGCGGAATGAAGTAGTTCCTGAAATCGGATTTAGTATTCTTACGCGTAGGGAAATTTTCGGCTGTCAAGTGATATTTAGGGATTTTTTTCTCTTTCGTATTAAATAGTCGTAAATCGAAGCTAATCGTTAATTGCAGCTTACGGGTGAATTATTTACGGGGTTGGATATCTGATCTCGTGGTTGTGGTGATTTAAGATAATTTGCCTATCTTAATTACGCTTTTAATTATGTGTTCATATGAATTTTAAGTTTCAATTTTAGGTTATCACCGTCGTCTTGATGTAAGATTTTGACTTCTGTAATACTTGTGTGCATATTTTGTAATTAAAAAAGGAATTTAAGTAGTTCATTTTTAGTGTGTTTAGTAAATAATATGTATTTTGTAAAGTAAATGTAAACTTACTGGGAAGACTGAAGTAGCGATGCCTGCTAGTTCATTAATATAACTACTTTTATTACATACCTCGCTTGATTTTCAATAATAATTATAATTCTATTATTGCAATAAAAAACCCCACATATTTTGAAGCGATGTGGTATCAATGTCTCAAATCAGTTCAACTATAATTTTTTAGTTATTTATGATCTGCCTTCATTTCTATTTAATGTGCAATTTGTTAAGAATTTAAAATTATTTTTGTATGGGAAAAATAATCTTTAAAACTGAAGTTTCAGTATTCAACCGTTCTTATTCTCAAATGTTAATACTAGTATCATTTATTCAGAATTCTCATTAATATCTATTTTTAATATTTATGAATATATTCATTTAATTGTTTTAAATATTAATAATCAGGTGGTCCTCATTGAAATGTTGCGTGTTGAAGTTTATGTAAGGAAAGAAGCGCGTTGGCATTTTATCTTTCGAATCCTGTTTCTGTAGATGTTGCTTTTCCTTTAGTACCGTCTTACTGCTGGGAAACGTTACACGAGGGACATTTAATGTCATTGCATTTTTCACGTGTTTTGTTAAAAATGTACTTTTTTTTAATCGTATAAATAATATATCATGCTAATCTGAAATGAAAAATTATTATTCATGAAGTTCTGTATATTTTGAGAGTATAATTGAAATCCATCGTTTTTTTTACCATTAATATTTTATATTTCATAATTTATTATGTCTTGTTCACCAATAGAATAAAATACTTATTTATGTATTGTACAGTGTCATCATGGCACTTTAGAATAAATATTGATTTAACCAAATCAAATAGAATTGATTTAAAGGTTTTGACATTTAATATTAATAGCCAAAAGGACAAAGCCCCTGTTTTGTTATGTTAAATAAAAATGATGCCTATTTAATATAATTATTTTTGCCCTTGCCATAATTTTTAATGTCCTCATAAAAATATAATTATTTTAATGTATTAAACTAATATTGAAAATATAATTCCTAAAATTTAAGTACTTTAAAAATTGACTGTACTGAAATATTCATAATTATATCGGCGTTATCTGCGTCTTTGAGGGACGGTAATTTATATTTGAATTATATTTTCATATGCTCTTTTGAGTAAAATATTTTCATCTTAAAATAATATAAACATTCACATGAAAGCTTCTGTTTATGTGAAAGGTGTATAGTGACATTTATTTTAAATATATATAACTGTTTACTAAAGTTGTGGAGAATTGAGCGACTGAATTGTTGACAGGAAGCGTTTGTTTGGAATTAGTGGTTCGATTACGCAAACTTCTGATTTGATTATTCTTCCAACTAGATTAAATCGATAAAATAATTTTTTTTTCGTTATAATAATTTTCTTTTTAAATATCCTGTCCTTAAAATTTGTAATTTGTGTGTCCTACATATTTGTGTATTTTAGCTATTGTTTAGATATATTTTTATTTAGGATAATAGTGCATACAAATATAACAAACATGCATTGTTCATTCCCTCATGCAATTTTTAACGATAGTTTCTGTACTTTTAAATACGAAGTATTTATTACAATCGAAACATGGTTAATTTTTTTGCAATGGATATTTACGTTCTTTTAATGGATCAGTTAAATCCCGTTTCTGTTCTTTTAAAAAATATATTCTTTGGCGTTGTCTTTTTACGTTTAGAATGGATAATTATAAAAATTGAAAAAGTTATGCATGAAGCTGAATACTTATCCCAGTATACCAAGTGTATTTTTAATTTTTTGCACTTCGATGTCGCCTCTCAGGCGACAACATAACGACCAGTTCTTTTGTTTCCCTGTTCTTTAAAATAAACGAGAACAGCATGATCTTGTGTTTAGAACATCAATCCTTTTTTCAACTTGTTCTCTTGGAAATACAAAACAGATTAAGATTTTTTCCCTTTATGAGTATAAAAAAAATCTGTGGAAAAGAACGTAAAGAGGAATAACAACTGTTCCATAGAAAGAACACAAATCGCAAAGTGTTCTTAGAGTGCAAATGGTTAATGGTTTATGATATTTGTCAAACGTTTAAAAAAAACCAGGGATTGGGAGAAATTTCAATCTAAAGAAAGTTTTAAATATATTACCAACATATTGGCGCTTGTAGACGACAAAAATAATTTTTAGCAAAATGCGTGAAATAATAACTTTTTAAACTTAAGAGTATGTTGCTCGCTTTCATTTTGAAGAACAGAGAAAAAATAACATGCCGTTATTTTGGTGACTTACCCCTTTGCTCTCCAAAAACACTTTGCGTTTTGCGTTCTTTTTACGGAACAGTTATTCCTCTTTATGTTCTTTTCCCCATAATTTTTTTTTTTTGCTTATAGAGGAAAACAAAAGCATAATATATCAAGTTGAAAAAAGATAATGTTTTTTTAAACACAAGATCATGTTATTCCCGTTTATTTTAAAGAACAGGGAACCAAAGAACTGGTCGTTCTGTTGGCGTCTAAGAAGCGACAGCGGAGTACAAAGGGTTAAACACGATGCTCGAGTACAAAAAATTAATAAAATATGCCGAAACCCAAGTGATGTCATCATACTTTTAAATGGATTTGGATAAATAACAATAATTTGTATCGGCCCGTCCTGTCCCTAAGGATATTCGGGCTACCTGTTGTGACTTCAAAGTAATTTTCTCCCTATACATTTTGTACTCGTAAATATCTAGCACTTAGTGAGTGTGAGCAACACACTCGAAATATTTATAACATATGATATTTTATAACATATGATATTTTATAACATATGATATTTTATAACATATGATATTTTATAACATATGATATTTTATAACATATGATATTTTATAACATATGATATTTTATAACATATGATATTTTATAACATATGATATTTTATAACATATGATATTTTATAACATATGATATTTTATAACATATGATATTTTATAACATATGATATTTTATAACATATGATATTTTATAACATATGATATTTTATAACATATGATATTTTATAACATATGATATTTTATAACATATGATATTTTATAACATATGATATTTTATAACATATGATATTTTATAACATATGATATTTTATAACATATGATATTATTATGTGATATGATATTTTAACATATGATATGATATTATTATGTGATATGATATTATTATGTGATATGATATTTTAACAAATGATATGATATTTTAAGAATACAATTTTACAACAATGCTGGGTGGTTGCCCACATGTGGATAAATAACAAAGAAAAGGAATAAAAAGAAGCATTTTTTATGTTCAAGATCATGCATTTCTCATCCGATTTGAGGAACAGGGAACAAATAACATGTCGTTATTTTGGCGATTGAGAGTCACCACACAAGTTCAAAGGGTTCAATCATTTTGAAACTAAAAATCAGCCAAACCATTATAAGTATCGATATAAACCGAACCTATTTACCTTATGCAGACACAACATCTATCCGTTCGGATGCATACGAGGAGGGAAATAACCGTTATTGATTTACGAAATGGTTGGTGATTTCCCCTTGTTTTCCGCTTCTCCGGCGTAAGCCATCCATTTTCGTAAAATCAATGAGTGGACGAGATGTAATGGGTTTCTTTTGCAATTTTATTTTCTTCTTGACTCCGGAATATTCTTCTTGAAGAACCTTTTGCCCATGTTCCACTTCTCGTTTTTCGAGTAACTTGAATATTTCCGCTTCGGGCGTTCCTCTTGTTTAACGGTAGGGCTAGAAACCTTTTAGGATGTCATTTGTTTCTTGTGGAACAGATGAAGTATGGTTTCGCTCTTTTGTAAATTTAATTTGGGTTTCGGTTTGTGTGGATTGCTTTTTGGTGTTTCTGAATTGTGGTTTTTGTGCACTTTATCCTTTTTCGTTTCAAGAACAGTTTTGGTATATACGTTCTTTTTAAAAAGCAGTTACATCACTCTCTCTCTGTCTCTCTCTCTTTCTTTCTCTCTCTCTCTCTCTCTCTCCCTCTTTCTCTCTCTTTAAATAAAATCTTTGATAATCCTGGATGACAAAAATTATAATTTGTTTTAGAGTTAGCGGGAGAACAAGCTAACAAAAAAATAGTGTTTTTTAAATTCAGGAACATGCTGTTCTCGTACATTTTGAAGAACAGGGTACAAAGGAACAAGTTGTTATTTTCAATATAAATTTCAAGAATCAGTTAATCAGGATGGAATGAACCGATAACTTAAGCTATTTTAATGCCTTTTTAAAATTTCGTTCCTAATTTTCTTCAATGCAGTATATGCTTTTAACTGAGAAAAATATTTATTAAATAATTTTCAAATGAATGTAAATTAAGCTAAGATTTCTTATAATAATAATTTTGTATTGTTATATGTGAATAAAAGTTATATTCACCGATATACATATTGGTACAGTGCGATTTCTCCAATTATAATTCTAAATGACCATTATTTGTAAGGAAAATTTAAATGCAATAAAAAATTCCAATGATAATTTTAAAAAGTCTCCAATTGGTATGTTTTTTTTGTTATATTATCGAAGAAATTACATTTTTCTGTTATTATTATACTGTAATTTTTTTTGAATTTTCATGGATGAAAATATTGTTTCTGCAAAAAATTAAATTGTAAAAAATTCTAATTAAATCTATTTTAATATATATCTTGCTTTAACCCTTATTCGACTTTTCTTTCCTGGGAGGCAGTCGATTACACCAATCTTTGATCCAATCCAAGAAGATGTAGAGTTTAATAAAATATGTGGACTGTTTAATAAAAACTCTGAAACGCGTCTTTCCCTTATACTCTGATACAATGGTAGATAAGACGGCTTGTCAAAAGTGTTCAATCTTTTTCCACTTTTTCTTATCTTATAAGGAACTGATCATATAAGTGTTTCCAATGTTGTTTATATATTACATACATTCATTATAGTGGGAGGTTTCTAAAAGGAAACATATTAGATTTTTTTCGATTAAAATTTTTACAACCAGACATGCGAACCCAAATCGTTTTTAAATATTTTTAGACGCAGAAACTATTTTAAATATAGTGTATTATTATTCCTGTAATACTATTTCCCGTTTCCTGAATATGGCCTTTTCAGAAACTTCTAGAAGAATATTGCTGGCTTTTAAGAATATTAAAATACCTATTGATGTACCTTAAAATGCTTTTCAGTTACGTTTCGAAAAATAAAATGATGTATTGAAAATTTATTAAAATTGTTTAAAGAAAATAATAGATTAGTGGATGTTTATCATTCCATGCTGACAAAATTCGATTTTTAATTATTCTGCGAAATAGTTTGTGTTCTTTTATGACAATTTTATTTATATTTAAAGGATTTCCTCTTTTCAACGAAAGAAACTTATAATTAAATTCGCTTTTTATGTGTTTTATTCTCTTAAAGGTATTGGCATTCATTATATGTCTATATGTTCTTAGAATTGAAAAATATAAATGACATTTTTATTCTTCAACTCAATTTTCAAATGCACATCTATCGTCATTTTTATCCATACGAGTCCATTTTTATCATATATAGAAATATCCTTATATTAAGGGGGCCATGGTAGCTGTTTGGAAGAGTAGGCTCGACCCCTCGTCTTGGGCACAGAATTGATCTTATAATCGGTGTGTTATGAGGTTAATTTATATCATCCTCCAAACGTTCACTGTATCAGGTTGATCTTGATGTGGAAGTTTGAAGAGTGGAGTGCCAGCTCAGGTTTTTTCATCGCCATCTGAACATGGATCAAAATTATGTGTTTCTGCTCATGGGGTTTTCCGTAGAGATTGATCTCGAATCGTTGTCAAGAGCTCATTGCGGTACTCTTAGTGCAACGTTAATTAAACCAAACGGAATTAGAAAGCGTACCGGTTCATTATCAATCGAAATAAAATGTCCGGTATCATTGGAAAGTGGCCCGCAAATGGTAGACAATATTTATGCGTAATTATCAAAAGCCCTGTCGGGTCACTTCATATACCCAATACTCTCAGTTGTGGTCGAGTGATCACTTCAGCCTGACTTGTTTAGTATCGGCGTATCATACAAAAGGTTCTCGTTTCGATTCCGAGTGAAAGTGTACAGCGTTACATTGGGGACTTCCAAACTGCAGATCAACGCAACCTTCGAACAAGCACTTGTGACACCACACTGAATCAACCACCACAACTTCAACCCCTGCCCACGTGATAACACTTCACGGCATAAATAATTCGTTCCTCCGTCCGACTCATTCCGACAGGGGATTGTGGGGGTCACTTCATATACTTGATATTTCCACTCGGGTGGTCACTTAAGCCTGATTGGAAGAGTATCGGCGTATCATGCAGAAGGTCCTCGATTCGATTCCGAGATTCAAGCATGAATCCTTCATAGTAGAGAAAACATAATGTTATTATCTCGCTAACATCAAAGTGGGGCCAACATGTATGGCCTCAGACACGTGAATAATTACGTCATTCCATTCATAAATTTTCACTCTTACACATTTCCCAATTCATCAGCCAATCGCGAGTATTTTTTAATTCATTATTTTGAAAAGAAGTCACGGGTCTGAGGCCATTCGGTCTGAGATGTTGGTTTTACGATTATGACGTCATATTTGCTCTACCACAGTCCATTCATGCTCGAAGATTCCGAGTGACAACCAAAAAGTGCATACCGCTGCTTTTCATCATTCAGAGCAATATCCTAACCATACCTTAATTTTTTAATGTTAATTACAAACAATACCTTAACTTCCACCAATCCCTATATTAATTTTTTATCTCTAATTAATCCCAAACCATCTATTCTAACCCCCTTAATTAACTCCGAAAATTGTCATTACCCGTCTCCCTACCTAATCCGTCCCCTTGTGAATAATGACCTGCGATTCCTGCAATTCATCTGCGTCCCGTTGCGACGGGCATAAATCTCTGCCGCTCTCTCTAATGCATTATAAATCCCTGCTCTCTCTCCGAATGCAGTAGCCCACGGTTGGTCGGGCAATCAGAAGGAGTGTCCTCTCTCTGTATCTACTCCGTTTCATTTGGCACGAAACGTTTGCGCGCCAAGGCGATGAAGGGTAGCTTGGGGCCGTCGATTCATTGCTTGGAAAAATTGGTGCAGGGGAATTTGGAAGGGGAGGTTTCTTAATTTGTTGTGAAAGTCCGAGAATTAGATATGTGCAGGGTGGTCATAAATTGTTTTGGAAATGGTCATTATTTGGCTGTATAATATTCAGATGTATTGGCAAAATA
Source organism: Troglohyphantes excavatus (assembly GCA_963932185.1). Taxonomy (NCBI): domain Eukaryota; kingdom Metazoa; phylum Arthropoda; class Arachnida; order Araneae; family Linyphiidae; genus Troglohyphantes; species Troglohyphantes excavatus. Next base: position 56,423,259 of record OZ010671.1, on the reverse strand, counting down.
AAACATTGTTTTTGTCCGACTCGCTTGTATTTGAGCAAGTCGCTTAGATTTAGTAGTAACAAATAATAGTATACCAAAAGAAAGATTTGTTATTTGTAATTCAACAGTCAAACAATGCCTATCGCGCTCCTTGAAAAGATGTCCTTGTCCAATTTAAAAATGTGAGATTTCCTTTGGGGGTTCTTTTATATATTACTATAATTGGTGATGACCTATCTTTTTGTAGAGGGTCTATATTTTTCTTCGGTATTCTATAGCATTGGCTCTAATATGTTTAATGAAATTTATAGGTGATAGGGTAATGGGAAATATTAAATACGCTATTTCCTTTTACGTAACTAAAGGAACGTCATGCGTGGTTGTAACAGATATAAGTCCCCAAGCATGGAACTCTGTGGAACTGTTTGTCATCCCCTTTCATTCTATTTGAACTTCACCAATGTATCCATCCGTGTATTCTACAATTTTATAAACCTTTTCACTGTAACTAGAGAGTAAGAAATACCCAACTTTGTCGCGTAAAAATCAGCTCCTCATTAAAATAACATTTAATCTTTTTCACCCTGAAATCATTACTTAAGAAGAATGATATTCTAATCCTAGAATAAGATAACTTTCCTTATATGGTTCCTTTTATATGAAGTATAAGAATTCAAGTTAATGTACTGTTGTATCAAAGGGTTATTGTTTAGAAAATTGTTGTTGTCTTCAAATTAAAAAAAAAACCATACATAACATCCGTGTGTATACTTTTCATGTGTGTTAGCATATATCTTCAAAATGACTCAAAAGATTTGAGTGTTTAAAACGAACTTTTTGTTAGATACAGCGTTATTATTGGAACGCATAATCGGATACATCCTATCAACACCATTTTCTTGTTAGTTCCTTTTTTTTTCGTAAGTAATAATTTAAATTTTATATAATTTATCTCAGTACTATTAAAATGATAACAAATCTCTTAAGTCTTTTTAACTCAATATAAATCATTTCTGTGAATACGACAGTCATGAAGGATGTATGACTCATTTCGCGGTCTGCCTAAGATATTTTTGAGGGAGAAAACCCCTTTATTAGTGCACCAAATATCTGAAGTTTCATTGCTTTAAAAAAATTGATGGTGTGGAAACATTTGATGAAAGTTTTCATGAATGTGTTTTAAAAGTTTTAGTAACGTACATATGATAATTATACTTTTGTAAATAAGTATTTATTCGTTTAGATAATGTACACCATTATATAGGATTTTGATTAAGAATCCCATTAAATTTTTGTTTTGTTTATTGAAGTCATTATATTCTAACAACCCTTTGAACATTCAAGGGACACATACTTAGTCACATAGACCTTTATTGAAGTCTCATAAATTTTACGCAATTAAATTTAAACTCTTTTTGATTAAACTACAATGGATTTGTAATTCTTTTAGAGTTCATAAATATTTAATAAAACTGTTGCTTAACATTATTTGAGGCCTCCAGGGGCGCAGTGGATAAAGTCATTCAGCTAGTAATCGAAGGATAACTGGTTCAAATCCGTGCGATGGACTTGACAAAGCATAGTAAAAAAAGTAGTGATCATGCGATACTGGCGTGTATACGGGACTGGTGCACGATAAATCTGATCGGAATCCCAAATCCCAACGTCTATTGAAGGCTTTGCGTGCCAGTTCAGGTGTTTCCTCGTCATCTGACCATGGTTCAAAAATATGAGGCATCGTTCCCGGGTTTTTCCTTCGAGATAGGCCCCGAACCGTCGCCAATAGCCGACTGTGCAGCTCTAGTGCAACGTTATTTAATCAAACCAACCAAATCTAATTTTTTTTTTCCAAAAACAATCGCAGTATGAAACTTAAAATCTTGAGCTGACTTCTAAAGAGGGAGTTCTTGTTTCGATATAGATGTTGAGTTATTTGGTAAGATTTCCAGGTACTTTTTAGACTTAACACAAAACAGGTAGTTTAAGGTTTGATACACGTAACAAAACATCAATAATTCAATGATGAACAAATCCTCCCCCCCCCCCCCCCGATAACACGTACTTTAGTTGAGCCAACAATATTTCTCTTTTTATCTTCCCTCTGCGTTGGCGCTGGATAGGCAATAAACGCAATTGTTTCGATAAACCTTTAAATATTTGAACTGTACGGAGTTCAATGTTTGTTTCCGTCGTTACACTATTTAGTTGTTAGTCATTGAGGAGACTGATGTTTGTTGTTTCTGACTCAGATTGTTTTAAAGCAGATTTTTTTCAACGACATTAAATGTCAAAGCAATAGTCATACATTTCTTACTTCTTAACTAATTAATTTCTTACTTTTTTTAAGTATTGGATTTGTAAGGCAGTGATAGCTGTTTGAGAGAATATGGTCTACCGTGGTAAAGTACGGTACTCATTTCTGTGCCGGACATGGGGTGACAACTGAAATACAGCCCTTATGATCTGACTGTTGTTTAAAATTTCGAGATATTCTTTACAGATTGTTCCTTCCTTAATTATTGCCAATACACTTATTGGGTAGCTCATGTATGGCGTTATTATAACCAATCAACCTACAATATTTTTCTGGTAATGTACTTATTTGAATGTATTTTCCTTCTTCAATTTATAGACAGAGAGTTGTAATATTAAATAGAGAGCGCCTTCAATACCAGACTCTCGTAAGGCCGCGGTGTCAACATTGAAAAAGAAAACCAAGATCACGTGGTTTTAGCGCTGCCCCATTTGGCGTTCAGACATCTGCAGGAGTTCCAAATTTGACTCACTTTCTCCTTTGTGGTGATCAGGCGTTCTGTCCGTATTCAACTTCTTAACATATATGTACGCATTTACTTATTTTCGAACAATTTGCGCTAAATATTTCCTCTTCATTAACGAAACGAAAATATAATTTTCTTTGTATTCAATACTCGAAAAAACGAAACTCTTTATATTTTTCCGGTTTTATTGTTCATATTTTCTTATTGAACTATACAAAATGACAATTGAAAGACCTTATGGTAAATTTTTTACATAAAAACGTAACGAAATTATTTCAAAAGTACAAAGTAAGAAAAATAATTCTCTTTAATATATCTGTTAAACTCCCTTAAATTGTGCCACTCGTTAAAAAAAACGATATTTAAATACAAAATTAAACACAAAACCATATTATAATACTTCGATCTCGCTTAGCTCTGAAAGTCGCCAAGGCCTGCCAAGTAATATTGGCACATGAATGAATTGGCATTTCCACAAATCACGTGGTTTCAATGATGCACACACGGAAATCAGCATTTTTATTCCTCTATTTGTATCATTACTTATAGATGCTTATTTCAATTAACGTCACACTAGAACTCCACTATGGGCATTTGGCGAAGTTTCTGGCTGTATGTAGAAGGATCTGGGAAAATGTTTTCGTAAATCTGAACCACCATTAAAGAGTGTGGGCATTACGGTGTCTTATTCTGAACTTTTCCACCACGACTGAATACTTTTGAGCCACTAAAGATTTAACGTGTCCCTACCTCCGCTTCAAGGTTAGATGAATTGTTTAGTTTCAAAACCAGATAGATCCATTTTCATAAATTTTACATCAAAGAGACATCAAAAACGATTGACAACCAGGTGCTTTTTTATCTAAACCCCCTGACTTTGAATGCATTTTTAGACTAGATTCAGACATTTTTAGTCAATACCGCTTTGCAATGAGATGAACTGCGTTGAGAACTTGCAAAATATATTTTAAAAAAAAAGATTTTTAGCGGAAAAATGCAGATCTATCCGGTTTTGAAAGTAGACGGTTCAGTTGTAGATGTGAATTCTAATATTGTTGCCACCGTGCTGCAGCGGTTAGACTCCTTGGCAGAGAAAGGATTTGAATCGAGGTACTTCGGCGGTTAGACTCCTTGGCATAGAAATAATTTGAACCGAGGTACTTCGGTGGTTAGACTCTTTGGCATAGAAAGGATTTGAACCGAGGTACTTCGGCGATTAGACTCCTTGGCAGAGAAAGGATTTGAATTGAGGTATTTCGGCAGTTAGACTACTTGGCATCGTTGGGATTTGAACTGAGGGGAACGTTGGTTTGGAGTACACATGCGCGGGGCCCATCTAGCATAGACTGTTGACTTTCTACGAGCGCGGATGCAGTCGTTGGTGATATGCCTACTTGAGTGTGTGCCATTACGATGAAATCGTTGTATTGTATAATTTATTAAATGGGTTGTAGTATTCAACTGATATAATCTTTTAGTTCGTAAATGAAATAAATATTCAAGTGAATCAATTTAGTTCGGCTGTTGCTATTTAAAACGCCTCAGTGCTAACACGGCTCTTTTACATTCTTTAAAAATTAAAATAAATCTCTGAGCATTTTATCGCTGCAATTTCCTTTTAACGATACAATGACATATCAATGCCTTTAAGTGCCAACATGAAGGAAACGGTCTTGCAAGTCGAATTCCATCCCTTTTGACACCACCTTTCTCCGTATCTTACCTTTTCAACGGATTCCCATTTATTCTCTCGCAAAGGTGTTGCTAATTTCCCCTCCATTCTCGCGAGATCACTCCAACACAGCGAGGATCCAATCGAAAAACCAAATTACTTTCCTCTCACAGCGATTTTATGACTATACCCATTGTGCTCGAACAATTGATCGAGCCATTCTCTCTCAAAGACCCCCCCCCCCCCTTTGCTGCAGCGGCATTTTAAAGAATTCGGTGTTCATCCATTAATTTTATTAAACTCATTTCACGTTATTCTGCGATGGAGACATTCTTCTTTTTCCGACAAGCATCTGAATCTGAATCTCCTTAATGAGGACTCCATTTAAATTTTAACAAACAGGAGCCGTTAGGGCCGTTCTTTTTGAAGAAATGTCTTTTATGCTAGTTCGCCGAGTGAATTCTTTTTATTGCCGATTTTGGTTGCCTTTATTCTTCTTCTTTTTTGCATTTTTGCACTAGTTCGTTTTGTATTTAAATGAAGCTAACCCTTAAAGTGTTCCATAATTTCTTTTGGGTTATTCGCGTTGTAGTTTTTATCGCGATACACGCGTTTATAACGCGTGTTAGTAAAATATAATGTATGCGATATTGTTTTCAGTCAGAAGTGTCGGCAATATAATGGGATTTTATATACTTTTCTTTACTCTAGAAATTCCACGCTGAATATAAAAGAAGGTGTTATGGAATAATTCTATTAAGCTATTATCCATTTATGAGGGCTTTCTTTTAAACTGCTGTTATATCGTTATCTATACTTTATTATTCATTTAATATTGTAATAGTGTTATGTTTGAAAGAGAAAAGAAAATGCTTGAATCTTTTTCTTTGATAAAATGATTTATTAAAAAAATATATTTATTTTGCATTTTATACATTGAGTGGCCAAAATAGTATGACCATACCACATATGCTGGTTTGCGGTGAATAGTACGTTCAAAGATCCTTTGAGAGGATGATTGATTAAATTATGCTGTAATTTGATGCACTGTTGCCCTTCGGTTGTCTCTTACTCGCTGTGAAAAATCGGTACTCAAAACAAGTGAAATGTGCTCATTTTTGAGTACTTTCGATGCTTCTCATAGCTACGAATTACGCAAGTTTCATTAAAAAACATATACTCAAAAATGAGTAAAAATAAAAAGATCAGTTGATTGGCTAAGTAGGCAGCCTTCATAAATCACTTTCAATAAATATCAACAATTACAACTAAGACTTACCGGGAATAGAACCCAGATCTCAAGGTTCCACAGTTCAAATCCTTATCCGTTGTACTACCAGGGATACGTGAAGAAGTTATAAAAAGAAGAAATATTAAAAATGTGTGTCAGTTTCCATTTAAGCAATCGCTATCAAATACAGTGGACACCATCTTCTGAATAACTATTTTAAGTGTGTCAGGTCGCTTTGTTGAGATGGCTTGAACGGAAGATGATATTAGCAATACTAAACCACACTGCTCATCTTTGAGAAAATACGATTACTTAAATTTGAGTACATCATCGCTCATTTACGATGCAATGCCACTCAAAGAAAAACGAGTATGTTCAGGTATTCATTATTAAGTACCTTTTTTTTAGAGTGTACAAACCTAGACACTTTTATTTCCGATAGAACATTCAGTAGCCATCGACGACTAAAGGAGGGACTTTGAGACCCATTTTTTTGGGTAACAATCAAGACTTTAAACACTTTTATTTCAGCTGTTTTTGGACATTTCGATAATGAAGAGGTTTTGCTGATGTTCACTCCATGACTCCGAGCTTCCACAATAATTCCACATTCAAAGTCCATCAAATTGCTCTTTTTACCTATACCTGTTCGAACAAAACGATTCCACCGACGTTTTAAAAAAGCACTTTTCCCTTTTTATATCTTCATCGCCCTTTAGCGGAAGCAGTGTGACGTCATAGCTCATTTACTTTAAAACGACGTGATTCATAATATTTCGGCCACTTTTTTTTTTTTAAATACAAATACAACGTTAAAAATACGCAATAAAAATCCATCAAATCTGGACATCGGGAGATACGTATCCCTTCATCAGCAGAGAATGAAAAAATCTGTGTAATAAAATATAAATAAATAAACCCAGAAATTGAAAGTGTTGCCAAAGAAACAAACAAAAAGACTATTTCAATCGGTTGGAGTTAACTATTGTGTGCCAACAAGCGGGAAATACTGGGACTGCAAATGTTTCGTTAACAATCGAATAAATATTGCTAAAAATATGAAACGCCTCCAGGAAGTCAAGTTCAACTGGAGATTTGGGTTTGCAAATTAAATGTGGGTTAGAAAAATTGAATATATGGCCATGTTCCCAAGAGTGCTTGGCAATAGAGGACTTCTTTATTTCTTGTTTAACAGTATGTGCTTGGTGCTCCTTAATACGAATTGGCCACTGACTTGTGTTCATAATATGTTGGCTACTTTTTGTTTTCAAATTTTTTTTAAACAAATAAATATTAGTAAATAACCTTTTTTAAAAAAAATTTAAACAGGTTATTTACAAATATTTATTTTCTTAAATTATTATACTCTGGTAAATACAAATAAAAACTTTAAAATATATCTTTTTTATTATTGAATTATTATATAAGCAGCATTTGAAAGGACCTCCAACGTTGAGATAAATAAAATATTTAAATATAATTATGGGTAAAGTAATTTTTCAGATGACATACAGTTTGTGGTCCATATGTATCTAAGATGGTTATGGTGTAGAAATGATAAGATTAGAGCTGTCAACTATCTCTGGTTCTAAATTATGAGGCAGTATTTTTTGGTCTTTTCTTTGCCTTATACTCCTCGTCGATTTTAAAGGTCATTTATTTAGCTCTAACGCGACTTTAATCAAATTAAGCAAAATTAAGCTATTTTTGAAATTATTTATTCCATGGAAACCCGGAAGCAGAAACGCGGCGACGTGCGTCGTACGTCGCAGATTTTTTCAAATGTCTGCAGACAAATCTTTTGCAGAAGTATATCTATCACACGAATTTTTTAGGTCTTAACTACATTAGAGCATTTCTGCATATTCTTTCTGTGCTTGCTGAGATTCTATCTTTGATCGTTGCTGTTATACTTGCTTATGACAGGTATATCGATAGCCGTATAATAAATTAAATTAAAGACAAATCTTACTCACTAAAATGTTGTCGCAGTCTGTTAAGAAATTTTCTGCTACTGGGCATGGAAAATGTTTGTGATATCAAATATGTAAATATCATTAAACCACATATGAAATTCTCTCTAAAAAAATCAATTCCTGTTTATACTACACATTACAAGATACACCCATAAACCAATTTCAATAAGCCTCTCAGGTCTACTTTAAATATATATTTTCAACAACAATTCCACAAAACTTGTTCCTAAACTTTTATTATTGTATATTGCATGTTGGATAATAAATAAAAAATATACATACATAATATCTTAGCGAAAATTTCAAGTCATTTGTATGATAACCATTTTCATCATCATTTTATATTCCGAATAAAACATCTCAAGAATATTTTTTTCTCTCGACATAACCACCCACCACGTTCTGGGCTTTGTACAAAATTTATGCTTACGGAAACCACTTTCATCAACATACAAAATATAAAAAAAAAGAAGAAAACTTCCTGTTTATACAGCAGTTGCATATCACTATCATCTCTTCCACGTTCTCTTGAGGAGGAGGAGGAGGAAAAAACTTTGCAGAAAAGAAAATAGACCACCGGCTGTTAAGCCTCAACTTCGAAATCAAAATTGCTCGGGGTTGGGAAGCGTAATTGTTGCCATCGGATGGCAACGAAGTTTGATTTAGGATATCCCGGGATTCTTGGGATATCCCAAATGAGACATTACTTTATTATAGTCGATGATTCGTTCTCGAGTTTTGTTGTGGGGCTGAAGGTTTTATCGGTTTACCTGAGGTGTTCTGAAATGGGAGTTTCTTCAAGTTTTTTTTTTTGACGCGAAATATAACTTTGAGATGTTTTTTGTGGGCGAGTGGTGTAGGTTTTGTGGGTTTATTAATTATGGAAGGGGATGTATTTTTTCAATGTTTTTACTTCACAAATAAACAAACGTACGAGCTTATTGTTATCAGCTTAATTTTTTCAAATAAAAGCTTCTGGCCATTTGTGATCAATCCAAAGAAATCCAAAGAAATCCAAAGTTGAAATAAATTAGTCACCATGTTGGTTATCTTACATTTGTTCATTAAGTTACCAATGAAACTTTTAGCTTTAGCCTGTAATAAAAATAGTAAATTTAGTTTGTGTCGAAAATTTTGAAGTTATCGAATGGTTCATAAAACAAAAAGTTTTTTTTCGTATTTCTCTAAAAAAAAACATTAAAATATATTTTAATGTTTTTTAAAATCCTATAAATATTTTTTTTATTTCATTCTAATCAATTATATTTTTACAATAAAAAAGCGTATCTGATATACTATATATTTGGAGATCTGTTACAAAAAAAATCCTATCTATGGCACTCGCTGAGTAAGAACTAATTATTCATTATTTTAATAATTCATCGTAACTGTGTTTAACTGATTAACGTCCAGTAATAGCGTCAATAATATCAAAATATTTTTTTCCGTTTTTAATAAAATTTACAAAAGAACGAAATATTTTGTGATTTTGACGATTCTTTTCTTTATGTTTGACAACAAAAAAAAACTAATCGGAGCTTATTTAATGACACTTTTACAAATTTATTAACAGTTAAACTCATTTATATCCGACTATAGATGAAAAAAAAAATCCTTTGTAAATTATCCGCGAAACACATAAAATAGCATAAAACAAAAATCGGAGAGAATTATTCACGTAAGACCTTTCAATTAATAAAACATTTAAGAGTTTTACATACCTAACTAAAATACTATATTAAAGAAATGTGGTGATGTAAGTTTTTGCTTAACCAACCCATTTAGCATAGAAGTAATGAGGGTGCTTACACAAAAATGTTTCAGCCATTTCAAAATCAGTTACTGGCACTTCGTAACATATTAAACAATGCAGAAGGATGCCAAGTAGCCTCTTTTTAAAATTAGTAGTTATAATTTGTAAGAGATAAAATTTTTCTATAGTTGAACATAGTATCAAACTTTAGTTTCTTGTGAAGACTCAAGTAAAGACTATTATCATTTTAAGTAAAAATATATTATATCTCTTCATTTCAATCTTTAAAAATAAAAAATAAATGAATTGATTTTTTTTAAATGTATTTAAAGAAAAAAATATATTATCGACAAAGCAAAAAATAGCGGAAGAATCTCACACCTGTAACTTATGTATCCTATGTTTGACACAGTTGGTTGATACAAACCAAAAGTTAATTTAGCCAATTAACAAGAATTGTTTACAAAGAGCGGGATTGCGATTTTTATAATAATAACTAAAAACATCGCTCCTATTATTTTTCGTGTTTAAATAGGGGTCCAAGAATAACCTGAGAATCAATAGAAATCTCTCGTATCTACACCACTTTTCGCCTCTGCCGTTGTTTCCCGGAGTTAGTTATGTCGAGGGCTAGTGACAGTATTTGCCAAACTTTCAGTCGACCTGACATTTCCTTATTAAAATATTGCAGGAGTGTCGGATCCCGTTTTCCTTCGTGATAAATATATTTAAAAAAAACAGAGCTTCCTAATAAATTATTTTTAAATCGCCATAGAAAAGAAAGTTTATTAACAACATCGAAGCGTTGCAATGTGCGACGTTTTGTCACATGTGAATAAATGTATTTTAAAAATAGTGATACAGCTATGAGGGCATGTTTTTTTTTTATATATATTATGTATTTTTTCATGATTTCATATTTTAAATATTGTCTTTAATTTATGGGAGGTTATTTTTTAAAAAAAGTAAGCGATGATTTTTTTTTGTTGACTATGCTTATCTTTTCATTTGTGCTGTCATTTTACAGCATTGGAAAAATAAATATGAGAATGAGGAAATTTCTTTCGTTTTTGAGTATTTACCGGATTTAATGCTGACTTTACAATAGAATTCAAATATTTATGTGGAATTTTGCTGTAAAAATTATAGAAATAAAATGTATACAACGATTTTCTTTTGTCTATAATATCTCGATAAAGAATCAAAGATCTTTTTTTAACTGTAGTTGTATTGGCTTATATTAAATCAATCTTAATTTATTAAGATACGATAAAAAAAGGTTTTAAGGATAAACTCTTTTATTGACAATTATTGTTTAATTAACTATAAAACTTTTAATTAACTATATAACTATAAGAGAAAAAGTAGGACAAATAAAGCATAAATTTGCCAAAAATGCTGGTTAAAGTAAAAACAAACACTACTTTTTTACATAGTGAATAAATATATTTATAAAAATATAGTTAATACTTTTCTAAATTCCGTTAAATTATATTAAGTTTGTTTTTGATGATATAGTACAGAAAGAAATCTGAAGAATACTGGTATTTTAAAAAATAATTTTTGCATTTTTTTTCAAAAAATAAACAAATGTATTTCAATAAATCAGTGTTTAAGCAACATTTTCAGCATTGTTTTTGTTTACTTTTATGTCAATGTTCAGCTTTTCATTTTCATTTCATTGATAATTTTGCTAAAATCTGGCTCATTCAGAATCAATTGAAAATATCACATTAAAACATATAAAGTGGCAAATGATTAATTTTAAATATTTTTTTTATCAACCCATTTAGAGAAACTGTGTATATATTTTCAGCCAAAAAGTGCGATAAAAAACTTGACAATAAAATTATACAATACTTGACTATATTATTATAAGAAAATCCCAAAATGAAGAATTAATTTTGTCTGGAAAAACTATATATTAATATCGGCATCATTCAACGTCTTCAAAGACAGCATATACTTTAATAATAAAATTTTCGTTTAATATATATTTTAAAGTAGAAAATACTATGCTAGCTATACATCATAACTAATGCATCTTAACTTCATATATCATTAACTAATGCAACTTAACGTCATACGTCAAAACTAAGAGTCATTTTAAGCAGAGTTAAAATATGGCGACTGACGAACATTTATTATCATAAAATTTCCCTACTTTTTTTTATATTTTACTTTTAGGATTCCAGACACTTTGATTGATATGTGTGCGTGATATATTTTTACGTCATGAAGATTTGTTGTGCAATTAAGCTTCAGAAAACGTTAATACGCAAGAAAAACACGCTAATAGATTTGTTATTTAAATTCATTTCCGAAGTGTATATTTTTAATAAAGTGCTAGACGAGAATAATTTTTTCAAAATGTTTTTTTTTTATGTTGTGCATAAATATTCTAAAGTTTTAATATTGTTATTGGTTATGAGACGTTGATATTACTACAACAGGTTAGGGTCATTCCATATCAAATCAACACAGTCATTTTCCTCACCATCTCCGATTTTTATGAAATTTGGTGAACTTGTTATACCTACTAAGAGTGTAATAAATGCAAAATATTAACCTCCTAGGCATATTACTTTTTTTTAGTTATTTGCATTTCAAAATGTCAGAAAACGTACAATCTGCCGTTTAAACTACCATAACTCCTGTTCTAATTAACATATAGAAATAATGTTGGTATCGTTTTAAAGCTCTTTATGACTTTTAAAATGATATGAAACACATGAAGGTTTGGTGAAAAACATTTCAAGGTCATATTATTTGACCTTTGACCTTGAATTCCCCAAAAAACGAATTTCGCAATTTTCACTATATTTTTTCCCTGAATAATACAATATCTGAACTACATGTATACCAATTTTCAAAGTGGGATGACTATGGGATCACACACTAAAAAAAATTTCAAAAATCAGCCATTTTGAAATGCAAATAACTAAAACACTAATAGACCTAGGAGGTTAAAATTTTGCAATTTTTACATTCTTAGTAGGTATAACAAGTTCACCGAATTTCATAAAAATCGGAGATGGTGCAGAAAAAAAATGCATTTTCTTGTGTTGACCCGTTATACTTTTTTGTATATTTGTATATCGGTATATTTGAAATTAATTTTCTGAATAGTTAATGCGGATGGACGTCGTCGGTATTCTGTTTTACCATGATACATGACTTCAAACTGGAAATAAGCTACTAGAATTATAGTAAACAGATACCCCTTCCTTCCATAAACTACCTTTCTAGTAAATAATCCGTATCTTTTTCTTCCCCTTCCTCATTAGGGCTAACGAGGGCAGTTAACAACATGATGATGCTCTTCTTCAATGGGACGTGTCCGCTAGATGTTGTAAACATATGTTATAAGGTTATAAGGGCATATATGTTGTAAACATATGTATGCCCTTAGAAAAGTCAGTTGCATTTAGTTTTAATAAAAGTGAGCTATAAGGCAGAAGTAGATTATAGAATGGTATTTTCGATATAATGATGACTTCTTGATCCTCGTGTATATATATATCTGTGCGTGTGCGTGCGTGTCTGTGTGTGTGTGCGTGTGCGTGTTATTTCAGTAGTAAACATCCCTTTTGTGGGTCTTACACGCGACGAATTTTAACATGTGAGGTAGGAAAAAAAAGGGATATTTCCGGAGCAGTGAAGAATCTTACTTTTTGTCTCATGATTATTAACGGTTCTTAAAATCTATTTCAAAATAATTTGTTCATAAGCAGTTTTTAAAGGACCCGTTGGTAATGCTGCCACCTACGTGGAGAACTGTTAAACTCTGTGTTTATGCGAGAATTATAGCCACGGACATGCTAGTATATATTATTTCTATAGTAAAGATCCCTTTTTCTCCCCTTAGACGCAACGAATCTTAACCCATGAGGTCTCAAAAGAAAGGGAATTTCATGCACCATTGATGAATCGTACTTTCATGTCATAAATATCAATGATTTTTTTTAAAATGTGGTTAAATAACTAATTTTAAGTTGTTGTTTTTTTAAACAAGTCGTTGACAATGCTGACATCTATGAGCAGACTATTAAACTTTTTTATTTTTTGGCTCAAACGAATGTGTGTGTGTGTGGGGGGGGGGGGGGTCATGCGATAATTATCATCCGGGCATGAAGTTACAGCAACCATCTTTATAAACTGCGCACACATTGTTTGAATTAGAATTGGCTTATGTAGTTGTACCCGTGAGAGCATTTGAAATTGCGCGGGCGTTTTGCGAAATGGTTCAAGTTACAACAATCCGACTAATAAAGTACAGTACAATTTCAATTATCCGAACTCAAGTTATCCGGATCGCCAATTATCCTAATCCGGATCGCTTTGAGAAAGAAAAAGAAGAAAATAAAGAAGTAAAAACTGCATTTTTAAAGGTTTCTTATCGGTGAATAACATTGTTTTAAATAGTCTTTAAATTACATTACATACTAATGTAAAATTCGTTTTTTACTCAGAAATAAGCTTTTTTTTCGTGAATCATCCTCTTTTCCTGATAGTCGATTATCCGGATGGGATCTGGTCCCAATTGATCCGGATAATTGGAGTTCTACTGTAACACCAGATATAACAGATTTATCATTTGGATAGTAATGGTGTGGATCCTAATATAATATGTTGTCCAATAATGAGTTCATTGTAATTCCTCTTAACATTATATCGAAGGAAAGTTACGAATTTTAATTTAAACCGTTCTTAGATACGAACGGTTAAAATTCGTAACTTTCGGACTTGCGCAGCTTGGTAGCCAACTTACCCAATAATAGTATGCCCATCCTTAATTATGCAGTATAGAATCTTCTGTCTTATTCGCAAAGCTCTATGTCCTCCATTGATTGTTTTCTTATTAATGCACTCTTACGTTAATTCCAGACAAATACGTTTCCATAGCAACGCATTTCTTTTTCCGTATAAAAAAGAAATAATGGCTGCCACTTGGTTTCTGGAAGTTCCGCTTTGTTGTCAAAATAAGATGCCATCTCATTGTTCTGACAGATACAATCATGCGTAATTGTGGCACAAAGAAAGGAGTTATTTTGGTATATGCTTGTACCGGTTTCTAAATCCTCTAAAATAGTGTTTACTTCACTGGTATTTGCGAACTTAGCGATAATTTTCCTGGAAACAAACTGTGTAAAAAATAAAGGTACTTAAAACTGAGTACCAACGTGTTTTTCTGTGAGTACAATAAATTAACGGCTTATATACGGGACTGGTGCATGATAAATCTGATCGGGGTCCAAAGTCCCGACGTCTATTGAAGACGTTGGGTGCCAGTTCAGGTGTTTCCATGTCATCTGACCATGGTTCTAAAATAACGAGGTGTATGCATGAATGAATGTGTATGTGTTCCCGGGTCTTTCCTTCGAGATAGACCCCGAACCGTCGCCAATAGCCCACTGTGTAGCAGCTCTAGTGCGACGTTAATTTAACCAAAACCAAACCAAACCTGTGAGTACAATTGCACCTTAGATGAGCGATGACGTACTCAAATTTAAGTAATTGTACTTTCTAAAAAATGAGCAGTGTAATTTAATATTGCTAATTTCAGCTTCTGTTCAAGCTATTCTTAGCAAAGCGATCTGACAAACATAAAATAGATGTTCAGAAGATGATTTTCCACATATTTGATGTCGATTGCTTAAATGGAAACTGAGTTATTACAACTCAATTATCTTACTTCCCATTTTTTGCCACACCTTTTTAACATTTAGTCTGTTTATAACTTCTTCACGTTGCTCTGGTAGTGCAACGGATAAGGCACTGGACTGCGGTGCTTGAAGATGTGGGTTGCAATTGTTGATATTTTTTAAAGTGATTTATGAAGACAGCCTATGTAGGCAAGCAACTGCTCTTTTTATTCACTTTACTCATTTTTGAGAACATGTATTTTTCAAAAATGAAACTTACGTATTCGGAGCATTGGTAAGCATCGAATGTACTCAAAAATAGGTACATTTTACGTATTTTTGAGGACCTATTTTAAACAGTGTACTATATTTACCAACTCGAAAGTTTCATGATCGCGCAACCAGAACGAAGAAGCGCGGATTCCTGAAACATTGTTTAATATTTATATAATTAAATTTTAAAGTCAATATGTCAACAAATATAAAATTTTGCCCCATTAATAAACAATTTCACAACTGTATTATAAAGGGTGAATTTTCACCTAATATGGCCTGCAATAAGGTAAAAATGTAACCGCGTTGTGTTATAACCCCTAATGTTAAATATCTCACTTGTTTACTGCTTTAATAGTTTAAGTTGGAACTCTGTGGGTGCAAATGAGATAGCTTTCGCTATAGCGCCGTTCAGGAAGATACAAACGAAAAGATAATTTAGGTCGTTACCTATTAATTCGAAGTAAAACTTTTTTTGCGTCTTTCGGTTTTCTCTTTAAAATAGTATATTGCTTTACCGGCACTCTTTTAATGTCGTTCGTTAAACCGAGTTCCCGTTTCCAGGAGAAAAATTTTAGTCGTTTTTCCGGTTTTCCCGGAGCCAAAAGACCGTTTTAGGGATTTTTTTATTACTTTTCCCGAATTCCGTTCGTTTCCCCTGCTTGTCCTCTTTTTAAGGGTCTCAAACATAAAGTTTTATTTTCCCTCCCTGCTTTTAAATTTTGTGAATTTAATCTTGTCGAAAATTGATGAAAAGAATAAGTAATGCGTGTAATGAGGATAAAAAGTTTTTTTCCTTGATGTAGTTTAGTGAATAAATATCCAAGGTCTCGTTATCCCAATTCGTAAAATACATTTTGTTATTTTATTTATTCCGGTATTTAAATATTCTATGCATAAAATGCAAAACAAACAAAAATAAGAGTTTAAAGAAAATTACCTATGCACGTCGAAAACATTTATTTGTGTTTAAATTAAGATATTTTCGTAAATATACCATTAAACATTTAAATCAACCAATAAAAATACTACTTTGTTTGGCGATTGTTATTGTTTGGCTGTATTGTAATTAGCTGTATTGGCATAAAATAAAATTTTATTTTTGCACAACTACTTCGCTTATATTTGATACAAGGCCCATGGCTTTATTAGCAAAAACAAAATAGTTAAAGTATAGCAAAAAGAATGGTTTTTGTGTGTATTAAACATCTAAGCAATGACCATCGGCCACCAATTCCCGAGTTCGACCATGCGGTGTATAAAATATTGTATTATTAGATGTTGTATTCCATGTGGATGTTTCCCATGCTTTTTTTTATTCTTTAAATATGAAATGTGCGACTTAATTTAAAATTAGAAATATAGAAAGTATAGAAATTACACCTGGAAATTAAAAAGAAAGCTTGAGCGATTTTTCAAAATGTATATTTTTTCTCTTTCTTTGTATATGTTGATTTGTGCCTGGGAGAAGAGTACCGATCTCATGTATGTGATCAGGAGGCTTGCGGGTTGGATTCTTGTCATATTGGGGAAGCCTAGCGGGCTCGTAATCGAAGGATTGCGATTTCGAACCTCGAATTCCACCAAACATTTGCTGTATTGAAGGGGAATGTGCAATTCGCGAGGCCATTAAAATGTAAAGTATGCACTGTAAAAAAGATTTACTTAAAAATGAATACCTGAACCTACTTGTTTTTCTTTGAGTACAATTGCATCGGAAATGAGTGATGACGTAGTCAAATTTAAGTAATCGTAATTTCTCAAAAATGAGCAGTGTGATTTAATATTGCAAATCTCAGCTTCTGTTCAAGCCATCTTATAACTTCTACAAGTCGCCTTGGTAGTTTAACGGATAAGGCTATGAACTGCGGTGCTTGAAGATCTGGGTTCTATTCCATGTAAGTCTGGGTTGTAATTGTTGATATCTAATGAAAGTGATTTATGAAGACAGCCTATGTAGGCAAGCATCTGCACTTTTTATTAATTTTTACTCATTGTAGTACTCATATTTGAGTACATATCTTTTTCAAAATTAAAAATTACGTATTAGGAGCCATGATTAGCATTAAATATACTCAAATATGAGTACTTTTTACTTATTTTTGAGTACCTATTATTAAATCTCTTTGGATGGACGTTTGGCTGTGACTAACATGAACTTCTCAGTTCTATGGTAATTTAAAATGCTAGTTAATCACATGAATCCTTTCAACTCAAATTTCATTGATATTATATATTATGAACAAAAGTTATTTGTGCCTTATGTTCAAATTATGTTTTATTATTCAAAAGTCAGCAGACTTCGGGAACGGTGGAACTGCCTTAATTATGTAGATCTCCTGATCCAATTGAAGCCATAAAGTTGGATGCGAGTCCCTTGCGACTGCTGTCTGTATCTCTCCGGCTCAAAGCAATTATAGCAAACTCATCCGACGGGAATGCTTTTGTCTGAGTTTATTCATGAGTATAATTCATTTCGATTTGGATATGTCACTTCTAAGCAGTCCATTCTAAATTTCATTTCGAGATGTGGGGTCTTGACCTGATGGAATCGTCCTTTTCTTGTTTGATATGTTTCTCTGTGATATCTAATTGCGCTTCCAAAAAGATGAATTGTTTTATATTTTTTAATAGTTGAGGTATGTTATTGAAATATAATTTATATTTTGTTTTGAAAATACTTTATTAGAAGAATGTTGATGGATTTTTTTTATAAAAAAGTTTTATTTATTAAATTGATGCTTTGCTTGTCAGCGGGAAAAGGCTCAATTGATTAAGAAACTTAGTCCTACTATTGAAGTTGAAAGTAAAGTTCTAGTTTCATACTTTTAAGATAGTATCTTTTTATGTTGATTACAAGTAAAATGGACATTTTACATTTAATTCGAAATGTAGTGTGCCTCCAAGATATGCACAAAACACTTCCGTATTAATGATGAGCGATAGAAATTATATATAATCAACATGTTATGTTCAATTTGCTATTAGCCTCGATGAGTTTCAAACCATTTACTTGCTTTCAAAACTGTTAAAACTGTACAAATGAATAGAAAAGATGCAAAAATGTTGTTTTCAAAAATTGAAAAATTAAATATTTTATTTAACTAGCTATTTCATCAATTTTCGGATTCCATTTTTAACATAAATAAAAGGGCTAAAAACCTCATTTAGTAATAAAAAAACTATAAAAATAATTCCAGTACAGTAAATCCAGTTCTAATGTAACGATTTATCGTGATTTTCTCATAACAGTTGTAAAAGTGGATACTATGTGTTTTACATCTATACTCGGGGACAACCTAAGTTGAGCCTAAACCAATTGAATATTTATACATATCATAGCTATATATCATTCATAGCATATATCATTCCGCTTCAGGTTCAACTTAGGTTGTCCCTGAGTATAGGCTGCTTTTTAAAAATTTGTTTGCTTCGTATTAAATACCGTTTTCTTCATCATTAATAGAATTGTAAGAAAAATCAGACAAGATTGTAATGTTTGAAATCAACGTGGCTTAGGAATTAACATATATAATCTTTAATTTACGATCATGTTATATACAAAAGTTGTAATCTCGGGTGATGGACTTTTAACTCACACTTTCGTAAGATCGTCAAGATATTTCAGCAAAAAAGTTCTGCAGTTTTCCTTCAAAAAAAATCTGCAAAATTTTGCGGTTATTTGAAACACTTTTGCAAAAAATCTACAGAAAAAGGTACAAAAAACTTCAAATTTCCCATCGCCGTTTTTCACAAGTATATAATTTTGCAAATTTTTTGTACATATTTTTGCGCAAAGTGTTTCAAATATTCGAAAAAATTTATGTTTCAAATGACTGCATTTTTTTAAAGAAAAAGTGCAGAATTTTTTTACTGACTGTCACTAACAATTATTTGCGGAGTGTTCAAAGTTCTGGCTGATCGCAAGGGATCTCCAGGGTTAGTGGAAGTTGTAGTGCTCAGGCAGGGATGGTGATGGATACAATCTTCGTAAATCGTCCAGAGAGAAATAGCCCACAATAAAATTACCTTAAACATAAAAAAAGGTTTAGAATGTTCCTTTATAAAAATTCATTTGAAAGTAACATTTAAAAACATTACTAGGAAAAAACTAACACTAACCAATTTTATTTTATATTGGCATTTATTTCCATAAAATATTAAATTAACATTTATTTCCGCCATTACAGACCAACAATGAATTTTTACCCCAGAAAAATCAAATACAACAACGCAGAACATTATTTAACATTTCACAGGGAAGGAAAAATAACATTCCATAAAATTCAACCCCATAACTCACTCATAATTCCACCCCAAAACCAAATGATCGAAATCACCCGGTATACACGAGCCCATTCGAGTCTTATACCTGCTGTAATTGAATAATTTCCCCTCTTAGTATTCCGGAGCTGCTGCAAATCGCATTTTTAATCTCCTAAAGCCACGTTGTTCCATCCCTGCTAATTCGCTTCGTAAACTCGATTAACAAGGAATTAAATATTCTTCATTAACTCCGATTACCAGGGAACGTTGTACAGCGTGCGCTATAAACTGTTTTTGCTAGCGCTTAATGAGATTAACCTGCGCACCAGGAATTTGGGGTGGGGGGGGGAGCTTTGTTCGATGGTCTTGGCTTTTCCAACGTAGGGGAGTTTGAGGAATGTTGTGAAAGGTGGTTTTGGGCTTAGGTTGGTATTAAAGGTGATTGATTTTTAGAAAACCAAGGGCATCTGTCTGTATGGTTCACTTGCATGAAGGTGTGAAATGGAGAAAAATATTTAAAGGGTTTTCATTTATAAAAATGGGAATTGAGTGGTTTAATATTTCAATATTCTACATTACTAAATATAGGTATTTGAAAATAAGTAAAATGTACTTATGTTTGATTATTACATTCGTTGCTTATCATGGATACACGAGTTTTAATTTTGAAAAAGACATGTACTCAAAAATGAGTAGATGCTTGCCTACGTGAACTGCCTTCATAAATCACTTTCGATAAATATAGACAATTCTAACCAAGTCTTACCCGAAATCGAATTATTATTCTGTGCACCTCAATTAAGTTTCTTATCCGTTCAACTACCAGGGCGATATGAAGAAGATATAAACAGAAGGAACGCTAAAAAAGGAGTGCCAAAAGAGTGGGAAGTAAGATAATGATTTGTAATAACTGATTTTCATTTAAGCAATCGACATCAAATGTGGAGTTAGAGATGGGTGATGGTGAACGAAATAAGGGGCAGTACAATATTATTACGCCACAACGCTTTTATTCCATGCTCCCGTGGATAGAAATCCACCTTCCTTCATCAACACTTCTCTAGCTCTCTCTTACAACTGATCAGTGTTGCCAGTGACACCCAGGTGGCGCTGGAACGCATTACAAAGTAACTCCCTCTAGTGGTGTGTATCCGCACTAGGGCATTCCGACACTCGGCCATTCGACTATTCCGTCTTCGGAATCACATAATTATAATGATATACTACAATACAATACATTATATTACAATACATGACATTACACATCTACACCTACAAATCAATTACTATATTACTTCAAATTTAAAATCTCAAAACATTATCAAATTTATTATTGCAAAAATTTTAAATACTTAAATCACTTTTTATCATTAGAGTTCTATATGTTCTAAAAAATAAGTGTTCCAAAAGTTTCGAAGTTAAAAATGTTCCAAAGTCTGTCAATACTCAAGAAATTCAAATGTTCAAACCTAAAAAATAATTAACACAAAAAAGTTCTTCACTTTTCACCAATAAATTCTTTTCAAATCACTTTCAAAAATGTAAACATCCCAATTTTTTTTTTTTTTTAATGACATCACTAATAAAATTAATTCACAAAATTTTTCAATGATACACCACTTTCATTCTTTACCGGTATTATGCAACACTCAACAACATCATAACACTTTATCACTGCACAGCTGTTGTAAATAAAAAATAAAACCTTCTCTCAGAAAAAAAATTTCTTTCCACTGATAAAAAAAAATTCAAACGGCTATTCGAATTCCTAAAATAAAAATAAAAAAAACTTTCACTACCTCAAATAAAAAAATAAACAAATCACAAATATTCCACATTTCGCAATTCTGCATACAATTTCGAAGAACAACAAAAAAAAAAAAGATTCACTTTTTGAGGGTTCACTTTCAAGGGTTGCTTCACAGAAGAAGAAAAAAAGATAGTTAACGCCAAGGTCGCTTACTCCTTGTTTAACGCATTGGTATTCTCCAGTTGGCTTCTGTATTTGGGCCATATCGTCGCCAAGGTGGTTGTGTTCGTTGATCCTGATCTGTGATTGGACCGCAGCTCTCAACCATGGATCGGTGATCGCCAAAACGTGACTTCTGTCGCCAACTCCACTCGCTTCCAAATTGTTGGATGGTAGGTTTGCTTCTCTTAAAGCCGTTCCTATGATTTGGGCTTGCTCGCCAATTGCAGACTTGGCATGTTGTATTCCGTCGCCAACCTCGTTCGTTTGCATCAGTTGCTTTGTATTTAGTTGGAATTTGATGATCAACTTGCGAGCTAATTCGCCAATTCTGGTTGTAGCTTTTGCTCTTCGGGAATTTGTATTTTGATCGACTCTTCCGATTCCGTTTTGTTTTTCGGAAATGTTCAAATTGGTTTTGAGAGAACATCTTTGAGTTTTCTTTTTTCGAAGCGATTCTCAAACCTACTTCGCTTATTTTCTTTGGTGCACAGTCTTTTTCAGGCTGACGCGCCGTCTGTGTTTGCAAGTTTTGCGATGATATCACTCGTATTAATCCACATCTAAGTGCGTTCGTACTATTGACTTTATTTTCACTGTCGTCTTTATTTTCCCTGCACTCGAACGATTTATGCCCAATATTTCCGCAAGCAAAGCATATTATTCCTAGTTTTCTATTCACCTGTCGATTTTGCTGGGTAGGCTCCCGCTCCTTCGCGTAAGCTCCTCCCGCTGCGCGCTGGCGCCGTCTCGGTTTCGAAGACATATCTCCTCGTATGCTTTGTTTTCGTACGGCTTTGTGCTTCTTCTGAAGTTTCGTGCAGCTTGAAAATCATCTAATTTATCCGTTAGAGTTGCTACTTCTTTGATTTTTTGCAGTTCATCTATGAAATGCTCCTGCATCTCCCTCGGTAATTTTCTTTTGATTTGGTCGACTAACATGAGTTCTTTGAGCGCTTCGAATGTGTTTATTTCCATTCCGTTTAGCCACTCGGTTAGGTAGTTCTTTAAAACGTACGAAAAGTCTCTCCACGTTTGACTTGGTTCTTTTCTGGCAAAACTAAAATTTAGTCGAAACTGTTCCGCTGTCAGACGAAACTGCCTAAGTAAGATGGTCTTGATCTGTTCGTAGTCGCTCGTCACATTTTCGGGTTCTCTCGTGATGACATTTGCGACCTCCAGTGGTAGTAGACCAATCAGGTGGTTTACCCATGTATTTTTGTCCACTCCCAGTCGAACTATCTGTCTCTCGAATAAAGCCAGGTACATGCTAATGTCGCCTCCTTCAAAGGGCTTTATCACGTTACGATTGGAGACACTCGTTTGTTCTGTTGTCGACGAGTTTGTTCGACGGTTTTCTGCATCTATTCTTAATTTCGCTATTTCGAACTCTTGTATTTTTTCCTTTTCTAGAGCTTCTCTTTCATGAGTTTCTTTTTCTTCTCTTTCCGCTACTATGGCGTATAACAGGTTTTTGGTAATTTCTTCATCATATCCTGTGTGCCCAGTTATGATTTTGCACATTTGTATAACCTTTGGGTTTTCCGGTGGAGTCAGATCCAGTTCGTCTAAAAGCACCATCAAATCTACCTTACGCGTCTTTGCCAGGTACGACATCTTGAGGGCACTTGAGTCACTTTTGTACACTCCACTATTGCTTTCGCACGTCGCTGATCCGCTCTTCACTGACGACGATGTTTTCGGATTCTGCTGTGTTGCGAATCGGATTTCGCTTCCTTATTCGACGACGACCGCAGTTGTCTCGTGGTGCGTTAGGCTTAGCCTCCGGTTCCTTCCGTTTTCCGATTCTGCCGCAACACTAATCCTCTGTTGCTCAGTGATTCACACACGGCCTCGAGCCCCCATGTGGAGTTAGAGATGGGTGATGGTGAACGAAATAAGGGGCAGTACAATATTATTACGCCACAACGCTTTTATTCCATGCTCCCGTGGATAGAAATCCACCTTCCTTCATCAACACTTCTCTAGCTCTCTCTTACAACTGATCAGTGTTGCCAGTGACACCCAGGTGGCGCTGGAACGCATTACAAAGTAACTCCCTCTAGTGGTGTGTATCCGCACTAGGGCATTTCGACACAAATAACATTGAAAACCATCTTCTGAACTATTCTTTTAAGTTTCTCAGTTTTCATTAAGACCGCTAGAATAGAATCTGAGATTAGCAACATGAAATCTCATTGTTACTTTTTTGAGAAAGTGCGGTTACTTGCATTTGAATATAAATAAACTAAATACTACAAAGGGGAAAAAAATCTCTTCCGATTGATGCAAGAACCAGATAGCTTTAAAGCAATGGCTACAGAGGTATGAAGGAAAGGAGCTGTACTTTTGCATTACACGATGCAAGAAACTTCAGTTTTTTCATCCTTTCTGAACAATTTTGGAAACTGGAACTTCCTTGTTCTTGCACCCACTTTCTCAATGCAGGAGTTTCGCGTGACGTATCAACATGGTAACTTACTAGTAGTTTCGATTTCTTCCCTACAGCAGACAACTTTGCTTTTGTTTGTTTAGTCGCTACGCTTGCAATTATGGGAAATTTTGTTTATAATATTTGTTTTTCCAAATAAGTAATATTTTTATTCCATATATGAATAAATTTAAGTACAGACATAGTTATATTATATTTGTATGTAATTAGCATTACAACAAAATACGGAAAAATACTTTTACTTCAACACAAAAATACTTGATAAACAATGAGTACAATCTATCTCAGTGTATGTAGTAAATATTTCTATATTGAGGTATTATTTAAAGACTAAAACTTAAAATTATAGTACAGGAACTAAAGCTCCATGCTAACTCTACGGAACTTCTTCGGCGTCGCGGAACTTTCTCCCTGTTCCGTTGGAACAGCGGTCTTCTTCTTCTCGGCGTGAAACTCCCCCATTGTATTTCACCAAACGCAATTAGATTCTATGTAGATTATAGTTTGAGAATTCATATGAGTTATTAACCTCAAATTCACGATAAATACACTTCACACTTGTGCTCATTAAATCACCGTTGTGATCTTTTACAAACTGAAATGTACGAACCAAACCATCACTCATGATATTAGTATCTTTTAATTTGTAATATTATTTACAAATAATAACTTCACAAGTATATTTATACTAAGGTTTTAGCATTTGTTCTACTACTTACAATAATTTTAGGTTCTATACATTGTTCTATGTATCGTTACCAAATTGTATTTACTTATTTTTATTCTACACGTAATTATAAATTTTTAAACGCAATTTGAAAAATGAATTACATTTAAGTCGACTAGTTTCTAAACCGGATAGATCACTTTTTAAATTTTTTTCAAACTAAATAAAAAAACTAATTAATTGCATTTTTATAGCAGAATTTTATATTAAAAAAAATTGGTATAAGATAGACACAGGTTGTAACCAAATGTTAGCTCTGTATTAGTATTACTTTGAGAAAGAGAGAAAAGTTCTTTTGGATATATCTGGTTTTGCAACAAAGCTGTGGGCCGTTATAAGGAGGAAATAAACTTTTTGCACAAGAAACTAAGCAACCATTAGTAGTAAATCTTTATTATGAGTGGGGTCTTTGTAAGGAGATTATATTATATTTTCTAATGAAAACATCTATAAAAGCTTACTTTCCAGAAATGCAAAGCTAATATGTGATCAAAATGATCTTAATACATTAATAAATAAAAATATAAATGCCTATTTCGGCAATTGGAATAAATGATTTAAAATATATTTTAAGCACATTTTCCGGAAACGTCTCCTTATTGTTCCTTTATTAAGTAGCAATTCTATTTAACTTAATCCCTACTATAAATGCATATAAATAAAAAGGCTTTGTAATCTATGAATGCGATGAATAACAAACAATACTTACTGCTATGATACATTTTATAATTATCGCAAAACTAATCTTGAAATATCTCTATAAATGCAGTATTCGCATTTTAAAATGTTTATCGTATTTGAAATCCATATCCTTTAGGGAATAACATTCACTATGCATTACAATATCCAACCAATCCAGTTAATAATAAATAAATGCATTATTCCAAAATTTATTATAATGTATGCAATAATTTAAATAAATAGATTTGTATTTCTATGAAGTGCAATTTTATTTAAAGCATCAATGTCAATATATTTTTTATTTTTAAATATACAAATTAAACCTTTAAAAGTTATATTTTATGTAAAATTTTTACTATATGCATTAAATTTTAATAAATGTTCGAAGTATTTTTTATAGATAAATCAGATGGTTTCGACTGTAAAGAGACTATACTATACAATTTGTAGCATAATATATATCTTTAAAATAATGTATTGAACTTTAATATATTTCATATATCGATGTCTTATTGCTCAGATGCGTTAAGTAAAAATTCACTAATTTTTCATGTCAGCCATTTAAAAGTGTGTAGGTTATTATAAAGAATTTAAAACAACAATCATCAGAAGTTTGCCAATTACAATAATTATTTTCCCCCTATCACATTTGGGTATTATATAGATGACAATTTAAGGATTCAATTGAGCTTTTAACCATACATTTACAAAAAACGTTCTTAACAAACAGGTGTACTAATGCATCAATATATTTATGTACCTACATTACAAAATTTTACATTACTATTAATATAGATCCACATAATTAATAAGCCGGTGTGGTTGCCGGAACGTACGGAATTCGGATAGCAATCAGAGGATTGCGAGTTCAAATTGGTATGGTCTGACAAAAAGTCAAGATGTAACGATCTCGTGATCGGATGTCTGTCATATTCCCTACAAAGTGACAAAAGTCGCCTGAAATTTTCCTCAGATACTACCGTCGTGTATACAAGACTGGTGCACGTTAAATATGTCGTAGTCCTGACGCCTATTGATGTTGAATCGGGGGATGCCAGCTCAGGTGTTTTCCTCGTTATTTAACTATGGTTCATAAATACGAAGCAATGCCCCTATGTCTTTTCTTGGAGATAGACGCCGAACCGTTTCAGCGCCAGTGCGATTCTAGTGCAGCTCTAGTGCGATTATAGTGCAGCTCTAGTGCAGATCTTGAGCGACTCTAGTGCAGCTCTAGAGCGACTCTAGTGCAGCTCTAGTGCGACTCTAGTGAAGCTCTTGAGCGACTCTAGTGCAGCTCTAGTGCGACTCTAGTGCAGTTCTTCAGCGACTCTAATGCAGCTCTTGAGCGACTCTAGTGCAGCACTAGTGCGACGTTTTTTAACCAGCCAATCAAACCGAAATATGCACAAATTTCTTTAAAAAAACATCTCCTATATTAATTTTACACCCTTTGATACCCTTTTTTTTCAATCGACTCTTTGTTTCCCAACTTTCGTGTAACAAATAACGCTCTCAGTTTGAAAACGAGAAAAGTTCTTTTGTAAGAGCATGCACTAACTCTTTATTAAGTGAGGGGCATTACCTAGAACTCTCCCATTACCTTCGAGAATCGCAATTGAACTAAGTTGCAACGAGAGTAGGGGGGCCATTTTTTACCCTCTAAATGCCCGAAAGAAGCGTGCTAAATGACCCATGGGACGGTTTAATTGGGGACTTAGTGTTTGCAATCAAGATGACGTTTTTTTTTATGGAGTTTCCTAAGCTTATCTGAAAAAAATCTGGATAGTTACATAAAAAATATGATTTCGCTGGATCGCTGAATTCTTTGTGAGATTTTTTTTATTGTTTAAAAAAATATTAATAAAGATACTTTGCTTAGTAAAATATATTTGTTTTGTTTTGATTTATGATTATTTTATGGGGGAGGGGTTTTAAGGAAATATATATCAATGAATGTTTACATAAATGGATTTCCTTGTTGCTTTGATTTAGTTTATGTAGCGCTATAGAATATATTATATACCATTTGTTTTAGACTTTAAAAATTTTTAATAACTTTTCTTGCTAAATATCAAATATTTTTTTGTAACAATCCATTTGATTGGAGTCAAAACTGTAAACTTGTTATAATTTTTCTATTGAGCTCAAATATCACCGTATTAAAAATATTTATGTAATTATTTTAAAGTTTAATTAAAGAAATACTAAACGTGATTAAAATAATCTTCTTTAAAGTTTTCAAGAAAGGTTTATCTTTAAATTCTATGTAACCCCGTTTATATTTTAACTCTAGTTTTCAAATAATTTTTGCTAAATTAACTGTTTCACAATATTTTCTATAAGTAGTTCAATGTTTGTTATAAACTGTGAGATATTTGTTTTAAAATTAATTTGATTTTTATTCATTTTTAGATTTATTAATTTTAAGTTATATTTGTTTTTAGTCTTATTCGATGTTAATATTTTTTATGAACTTTTATGAACTATAGTTTATTAAAATACCTTTAATAACTGTTATTAGAATAAATTCATCGCCAATTTTTTTTCTCGATTTTAATAGTTTAATGAATAGATTTAAAAAAAAAATTATGATATTCTAGACTAAAGCTTTTTTATAAAACCTATATTTGGAAAGTTTTAACTATTGAAGTATCGTATTACAAAAGGAAATTACAAAGAAAGGTTTATTTAGATATGATAACAGAAATCAATGTGTCTCTGCGAACTTAAGCAAAACTGAATTATTTAGAAAGCAAATATCGATTTTCTTGCATGTGTTTGCAAAGCAAAACAAATTTTTCAAATAACAGATATTTTTATTTTGAGATCAACTCCCCCCAAAAAATCTTAAGTTTATGTAAATGTAAAACTAAATAAAAGAGAAAACGTGTGCATTTTCCCTTTTTCTTCAAACTCGAATATTTGACAAAAATCGAAACAAACGTATTGACGTTGGAACACTTCATTTTAACGTTTTAAATTACAGATTGTCATTTCATTCTATAAATTTTCCATACTTTTTTATTTTGAGTTATTCCTTAAAAATAAAACGTTATGTGTATTCCAACATCGAAACCGAAAAACAGAAAGCATTCGTATTTTTAACCGACTGCCCAGCGCGACAACCAAAACTCCAAAATTAAACCGCCAGAAACTTTAAATTAAAACCGCCAACGCGCGCCAAGTCGAGAAATTATCAATTCGTCTGTTATGTATT
The DNA here is from genome assembly GCA_963932185.1 of Troglohyphantes excavatus. NCBI lineage: Eukaryota > Metazoa > Arthropoda > Arachnida > Araneae > Linyphiidae > Troglohyphantes > Troglohyphantes excavatus. Next base: position 56,394,638 of record OZ010671.1, on the reverse strand, counting down.
TAAAAAAAAAATTATATGTTCGCGCGGGATTACGGTTCTACTTCAAATATTTGGACAATTTTTTTTTGTTGGATAGGAGATGTTTCACTTGGGAGCAATTTGAAAAAAAAAATATTCGTTTATCCAGCATTTAACTATCCGGAATTCTCAATTAACCGCACCGCTTGAAAAAAAATATTGTCCGATTTCGAAAATTCTTTTTTTTTGTTGGATAGAGAAAAATCCACTTAAACAAAATCTGTAAAAAAATAATCGGTTATCCGGCTATTATATACCCGGAAATGTCGATTAACCGGAGTTTTTTTAAACAATTTATCCGTTTCAAAATGTTTTTCTTTCCTATAATAAACACAACTATCCCATCCACACTGGTTGCAAGGCTTCATTTTTACTGTTTGAATGGCAAACTATCTTTTCATTTGCAATTCTTCACTATCAGTTTTTTTACGTTAAAAGTCTTGAAAATTCGGGGAACCAGGATTGAAATACAGCAGAACTCCAATTATTCGGATCAATTGAGACCAGAACCCGTCCGGATAAGCAAATATCCGGAAAATTGAATAATTCAAAAATAAAAGTTTATTTCATACTAAAAAAACGAATTTTGTTGTAGTAGTTACTAACGATATCATTCACCGATAAGAAACTTTTAACCCTTTGCACTTCAAGAACACTTTGCGTTTTGCGTTCTTTTTACGTAACAATTATTCCTCTTTATGTTCTTTTCCTCATAATTTTTTTTTCCCATAGAGGAAAACAAAAGCATAATCTATCAAAAGCTATCAAAAGCATAATCTATCAAGTTGAAAAAATATCATGTTTTTTTTAAACGCAATATCATGTTGTTCTCGTTTATTTTAAAGAACAGGGAACCAAAGAACGGGTCGTTCTATTGGCGCCTGAGAGGCGACAGCGGAGTGCAAAGGGTTAAAATGTGGATTGATTTTTTTTTCTCAAAGCGATCCGGATAATTGGGGATGGCAATAGCCCAATTGCGGCGCTAAGGGAGTCGGGTTACCATATTCTCAAAGAAGAACACAATTGTTTATCGCCCAGACAAAAGGTTGCCGTGGGCCGCAATTGGAACTTTCCGTTGGGGGCATGCTTAGTTTGATCCAGATAACTGGAGTTGTACTGTATTATGTTACGCTTCAGTTGGATCCATTCTTATACTGTAATCCGTGACCAATAGCACAATTGACATTAATTCGCTCTCATTAGATAAGAAATCAGACGCCAATGTTGTAAAATCTTTCAATAAAGCAAAGTGCGTGCAGGGCGTGAATGAGGACTACGGAATCAGATGTAATAGTTTGTTTATCTTCCTTTTGTTGGCAAGGTTTGCGTTGTCGTTCCTATCAATGCTTATGATATCGGCTGAATTTCTATTTCTATATAATCTGCTGAAATGACTTTTTACGTTAATTCCTGTTGTTCGTGCTAAGACACAGTCAATTTTTTTTTTATTTTGAGTTATTTCTAAAAAATGTTTTATAAAAAAAAACGTTAAAAGCATCCAAATCCATAAAAAAAATACAGTTTTTCAAACCTATATATTCTATAGAAACGGGTTTAAACTCGTTTTTACAGTTTAAATTAAAAACTGCCATTTCATTTGCGCCATCTCTACAGAAAAAAAGCACCGCCATTTTTTCTCTCTGCCACCCCAAAACCCATGCATTGACCTTCTAACGAACGCTCTTTGTGCTCAATCCAATTTGGCGCCATCTGCGCCGCCATCTTCAAAGGGGGGGATGGCTGAAAAATGAATTTCTTCATTACCCTATTCATAAGGCGAAAACCCCTCTTAAATATTCATGAAAGCCGGCGCATTTTTTGACACAGAAGCTCCCCGACTCGTGCGGATACGCTCGCTTTTGCGTCTTTTAATATGCACCTTGACATACTCCCACCCTTGGAAACTTAAAGCCCGAATCCGTTAATTGTCCTTCCGATTTCGTAAAATAGTCACGTTTATTAATATAGATCTGTATAGGGATTTAATATAGTTATCGAGTAAGTTTCGTACTGAAGACGTTGGAATATATTTCCTTGGCAGAAAGAATTTTGTCTTAGTTAGAGAACTTAGAATTCTGAGAACGTTCTCATTAATTCAAGAGTTCTTCATTGATTTGTACGGAAATGGGTCGTTTTTTTTAGGTTGTTATAGTAAATGTGTCCACCTCATGAATATTGCAGTCAGATTTATTAATCTTATGTTTATGGGTTTTAATATATTTACGCGTTCTTCACATCAGTTTGGTCGAGAGGAGGAAGAAATTGTTTAGTAAAGTTCTTTTTATTCGCTGGAATTTGGGATTGGTGTTTAGTTATAGAATCTTTAAGTTTGAGAATTGCTTATATTAATGAGCTAGCTGTTACCCGCGGTTTCACACGCATTAAAAAAGTGTTATCCCATTAGTTCGTTTTTCCCGTTTATTGCTTCTCTCTTTTTTCTCGAAGGCAATATAACTGGTCTATTGTTCAGACATCTCCGAATGTTAGTTTTTCCGTTAGTTTTTCCCGTTGAAGCATAATTGTCAGAAATAGTTATTTAGCCAAATGCAGTTTTTGATTGCCAACTTTCAATTGTTTAAAACAATATTTATTAATCTCTTTTAAAGTATTCCATTGCAGTCAATATTTTACGATTTTATAACAATGTAGATACTAATTTTTTTAATGGTCATTTAAAAAAAATAGCTTCTAAACCCTTAAGTTTTCCCGTTGAAGCATAATTGTCAGAAAGAG